>JANUWF010001053.1:642500-1347500 GCA_026120185.1 Voacanga thouarsii | reverse complement strand
TAACTTTCAGATTTCCATGACATTTGCAATGTTGCCAAATTCATCGTCCAGGTCTTTTTCTGCTATCCCAGCATCTTCCATAGGATTAAAGTTGCCAAGACTTCCTTGAATAGTAATCATGCTCTGGAGATGGTGCCTAAGGTAATATGAGACTAATTTTGGATCCTCAATAAACAGGCTTGGGAAGGGAACAAATATCTAAGTGTATTTAAGAGGAGACCAGCTATTTAAAAAGACTTTAAAATGTCGGGATTCACAAATCAATTTGTGAGTTATGCCAAAAGAGGCGGTGGCCATGTGAGTTAACTTCAATGCCCTGTAATTATAAATTTGATCAAGTATGGAATTGTGGGTTTCAGGTATAATGATTAGGTTATCATGAACATAGGGAATCAAGGGCTTAGTGTGAGGAAAGGCTGAGAATAGAACTTCAGTCCTGCAGTCATCAGGGTAATTAATAATGAAGGAAGGAGGAACTACACAGAAGTCCATTTTTACAAACCCTCTAGAATAAGCGTCCATTTCAGTGAGGAGGGTTAGAACATGATTTATCTGTATATTAGAAATAATTTTGTTAGCCAAATTATAATATCCATTAGGAATATAGATTCATGCCAACATGCCATGCTGAATTAAGTTCTTAATAGATAAGTCTAAACTAAGAATTTTTTTATCCATCCACTTTGATAATTTGATAACTCCACCAACAAAAGTGAAGCTTTTGGTAGGGTCCTTTTCATCTTTATAACTGACCGCGTGGAAAGATAAACCATCATAATGTTGAACTGGCTTACTGCATATTTTCCTCAAAAACTATTGTAATGCCAGTTGTTTAGCCATCCTGTCTAATAAAACAAATTTGTAGATCTGTATCTTGATATCTTTAGGGAATTTGGAAGGACAACTTTTCCAAAAGATCATCTTCTACAAATTTCACCAATTTTCCTCTATTTTCAGTAGTTTCTTCTACAAGCTTTTCTTTTCCTTTGAGGAAAATTTTAAGCATTTGGATTTGGTTTTCAAGTGCTGAAATAGATTTGGGCCTAAACTCTTCTTCTTCGACAGGGGGAGTTGAAGAACTAGGTTTATTTGCTAGCATTTGGATTTGTCCATTTAAATGGGCCAAGTGTCTAGATAGGGCTTTAAGAAGGTTAGCAAAAGATTTGTGGTTCCAATATTTCCAAAGATTATCAAGAAGGCACTATTGTTCTATAGAGATGGGGAAATCTAGAATAAATTTGGGTGGTAATTTTTGTAATAGATAAGGACCAAAGGCTACATGTTCTGAAGGCCCTTTTTGTTTGGGTATTTGGGTGTCCATCTGCACAAAGAGAATAATAAAATATCTTAATTTAGACTTTAAAGTCTACTATTTTTGGATGACCAATCCAAACTTATACTTGGGCTCCGAGGTGTAAACCTAGTACCTAGTATAGCGTTGAATACTGTACTTTGGTCATTTCAAGCATAAGGCTTGGCTAAATGTTTTTGGGCTTTTAAGGCCCACTAAATCTGAGGAGATTGGACTAATCTACTCAATTTATCAGCCTATAAATTCTGATCTCCATTAATATGCTCAATAAATACATTAAAGCTATTACCTACAAGAAAATCAACAAACTTAAGCTATCTGTGGTGAGATAGCTTAGAGTTAGTCATTTTATTATAGAAAGCAATAATAGGTTTGCAATCAGTGCATAATGTAAATTCTTTGTTATTCCTTACATGTATGGAGAATTTATTTAAAACATAAATACATGCAAGGATTTCTGCATCTGTTGCACTAACTTGACTTTTATATAAACCACTACAATATCCAGCTATTTTTTCTTCCTTTCTGGGGGCTTCTTTGAAAGGTTTCCATTTAAGAATACCTCCCCATCCTTCTAAACATCCATCAGCTTCTATTATTATGTAAGCTGAAATGGGAGCTAAATCCAAAGGTGGAAGATTTTTAAATATTTCTTTTATTTTGGATACTAATTTCCAATCCTGGTCATTAAACTTCCTTTGGCCTTTAAGTATTGTTTTAGCATAGAGTGGTCCCATTAACTTACTATAATTGGGAATATATTCTCTACACCAATTTAATAATCTCAAGAAAGATCCTAATAATGTAATATCATTATCCATAATTTCTTTCTCAGCTACAGCTTTTGCAAAGTGCTCTTGTAATTTAATTTGTCCTTTGCCTATAATAATTCCTAAGAATTCTATTTGGGTTTTACCAATAGACTTTTTTTTTTTGATAATACTAACCCATTTTTAATGCATTCATAAAAAAAATCCTTAAATGTTTGATGTGATCATTTCCGCTTTGACTAAAGACTAGAATATCATCAATATAGCAGACTATGAATGGATATTTCTTAAATACATTATCCACTTTTCTCTTAAACATAGAGGGGGCATTTTTCAGACCAAATGGCATGACTAACCATTCATAGTGTCCATTAGGTACTATAAATGCAGTCCAAGGAACATTTTCCTCATGCATAGCTATTTGCCAAAAGCCTGATTTTAAATCGAATTTAGAATAAATAAAGCTACCTTTTATTCTTTAGATTAGCAGATCTTTATTTGTAATTATATAGCTATTTGCTCCAGTATTGTCATTTAGTCTTTTACAATTAAAGACCATTCTACTCCTTCCTCTTACTATTTCACTATGTTTCCTAACTATAAAAGCAGGAGTTCTATGAGGACTATTACTATTACGGATTACCTTAAGATCTAGTAATTCTTTTATATGCATGTTTACATCTTCTAGATCTTTGGGAGTATAGTTCATTGACTTATCCTTTATGATCAGCTTAGTATTAATGATGTCTAATTTACAAAGGATTTTGTTTTTAGTCCAATGTTCTATAGGGTTTTCTCCAATTATCTTAATAGCTTCTAATTTAGCTAGAATTTGTTCAATTTCTGTCTGGCTATGTAAGATTCCTAAATTAAAATTAACTTCATTTGAGTCATTGTTTTAACTTCTTTATACAACTCATAATTAAAAGAATAGAAATTTTCTATATTATCTTCATTATCCACCACGCTTTCTTGTGTGACTTCTGATGCTATAGAATTTAATTCTCTGGAATAAGGTGAGCTAAGAATTGTATCAGCTCTTTTAAAGAAAGTTACCTTATTTCCCTCAACTATTATTCCACCATGAAGATTTTTGATGAAATTCATTCCTATGATTAATTGATAATTCATGGGAGATACCCATGTTGTAGGTAGATAGTACTTTTCTGTATTAAATCGAATGGTACAGTCTACCAATCTATCATCTAGTTTTCTGACATTTCCTACAGTGTCTATTACATTTGTTCCTGTGTCAGATTTAATCCTATATTTTGGTGGTACTAAGTCTTGTTGTATATGAGACATTGTAGAACCTGTATCTATTATTGCTGACAATGTAATAACATGTTTGTCAGGAAATTCTATTGTACAAATTGTATTTAGTAAGTTATTTGACCTGTATTTTCCTATGGTTAAATTTTCTAGATTTTTAGTAGGTGTAAGAATAGTTTCTAAACTATTTTGTTCAACTTCCTCTATTCTTATTCCCTTTTGTTTTTTATCTTTATTTCTACAGATACAATCCTGAAGACTTTCTTCTAGGTTGTCTATATATTTCTGTAGAATTCCTATGGTTTTGAGGTGGGTATTTACTTGTTGTTTTAATGTGATTTCAGGCACCTCTTCCTCTTTCTGTTCTATTTTATGACCCATGTCATAATTGAATTTATTGTTTGCACAAAATCTACACACTACTAAGTAACAGATTGTGTAATGGGTTCTATGTTTTTCTACTAAAAAATTGAGACAAATTTCACATCTATCTTTTATTTTTGTGAAATCTTTCCAGGTATGTTGACATTTGTTAAATCAGTCAAAATTTATTTCGTACTTATTTTGAAGAAATATTGGATTATTATCTAGATTCCAATCTTCATTCATATTTAAAATATTCATATCTTCAAAATCTTTTAATCTATCTATCATGTCAGTAACACTAAAATAACTCATTATGTCACTGTCATTATCTGCTTCATCTCCATCTAATTAGACTATGTCATATTTAGGGTCTTCAGACTCATTATTGGGAAATGTATTTATTTCAAGAGATTTATATATATTTAATCTATCTCTCTTGACTTTTTAATTTCTACATTGATATGCAAAGTGACCTACTTCTCCACAAACATAACATTTACATTTTTTGGGAGGTTTATGAGTTTTAAATCTTTTGACCTGGCTAGTTCATGGCCTTCCCTTTTTATAAGTTTTACTCATTTTCAATTTTTTTTGTCTTTTCTTCTTTTACATAAGACATTGGAGTATAGATATTCTTACAATAATTATAATTCTTAATTTGTCTATCTATCTCCTTTTGAATACATTGTTCCTTGAGATAGTCAAACAAGAATTGAATCCTACTGGTAATACCTACTACTGGTCTTCTTCCAATAGATTCTTGCCATTTTTCACTAACTACTTTACCTAAGGGATTAGGTAGCTTAGCAAAAAATTTCTCACTGAGTTTTAGATCCCAACTTCTACCAGTCTGAGATGCTAATTCTAAGTATTTTTGGCTAAATTTATCCAAATCTAACAAATTTGGATCTACTTGTAAAATTTCAATTTCATAGCTTGATCTTGAAGTTCTGTTTGACCTCTATAAGGATCATATCCTAAAATTATCTGCCTAATTTGACTTGTTATATTTTGAGGATTTTCAGCCAAATCTAACAATTGCTTACAAGATTTTGGATATTTTGTTCTCCAGTCAACAAAATAGTTTTTCATAGATTCTAAAAGATTTTCTATGAAATTTACTACTTGTTCTGCTATCATATTCAGATATACTCTTTCTAATGCATTTAATGCATCAGCTTCCCATCTATCAATAACTTCTGGGCATTTTTGGGGGTGAAATGATGGCAGGATTAAAATATTTCCTCCTTTATTTTGAGAGGGTAAATTATAAACATTCATAGGAGTATCTGATAAGCCTATGTTTTTCCTAAAATTGTATACCTTTTCTCCATCTTTAGTTGGCTCTATTTTTGAAGGTTCTCTTCTAGGCAACTGAGTGGTTTTGGAAGATGGTACACCATAGCTTGGACTCTCATCTACATGTGTTGTCCCGCTTGTACTAGGGTTCATATTGATCCAGTTTTTGAAATTTGTATTATCTACCTGTTTTGAATCATTTATATTAATTATTGGTTCCACCACATTTTCCTGTACACTTTGATGAAATTTAGGATATTGTAAGTGGATACCTTGAATTCTGAGGAAAAAATCTGCTTCGTCTAATTCAGGTTTTTCCTCAAAATGTTGTGTCCAATCATAATTTGGATACACTGAGTCTAAGGTCTCATGAGGTTCGTATTCAACATAAAAAAAAATAAGAACTCATGTTGAAGTACTCTTGAATGATCCTGTTCCTCTAATTATGGGGGATATTTGTTCATCTACAATTGTTAAACACTTAAGGAAAATTCCTTGTACTAATTTTTCCCCTTTAAGTATTTGGGCTAGGCAAAATTTATTATTTCTGATTGCAAGTTTTATTGGTCCTTTGTAATCAGAGTCTATAATTCCTATAGTATTTGCTAGGCTTAGGCCTTTTTTGTATAATGATGACCTAGGTGCTATGATTAATACTTCATCTGGTTCCATTATTGCTCCTATTCCCATATCTATTTTTAATATCGATAAAGGACTAATAATGACAGTTGTTGGAATACTTATATCATATCCAGCACTTCTAGATGTTGCTTTTTTTGGAAGTTCTGCTTCTGGGTTAAAAATATGAAAGCCTCTATTCATACTCATATTGTGGATTTCCTGTATCTGCTAAAGATCTTTTCCACTCTCTATGATACCTTTTATAAATAATTTGTTCATTTTGAGAACACCAGGTATCTAATAATTTAAACAAGTCTTTATTTTTGCTTGTTTCTACATATTGTATTAACTTAGCTCTAATTCAGAGATTTATGCAGATCTTCTCTGTTTATCTAATTAAGATGAAACAATGCTTGTTGAATATTATTCGTGTTCATCTTCTGGCTGTTGGTTTTGCTATACAATTTGTAAATTCTATGCTCATGTTTCCCTTATTATCTTGATAATACTCAGCTCTAGTTGGTATTATTTGAGGTTCTACAAGTATGTTAGTTAAATTCCGGGTAGTTTTTATATATTCTTTATTACTTATTGCTTTCCCTGATAATACTTTTATTCCTTTACTTGCAAGAAAATTGACTAGTTCAATTTCGTTTATTGAGTATCCCACTTCATTTCCTGTAGTGATTTTGCCTATAATATTTTGGCAAATTAATAAATTTTTACAATATGTTATCATATCATAACCTTTACTGTTTATGATTAATTTCAGATGTGTATCTAATTGTTCTAATGGGAAAGAAATGTCTGGTAATATATAAGCTATTTGACTTTTTTTTTACTATTCATATCTATCTCCATATTTCCTATGATTGCAGATAGTATATGATTATGCCTAGTATCTAGGAGACCTATAAATACTTTGGTTCCTAATTTATTTCTATGAATTCCCTTGATGCTTATGATTATGCATCCTAAATGCAAAAGCTCATAATTTTCTTTGAGCAATTTAATTTTGCTTTCCTAATTAATGATGGGTAAAGTTACAGTACTTTCATCATTAGGACTAGAAATTAAATTTTCTCTATATAAATTAGCTAATTTTTTAGGTTTGTTATTATTGTGATAATACATATACCTCGGAGGAATATTTTGCATTTTGTTTTTCCTGAAGTTTTTAATTGTATTTCAAGATCTACAATTGTGTCTACTATTTTGAAAGGTTTGACCTTTTTACATTTGTCAATTACTCTTTCAAGTTTACCATAAGTAATTATATCTAATTTTTCTTTTTCTAATACCCCTGAACTTGTCATAACATAATTTTTCTATATATTCCCATTCATGAATTAGTTCTCCACTTATTAGGTTATAAATACTGTATTTGTACTTAATCCAGTATTTTAAAACCTCTACTTCTCCTAAATCTATAATTTCATGAATTATTCTAAATTCAGGCTGATCTTCAGGTATATCTAAAGTTTCTAAATTATACCTCATGACTATTTCCAAGTAGCGAAGATTTTGGATCTTGATTTCTTTGTTACTTTGGTTAGATCTAAGTTTAATCTCTTGATAACATCACTTAAATCATCTAATTTTGATTTTATTTCCAGATTAGTATTGGGTTGTTCTAATTTTTCTAAGATATTGAGCAGCAAAATCATTATTACATCATTTTGCCTAATTATTACCTGATCTGAAGGAGCTATTGGTTCGCTATAATCAGAATTCTCCTTTGTAAAAATTCCTACTGCCTTTGATAGATATTTTCTACTTTCTATTAAGGCTTGTTGATAATCTGGATTATTTAGGGGTTCAGTCATAATTTGATCCCTAAAATTGCTTCCCAGTATTTTTGCGTATCTCTATTTTGTTCTCGAAGAAGTCTTATCTGGTTTAACTCCTTTTTATTTTCTTCTAGGATTTCTAGTGTTTTATCTCCTACTTTCTTAGGACTTTGTAATCTTGAGACCATCTGACTTAAATATTCTTTTGAAGGAAGATTTCTAATTCTTTTAATACCTACACTATTTTTAATATAATCCAAGTTTTCTTTGATTATATTAAGTTCTTTTAAAATACTACTTTTATACTTAACATGTTCTTTCAATAAATCAGTTATGACTTGGTTTAACTTAAACTAATTATTAACTATTATTGACAGGAAATCTACAACTAGATTCTGCTGGGGGTTTGGATCATGAAAGAGATGTTTAAATTTCTCAGTATTTGAAGTGGTTCTCTCAAAACACCAAACATAATGACCATCTGAAGTTTGTTACCTTATAGACTTTATCAGCTAGATCTAAGTACTCCAAGTTCCTCTTCTCCATCATAATCCTTGTACTAGAAACATACTTCCCCTTTTATATTGCACTAGACTAGTAATATAGATCTTTTCTTTTAAATTACCGAAAATATAACTCTCAGATGTCTAGATACTATATCTCTTCAGCACTAGGATCATACTACGGGGTCACGACTGCCTCTCACAGGACTTACTAAAGACCTCTGAGTTCTTTTTCCTCCATTGAGATTCTTTCTCCTTTCATCTGAGTATTTGTGATAACCAAAAGATCCTTATACTAGTTGATGTAATGCAAATAAAATCAGTATGCTAGTTAATACCATAAACAAATCAAGTGAACAACTCATATATAGATGTATCTGAGGTACTGGTAGAGTGACTCCATCTGTGCAATGGGTTACTTGCTTTACCCAAGTTAAAAGAGTTTCATTAATCCTATATACCTCAGAGATCTATATACTTATGTCCCGCAAAGAATTTTGAGAAGTAGAACATGGTCATACAAGATAAAACTGAAACTAATACTTCATAGATTCATTATGAAAGGAGTCTTGAGAGACCAAAGGTCTTTACTCCATAGTTACCTTACAAAGACGACTTGATGATAAACTGTAATACAGACTTTGCTCTGGTATTACTGAAGCAGTTGAGCTATCCTACCTCCACAAACAAGCTCTGATACCAAAACAAACAAGAAAACAATTAAGGAAGTCAATTCTCCCACAAAAGCTAGCTATCAGGGGAGAGGCTTAGAATCTACTTACTTGTCCCACCACGCTTCATTGCACAACTCTGATCCACACCGTTGGAGCTCAAACCCGCACCGTTGGGGTCATTATTCCCGTTAGCACATGGCTGAGACCGTTGGCACTTGGCGAGAATCGAACCCGAGACGTGGGGCGCAAGGAGGCTCTGATACCATTTAAGGAAGCCAATTCTCCCACAAAAGCGAGCTGTGAGGGGAGAGGCTCAGAATCTACTTACTTGTCCCACCACTCTTCATTGCAAAACTCTGACCCGCACCATTGGAGCTCAAACCCGCACCGTTGGGGTCATTATCCCCATTGGCACTTGGCTGAGACCGTTGGCACTTTGCGAGAATCGAACCCGAGACGTGGGGCATAAGGAGGCTCTGATACCATTTAAGGAAGCCAATTCTCCCACAAAAGCTAGCTGTCAGGGGAGAGGCTCAGAATCTACTTACTTGTGAACGGTCTCAGCCAAGTGCCAACGGGGATAATGACCCCAACGGTGCGGGTCAGAGTTGTGCAACGCAGCGTGATGGGACAAGTAAGTAGATTCAGAGCCTCTCCCCTGATAGCTAGCTTTTGTAGGAGAATTGGCTTCCTTAAATGGTATCAGAGCCTCCTTTCGCCCCGCGTCTTGGGTTTGATTCTCGCAAAGTGCCAACGGTCTCAGCCAAGTGCCAACGGGGATAATGACCCCAACGGTGCGGGTTTGAGCTCCAACGGTGCAGGTCAGAGTTGTGCAACGACGCGTGGTGGGACAAGTAAGTAGATTCTGAGCCTCTCCCCTAACAGTTAGCTTTTGTGGGAGAATTGGCTTCCTTAAATGTAAGCATCAATAGTGGAGACTGTTACCCCTTAATTTATGTTGATAAAAAAAAGGTTCAATTGTTTTTATTCCTTTGAGAAAATAAAATGAATCTATCAAAGTTTTCTGGCTTCTACTGCTAGATGGGTGGTCTTACAATTATATTAGATGGGTGTTCTGGAGTTCTAAAATAGGTTTTAGAAACAGGGGCATGGAAATATTGTATTGGTTAGTAAGTGGATGAACACATACAATGAATCATCTCACAGATAGTAAGAGGAAAAATTTAGGTTAGACAAGTATTTGGTAGGAACAATGTAGACAATTTCTTTCACAACTTGAGATGCTGAGGAAAGGTATTTTCTTTTTGTTCTGCATTTATTATTATGTTGTTTAATGGATTAGAGTATGGTTTATGGGCTTCTACTATATATTTTATCTTGGATGTCCTTTTTGTTTTAATGTTTTTAGATTCTATTTGTAGGTTGTCTCATTTATGTGCCATATAGCTAAAGTAGTAGCCTCTTGTCATATGATGTAGCATTTGTATGACACAGTGAAAGAAGTTTTCAAAACTGACCTTAAAGACAATGAAATAGTATAGGAAAATATAGAAAGAGGAGTAGAATAATCTGTGGATTGCAGACAATAGAATTTGCAATATGCAATTAAGAATATGAAAGTACTGTGTAAACTTATTGTGGTAAAACCACTCTTTTATCTTATTTGAATTAGAAATGTTTTGTATGTTCAGATGATGTTAGTCTATTCTAGGCAGATAAGTATATAGGTTAATGGCTCTCTTATATCCTTCTATGGACGTGTTCAAATTTGATGATTCTAGGCAGGCAAGAATTTATTTGAAGTCATAAGTCGCAAGCTTGGCCAAAAGTATTCTTTTCATTCTTTAGGTGATGATATGATTTTCCTAGGGACGGAAAATCTTCATTTATGGATCTAATAACTTTGTTTTCATTTCATTATATGAGTGCATTGTTTTTTATATAGTATGCAAAATTGTTTCTAGTTTACTCTCTTTTCTTCAGTGTTGTGTACTAGCTTAAAAATGAATATCAAGGATCAGTAATTTAACACTAATTTATTGTAGTTCCCCCTATATTATTTTTCTCATATGATAATCTCATCTTATTCAACAAAGTGAAATAGAAAAAGAAACAACTTATTTTGAATGTCTTTTGTTTGCTCTTTCTCCTAGTTTTTGATCACTTCTTTAAGTATTTGTACCTATTCTCTTCTTTGCACCCACGTGGTTGCTCCTTGATGTTAAAATATTATGTTTTGTTATAGCTAATGATTATGAAACTTTAGAAACTTTTAAAGTGAAGCCAGAAAGAAGTGCTAGCAATGGTCTGTGCATCCATATTTATTGGCATGACATTTAGCAAATTAAAGAAACTTTCCACGGCCCACTAAATACTAATATTTACCTTACACAGATCACTAATAATTTGAATCACATGGAAGGTTCACCTTTTCACTAAGTTTGTAAATTGCAATGCATGTTTTCCTAACAGAAAGAATAGCTTCTTTATTTGTTTTTTCATTTACTAGAATTCTAGATTATATTGTCTGCTTGTGCTATTAGCTTTTGCTGTTTAGTTTTGAGGGATGATTTACGTGTAAGTATTTTATTACTAGACTCTATTGTGAAGTATCTATTGTTTGAATGAAAAACTATTTTCTAATTTTAGATGAGGAAAGTCATCTACTCAATGGGCACAAATTTCTAGATTAATGATTCTAGTTTTATCCTTCTATAAATGTGAATCCCATGATGATTAATCTAAGAAGGTAACTTTACATTCCCAGATTTTGTATGTGTTTTATTTTTTATTTTTATTTTTTTTGGGAAAGAGCTTATCGGGTTTATTATGTTATAACCTAAGACTTTATAGGAAACGTATTCTTTTTATTAGGAAATTCTTCTTCACCTCAAAATTTGTATGTATATGCTATATTTCTACTATGCCATCATTCAACTTGTATATGATATATTTGGTGGTTGTTTTCTTTTAAGTATAAACTTGTCTACATTTTTATCTATTTGTCTGAGTGCAAATTGCTTAGTTCTTGAGCTATTCTCGTAAAATTCATTGAACAAAGGAGGTTTGCGCTTCTACTAGTTTCCAACTCTCAGAACTTTGAAGTCCTAGTTGATGAAATTGGTGTGGCTGCCAAGAACACATATATTGCTGCCAGTGATAGTGAGTTTGATGACTCAGACGGGCAAAAACGTGTTGTTAAATCTGCCAAGGATAAGCGATTTGAGAAGATGATAGCTACCATTGATAAGATAAAAAATGCAATGAAGATCAATGATTGGGTCTGCCTTCAAGAGAGCTTTAACAAGATTAATAAGTAGTTGGGGAAGGTGATGTAGGTTGTTGAGGCTGATAGAGTGCCCAATGTTTGTATATGAAAGCTCTTGTTACTTTTTTGGAGAAGGATCTTTCGAGCCCAAAAAGTGAATCAACGTAGGAGGATATGTTTTCACTAGTTTGTGCTCATATTTCCATATCAGAGTTTGATGTACTTTTGATATGGAAGATGGTTGGTTTAGACAGTGTTTCAAATACAAGAATTATAGATATGAATCTACTTTTGATATGGATGTACGACTTTTGATATTATTGTACTTTTAATATTATGCAAGATTACTTTATCAAATATGTGATTTATAGATTATATAGTAATAATGTAATTTTAATTACCAACAGAAAATCTATTTGTAATTTTGGTTACCAATAGAAATTTATTGGTATTTACCAACAGAAATATGTAGGTGTTTATTGATAGAAAATTGGTTGGTACTTACTAATAATATAGTATTTTTGAACTACGGCATTACCAATTGAATTTTAGTTGGTAAAATATCAATTGGAATGATATTCCTGGACATCTACTAATTAAGCACCAACTAAATCGTCTATTGGTAATGTATAATATTTATCAACAAAACAAATATGCCAACTAAGGAGCTGTTAAAAAATCACCAACTAAATTACCAACTAAATAATCAATTGAAAAAAAAATGCCAACTAAATTACCAACGAAAGAATTAATTGGAATATTACCAACTACTTTACCAATATATTGGGAAACCTAATAGATCACACGCAATAGAGGATTAAGTAATCAAGATGTTATTTGATAACATTATGGGGTTAATTGTGAGAAGAAGTTACTGCGGTCAAATTATAGTTAATAATCATGAGAACTTGTAGGTTCCAATTACAATTAAAGAATTCTAATTCTTTTATTTAAACGACGTTTTCCCCTTCTTCTTCTCGATGATTTTAACCTAGTCGCAATACCATAGAGACTATGTTCTAGCATTCTTGAGAGCATACCGTGTGTGGATACTATTACAACCAACCTCACACTGAGATCAGAGTGGTTCGTTTTGGACGCCGGTGTAGACTGGTTTTTTTGGAACAAGCGTATCCAGATCGCACCTCAATCAGTCAACAAGAAGAGAAAGTTTTGAATGACAGTGGTAAAACCTGTGTTTTCTTGTGCCTGTTTAAATCATATGCATGTGATCTTGGGCTGGGATTTCTATTTTTTCACTGCTGTAAGTGTTATAGTATTTCTAAAATTCCTATAGTGGTATTAGAGACTGCTTGCTTATGATTTTAATGGGTTCAATTTATGCTTTCAAATTGTTTCAAGCATGCTTCCAGGTATTGTTAAGTGCTACTGCTTTGTACATATAGTCTAGTTATAGAAATTGCTTTTGTACATTTTCTGGGTTTGCAGAAATGTTTCTGCATGTCGCGGGTTGTTCTGTATTTTTCCTTGAACTGTTTGTATTGTTAATTTAATGGTGATGGTGATCATAGATTGTTGTTAATATGGATTAACAAAGAATTAAATCAAACTCAAAACAAAATTGCAGTTCACTGAAAACTTTTTCAGAGAGTTGAAGTTTCTGCCCAAAAATCATTTTTGGAAAACGAAAAAAAAAAAAGTTTTTTTCTAGCCAAGTCGCAGCTTGAGGCACAATTGGCCCCAGGCCGCGACTTGCTGGGGACATGCTGCCCGAAGCCTGGAAGCCGCAAGTGATCATAGGGAGGATGTTATACATCCTTCCCAGGATGAGTTTTAGTCTTTTTGCGACTTCATATATAAAAAAAATAAATTTCCTTTTTCATTGCAATTGCATTTTGGTTGGTTTTTTTTTTCCCCTGGAGGCCCACGAAATGTTTTTTTTTTCACTGGCCACCCCAAATCTTCCCAAGATTTATGATTTGGGACTAACCAATATTAATTTCTAAAATTGGTTTTGGAAATCAATATATATTATTCGAAATCGTAATTTTAGATGTATAAAAAAAATAAGTTTATTTTATCTTTTCTAATTTTGAGAATAGGTTCTAATAATGATTAGAATTGTTTGGAAACTATGATTTGGGATAAAAGTATTTTTCAAAATTAGATTATGGACCCACAAGTTTTAAAAATTTGATTTTGGCCCAAAATTTTTCCGAAATTCAATTTTGGACCTAGAGCTTTCCAAAATGCTAATTTTGGATGTTTGTGGCTTGGATGTTTTATGCTTACTATTTTAAGCATGTTTCATTGGCATGGTGGATGGTTATGAACTTAGACCAAACATATTTGTACATACATTATTTAATGCTTTGGTTTTAAGTAAATATAGACTATGTGTCCTACCTTCTCTAAAATTCTGGTGTAATTCTTTTCTCTTCTAATTCCCCTTGATTGTAACTCGAGGTTTCTCTATTTAGGAATTTTATATAATTATATTACATAAGTTAGATAGAGATAGAATTATTTTATTTTGGAGATGGCGACCAAAACAAAGTGAGAGGGCAAGACCTTCTACTTAAATCATACATGAACACACATGGTAGACCATATTAATTTCCTTTATGGCTCGAGAAAATTAATTTAGAAAAGTCCATAACCATACTACGTAATTGTTTGTTACCATGTTTATCAATTTATGCTACTTACTAATAAATTTTATGCATTCCAAATGAGAAGACAACTAAAAGGAACAAATCCCTCAAATAATATGAAACCCAATGCCTTCCATAAATATAGCAAGAACGAGAGTCCTTTTTCGAGACCAGGTTATTCGACTAACCCAAGCCAACTTGACATTGGGTATGTTCAAGCTATGAAATTAAATTTTTATAGAATTAAATTCTTGATTAATGGGTCGGGTTTAACTAAATTTCTTTATCCCGATTGGGCTAACTTAAGCATGAAGAAAATTTGAGGAAATATTGGGTTAGCTTAAAAAGTTGTTAGATTGAAAGATGTTAAACACCCAATGATCTGGTAGTTACATTAGATGTAATTGATATTGGATACCTACTATTAAACTCCAGGGTGGCTTGTTAGACAAACTGATGAGACTCCACTTCATCATGGAGGACAAGAACCGATGACTAGAGCGAGGACCAAGAAACTTTAAGATGATTTTCAATTGATCATCAAAAAATGCTTGAGGATGAAGGAGGATTGGAGGGTTGAGGAAGGGAACCAAGAGTTCGTGTTGATGGCCATCCACGAAGGACCCTAACAAGAACTTACGCCGTCAGCAAAAGGGGATGAAATTTGACATGGACAGCCGGCACCGGCACCGGCTCCATTCTGTCCAAAACCAACACTCAAGCAAATGAGAACTGGCCGAAGACAGAACCTAACCGGCGCCGGTTGTGATGTTCCAAACCGGCATTGGCTTGGCCCTCGGCAGTCGTCGATTGTTCTGCTTTTTAATACTTTTCTCTAGTTTTCTTCACTTTTAATTGTTTGTAAAGACTTATTTTGACCCTAATTTGTAACTAAACCTCAGGGATTACTTAGCTAGGGTTAGGGTAGTATAAATAGTACCTTTATTACTTTGACAAGACAATTCACTTGACTTTAATTCAAATTTGAGAGAGAATCTTAAAAGGCCAAGCCTCCTTGTTCATCTTGTTCAAGACCAAGCTAAAGGGTTAGTCCTCCTTTTGTAAGAGTCTATAAATCTTTTGGATAATCCAATGTTGTGTTCTTTGAATGGGTCTTAGTTGCTTTGTTCTTCTAGGGTTCATTTGAAATTCAATATTTGGGTGCCTATTTTCTCTATTCTATATGTTCTTGCTTACCTTTGTTGCTTCAAGGATGTTAGGGTAAGAATCTAATAGAACTTCCTATTCATCTTGAGGGTCTTTGAGGCTTTGTTCTTCAAGGGTTTGAAGGGTTTGTAGATAGTTAGGTTACTTTCTCCTTTGTCACAAGAAAAGTCCATATTTTGGTTCCCTTTGATTGAGCTGAACACATAGCCACCAAAACACCACAACACTAAGAAAAAGCCACCACAAAAAGTCATATCACAAACCTAAGGTTATTCTTAAGGAATTTGGATATAGGTCCACTAGGAAAGCTTCCAACGGGCTTTCCCGAATCAATACTAGGGGCTATTAGTTTTTGAGCAACATAGTGGAACAATAATGTGATTAATTAAAGATCTAATTATTTACAATACATGTGCATATACAACTAGCTAATGTTCTCTATCATTACATCTAGGTCACGTGCATCATGTCAACTAACCTAAACTTACGTAGCATCTTGGAGACCAACAAACTAACTAAATCAAACTATCTCGACTGGTATAGAAACTTGAAAATCATTCTCAAGTCAAAAAAGTTACTCTACGTGCAAGATGCTCTTATTCTGCCACCACCAGCTCAAGGTGCTCATACTGACAAGCATGCAATCCACAAGAAGTACAAGGAGGACAGTGAAACAACATCTTGTGTTATGTTGGTGTCAATGACTCCTAAGCTACAACAACATTACGAGCATATGGATGCTCAATCCATGATTCTTCATCTTCATGTGCTGTTTCCAGAATAGAGAGATATGAGATTTTGAAGCAACTATTTTGTTATAAAATGACTAAGGGTATTTCTGTGGCTACTTATGGGCTGAAGATGCTGGGCTTAATTGAGAAGCTTGGATCTCGTGGATTAGTTATGGACCATGAATTAAGTGTTGACTTAATTCTACAATCTTTACCTAATGGTTTTTCAAAATTTGTGATTAACTATCAGATGAATAAGATTAAGTCCACCATTCCTAAGTTGATCAATCTTCTCAAAATTACAGAGTCCTCCATAAAGAAAGAATCTAATACAGTCTTGATGGTAGAATCTTTTTCTTCTAATAAGAAATTTCCTAAGAAGAAGAAGAAGCCTCCCATTAAGACCAAAGGTGGTGTAAAGAAGAAGGATGCAGCCACCAAGGGCCTATGTCATCACTGTGGCAAAATGGGCCACTGGAGGCGCAATTGCAAAGCCTACTTGGAGATCGTTAAGGAAATATAGCGAAAGGAGAAGCTTGTGGGCACTTCCACTTCTACTCCTAGTATGTTTATAATTGAGATAAATATTACCTTTAGAAATGAGATATGGGTATTGGATACCAAATATGTATCTTATTTATGCAATAATTTGCAGGGACTAAAGGACAGTAGAAAGCTTGAGAAGGGCACCGTGGATCTACGTACTACAAATGGAGTAAAGGTTGCTGCACTTGCTGCGGGGACTTACGAGATAGAATTACTTTCTGGATTAGTTTTAGAACTTCAAAACTATTATTATGTACCAATTTTATTAAAAAAATATTATCTCAGTTGCATGTTTATAGTTATATAAATTTTATTTAATTTTTAAGAATAAATGTTGTTCTTTTTCATTGAATGAAATCCACTATGATTCTGGAATTTTGGTTAATGATTTATATGTTCTAGACATGGATAATTTAATTCTTAATATAAATAATAAGAAACTAAAGATTGATAACCCAAACACCTCTTACCTATGCCATTATCGTTTTGGCCATGTAAACGAAAATCATGTTTCTAAGTTACACAGACTTGGTGACTTACCGTCATTTGATTATAAATCATATGGCACTTGTGAGTCTTGTTTACTAGGAAAAATTGGTAAAACTCCTTTTTTTGGAAAAGGAGAATGGGCCAAAGAGTTATTAGATCACATACATTCTGATATATGTGGCCCAATATCTATGCAAGCAAGAGGAGATTATAATTATTTCATAACCTTGATCGATCATTATTCACGATATGGGTATTTGTATTTAATGAAATACAAATTTGTAACTTTTGAAAAGTTCAAAGACTTTAAGAATAAAGTAGAGAAACAACTGGAAAAGGTATTAAGATTCTATGATCGGATTGAGGAGGTGAATTCTTAATCCAAGAGTGTTAGGGCTATATTTGAGCTAATGGGATATTGCAAATGGACTCCACCACATACACCTCAACATAATAGTGTATTTGAGATAAGGAATTGAACCCTTCTAAATATGGTATGGACCATGATGGCTTCTACAGACTTGCTATAATCATTTTGGGGGTAGACACTGGAGACTTCTGTTTATATTCTAAACAGAGATTTGTAAAAAATGGTTGATACTACCTCATTTGAGATGTTCTTTCGCAAGAAACCAAAGTTATCTCACTTGAGTGTATGGGATTGCCCTGCATTTGTAAAAAGGCTATAGTCTGACAAGTGTTTGTTTGTGGGATATTCGAAAGAATCTTTAGGGTATTACTTCTCTCTCCCCTCCGAAAACAATGTGTTTGTTTCGAAACATGCTGCCTTCTTAGAGAAGGAGAATATGCTCAAAGGGGACAGTAGGACTAAAATTGAACTTAGTGAAGTTCAAGAATAATAAACAAATAAGGAACAATCGTTTGATCCCACATCTATTCAGAGATTAGATGAAACTTCTACTACACAAAATCCTCAAAGGTCGAGTAGGATACGTGTAGCACCTGAGATATATAGATTTCTCAAAAGTGACCACAATGATGTATTGCTCATAGATGAAGATGAACTTACTATCTAGAGGAAGTTCTGACATAGTTCAGAATCTGACTAATGACTTGAGGCTATGAAGTCAGAAATGGATTCAATGTACGATAACCAAATATGGACTTTGGTTAATTTACCTAAAGGAATCAAACCTTTTAGGTGCAAATGGGTTTTTAAGAAGAAAATTGACACGGATGGTAACATAGTTGCCTATGAAGCATGACTAGTGGCTAATCGTTATTGTCAACAACATTGTATTGACTATGACAAAACATTCTCGCTAGTAGCCATGCTAAAATCCATCAGAATATTCCTAGCCATTGCTGCCCATTATGACTATGAGATCCAGCAAATAGATGTGAAAATAGCTTTCCTAAATGGAAATGTGACTGAAGAAGTATATATGACACAACTTGAGGGTTTCACACTCAATAATAGCACAAAAGTATGCAAGCTGCAAAGGTCCATATATGGACTTACGCAAGCTTCTAGGAGTTGGAACATCTATGTTGATGAAATAGTCAAAATGTTTGGTTTCATTCAAAACATGGATGACCTTTGTGTATATAAGAAGGTTAGTAGGAGTGTAGTCATTTTCTTATTGCTTTATGTACATGACATATTGCTTATAGAAAATGATGTACCCGTCTTTCAATCAGTGAAAGTTTGGTTGTCCAAGAAATTTTTTATGAAAGACCTTGGAGAAGCAACCTACATTTTAAAAATAAAGATATATTGAGATAGATCAAAAAGGTCGCTAGGCCATTCACAGTTTACATACATAGACAAAGTGCTAAAGAGATTTAGCATAGATCAATCCAAAAAGGGATTCTTACTCATGTCCCATGGGATAAGCCTTTCAAAATCAATGTCTCCCAAGACACAAGGTGAAAGGGATCACACGAGAAAGATTCCATATATTTCGACAGTTAGATCTATTTATGTATTCCATGATATATACGAGGCCCAATGTATCCGGTGCTCTCAATTTGACGAGCAGATACTAATTTGACCCTGGTGAGGGTTATTAGGTGGCTGTAAAAAAAACATCCTTAAGTACATGAAAAGGACTAAGGATGTGTCCTTGGTTTATAGAGAAGGTGATTTGAAAGTAAATAGGTATATAGATGCCCATTTTCATTTCGATAAGGATGATTTCAAATTAAAATTTGGCTATATGTTTACGTTGTGTGGAGGGGCATTGAATTGGAAAAGTTCCAAATAAGATAGTATTGCTTACTGAACGCTGAAGCTGAGTACATAGCCGCTTTGGAAGTTGCTAAAGAAGTAGTTTGGATCAAGATGTTCATCACAGAACTTGGAGTGTTCCCCAGCATTGTTAATCTAATATCTCCGTATTGTGACAACAACGAAGTTATTGCACAAGTAAAGGAACCGCAGTCTCACTTCTTGGATAAAGTCAAGTTAATTAGAGAAAGGTTGAGAGCAGCCCAGAGCCGACAAAAGAGTTACGCAGACAATAGGCGAAGGGAGTTGGAATTTCAGGTGGGAGACAACGTGTTCCTAAAACTGACACCAAATAGGGGAATTCTAAAACATCCGAGAGGGGGAAAGCTGAATCCAAGGTATTTGGGTCCGTTTCCAATAAAAGAAAGAATTGGGCCGGTGGCGTATCGATTGGATTTGCCAGATGGGTTGACGAGAATTCACGACGTATTCCATGTATCACAGTTGAAGAAATACAATGCCGATCCCGGACATGTGTTGAATGACGAGCCATTAGTACTACAACCCGACTTAAGTTATGTGGAGAGACCCGTAAAGATATTGGACCGAAGTATCAAGATTCTCCGGAACAAGCAGATTCCGATGGTAAAAGTGTAGTCGGAACATCATGGCACGCGAGATGCCACATGGGAGACAGAAGAATGGGTAAAGCGAAAGTATCTCGATCTGAGGTAAAGGTGCGTCTGAATTTCGGGACGAAATTGTCCTAAGGAGGGGAGGATGTGAAACCCCACCTAAAACCAACCCTAGAGTAAGGGATCGAAAATGCATATCATATTATTTTGCATGAATATATGTGTTTTTGAATGATTTTATGTGCTTTAGAATCGTGGATTATAGGTTTGAATGCTTAGTTATACTTATTGAGTAGGAGGGGTAAAATGGTAATTTTGCTTGAGGTCAGAATAGGAAGATAGCTTGAGGAGTAGAAAAGAAAAATATGTGGGTGAGAAAATATGAGCAAGAATGGTTGTGGTTTAGTGGTTAGAGCTTTGTGAATTAATCTCTAAGGTCATGAGTTCAAATCCCATCATTTAAGCTTTTAGCATGATTATCTTAATTAAGTTTGAATTTTTGTTTTCTTGCATCCCATGAAAATAGGAATGATTGTCTTAGGGGAGACATGAAGAGAATGTCTTAATCTTATCCTCATGTCCTAAAAGAATTCTTGTCCAAATTATTACCTCTAGCTTTGTCCTAGCATTTTCATAATTCAAATAAACTAAAATCCCTTAATTCTTTTTCTTTGAATTTCAAAAAAATTTCTGTGATAAATTCTTCCCCTTGAATTTCGAAAATCAGCTTTGGGGAAGGGAGGTTGACCGAAAATTAGGAGGAGAAATAGGAAGGTTCCAAGAGAAAATCAATCACCATGAAAAGACCTTCAAATCCATCTTCAAGATGTTCATGTTTTAGTGGTAGGGAAATCTGGAAATTTTCCAGATTTGTTGCAGCCCTTTCCTTCGAAAATTCAGGCCATAAATCCATTCATTTTCTGCCAAGAAAATGATAATTTCAAGTGGCTTGGAAGCTGGAAAAATTGTGCAATTTTCGGACTGCACAAAACAGCACCAAACCAGAAATTTTTCTGGGCAATTCGCAGCTTTTCCTCAAGGAAATGAAGCTGTTTTTAGTTCATCTTCAAGCCAGCAAACTTCTCTGCATTTGTCCAGAAATGAGGCTGAAAAACCACCATTGGAAGACCCTCAAACAACCCTGAAGAACCACTGAAAAACTGAGCCAAGAAGGTGCGAAAATCCTGCACAAAAAATCTGCAATTTCGGAAAAGCCATGAACACTTGAACAGAATTTTTTCCAGCCATGTTCCTTTCTAGCCTAGGACCGAAAGCCACCTTCAATCTCTGTAGAATTGAGCCTTATTCAGCCATATACTGAAGACCATTAAACCCACACTTACCTTGAAGCTTAAGGACTCCATAGCTGCTCCACAAAACACTCCTAAGATCACTCCATTCAAACACCATTTGAACTTCAAAAAAATTCCAGCATTTCACTCCCATAAATCACTCTTGCATTAAGCTGAAACAACCAGAATTTTCTCTGCCTTTATGGACTGAATTTCGGCCAGCTTGACCAACATTTATCCTTCAATCATTTCTAGCCGACACCATTAAAGACCATAGAGACCACTCTTGATCAAACACCATTGCTAACCACCTACCTTAAACATCTCCACTATTTTTCTCCATTTAAAATTCAAATAAAATCTGATCACCCTTACTCTTCCTTGCTGAAAACCGAAACCCTCAATCATACTCTACCATTCGGCCAGCCCTCTACCAAATTCCAGCAGCACTTCTCCTAATTTCTCTCCATTTTCACCTACAAACACCAAGAACACCAAGAACACACACTAAACTTCTTTGAGCCTAAACCAACTCCAAACCCCTCCAATCACTCTCAAAAACTCCAGATCATCTCTAATTAATCCCTAGACTTCATTTCTGCCATTTATAACACGAAATCTCGCAATCAAGAATTTTCAACCGGATAAAAAATCAGCTTTTCTTGAAGACCTCAAGAACATCAACAAGGTGAGTCATGAACAACCTTCTTGTTCGTCTTCTTCCATTCGAATATATCATTCTAACGTCTCTCTCTCTCTCTCTCTCTCTCTCTCTCTCTCTCTCTCTCTCTCTCTCTCTCTTCTAACCGAAATGGTTGAACCACCATCAACCATGGATGTTGTTTCGTTGGACCATTCAAGTCATTCCATTGCGCGTGGACCTTCTTTTATCCTCATCGAAGGACTCGACAATCAAGTATTCATCCTTAAATTTCTCTTATTAAATTCTGAAATTATGTCTCCTAGTTGATGATAGAGAAATGGATTATGATTGGGAGATTGAGTATGTGCATGTGGATTAGGGGAATGAAGTTATGGCATGATGATGGTTGTATTTGACTAGGATATATGTGTTTTCCCTTTTGAACCAATATATGTTCTTCATGCTTAATGAACTTTATGGATGTTGGAAGCATGATTAGATATTATGACACCAAAGGTGATTAAGCTTTTATTATCTTATTTTCCATGGAAACCATGATCGTTGATTATGCTTAGTAGGATTTTGGCCATGTGGTAGTATGAGATAGTGCAAGTGTTTGTTCATGAATAGAATAATTTCTTGTTTGATGATGGAGAATGAGATCATGAATTTTTGCTAGCAATAGGAAGACCATGATGTGAGATTATTTTCCTGTCATTTCTAGGTTATATTCATTAACAAATTTTACTACATAAGTTAAAAAAAAAAAAATTACTACTATATTTTCTCTTCAAAAATTCGAAACACTAGGGGATTTGGATTAGAATATTAAATCAAACTATTAATATTTTTTTTACTAAACGAAAATTTGAAATAATTTATTAATAAATTTTAATTATTATTAATTATTTATTATCTCTTCGAAATTAATTAAAAATTATTATTTATTTATAATAAAGCTACTTTTAAATTTCTTAATATTAAATAGTATTAGGACTTAATAATATTTAGAATTCAAACCTTGGTTTATTTAGTAATAATAACACTCAAGAATTATTATTTGAATATATAATTTATTAACAATTATTTTAGAACCCATAGTTATTTCTATCTATCAAACTAGACTTATTTTATAAAATTCTTCAGCATCTAGCCTTAAAGCTTAGGACATTAAAATCATGGTTAGTCATGGATGTATCTAGTTGAGCTAAGAATTATTTATGTAAGGTGGGTATAGCTTGAATATGACCTTATGTTTTGTGTTTACCCTAGGCAGGGGTTAGGTCAGCCTTGGAAGATTTTTGAGTAGAGCAAGCAAAGAAGCAGGTAAGCTCCTGCATGGAGTTTTGTGAAGACCAAAGATTAATGTGGCAAGCAAATGCAATGTATATGGACATTTATTTGTAAAGGCAATTAAGGACTGTTTTCTTTTTCTTTTATTTCAGTCAAGCAAATCATTTGGAAATTGAACAAGCAGTCTTACACAAATCTAAACTTTTTTTTCCTAAAATCCAACTTGACTAGACTTTTGGAAACCCTTAATTGCTATTTCCAAATAAAGCAAAGTTTGATCAATTTTCTCCCAAGTGGAACAATCAACGTTGAGTACTCAATAAGGGTAGGCCACCAGGACTAGTCTTTGAAGGGTTAGGGTAAGTCTCTCAGTAGGTGGCCACCTCTGAGGGGTGAGTCCTTCCTGGATAGGACGCCAGTCCAGTAGGTCATGCCGGTTCGAGCTAGCAAGTTTCAGTCATATGGACTGTGTATTTCCGGAGTGGACAACCGGTAAGTTTGGGTGTAGAGATGGAGGAGTATCTCACCCGGTAGGCCGTACACCTACCTTTTGTCAGCATTGCACAAAGTGTGGCATTCTGACTATTATTGGTCACGGGGCCCAACGTGTGGTAACCCATGGCTACCCATTTGAGTGGTTGTATTTATGGTGCACATGTATGATTTGAAAAGTGAAACACCACTCTTTATTTTCAACACTTGTTTATCGCTTGCCAGCACTTTTCCTTATGAAACTTTTACAATTTGCATACATGAATTATTTTACCTGAAACACTTAAAGCACACACGGGCTTACTGAGATTTTTATCTCACCACCTTTATGCCATATTTTCAGGAAGATCCTGCTGTGGAGATCATTAGCTAGAATGTTGCCTTGCTTGAAGACTCTTGATATTTACTTTAAGTATTGTTTGAGAGATTGTTGCAAACAATTTATTTTGGATTTGTGCCAGTATTCATCTTTTGGGTTGTAATAAATTTAATTTTAAAGTCTTTAGTTTTATTTTATTTCCAGGTAACCTAGTTATAAAGACCCCTTGTCCTTTGGACGGGGCGACATCCCCGGCCCTGTTGGGCCTAGGTAGTGGGGTGTTACACCAAAGTCTGGTGATTTTGACCACCATTCTTGTGTGGACTTTATTGGAGGTAATCCTACACTTGGATTGTTGTGTTTTGACGGAACGAAATTGTTGGCTAGATCACTCATTCAAAACACAGGTTTTTTGTTTCATAGAGGCACTCTGAAGGTATAATTTCTCTCCTATTTTGATTCCATTAATGCATAAATGCATAAATGTTATCCTCGTTGTGGAATTCCCATTTTCTTTCCGCTCTGCAAATCTAGTTTTGCATAGGGAATTGCTATAGTGGTATCAGAGCCTTCTTTTATGCATTAATAGGCTGTATAATTGGGCATGAAAAAGGTTTCACCATTGTCTCTTTGTCCTCTCTGATTTTTTTTTTCACGTGAGTAGTTTGTGAAAGAAAAAAAAAATGATTCTATGGGCTATGGTTGCAACGAATATGGCTTCTGCAATAGTTATAGAAGATAGTTTTAAACCAGAATTAACGTGTTAGTTCTTGCAGGAAAAAAAATGTTATCTAGACGTGTTGTTTTGTAACTTAAAAGGAAATTATTTTCCTAAAACTGTCGTTTTTCTTGAACAAATTTTGATTTGTTCTATTTTTGTTTTATTGAAAAGATTTGAATGAGTTCCTATAACAGAAAAAAAAAAAAAATGGAATGTCTCAGGGAATTGTTCTCTAAAATTGTGATGGCCCACAATTCATTTTTGTTTCCTTTTATTTGATGCCCAATTTTTCCCAATGTTTATAGTTTAGGACTAATATATATTTTCTAAAATAATAATTTCCGAATGTATATTATTTTAATTCCTAAAGTATGATTTTAGAAATTAATATATTTTTTAAAATAATGATTTTAGAATTTATTCTATTTTTCCAAAATAGTGATTTTGTAATTAATTTTAGGAATTAATATATTTTCTAAAATATTGATTTTAGAATTTATTCTATTTTTTTTCAAAATAGTGATTTTGGAATTATTTGCTATGTTTAATTTTATTTTGAGCATAAAATTAGCATGGTGGTTTGGTTATGGACTATGAACCCAATTAAATTGTTCATGCATTTTATCGCTTTGGTTTTGAATTAAAATAGGGCCTACAAGTCCAGCCTTCTCTCATTTTCTTATGTAAATTTCTCTTCTCATCTAATTTCGCTCGAATGTAACTCGATGTTTCTTTATCTGAATTTTATGTAATTATATTACGTAGTTTAGATAGAATAGAATTTATTACAAGTTTATGAGAAGATGATCAAGACCAAAATTAGGATGCTAAGTCTTTCTTCCTATATCATTCATGAACATTAGGATTGGCCAAATTAATTTCCTTTGTGAGAAAATTTATATTGTAAAGTCCATAACTAAACCACGTTATTATTTTGCAATGTATGGATATGATGATATTATGCATGCTATCTGTAAGACACATATATCACAAATCCATCAATTAAAATTAAACCTAATGCCTTCCATTAATATAGTAAGATCAAGAGTCCTTTTTTGAGACCAGGTTTTGGGCTAACCCAAGCCTACTTGACATTGGGCATGTTAAAGCTATGAAATTTTAAATTCCTGATTAATGGGTTGGGTTTACCTAATTTCTTTATCCCGGTTGGGTTAACTCAAGCATAAAGAAAATTAGAGGCAAGTTTGGGTAAGCTTAAACCTTTAAGATTAAAAAATGTTAATCACCCAATGATCTGGTAATTACATACGATATAATTGGTATTGGATACATACTATTAAACTTAAGGGCGGTGTGTTGGGAAAACCCAAGGTCATTCTTGAAGAATTTGGATACCAGTCTACTAGGAAAGCTTCCAATGGCCTTTCCCGAATTAATATTGGGAGCTATTGGTTTGAGTAAAATAGTGGAATAACAATATATTTAATTAAAGACCTAATTATATGCATTACACGTGCATATACAACTAGCTAATTTTCTCTATGTTTACATCTAGGTCATTTGCATCATGTCGGCCAATCTAATCTTGCGTAGCATCTTGGAAACCAACAAACTAAATGAAATAAACTTTTTCAACTGGTATAGAAACTTGAGAATTATTCTCAAGTCGAAAAAGTTGCTCTATATGCTAGAGGCTCCTATTTCGCCACCACCAACTTAAGATGCTCATATTGATGAGCATGCTATCCATAAGAAGTATAAAGAGGATAGTGACACAACATCCTATATGATGTTGCCGTCAATGATCCCAAAACTGGAAAAGTAGCACAAGTATATAGATGCTTACTCAATTATATTATATCTTTGAGAGCTGTTTGATGCCCAAGCCAAAATAGAAAGATATGGGATTTCAAAATAACTATTTCATTCAAAGATGGCTGATGGTACTTCTGTGGCCACTTATGGACCAAAGATGTTGGGCATAATTGAGAAGCTCGAATCTCTTGGTTTTGTGATGGACAATGAATTAAGTATCAATTTAATTCTGCAATCTTTACCAAATAGTTTTTCACAATTTGTGATTAACTACTAGATGAATAGAATTGTGTCCACTATACCTGAGTTGATCAATCTACTCAAAACTACAGAGTCCTCCATGAAGAAGTAATCTAATGCAGTTATATTGGTAGAATCTTCTTATTCTAGGAAGAAAGTTCCTAAGAAGAAAAAGAAGGCTTCAACTAAGCCAAAGGTGGTGTGAAAAAGAAGAAGGTAGCCACCAAAGGCCCATGCCATCAATATGGAATGATTGGTTATTGGAGGCAGAATTGCAAAGCCTACTTGGAGACTGTCAAGGGAAAGAAGCAGAAGGAGAAGCTTGCAGGAACTCCTACTCCTGCTCCTGGTATGTTTATGATTGAGATTAATATTGGCTTTGGAAATGAGATATGGGTATTAGATACCAGATATGGATCTCATTTGTGTAATAACTTGTAGGGACAAAATGATTGTAGAAGGCTTGAGAAGGGCGACGTGGACCTAAGTACTGCAAATGGAGCAAAAGTTGTTGCACTTGCTGTGGGGACTTGGGAGCTATACCTGCTTTTAGGATTAGTTTTAGAACTTCAAAACTATTATTATATACTACCTCCGTCTCACAAAAATTTGACACTTTCCTTAAAAGGAAGGTTTTTACTATACAATATATTATAAAATAATCAATATACCCCACATATATTATTTTTATATACTTTGATTTGACAAAAGTATTGTGGGACCCACATATTTCTTATTTTTATTATACTATATTATATTATATTATTATATTCTAACTTTTACTTTTACATAAAATATCGTGTCAAGTCAACCACTATCAATTTTAGTAGGACGGAGGGAGTATCAGTTTTTTTGAAAAGCATTGTCTGACTTGCATGTTTAGACTTGTATGGATTTCATTTAATTTGTAAGAATAAATGTTGTTCTTTTTCATTAAATGATATTATTATTGTTCTACAACTTTGGTTAATGGTTTATATGTTCTAGACATCGATAATCCAATCCTCAATGTAAACAATAAGAAACCAAGGATAGATAATTCAACCTCATCTTAATTTTAGCATTGTTGTTTAGGCCTTGGAGATAAGAATCGTGTTTTCAAGTTACACAGGCTTGGTGACTTATGGTTATTTGATTATGAATCATATGGCAATGGGAGTATTGTTTACTTCGTAAAATGGCTAAAACTTTTTTTTTTCTAGAAAAAGAAGAAAGGGGCAAAGAGTCATTAGAACTTATACATTTTGATATATGTGGCCCAATGTCTATACAATTAAGAGGAGGTTATCACTATTTTATAACCTTAATTTATTGGTGATTATTCATGATATAGGTATTTGTATTTAATGAAATACAAATTTGAAGCTTTTGAAAAGTTCAAAGACTTCAAGAATGAAGTAGAGAAACAACTTGGGAAAAGTATTAAGACTTTAAGATCTGATTGAGGATGTGAATACTTAATCCAAGATTTTCAATATTATCTAAGAGATAATGGGATATTATCTCAATGGACTCCACCATATATACCTCGAGATAACAGTATATCTGAGAGAAGGAATCGAACCTATCTAGACATGGTACGAATCATGATGGCTTTTGCAGACTTACCATAATTGTTTTGGAGATACACACTAGAGACTTCTATTTATATTCTAAATAGAGTTTCATAAGAAATGGTAGATAAACTTGACAGTAAGTCTGACAAGTGTTTGTTTGCGGGTTATCTGAATTTTTCAGATATTACTTCTATCTCCCTCTCCGAAAATAAAGTGTTTGTTTTGAAGTTGTCGTCTTTTTAGAGAAGGAGAATATTCTCAAAGGAGACAGTGGGAGTAAAATTGAATTGAGTGAAGTTTAAGAAGAACAAACAAATAAGGATCAACTATCAAATCCCACATCTATTAAAAGAATAGATAAACCTTCGACTGCACAAGAACCTCGTGGTCAAGTAGGATACATGTGGCACTTGAGAGATATAGATTTCTCATTAGTGACCACAATGATGTATTGCTCATGGATAATGATGATCCTATTACTTACAAGGATGTTCTGAATAGTTTAGAATCTAACAAATGACTTGAAGCCATGATGCTATATATGGTTTCCATGTATGACAACCAAGTATGGACTCTGGTTGATCCACCGAAAGGAATTAAACCTATTGGATGCAAATAGATTTTCAAGAAGAAAACCGACATGGATGGTTACATAGTTACCTATAAAGCATAATTGGTGGCTAAGGGTTATCATCAGTAGCATGGTATTGACTATGACGATACATTCTCGCTAGTTGCTATACTGAAATCCATTAGAATACTTCAAGCCATTACCGTTCATTATAATTATGATATCTGACAAATGAATTTGAAGATAACTTTCCTAAATGGAAATCTGACTGAGGAAGTATATATGACACAACTTGGGTGTTTCACGTCTAATGATAGCAGAAAGGTGTGCAAGCTGCAAAGGTCCATTTATTAGCTTAAGTAACCATCTAGGAGTTGGAACATCCATTTTGATGAAATAATTAAAGTGTTTAGTTTCATTAAAAATATAGATGAATCTTATGCATACAAGAAAGATAGTGGGAGCGCAATTTTTTTCCTATCACTTTATGTAAATGACATATTGCTCATAGGAGATATTATCTTTATTCTTCAATAAGTACATGGTAGATTGATATTGGTTTCCAATATGATAATAGTGACTACAAGTTATAATCAGGATACGTGTTCAATTTGAGTACTATCATTTGATTTATGAAATCATTGATAGAGAATATATAAAGATAGAGAGAGTTCCCAGGAATGAGAACATAGTTAACCCACTGACAAAAGCACTATCCCAAAAAAAAAAAAAACATGACAGTCATGTTCAATCATTCGATATTACATACGTGAATTATTGAATCTAGGGCAAGTGGAAGTTTGTTAGTGTTATGCCCTAGAGACAATCTCATGTATTTTGTATACTGTGCATTATTTTCTGTTTATTTTATTTATAATTTTGTGTAAAATAACTGTAAGATATTGTCCCAAGTGCAACATTGTGTTAAAGAAATCATGATAGAGATTATGATGTGGGGTTCCTACAACACTAGATAATGTTCATACTTAAATTATCCATAGTTGTAGTATTAATGCGATAGGCTATCATTAATATGCTAAGACTAGCATGTATTATACTTCCTGATTTAATCAGGTAGTGGTTCTCATATCTGTGAGTATTGTGATACTCAAAGTTAATACGTGGATGCTTGTTACCTGAACAAGTACATTAGATGACTTGACTATGAAATAATCACATGAATAACTATTTAGTGTCACTGATAGAATCTCATTATAGCAAATGTGCAAGTATCCTTAGACTTGAGATCTCTAAAGTACTTTATTTGCTAAGTATTGGACTTTGATTCCAATCTTTGGAGTCTTGACAAGACCACTAATTGGATGGATATTGGGTATAATATGAAGTAAATAAATGTAGTTGAGAGGATCGATACAAGATTCACCACTCCTAATAGTAGGAGGAGCGAATATCTCATGGCCACTTGTAGAAATCACTACTCAAGAAGTCCTTAACCAAGGCGATTGTGTATTGGAAATGGTTCCAATTGATACATATGATGAGTAATGGATTCAGTGAACAAGTACTAAAATATTCAGGTCAGAATTAATTTATTATTCTGGAAGGAGTTGGCACTAATTCTGTACTCCAGTCTGAATGAGATATTGTATGGTGAAAGGAGCTTAGTGTACCGTTTTTTGCTATTGAAAGGTTCATGTCAAGTCCCTTGATTTTTTGGACTTTTTGGTGGTCATGATGTGTTTCTAGATACTGAAAAATTTGATGCGTGTTTTTTAGTGTAGAAAATATTACCAACAAATAACACAATTACTTAAGTTTTAATTAAAATACCAACCACTAAAACCACACATACGGGCAAGTATACCCATCGTATAGTATAGGGAATAGCAAGTATCGAATCTACGAGAACTTAGGCTCTCACCTTACTTTGCCCAAATCTTTATTGTTTAGTCAATAAAATAAGAAGAGAATAAAAAAGAAAATAAATAAAGATAAAAATAGATATAACTTAGGATGCAATTTCATGTAACTAGACAATTATCTTGAAAGCACAATATTGAATCACTTAGCATTCATCAGAATCAATTATCTTGTTTGATTTGATTTTTGTTTTTCTTTGAGTACAAGATTGACATCATTATGGATGATTACTTTTGGGCACAAGATTAAAAGAGTTGTAATGAGGAGAAATTGTCAAATTTTCAAGCTTGAATTGATGTTTTTTGTGAGACGTCACTTGAAGCCTCAATACATTCTTTTGTCGCCAATACAAATTCCTCCATTAAGTGTCATGAAGAAGCATCTCAACGTTTGAGCTATCAAAGAACACAACTAGCCAAGTTGGTTGAGGATAACATAAAAGCCCATACGCTTGAACAAGTGAATCCCCAAGGAAAAGAGAAAGGATATGAGGAATAATTATCCAATATGGAAAGGGAGGTATTCAACTCTCCTCTATGTACTAATAATTCTAAGCTTTCTTTATCACAAGATTTTTTAGGTTCTTCTCAATTCTTGGAGAACAAGGGTCTAAATGATGATGTGTTGAATTAATCATGCCTCAAGGAGTTGGATCTTTTAACGCTACATCATAAAAAGTCCTTGGAGGATTGTGGTAATCTCTACCTTTCACCCCAATTTTAAGGAGGTAACTTAGTTGTTGTAGACCATGCATTGAAAAGTAAGGATTTCTTGATCCCGTCTTTGAAAACTCACTTGCTAAGTTTTTCAGAGAATTTTCATTGTGACAAATCTTTTGAAGGGTTAAATGATGATTTCACATTTGATGTATTCTTTAGAGACCATGTGCATTTATTTGTTGGAAAAAATATTTGTGTGTCTAAAAGAAAGTTAGGGAATAAGGTTCATATGTCTTGCTTTGTTGAGAAAATTATTTTCATGAACCTTTTATTTTTCAAAAACCTCTCTTGTTTCTAATTTCATCATGCCTACCTTTTTAAATGAGCATTAATATCTCTTACAAATGGATGATGAAAAAGCATGGTGAGTGGAAAAGTTTGTCTCTTTGTCTATTTGTTTTAGGTTGGGTTTTCTTTAGTCTATTAAGTGTCTTTTCCCTCCCCAAATAAGTAAAATGTTTTCCATCTTAAGTTTAGGGAAGTGAGTCATGTCTTCATTTGTTTTGTTAAGATTTTTATTTTTTTTAGTTTGTGTTCTCTTATTTAGGTGTGTCTTTCTTTTGTTATTATTTTTTTTATGTTTTCTTTTGTAGGTCAAAATAAAGTCCTTTTTGGACAAGCTCTGTTCTCTATTTCTAGTTTGTTTGGAACTTATTACACTTGGAGAGTATTGCTTAAACTTTCTGTTCCTTTTTCATTTTTTGTCCCTTTAGAGATGCTTTCGTGTGTTAAATTTGGCTAACAAGGATATTGTCCAGTTTAAGTGTGGGGGAGTGGTGTAGTAATATTCTTTGTCCAGGTTTTTATCAATGATCTTGGTGTTTTTTTGGTATCAAACAATTTTGTTGAAAATTGAAAATTTTGAAATTTGAAAGTTTGGAGATTTTGGGAGCTAAATTGAGCTTATTTGTCTATAATGGAGTTGTGATTTTCTTACTAATTTTGGATATGGTGTTGTCATTCATTAGGGTTTGATTTTTAATAAAAAGTAAACTTATGGATTAAATTAGATTTTGCTAAGTCTTGGGAATTTAAGTTAACCTTGGTTATATTTGATTTTTGATTTTTATTTTATTCTTTGAGTTTGAATATGGATGATATGATTAAGAATGAGAAGAGTTGTTGACTAATTCTTGTATTATGGATTTAAAATTTGCTTGACTTGGGGTTGTGAATAAGGAATGTGAGGAAATAAAAAAAAATGATGAGTGAAAAGGAAAGAATGTGAGTTGAAAGAAATTTCTTTCATTTGTTGAAAAAAAAAAAAAGAAAGACCTTTTACTGAAAAGGGGGTTAATATGGGGAGAAGTAGCAAGTATTGTTCAGTACACTCTCTTGAGGCTATCTCGAAGGCAAAAAGGCAAGAAAGAGCAAAGAAAAAATATGTTGAAGATGATGCGTTCAGACTTGGGTATAAAAATCATACAAAACTAAGCACATTCCCAATTAAGTTCAAATTAAAATGTTAAACCCAAATCACACATATAAGCAAGCGTATTCATCATTAACTGAGCATAGGGTTAAAACAAGTGTCGATTCTCAAGGAACAAGTAGACATTAATTACCCTTCTTTTATTGTTTAACCGACTCAACAAAGTGAAAAATAAATAAAAAGAAACTTAAAAAGAAAATAAAAATAAAAATATGTATATGTCAAGGATGTAGATTTATGTAACTCAAGCTATTGGTTAGACAAACATGATCTTAAAGAACTTAACCATTATCATAACCAATCATTCTCTTAGCACCATGAAGGATGAAGGTAGATTCACTTTGATGGTCAATCCATGAAATCACTATCTCCTAGATAAATTAGAATCACTTGGTCCGTCTCAATTAATTCATCTAAAAGACGCATTAAATGCAATCCTTAATTAAATTCCCTTGGTCTCGGCCACTTTAGAACATGAAATTAATCAATGAACCCTTGGTCTCGGAAGACATCAATTAATCTTCAATTACCAGTTCTTAAGCAATCAACCCCCTTTGGTCCAGCAAGTCAATTGCCAATAGAATATGAAATTACTAAATCGAAACACCCATCAACCCCCTTTGGTCCAGCAAGTCAGTGGATAGAATCAACTAACTAATCTCATAATAAGCATAAGTAATTTAGGCATATCAGAAGACAATTGCTGAAAAATGATAATGACTATAAGAGGGCCAATACGATTCATGAAGAGAAATCCATTCACTTGAGGCTATCAATTCCCTAAGTCATTAAAAAAAATTTTGAAAGGAAAAAAAAAAGTGTGCAATGTTTTCCTTATTTTACTAACTTGAGTTTTGTTGGGTATCTCACACGCATATCATATATAGCGCAGCGAAAAATTAAAATAAGATATCATCCCAGGAACCACATATGTGTGGAAAACAAGACACATAGAGAACAAAGTAACAACTTTACCTTTCTTTGAGCGTTTAAAAAATAAAAATTTTCTTCTTCAAGTTAAGGTGCGATCCAGCAATCCTCTTGATCAAATCACCACGAGAGTTGAATGTCCAACGACTATAATCACAGTGTGTGATTATGTCTAAAAGAAATCCACACAGAGGATACACTCAAGCACGAAGTTTTCTGTGCTAGCAGAAAAACTAAGTGGCGGCTAGGGCTAGATCAATATCAACGAGAGAAAGAAGAGAGGGATATTGTATGTCCCTAGGGTTTGGAGGTTTCGTATCTTTCCCAGCTAGGGTTTCGTGTGAAGCATTTATATATTACACGAAAATCTGCTGGAAAAAAAAAAACTCCAATAGGGAATTCTAAAACCGTTAGAATTCCCTAATTGTAATTGGAAACATCAAGTTCTCACAATTACAATTTGGACCATAAATTTTAACTAATTATAATTTGTCCACAATAACTTCTCTTTCTCTCAATTAACCCCACTATGTTATCAAATAACATCTTAAGTATATAATCCTCTATTGTGTATGACCTATTAGATTTCCCAATCAATTGGTAGCGAACATGAATTAATCCAAATGTCATTGAGATTAATAATCCATAATTAATTAGAATTAATCATATTAATTCTAATTAGGATTGGTTTATTAATTCATCAATTAATAAACTCATATTCCCAGATCATGAGTAGTATCTAACAACACATCATGACCACCCAAGAGTCCAGGAAGTTAAGTGGCTTGATAAGAACCCTTCAATAACAAACTACAGAGCAATTAACTCATTTCACCATACAATGTTTCATTCGGTTTGGAGTATGAAATTAGTGCCAACTCCCTCCAGAATTAATTCTGGCTCGAATACAATAGTACTTGTACCAGGAACCCACTACTCTAGATGTGTATCAATTGGAACTATTTCCAATACACAATCGCCTTGGCCAAGGACTTTTCGAGTAGTAATTCCTACAAGTGGCCATGAAATATTTGCCCTACTATTAGGAGCGGTGAATCCTTTATTAATCCTTTCAACTACTTTCGTTTACCTCACAATATACCCAATATTCATCCTATAGGCGGCTCTCGATCTGGCTCCAGAGATTGGAATCAAAGCACAAAGCTCAGCAAACAAAGTACTTTGGAGATCTCAAGTCTAAGAATACTTACACGTTTGCTATTTGAAATTATATCACTGGCACTAAATAGTTATCCATGTAATTATCTTATAGCTAGGTCATCTAATGTACTTGTTTCATTAACAAGCATCTATGTGTTAATTTTGAGTATCTCAATACTCACGGATATGAGAACCACCGCCTGATCAAATTAGGAAGTCTGACACATGCTACTCTTAACGCATTAATGATGTCCTATCTCATTAATACTACGACTAGGGACTATTTAAGTACTAACACTATACAGTATAGTAGGAATCTCATATCATGATCTCTATCATGATTTCCTTAATAAAGTGTTGTACTAGGGACTTTATCTAACAGTTTATTACTTAAAAGTAAACAAAAGAAATTGTAAGATAAATAATGCCTTTTATTAAAATAAAATGTATTATATACAATGCACAAGTGATTGCCACTAGGGTATAAAACTAACAAACTCCCACTTGTACTAGAGCCAATCATTCATGTATCTAATACCGAATGACTTAACATGATAATCATGTTTCTTTTGGGATAGTGCTTTTGTAAGCGGGTCAGCTATGTTCTCATCCATGGGAACTCACTCTATCTTTATTTCCTTAGCTGCTTCAAAAGTGGCCATGTACTCAGCTTCTGTCGTAGAGTCGGCTATAGTCTTTTGTTTGGAATTCTTCCAACTTATTGCTCCTCCGCACAACGTGAACACGTAGCTGGATTGTGATTTGAAATCATCTTTGTCAAATTGAAAACTAGCATCAGTATACTCGTTTATTTTCAAATCACCTTCTCCATATATTAAGAACACATCTTTAGTCCTTCGTAAGTACTTAAGGATATTCTTTACAGCTGTCCAATAACCCTCACCAGGGTCAGATTGGTATCTGCTCGTCAAACTAAGAGCATAAGATATATTGGGCCTTGTACATATCATAACGTACATGATAGATGCAACATCCGAAGTATATGGAATCTTACTCATGTGATCCATTTCAACTTGTATCTTGGGAGACATCAACTTTGAAAGGCTTACACCATGTGACATGGTTAAGAATCCCCTTTTGGATTGATACATGCTAAACTTCTTTATCACTTTATCTATGTATGTAGACTGCGAAAAACCTAGCAACCTTTTAGATCTATCTCTATTGATCCTTTATTCCAAAAATATAGGTTGTTTCTCCAAGGTCTTTCATGGAGAATTATTTGGACAACCAAAGTTTAACCATTTGCAAGACAGGTATATCGTTTCCTATTAGCAATATGTCATCTACATAAAGTAATAAGAAAACGATTGCGCTCCCACTAACATTGTTGTATACACAAGGCTCATCCATGTTTTGAATGAAACCTAACTCTTTGATTCTTTCATCAAAATAGATGTTCTAACTCCTAGAAGCCTGCTTAAGTCCATAAATTGACTTTTGCAGCTTGCACACATTTGTGCTATCATTGGATGTGAAACCTTCAGGTTGTGCCATATACACTTCCTCAGTTAGATTTCCATTTAGGAAAGCTATTTTCACATCAATTTACGAAATCTTATAATCATAATGAGCAGCAATGGCTAGGAGTATCCTGATGGATTTTAACATGGCTACTGGTGAGAAGGTTTTGTTATAGTCAATACCATATTGTTGACGATAACCCTTTGCCACTAGACGTGCTTTATAGGTAACTAAGTTACCATCTATGTCCGTTTTCTTCTTGAAAACCCATTTACACCCAATAGGTTTAATTCCTTTGGATGGATCAACCAAAGTCCATATTTGGTTGTCGTACATAGAATCCATCTCTGACTTCATAGCCTCAAGCCATTTGCCAAATTCTAAACTGTTTAGAACATTCTTGTAGGTAGTAGGCTTATCTTCTTCTATGAGCAATACGTCATTGTGGTCACTAATGAGAAATCCATATCTCTCAAGTGCCACACGTATCATACTAGACCTATAAGATTCTTGTACAGTAGAAGGTTCACCTATTCTCTCAATAGATGTGGGATCAGACAATTGATCCTTGTTTGTTTGATTTTCTTGAACTTCACAAAGTTTAATTTTTCTCCCACTGTCCCTCTTGAGCATGTGCTCATTCTCTAAGAAGACGACATGCTTTGGAACAAAAAATTTGTTTTCGAAAGGGAGGTCAAAGTAATATCCGAAAGATTCTTTTGGATATCCCACAAACAAACACTTGTCAGACTTACTATCAAGTTTGTCTGACTATGGCCTTTTGACAAAGGCAGAATGATAAGGTCTAAATTAGTTATATTTTTCTTAGTTATTTGAGACTAAATTAAGACACTTTTTATACAATAACTAGTCATATTCCTTCCCATTTGATATTTCCTTTATAAAAAGGCTTTTCTGTAATTTTATGCAAAAATAGAAGAAAATTGGAGCTAATTATGTGATTTTCTAGAACAAGACCAGCTCCAACCTAGGAAGGACAGCTGGCACTGGTCTTCCATTGGAAAGAATAGAGAAAAGCGCAAAAAAAAAAAAAAATAAATAAATAAATAAAGGAACAAGGGAATGAAATTGCAATTGGAATTGGAATAGAGGAAAAGGAAATTTTCGACAGCTTCATGGCTCAATTGAGCCGACAACAAGACAAGGCTACAGCAACAAAGAAAGGAAATAATTTCGGTTGGACCAAGGTGAAAAGCAAAGTCAACAAAAGGGGTTGCAAAAGATAAAAGCAAAAGGAAGGAAAATAAAGGAATTCAGTCTTCAATTTGATGGCTCAGCCGAGCAAAGCAACAATAGAAAAAGAAAACAGCTTTGGTGGCTTGGTAAAGGGCCCAAATTGAGCCGACACTACAAGAGAAAGAATTTCATTGGCTGGACAAAACTTCGCACGGCTTATTTACAGCTAAATTCACCAAATTTCAGTATAATTCCAATTCAACAAGACTTGTGTTTCATAGAAAATGACAATTCCAATTCAAACGAATTGTCTTCATCATAAAATGACAGAGTCAAAATTGAAGACCAATTATTTCTCAATTCACAAAGTCAAGGCAGTTGGATTCCACTAATTTTTCTTAGGTTTTTATTTTAGCAATTTCTAATCCTTTTTGGTTTTAGATTTTTACGTAATTACTTCTTTTTTATTTAGGATTCTTTTAGGAACTTTGTAAGCCTATAAATAAATGCCAATTTACCCTAGGAAGGGGAGGTGCACAATGTAGAGACTTAGATTTTTTTTAGAGTGCTTCACCTATATATTCTCGAGATAAATAATTCAAGGAGGGTTGTACAAGAAGGTCGACAAAGGAAGAAAAATGAGGCTTGTTTATGAGTTCTTTCTTTTCCTTTTGTTTTCTTTTGTTGAACAATGATGTATTAATTATTTTATTGTAATTTGATATTGTTTTAGGTATTTATGATTTTTAGAGTTATTTAATCTTTTGATTAATTGAATGTTATTCTTGGTATTTAATTACTTGTGCTAATTACAAGATTAATTGGTTGTTTCTTTCCATTAACTTGCTTGGAAAATGGGTTGATGGTGGTTTCAATTCATTTATTTCAAATTTTTTTGTCTCTTAACTTGTTTGGAAAAGAGGTTAATTGCTAAGAACTAGGTAATTAAAGGTTAATTGATGTCTGCCAGGAACGGATTCATTGGTTAATTTCATGTTTAAGTTTGCCAGGAATGGAAATTTAATCAAGGATTGTGTTTAATGCATCTTTTAGTGAATTAGTTGGGATAGGAATGTGATGCTAATTTATCTAGAAGGTAGTGATTTCATGGATTGGGAAAGAAGTGAATCTATCTTAACCCTTTATGATGCCAAGAGATTAATTAATTATGATAACGGTTAAGTGCTTTGAGATCATGTTTGTCAAAATAATGGTTTAAGTTACATAATTCTCCATCCTTGACATGTATATATTCTTGTATTTTATTTTATTTTTATTTTCATTATTTTTCACTTTATTGAGTCGGTTAAATAATGAGAGAAGAGTGATTTAATGCATACTTGTTCCTGGAGGATCGACACTCGTTTGAACCCTGTACTATGTTAATGATGAGTACGCTTGCTCATATGTGTAATTTAGGGTAAACATTTTAATTTAAATTTGATTGGGATTGTGCTTATTTTTATATGTTTTTTACACCCAAATAAATACGCATCACAGAACAACCCCATACTCGCAAGTGAGACAACTTGGGTTTCTTACCAAAGAACATCCCAAATGGGGTAGAATCAACCATTTTTGTCGGAACTCTGTTTAGTATATAAACAGAAGTTTCTAGTGCATGCCCCCAAAACGATTTTGGTAGGTTTGTAGAAGCCATCATGGTCCGTACCATGTCTAGAAGGGTTCGATTCCTTCTCTCAGATACACCGTGATACAAATTCTTGGTGGCATTTCTTGGTGTTATGGGTGTTTTAATTGGCTAACTGTTCAGTTCAAACAATGGGACTCAAATAGAGATTTTTCTGGTGACAAAAAGAGGAAAGTAACTTAACAGCCTACACTCTTTCAAACCCTTGAAGAACAAAGCCTTAAAGACCCTCAAGATTGTTAAGATTTGTAGACTCCTAAATGGGAAAAACATCCACGAATCCCTTCCGAGGATCTAAGTAAACGATTAAGAAGATCTAAGGCTTACAGAATTACCTTTTGTTTGGCGTAATCGAGATCCTTCGATTCTAATTATGTTGTTGTACGTGCAATCCGAATGATCACCAGACGCTGCAGTATGTGAACGTCCTCTATTGGATACACACGGTGAACTGACTCGTTACCCCGAGAATGCTAGCGCCTAGGGTTTGAGAGGTTTTTTTTCCTTGGTGAATGGAGGCACGAATATTTTCAATAGACCAGGGCTCTTGAGAAGACGGCTAGGGTTTTCTTAAAAATCTCCGAACCTCTTAGAGTCCAATTCTGATAATACCTTATCATGTTTTAATTTAAATTCAAATTAAATTAAAACTGATATGATAAGATTCTACCATTATCTTAGTAATTTAACTAATTAATTTATCGAGCCAGATTCTTATAATCTGGACATTATCCAGATATATCGAATGTGGACATATTTCTAAATTCATTGTATTTGGTAAATTTTCTAAGTTCAATTAACTTAGACATATTTCCAGATTCATCGAATCTGGTTACTAGAAAAATAACCTAACAAGTTCGTTTATTGTGTGACCCTATAGGTTCATTTAACACTGGCAGTGTGCCTAAATCATATTTAAATGAGCCACAAGTTGTAAGCGGTTTCTAGTAAAATATTATAACTATCCAGGATAAATGAAGATTAATGATCTCTTTGAACCAAACTACAATTTTATATTTAGTTCTTTTGTCACACGATATCCAAATTAAGTGTAAGGCACAGAGCATGTCATCCTTATTAAGTTTAATCAATTATTTCTTGATTTTATAGTAGATTGTTCAAATAAATGATATCAATATCTTAGATTGATATATTTGAGCATGGCCATGCATTTTAACAGTCTAACTTATCAAGGGGCCCATGAATATCTCTCCCATAATTGAGAGGGACAAATTCTTTCACTATCAATCATATTCCTCTCCTTGATTTATTCTATATCCAACAATAGTCTAATTTATTATCTGGTTTAAGACAATTTTAGACAGTGTCAAAATATAAAACTTATCAAGTAGGAAACTATGATGAATTTAGGTCGAAGGACTTTTAATATTATTATGGTTAGAAAGTACTTATGACATGTTCCATGAAGTACTCTCACAGTAGGTCATGTCCAATATAATGTTCTCTAGCATTTATTTATATTTTGACTTGATATCACAAATATCCATGACTGGTAAAATATAGCCATTAAGTCACAAACATACTAATCTTAATTTATTATTGTTCTAATAAAATTATCGATCAAAGATAGTTTTAGAATAGTCATTGTATTCATTACAGGGTTTTACTATTAAGTCACGTACTTGATGACCACAAAATAAAATGCACTATTTATGAAAAGGAAAATCTCATATTATTATGTAAAAATAACGACAAAGTATAAGTACAAATTGACTTTAGGGCATATCCCTAACAGTCTCCCACTTGCACTAAGACCAATTTGGCATAAGCTTAATCCCATTGATCTAGTATGACTATCATGTTTAGACGATAGGAGAGGCTTTGTCAGTGGATCTGCAACATTGTCATCAGTTCATACCTTGCATACTTTGACATCTCCTCTATTAACAATTTCTCGAATGAAATGAAAACGTCTAAGTATATGTTTAAATTGCTGATATGATCTTAGTTCCTTAGCTTGTGCAATGGCTCCATTGTTGCCACAATAGAGATCCAATGGGTTCATAATACTAGGAACTACGTCTAGTTCTTTAATGAACTTTTTAATCCAAACTGCTTCCTTAGCTGCAGCTGAGACAGCTACATACTCAGCTTCTGTAGTAGAATCAGCCACAGTGCCTTGCTTTGAACTTTTCCAGCTTACAGTACCTCCATTCAAACAAAATAGAAAACTTGATTGCGATATGTAATCATCTATGTCAGACTGAAAAATAGCATCAGTGTAACCATTTACAATTAGCTCGCCTTCTTGTCCTCCATAAACTAAAAACATATCTTTAGTTCTTCTTAAGTACTTCAATATGTTCTTGACAGCATTCCAGTGTGCCTCTCCAGGATTTGACTGGAACCTACTCGTCATGCTCAATGCATATGATACATCGGGTCGAGTACATAACATGGCATACATGATAGACCCTATAGCGAAAGCATATGGTATCTTGTTCATGCACTCTTCTTCATCCTTCATAGAAGGACTTTGAGTTTTGTTGAGCTTAATGCCATGTAACATTAGCAAGAATCCTCTCCTAGAGTCTTACATACTGAACCTTTTCAGTACCTTGTCAACGTATGCACTTTGACTTAGTCCAATTAGCTTTCTAGATCTATCTCTATAGATTCTTATACCTAGAATATAGGCGGCTTCACCTAAGTCTTTCATTGAGAAATAATTTTCCAACCACGTCTTTACACTTTGTAGAGTTGGGATGTCATTTCCAATAAGTAAAATGTCATCAACATAAAGTACTAAAAAGAATATTGCCTTCCCACTTGTTTTCTTATAGACACAAGGCTCATCTTCATTTTTGATAAAGTTAAATTCTTTAATTGCTTCATCAAATGAAGATTCCAGCTTCGAGATACTTGCTTCAATCCATAAATGGATCTTTGAAGCTTGCACACTTTATTAGAATTCAAAGGATCATCAAAACCCTCAGGTTGTGTCATGTACACATCCTCGAGTAAGTTTCCATTAAGAAATGCGGTTTTGATATCCAATTGCCAAATCTCATAATCATAATATGTTGCTATGGCAAGAAGAATTCTAATAAATTTAAGCATTACAACTGGTGAAAAGGTTTCATCATAGTCTATACCATGAGTTCGTCTATAACCTTTTGCTACCAGCCGTGCTTTGTAAGTATGCACATTTCTCTCCATGTTTGTTTTCCTTTTGAAAACCCATTTACACCCAATGGTTTTTGAACCTTTAGGTGGAATAACCAAAGTCCAGACTTGATTATCATACATGAATTGCATCTTAGACTTCATAGCCTCTAACCATTTTCCAGAGTTAGAACTCTTAATCGCTTCTAGATAGGAAGTGGGCTCATCATTAATCATATGCTCCACGTTGTGATCATCAGTTATGAGGAATCCATATCTCTCAGGTTGTTGATGAACCTTATCAGATCTTTGAAGTCCTTGTTCTACAAAAGTAGGCTCATCTTGGACTTGTGAGCCATCTAATCGAGGTTCATTATTTGGTTCAGGTACTAATTGTGGTTCTTGAATCTCATCAAGATGTATTTTACTCCTACAGATTCTTTTAGATATAAATTTCATTTCAAGAAAGAATCCATTTCGAGCAACAATTACTCTATTTTCTTTTGGGAGATAAAATTGATATCTTTTAGTTTCTTTAGGATACCCCACAAATATGCATTTATCTGATTTAGGTGCAATTTTATCAGATAATAAATGCTTTACATAAACTTCACAACTCCAAATATTGAGAAATGACAAACCAGGTTGTCTCCCAGTCCATATCTCATATGGCGTTTTCTGAACCGATTTAGATAGAATTCGATTTAGTATTAATGCAGCAATCTCTAGGGCATAACCCCAAAAGGAGATTGGAAGATCAGTTTTGACTCATTATTGATCGAACCATATCTAAAAAAGTTCGATTTCTCTATTTAGATACACCATTTCATTAAGGTGTTCCGGGTGGAGTTAATTGGGAGATAATTCCACAATTTTTAAGATACTCATCAAACTTGTGACTTAAGTATTCACTACCTCGATCTGATCGAAGTGTTTTGATACTTTTGCGAAGCTGATTTTGTACTTCATTTTGAAATTCTTTGAATTTTTAGAACGATTCAAATTTGTGTTTCATCAGATATAGGTAGCCACATTTGCTGAAATCATTCGTAAATGTAATGAAGTACTGAAATCCTCCTCTAGCATGTGAATTCATTGATCCACATACATCAGTATGTATTAGGCCCAATAAATCACTTGCCCTTTCATTTTATCTCTTAAAAGGTGCTTTAGTCATTTTTGCTTAATAAACAAGAATCACATGTTTCATAAGATTCTAAGTCAAATGAATTTAAAAGCCCATCATTATGAAGCCTTGTTATGCGTTTCTCATTTATATGGCCCAAACGACATTGCCAGAAGTAAGTCTGATTTAAATCATTGGATTTCAATCTCTTAGTATTAATATTATAGATAGAATTTTTTGAAGATCCACGAAGATTGAGAATATAGAGCCCATTTGATAATGAGGCATCTCTATAAAAAATGCCGTTTTTATTAATGGAGCAAATATTATTCCTAATAACAAATTCAAAACCTTCTGAATCAAAACAAGAAACTGAAATAATATTCCTACTCATAGCAGGAACATAAAAACAATCATTTAGTTCTAGAACAAGCCCACTGGGCAAAATTAATTCAAAAGTTCTTACAGCTACTGCAGCAACTATTGCTCCATTCGCAACTCGTAGGTCCATCTCGTCTTTTGCCAATGCTCTACTTCTTTTTAGACCCTGCACATTTACACAAATGTGAGATGCACAACCGGTATCCAATACCTATGAATCAGAAGTAGATAAATTAATTTCTATAATATAAATACCTGAAGAGGCAATCTCACTGTTCTTCTTTTTCTTTGCTTCCAAATAGAGCTTGCAATTTCTTAAGCAATGTCTTTGTTCTCCACAATGGTGGCAAGCTCCCTCATTTGAACTTAGAATTTGCCTTGTCCTTGCCCTTACTAGCCATGACTTTGCCCTTTTGATTGTTATTTTTCCTTTCCCCTTTTTAAACGATTAGAACACTAGGAGTATTCTTCTTAATATTCAGTTCAGTGTTTTAGCATCCCATGCAATTTAGTGATGGATTTCTCCATATTATGCATGTTAAAATTCATGACAAACTAGTCATACTCAGGAGGTAATGAACCCAAGATCAGATCCGTGGCCATGTCATGATTAACAGGAGCACCAAGCTTATCTAGATGATCAAGATAGCCCTTCATTTTAAGGACATGAGCACTTACCAAGGTGCCAGAAACCATCTTACAAGCATTTAACACTTTGTGAGTTTCAAATATCTCTTTTCGTGCTTGTTCTTGGAACATTTCCTTGAGATGCAAAATCATGTCATATGCCTCTACTTATTCAAATTGTTTTTGAAGTTCAGAGTTCATGGTTGCTAGCATGAGGCAAGTAACATCGTTGGAGTCATTTTTGTGCTTACTATAAGCATTTTTTTCAGCTTTTGAGGCGTTATTTGCTGGAGCAAGGAGAATAGGATTTTCAAGAACATAGAGCTTTTTTTCTTGCTTAAGAATGATTCTTAAGTTTCATGCCCAATCAAGAAAGTTAGTCCCACTAAGCTTATCTTTCTCGAGCACATATCGCAATGAGTTATTCCAACTGTTTGTTGCCATTATCTACATACAAAATATGCAAAGTAATTAATTTTGAGGCTTTAATGAAAAACTCCCACTAAAAGCATTTAAACTTTTGAAACTTCAACATTTTGATGTTTCATAGTGGGTAAAAAAAAAATCATAAATACTTTATTTTAATCATAAGTAAATTTTGGCTTTAATCACAATATTTTATTTTTTCATAATTAATTAGATTAACATTCGGACCCCTTAATAACCATCGCTGTGAAACTTTCATATTATAGACAATCTGCGTTCCCTTTTAATCATATTCGTACAGATAACATATTATCATGGACGATTAATAAAAATAATTCGCAAATATAGAACCACAGATAGAACCTAATTCAGGCAGTCTGCAAGCTAAGTATTCTAAAATCATAATAATGTGAACATGCTGATATACACCATTTAAATTCACACACACACACACACACACACACACACACACACACACATATATATATATATATATATCATACATATATTCAACAATATGATTAACATAGATGACTTAACCTAATCGTTTAGGAAGTTGCTCTGATACTACTGTTAAGATTCGTGGACTCTTAAACGTGAAAAACATCCACGAATCACTTCTAAGGATCTAAGTAAATGATTAAGAAGATCTAAGGCTTACAGAATTACCTTTTGTTGGGCGTAATGGAGATCCTTGGATTCTGATTATGATGTTGTACGTGCAACCCGAACGATCACCAGACACTACTGTGTGCGAACGTTCTCTATCGGATACACACGACGAACTGACTCGTTAACCCAAAAGCGCTAGCGCCTAAGGTTTGAGAGGATTTTTTTTTCTAGTGAATGGAGGCACGAATATTTTCAATAGAATAGGGCTCTTGAGAAGATGGCTAGGTTTTTTTAAAAATCCCTAAACCTCTTAGAGTCCAATTCAGATAATATCTTATCATATTTTAATTTAAATTCAAATTAAATTAAAACTGATATGATAAGATTTTGTCATTATCTCGGTAATTTAACTAATTAATTTACCGAGCCAGATTCTTATACTCTGGACATTATTCAGATACATCGAGTGTGGACACATTTCCAAATTCATTGTATCTAGCAAATTTTCTAAGTTCAATTAACTTAGACATATTTCCAGATTCATCGAATCTAGGGGCCAGAAAAATAATCTAATAAGTTCGCTTATTGTGTGACCCTGTAGGTTTATTTATCACTGGCAGTGTGCCTAAATCATATTTAAATGACCCACAAGTTATAAGTGGTTTCTAGCAAAACATTATAACTATCTAGGTTAAATGAAGATCAATAATCTCTTTGAACCAAACCACAATTTTATATTTAGTCCTTTTGTCACACGATATCCAAATTAAGCATAAGGCACGGAGCATGTCATCCTTATTAAGCTTAATCAATTATTTCTTGATTTCATAGTAGATTGTTCAAAAAAATGATATCAATTTGATGACCACAAAACAAAATGCACTATTCATGGAAAGGGAAACCTCATATTATTATATAAAATATAACGACAATAGTATAAGTACAAATTGACTTTATGGCATATCCCTAAAAAAGATGAGTAGATAGTTCTACTATAATCTCACCCTAATATCCTTGATGCAATAAAGGCAAACAAGAACAAATAGAATAGAGAAAATGGGCACCCAAATATTAGATTTCAAACAAATCTTAGAATAACAAAGCAACTAAGACCCATTCAAAGAACAACATTAGATTATTCAAAAGATTTATAGACTCTTACAAAAAGAGGACTATCCCTTTAGCTTGGTCTTGAATAAGATGAACAAGGAGGCTAAGGAGGCTAGGGCCTCTCAAGATTCTCTTCTCAAATTTGAATTAAAGTGAAGTGTATTGTGTTTTCAAATCACTAAAAGTGCTATTTATACTACCCTAACCCTAGCTAAATAATCCCTAAGGTTCTATTATAGTTTAGGGTCATAATAAGTCTTTACAAGAAATTACAATTGAAGAAAACCGGAGAAAACATTAAAAATACATAGCAGTCGTCGGCTGCCCAGGGTGGAATTGGTGCCGGTTTGGACATCACAACTGGCGCCGGCTGCATTCTATTTTTGGGCGGTTGAACAATGGATGAACCTGTTGTTGAGCAGAATGAGGTCGGCGTCGGTTTGGCTGCTTGCAGCTGGCGCCGGCCGTCCTCTGGTGGCCTCCTTTTTGGATGAGTTTCATCCGTCATTGTCGCCGGCCCTTGTCCTTGCATGGCCACACCTCCCCCTCCTTTATCTTGACCTCTATAATGAAGCAGAGTCTCATCATCTCCATTTTCTTGAAAAGGATTCGTCTCGAAATCATTGCCATCATCTACAAGGAATGCTTTCACCATTGCCATCGTCTTAGCTCCATCAAGGTTCATTCGTTCACTTAAAGGTAAGGGAATCAATTCGAATGGAGTTAGGGGATTAAAACCATACACAATTTCAAAAAGAGAATAAAAAGTGGTAGAGTGAAAAGCCCTTTTGCAAACAAACTCAAGGTGTGTCCAGCATTCCTCCCAATTGGTCAAGTTCTCCTTGGTTATAGTTCGCAAAAATTGGGTAAGTATTCGATTGACCACCTCTTTTCGAAAAACAACTGCAAATTCTTGAGGAATAGCTACAATCTCATTAGGCAAAGACAATGAAAAATCATCAGTAGAAACATAAGAACCTTTGCATAAAAAAAGAATAACTGGTTCCTTAGCTTCTATAGCCTCCATGACCTTACTTTGTTTTGCACAGAAATTCACTCTTCTTTTACCTCCCCTCTCTTGTCCTTGCTCACTCATACCAAACTCTTTTTCTTGCATCTCTTTTTCTCTCCTCTCAATTTCTTATTTTGGCTTAACATCCTGCACTCCCTTCTTCTTTTCTTTTTCCTTCAAGATTCTTTGATCTTTGTTCACCTCAATAAGGGCCATGGGGGTGAGGGTAAACATAGTTCCCTCCTTGAGTAGGGAATAAGTATTCTTCCTCCCATCATACTTACCATGCCTATCGTATTGCTAAGACCTCCCTAGGAGCAAGTGACCCGCTTGCATGGGTACTACACCACATAGCACTTTATCCGTATACTTCCCCTTCTCAAAAGACACTAAAACATGTTTGTTCACTCTCAATTCCCCACTATCATTCAGCCATTATAATTTGTAGGGCTTGGGGTATTTTATCCACTTCATGTCCTATTCTTCAACTAAGTTTGCACTAATCACATTAGTGCAACTCCCACTATCCACAATGACACTACAAGGGGTCTTGTTGATTAGACACCTAGTGTAGAAAATGTTCTTTCTTTGTTGGTGATCTTGATTCTCAATGGCTTGTGAATTCAATGACCTTCTTGTGACTCCCATCAATGAGTATTCTTGACCAACAACTTCCCCTTCATCACTCTCCTTATCCCTTCTTTCCTCTTGGTCTCCTTGGTACCTTTCGCCCTCTTCTTCCTCGTTGGTAGAGACCTCACTATAGGGGTTAGTATATATCGTTCTCTTGCTTGGACACTCATGGGATGTATGTCCATGTCCAAGGGACTTAAAACATTTGATATCCCTATACCTTTGTGGCCTTTCTATGGCTTTTTCCTTTCCTTGTTCCATTATTCCCTAGGTTTCCAATCATCCCTAGGCTTCCAATCCTCTCTAGCCTTGTAGAAGTCCATTTGGAATGGCTTAGGGGGCTTCATCCTTCTCAATTGGCAACTTGCTAAAAATGTTGGGGTTTGGAAGTGGAAGTGATAGTCTAGTAATTGCCCTTCTCTTTAATTACCTTTCAATCTTCACAGTGGCATATCATATCCTCCAAACGATTATAGGGGTGCAATTCCACCAAATTGGCAATCTCTCTATTTAATCCTCTCAAAAACCTTGCTTTTGTTGCTCTAGGATCCTCATTGATTTGAGCTCTCATCAACATTACTTCCATTTCTTTATGGTAGTCTTCCATACTTTTGTTCCCTTGCTTGAATGATTGGAGGCTTTGGTAGAGATCATTGTAGTAATGGTATGGTATAAACCTTACCCTCATCATATCTTTCAACAAATTCCAACTAGCCACGGTTTCCACTCCCATTTGTCTTCTTTGAGTACTAACTTACTCCCACCATGCCAAAGCATACTCCGAAAATCGCAAGATAGCCAACCTAACATTGGACTTCTCACTATAGGTATGGCTTTCTAGGAATATCTCTATTTTTCTCTCCCACTCAAAATATACTTCGGGGTCACTCTTGCCATAGAATGTGGGTACTTTCAATTTAATATGGCTAAACTCCCTCTCCACTTTATTTCCTTCTCTTCTTTCTCCTCTATTACCCCATCCTCTATGATGTTCCCCCAAAGGCCTCAACTTGTTCCCCCTCATACCACTCATCAACTCCCTCAAATTCTCGGTCTAGCCCTCTTAGATTATTCCCTCTATTCCTTCTTTGTCTTCTACCTCGTCCTCCTCTCATACCATGTACTCCCCCTCTCATAGGAGCTTATTGGAATCCCCCAATTGAATACTCATCCTACTCTTCCCCTTGTTAGGCATGTAACAGAGGAGTATAGGCATCACCATCCCTCACCCTTGGACTAGGCACTTCAAATCACTCCTAGCCTCTCCTTTGTGCAATGGTAGAAGATTTTCCAAGATGATTTATCAACTCCCTTGTCATGTTTTGAAATTCGCTTTGCATAGTCCTCATCATAACTTGCAAGTCCTCACGCAAACCCCTAGCATCAATTTATTCTTCTTGAGGTCTACTAGGTCCACTTGGATTACGCCTAGAAATTTCTTGATCATGGTCCATGGTGATGGAATATTTGCTTACTTATACCTGCAACACAAAGAGATTAGAAAGAAAAGTAGATCCTCACTGCTCTTCCTTGCGTGTTGGCTCTCAAGGTTGATCACTCCATACTCATGTTTGCTCTCTTAGGCTCTTTTAATATTAGGCTCCCCCTCTTGCCTTTTCTCAACACTCAAGCCTTCTTGTTCAATCCCAATTCTCCCCAATGGCGAAAGTTTTAGTCCAACTTAGTGAATCACACAAATCAAAAGAAATTTTCAATTAGGGGGTCTTAAGGGAATTTCAACAAACACTTGTTGGGCACCTTAAGAAAACAAGTTTTAAGTCAAGAATTTCAAGAAAGGTGGATTCAATCAACACAAGAACAAGCACTGGACACACAATAATTACTTCTAGGTAAGAAACAAACAAGAATTAACAAGAACAAAGAAACAAAAACAACTAGAAGTAGGACGATGAAGAACAAGATGATCACAAAGGTGCAATAGAAAAATTGAGTTCAATGAACATGGAAGTGATATACTAAGTCCCAATATCCCAAGGAATGAAAATTAAGAATAAAAAATCCCAACTATAGCAAAAAATATTCTCATAGAACACTTATCAAACACCTTGGATGCAATTCTCGTCACTTAAGAACAATCAGCATTTTCATCTATATTAAAGCCAAATTTCACCACAATCACAAGATAAATTTGTTCCCAAGGATTATAACAACATCAAGGAGCAATTTCCCAACAGAAAAATCAAGATATAACAAAGATTTAATGACCTTTTTGGAGAAGGTTTTTGAGTTACGGGATTTCTCTGTTTTTCCCTTTTTTTCACTTTGTAGGGCATCTTTTCTTGTTTTCAAGCTTTGATGGGAATCAAGCTTTTTCTTGCTTTGATACCAAACTCTTTGATATGAATTCTTGGTGGCTTTTCTTGGTGTTATGGGTGTTTTAGTTGGCTAACTGTTTAGCTCAAACAATGGGACCCAAAACAGATATTTTTTTGGTGACAAAAAAGGGAAAATAACCTAACAACCTTCACTCTTTCAAACCCTTGAAGAACAAAGCCTCAAAGACCCTCAGGATGAGTTGAAGAACAAAGCAACTAAGACCCATTCAAAGAACAACATTGGATTATCCAAAAGATTTATAGACTCTTACAAAAGGAGGACTAACCCTTTAGCTTGGTCTTGAACAAGATGAACAAGGAGGCTAGGGCCTTTCAAGATTTTCTTCTCAAATTTGAATTAAAGTGAAGTGTATTATGTTTTCAAATCACTAAAGGTGCTATTTATACTACCATAATCCTAGCTAAGTAATCTCTAAGGTTCTATTACAGTTTAGGGTCACAATAAGTCTTTTCAAGCAATTACAATTGAAGAAAACCAGAGAAAACATTAAAAACATAGAGCAGTCGTCGGCTGCCCAAGGTGGAACCGGCGCCAGTTTGGACATCACAGCTGGCGTCGGCTGTGTTCTATCTTTGGGTGGTTGAACAACGGATGAACTTGTTGTTGAGTAGAATGAGACCGGTGCCGGTTTGGCTGCTTGCAGCCGGCGCCGGCCGTCTTCTGGTGGCCTAATTTTTGGACGAGTTTCATCCGTCTTTGTCGCCGGTCCTTGTCCTTGCATGGCCATACCTCCCCTTCCTTTATCTTGACCTTCATGATGAAGCAGAGTCTTATCACACCGTTATGTTGAGGTGTATGTGGTGTAGTCCATTGAGATAATATCCCATTATCTTTAAGATAACTCAGAAACTCTTTGCTCAAATATTCTTCTCCTCGATCAGATCTTAAAGTCTTAATACTTTTGCTATGTTATTTCTCTATTTCATTCTTGAAGTCTTTGAACTTTCAAAGGCCTCAGATTTGTATTTCATTAAATACAAATACCCGTATCGTGAGAAATCATCGATAAAGGTTATGAAATAGTTATAACCTCCTCTTGCTTGTATTGACATTAAGCCACATACATCAGAATGTATGAGTTCTAATAACTCTTTGGCCTGTTCTCCTGTTCCTGAAAAAAGGAGTTTCAATTATTTTTCCTAGTAAACAAGATTCGTAAGTGCCATATGATTCATAATCAAATGACCCTAAGTCACTAAGCGTTTGTAACTTAGAAACATGATTTTCATTTACATGGCCCAAACGACAATGCCATAAGTAAGAGGTGTTAGAGTTATCCATTTTAGATTTCTTATTATTTATATTAATAAATGGATTATCCAAGTCTAGAACATATAAACCATTAACCAGAGTTGCTAAACCATAATAAATATCATTCAATGAAAAAGAACAACATTTATTCTTAAATATTAAATGAAATCCATTTAAGTCTAAACATGAAACTGAGATAATGTTTTTCATTAAAACTGGTACATAATAACAGTTTTGTAATTCTAGAATTAATCCCAAAGGCAGGTTCAGCTCGTATGTCGCTACAATAAGTGCAGCAACTTTTGCCCATTTGCAGTACGTAGGTCCACGTCGCCTTTCTCTAGCTTTCTACTGCTATTTAGCTCCTACAAGTTATTGCACAAATGAGATCCACATCTGGTATCTAATACCCATATCTCATTTCTAAAGGTAGTATTTATCTCAATCATAAACATACCCGGAGTAGAAGTAGAAGTGTTTGTAAGCTTCTCCTTCTACTTCTTATCCTTAATGGTCTCCAAGTAGGCTTTGCAGTTGCGTCTCCAGTAGCCCATCGTCCCACAATGATGGCATGGGCCTTTGGATAGTTGCATCCTTCTTCTTCACACTACCTTTAGGCTTCATGGGAGCTTTCTTCTTCTTTTGAACTTTCTTCTTAGAAGAAGATTCTACCATTAAAACTGCATTGGAATCCTTCTTCATAGAGGACTCTGTAGTTTTGAGAAGATTGATCAACTCAGGAAAGGTAGACTTAATCTTGTTCATCTGATAGTTAATCACAAATTGTGAGAAACTATTAGGCAAAGACTGTAGAATTAAGTCAACACTTAAGTCATGATCCATTGCAAACTCAAGAAATCCAAGCTTCTTTATGAAGCCCAGTATCTTCAGCCTATGAGTGGCCACAGAAGAACCCTCTGCTATTTTGCAACGGAATAGTTACTTTGAGATCTCGTATCTCCTAGTTCTGGCTTGGGCATTAAACAGCCGTCGAAGATGTAGTATAATCAATTGAGCATCCATATGCTCGTGTTGTTTTTATAACTCAGGAGTCATGGATGCCATCATAATACATGATGCTGTATCACTATCCTCCTTGTACTTTTTGTGGACAGCATGCTCATCAGCATGAGCATCTTGAGCTAGTGGTGGTGGAATAGGAGCATCTAGCGCATAGAGCAACATTTTCGATTTGAGAACGATTCTCGAATTTCTATACCAGTCGAGGTAGTTTGATTCGGTTAACTCGTTGGTTTCTAAAATGCTACATAGGTTTAAGTTTGTAGACATGATGCAAGTGTCCTAGATGTAAAGATAGAGAGGATTAGCTACTGTATATGCACATAAAATGCAAATAATTAGGACTTTAACTAAACACATTTTTACTCCACTATTTTAGTCAAACTAATAGCCCCAACTATTGATTCGAGAAAGCTCGTTGGAAGCTTTTCTAGTGGACCGGTATCCAAATTCCCCAAGAATAACCTTGGGTTTGCCCAGTAAGCCGCCCTTGAGTTCATTGGTAGGTATCCAATACCAATTATATTGAATGGGACTACCGGATCATTGGGTGATTAACAGCTTTTAGTCTTAAAGCCTTTTGGGCTACCCTAACTTTTCCTCTAAATTTCTTTATACATAAGTTTTCCCAACAGGGATAAATAATTTAGTTAAACTCGATCCATTAATCAGGAATTTAATTCCATAGCTTGAACAAGCCCAATGTCAAGTAGGCTTAGGTTTTCCCAATAACCTTATATTGAAAAAGGATTCTCGTTCTTATTATATTAATGGAAGGAATTTGATTTAATATTAATTGAGGGATTTGTTCGTTTTAGTTTGAATAAATGACATGCATAAAAATCAATAAATCACATAATTGATAATCATGGTAATAAAGCGATTACGTGGTATGGTTATTGATTTTACTCTAAATTAATTCCTTTGAGCCATAAAAAAAATTAATATAGTTAACCATATGTGTTCATGCATGATTTAAGTAGAAGGTCTTACCTTCTCGCTTTATTTTGGTTGCCATCTCCAAAATAGAATAATTTTACTCTTATCTAATCTATGTAAACTAATTACATAATTTCCTAAAGAGAGAAAACCTTGAGTTACATTCGAGGGGAGTTAGATGAGAAGAGAATTACAAAAAGAATTTTAGAGAAGGCAAGACACGCAGGCCTTATTTCATAAAAACCAAAACTATAAATTATATGAACATATATAATTGGTTTTAGTCCATAACCATCCACCATGCCATTGACTATGCTTAAAAAAAATAAACATATACTATTTATTATTCCATAAACATATGCGGGCGGGGGTCAAGGGGGCAGTGCCCCTTAAAAGATAATTTTATTTTACCACATCTCATCATATGAGATTCTTCCCTTTCAAAATCTTTTTTTTTTTTTTTTACTGGAACGTCAAAATAGAGCAAAAAGGCGCCAGTTTGAAAGCCAAAGCCGGTGCCAGCTACAGTTTGGTTTTTAAGAAAATTTTCCAGAAACGATTTATGGACGCTCGCGAAACAGCACGGAACTGGCGCCGGCTTTAGTCGGGAAAAAGGCGGCAATTTTTGAAAATTTTCCAGAAAGAGTTTGTTAGTTTAAACAAAACTAAAACAAAAAATTAGGATGAAACAAAAGGCAACAACCATGTTAAAGAAAACATTTTTCTGCAGAAAATTTTCAGCACATAAAGAAAATATCTTTCAAAATATGTTGTAACTTTTACACTATCATATTGTGCTATAGACCCAACCCAGAATGCTCGAAATGATTTCGACTTGAGTGAAAACAATTTTCATAGCGAACAAAGACTAAAACGAATACATGAAAACAGTTCTTCATGCAAAAAATAATGTCTATAAACCACACATAGTATGGCTCTGATACCACTGTTGGGTATCTCACACGCATATCATATATGGCACAGCGGAAAACTAAAACGAGATACTATTCCAGGAACCGCATATATGTGGAAAACAAGATATATAGAGAAAAAAGGTAATAGCTTTACCTTTTTTTTAGCGTCTGAAAAACAAAATTCTTCTTCTTCAAGTTGAGGCGCGATCCAGCAATCCTCTTGATCAAATCACCATGACAGTTGAATGTCCAACGACTATAATCACAGTGTGTTATTATCTCTAAAAGAAATCCACACAGAGGATACACTCAAGCACAACGTTTTCTATGCTAGCAAAAAAACTAAGTGGCGGCTAGGGCATGATCAATATCAATTGGAGAAAGAAGAGTGGGATATCGTATGTCCCTAGGGATTGGAGGTTTCGTATCTTTCCCAACTAGGGTTTCATGTGAAGCATCTATATGTTACACAAAAATCAGCTGGAAAAAAAAAATACTCCAATAGGAAATTCTAAAATAGTTAGAATTCCCTAATTGTAATTGGAAATATCAAGTTCTCACAATTACAATTTGGACCATAAATTATGACTAATTATAATTTGTCCACAACAACAACTTCTCTTTCTCTCAATTAACCCCACTATGTTATCAAATAACATCTTGAGTATATAATCCTTTATTGCGTGTGACCTATTAGGTTTCACAGTCAATTGGTAGCGAACATGAATTAATTCAAACGTCTTTGAGATTAATAATCTATAATTAATTAGAATTAATCCTTGGCTTATTAATTCATCAATTAATAAACCCATATTCCCAGATCATGGCCAATATCTAACAACACATCATGACCACCCAAGAGTCTAGGAAGTCAAGTGGCTTGACATGAACCCTTCAATAACAAACTACAGTGCAATTAACTCCTTTCACCATACAATGTCTCTTTCGGTTTGGAGCACGAAATTAGTGCCAACTCCCTCTAGAATTAATTTTGGCCCAAATACAATACTACTTGTAATACCCCGCCCAAAACTACCTTTGACTATGGGGGAAGTCATGCATTGCATAGTATTTTGCATTTTATATGGTAGCTTAGAATTATTTTATTTGCATGGATGCATGTGAATTTTTCCGTTGCTCTTGCATTTGAATTAATTGAGGTGAAATAGTGTGTTGTTAAAGATTTGGTTAAGGGAGGTTTGGTCGAAGATTTGGAAGGATGAGTATTGGGGTGGTAAGAACTTCTTGTAGGAAGAATTAGTATTGGAATTGGTTTGGAATAGCGGGGAGGATGGTGATTTTTCCGTGGTGGCTCAAGTTCGAATCCTAGTTTCTCTTCTTGAAGATTCTTTTCCTTAGAGTTTCCATGTCTTGGTCGAAAAAGATATAGCAAACCTAGAGAAATTTTAGTGCCATTACTCCAAGGAAATAAGTATCTATATTTATTTCCTAAATTCAAGGACTTTGATGTGAATAAAGTTCACTTTTAATTTTCAGCTTTTATTCCTTAGGATTTTTGAAAAAACCCTAGCTAATAATTAAAATTTCAGCTTGATTTTAGCTTAATAGATGTTGCCATGGATAGTTGGAATTAATGAGTCATTTTCCTAGTAGGAAACCTTGTTGATTTTAACCCTAGAATGTTAGCTAAAAATCTGAAAAAATTTCCAGCAAGTGCCGCCACTTCTTGGAGGAATTTTAGCTCAATCCAAATTCTTCTAGGACTAGAGGAAATCTTATCCAAATCCTTGATAAAACCAGATTTTAATCAATCCTAAATCAACTAGGATTAGAATCCCTTTTCCTAGCTGAATTTCGGCGGCTTTGTGCAATCACAAGCTACACGAAATTCTTGCACTCCTAATTGCAATCAAACTCTTCAAACCCTAGCTCAAATTACCTAGAACAACCTCCACCAAATCAGATTACTCTAGTAACACAAAATCAGATTTTTCTTCACCAAAAATTCCAGAATTTTCGTCCAGCTTATGCCCAGAATTTTCGACTGCTTCGCACTCCAAAACCTACCAAAAGTCTTTGTTGATTAAGCCAAATTCCAGCACCTAAGAACCAAACTTTTCTCCTCTAGAATTTCATCAAAAATAGCAGCCAAAATAGTCCAAAAATCGTCACTCTTGCATAGAATTTTCACACAGCACTTGCACGGAATTTTCAGTCACCAAAACTCACACAAACTCTTTCTTATTTTAGCCAAAAAACCTGAACACACTCAACCCTTCTCTTGAGCATTATTTCGGCCAGCCTAGGGAGCAATTTTAGAACTCTTTTCTCCTCTTAATCCCTCTTGAATTCGGCCAGCATCAAAGGTACAGCAAGCTACAAATTTTCGCCATTGCTGTCCAAGAAACCTAAAGCCATTAGGAGTCCTTCTTAGCACCACCATCTCACCCTAAATTAAACTTCTCTAAACCTAAATTACAGTAGCCGACACTCCCTCCTTACCACACGAAAATTCCAGTAAATTCTCTCTGCAAATTCTCAGAAAACTCAAGAACTATTCTAAGCAAAAATTGAACACACCTTAAGGTAAGCAAAAATCTTCTCAACCTCTTGATGTCGTTTTCTCTAATGATTTTTTTCTCCTTCTTCTTCCCTTAAATCACGCCACATAGAGGCTGATTTCATCTTCTTCTTTAATTTTCGGTCAAGAGGAGCAAATGAGGTAGCTTTTTTCTTCTTTTGAAGCGAATTCGGGACGATCACCATAGGAGCATAGAGACCTTATTACCTAGTTGTTGTAAGGTAAGGGAATACCCACCCTTGATGCTGAAAGTAAGGTTTAATGATGTCTATTAGTTGGATGAGCATATGGTCATGGTATATGATCTTTGGGGATTGGATAGTTTACTTGGATTTAAATAGGGGATTGCAAATTATTGTGAAAATAAATGAGATTAGAGCATATTTGAATTAATTGAGACCCTGATCATGATATTATATGGCTTAGATCAGGAGGATAATTGAGGAAAGCAAGCTGTGATTTTATCTCATTTATTTGAGGCATATCAAGTAAGTCCTTGCATAAACTATTTTGTTAAATGTTGTGATGGTAAGTCCTTATAAACTCTTTTGTTAAATGTTGTGATGGAAAGTCTATGTTGTGAAGCTTTGTAAAGCTATTGTTGAACTATGATTATTTAGGTTGTAAACGTGGATGATTATTCTTTAAACGGTTTTGTCAAACTAATGATTTTATCAAGAAAACTATTCTTTCCTAACTTTTTAGAAAACTTTTTTAGAGAAAAACCACGTTGTACAAAGCCAAGGTGTGGAGATATTTTGAATCAGGAATTGACGGATATGTTCGTTGAGTACTCAATAAGGGTAGGCTAACAATACTAGTCTTAGAGGGTTAGCGTAAGTCTGCTGGCAGGAGGCTACCTCCAGAAGATGAACTCTGCTTGAAAAGGTGACAGTGTTGGTTGGTCAGGCCAGTCCGAGCTAGCATTTGTACCTGGTATAGTATTATTTATATTCCCGGCATGGACACCCGGATAGTTTTGTTGGGTGTAGAGATGAAGGAGTATCTCACCCGGTGAGCTGTACACTCACCTTGATCCGAATGCCTAACATGTGGTAATCTGGTCCGGACAAGGTGCACAAAGTGTGGTGCCTTGGCCATTTTGTTCTTATGGAGCCCAACGTGTGGTGACATGACTATTTATTCGGGTGGAGGATTTTTTTTGTACAAAGTGTGACAATGAGAAAAACCCACTCCTTGGTGGTAAAGAGATTGTTTATGACTTGCCAAATTATTTCTACAAATGTTTTACACTTTGCATACACGTACTATTCAAAACACCATGTGCACACACATGACTTACTGAGATTTATTCTTACATGGTTTTACATCATGTTTTCAGGAGATAGATTGTGCTGAGTCAGCGGGGCTTTGACAGTAGAGGCTTCTGCTATTTTTCCTATGCTGTTCTAGGTGACTTTTGTCGTTTATACTTCTGAACAATATTTCTTTTATTTCGTATTGCTCCAATTTAAGCTTGGTGTAAAAAAGTATTTCTTTATTTCTCAAAGTTGATTCTTTTGGAGATTGCCCTTATATTTTATACCTCGTTTTAAAGACCCCTTGTCCTACGGGACGGGGGGACATCCCCGCCCTTTTAGGGTACGTAGTCGTGGGGTGTTACACTACTTGTACCAAGAACCCACTACTTTAGATGTATATCAATTGGAACTATTTTCAATACACAATCACCTTGGCCAAGGACCTCTTGAGTAGTAATTCCTATAAGTGGCCGTGAGATATTCGCCCCTACTATTAGGAGTGGTGAATCCTTTATTATTCCTCTCAACTACTTTCGTTTACCTCACAATGTACTCAATATCTATCCCATAGGCGGTCCTCGATCTAGCTCCAGAGATTGGAATCAAAGCATAAAGCTTAGTAAACAAAGTACCTTGGAGATCTCAAGTCTAAGGATACTTGCACGTTTGCTATATTGAGATTATATCACTGGCACTAAATAGTTATCCATGTGATTATCTCATAGCTAGGTCATCTAATGTACTTGTTCCATTAACAAGCATATATGTGTTAACTTTGAGTATCTCAATACTTACATATATGAAAACCACCGCCTGATCAATTCAGGATGTCTAACACATGCTAGTCTTAACGCATTAATGATGCCCTATCTTATTAATATTACGACTAGGGACTATTTAAATACTAACACTATACAGTGTAGTAGGAATCTCATATCATGATCTCTATCATGATTTCCTTAACAAAGTGTTGTACTAAGGACTTTATCTAACAGTTATATTACTTAAAAGTAAACAAAAGAAACTGTAAGATAAATAATGCCTTTTATTAAAATAAAATATGTTATATACAATGTACATGTAATTTCCTCTAGGGCATAACACTAACAGGTGTTGTTTTTTATAATGCTAGAATTGGTTAAATGACTTAACTTGTATGATTTATGTTATCTATGTTTTTTGTTGAGGAGTAGGATGATTTTCTTGTAATAGATATAAGCTTGTTTAACTTAACTTTGATAGCTTTGGGATTGTTTAATTTAATATATGAGTTTACTAGGTTTTGAAAGGGTTAAATAAATGATAAATTTATGTTTATGGTTGGAAAAATGTTATATCTTCATTATGGAAAATTTTGGAAAATTATTTTTGTCTTATTCTACATGCTTAGTTTCTAGTTCTTGTTTGCTTGAGGACAAGAAAATGTTCAAGTATGGAGGTATGTGATAGGGACTAAAATTACCATTATTTTGATTATTTTAAGTTTTGACCTTATTTATTAATTGACCAAGCTTTATTTTATTTTATTATTTCTTTTATTAATGCTAGACTAATTTTAATATTGTATTTATTTTTACACCCAATTAATTTCTTTTTGATTTATTTTATTCCAATAAATCATAGAAGCCCTAAATATGTAACAAGACTATCATATCTCTCTTTATAGCAGTCCAATCATAACTATTAATGTATTTTAATCTTAGCCATTTATATTAATGAAGTTTTAGCATTAGAACAACTTCTAAATACCATTTAATTAATCCAACTCTTTGTTTTATTACCCAAAACACTTATTCAACAAATAAAACACCAAACATCAGATCTCTCCCCCTCATTTCACACACACCACACACACACACACACACTACAAGGTGTTCTTCCTATTTCTCTCCTCTCTCTTCATCAACTTATTTTCACTTAAGTACACTTAGAACCTAGTCATAGAACACTCATTTGAAGGCCATTGAAATCAGTAAATTAAAATATTCAATCTAATTTTGCAAGAAGGTAACATATCTCATCTTATTTTCTTTGTATTAATGATTTAGCGGTGAAGTCCATGTTGGACAAATTTGGGGTTTTTGTGTAGAACTTGATCTTGATGATTGTAATGATGAAGAATTGCTGAAATATTGATGTTAACATGTAGTAATGGTTTTGGGTGATTGAATTTGGGTGGTTTGATGTGTTTGGAATAAGATTTGATAGTAAAAATTGTGTTTGGAAGTTGATTTATGTCCTAAATTTAGTAATCCCGTAATTTTGAGACCAATACTAGAAACATACTTCGGGTATTTTGATCAAACTTAATTGCATCAGATACTTCTGTGTCTTAGGAGTAAAACCCTATTGCAATCATTCAAATAGGGTTTGTAGTTGATTTATATGATTTTTTGAATATGCCCTGATCTCAGACTTCGGGGACTTGATTTCTCTCTAAATTTGAGTCTTCAGACAATGGCTTGTCCCTTCAAATTTGAATCTCAAAATTTAAAACAGAATACCCCCATGTTTAAGAATCATTAGAACATGCAATCATGGGATTTGGACTTGAAATTTATTTCTAATTATTCTGGAAAAATACTGCTCAATTAGGTTTTCAGAGTTTCTGCAATGATAGACTTTTTTTGTTTAATTTTTTGAACCACTTGGATATGTTCTTTTTGAATGAAAGTATAATTGGATACTATTACATATGAAAGTGATATTTTGAAAAGTTTTAATTAATTGGGAGTAGATTTGATTGGTGACATAATTAACTCAAATTGTGCCCTGTTTTGTCTGGTTTAGCCTAATTTACTAATTTGAACATGTGTCAAGAAAACTATGGTTTCACTTCGAATTCTTAATTGTTTTAACATAACTTGATTATACATTGATATAGGGGTGATACATAATGCTTGATGATGCACTTTGATGTTCATTAATGTTGGCTAAAAGTATGAAACAATTGAAGGCTTGAAACATTACTTGATGTAGACTACTATGATTATCACATATCCTATTTGCAAAACCATATTATTTTTCTATATTTGCTATATTATATTAATATGAAATGACCTTATATTAATGTGAGAAGGGTGTGTGCTAATTGATGTGATGTTGTAGTTGTTTACTTAATGAACCTTAACTACTTGTTGCTATATACCTACAAGATTTTTAAGTGATTAGGTAGAATGAAAATCAACTTGAAACCTTAATTAATTATTGAATTTCTAAAGTGTTGAGTTTAATTGCATGCAAAATTTATATATATTGTGATTGAAACTTGATGTGTGCCTTGCAAACTTGTTGTTGATGTTTGGTGTGAGATAGGATTACGATTCTAAGATGATTAAGGACTTTGATTAGGATGTCTAAGATTGATATGGAGGACTATATTATGTGATATAATTTATGAGAGAAAATTAATTCCTATACTTTATTTATATTTAGATTTTGAGGAAATTGTTGAAGGAGGAACTTCTAATTATCAAGTTGTTCTTGAATTTACTTTTGTTAGGACTGAAGGTAAGTCCTCACATTTCATAATATATAAACTTGTAAGTCCCCACATTCCATGTTTCTAGAAAATCTAGGTATGAGTTCAGACATTTCATGACTTCCAAAGCATAGAAAAGTGTATGAAATATTTTATTTTTGATAAATGCTTTAATTGCATAAATATTTATCTTCAAATTTATTATTTATGAAATAAAATGTTTATTTAATCATGAAATGATTTATTTATGAAAGTGATATCTGATCAAAGGTATACATGTCGGCGTCGTGTTTGGGAAATTGTATATTGTCAGTATGTTGCTCTCTTCTGAAGCAAACATGAATTATGGTTTACGCAATACTTAATTATTCCTTATTTTTGATAAAATTACATATTCATGATATATTGGATATGGAAGCTTGTATTAAAAGTTATTGAGCATATAGAATTGCGAAGATCATGCATAAACGAAATGTGCAACACATAGCATGTTTAAGCACAATTATGAAATTTTGGTGATGTTTATGAAATGTTGTGTTGGATAAACTCTTTTGAAGTGATTTTGAAATTATGGGACAAATAAAGATTTTCGAGGTGGGCTTTGAAATAAAACTTTGGAGTAATTTTTGTGCAATAAAAATTTTTGGAAATGTTTGTGAAATCTTTTGAAAAAGTATTGAGCTATTTTCAAAAAAATATTTTGATGATCAATTCATGTCGGCATTGTGTTGTGTCTGATGTGAACCGTGTGGTTTTGTGCTATTATTCTTGAGTACTCAAAGAGATTTTATTCTTGTACTAGCTTTTGTGAAGTTGAGGATGCTATCCGGTTGGAGGCCACCTCCAGATAGTCAACTTTTCTGAGCATGGCGACTGTACTTGTAATTTAGTCATCTCTAGCTAGCAACACGTTTTTAATGGAAAAACAGAGGACGAACGTGGGGCATTTGATTTAGATAGCACTATGACGGTATGACTGATCATCCTACTAGGGCTGGATAGCCATTTATAATGACAAATGGATTATATATCCTATTCGAGCTGGATAGCAATATATTAGGGTAAAAGGATCGTAAATCATATCTGGGCTCTTGTGACCATTTTGTTGATGCTGTTGGATAGTGATCCATTCAGTTAGGTAGGATGAGATTCTTTCGATGTTGGATATGAGATGGCAATGCGTAATTTGAAAGTTGATATTTGAAACACGATTTTAGAACTATTAATTGCTTTGTGAGGTCATACGAGAATATTGGATTGGTAAGCTCAATATGGATGTTATGTTTGATTTGGAAACATGTTGTTGATGCGAAGTATCTTCTTTTCTGAAAATTTTGTAAATGATATAGTTATCCCATGCTCTTAAATAGTGTGTTGAGAATATAATATATTGTAAATCATATATATTTTTAGAACAACAACTCACGTATCATGAAAATATTTCTCCAAAAAAAAAAAAAAATCTCATGAAATGCACAAGAGACTTATTGACATTATATCTCACACCTTTTAATTCAAGTTTTACAGGGAATTATGTTTAAAGATAAGATGGAGAAGTCTGTTGTTGTTACATTTGATGTCCATGTATCGGATTTTCTTTTCTTCTTTTGTTATTATTTTTGAAGAATAATGTAGTTGAGGTACCTTAAGATGTTATTTTGTTATTTTAGATGGATGTATTATTCAAAGCCTTGTAAGGTTTTATTTAGTGTGCGTGTAACTCCTGGTTATTTATTTACTTAGTTCGTTATAAAGACCCCTTATGTCTTCTCGACGGGGTGACATCCATTATTATTCGGGCCCTATGACTGTGGGGTGTTATAATAAGTTTTAGAGCCTAGGAATAGACATTTCTGGATTTGATAGATTAGTTTTGGATTATTACTAAGTTTGTGATAGGGGCTAAAATCATCACTATTTTCGTAGTTGTTTGAGGTTAAATTAAGATACTTTTGATGGAATAACTAGGTATATTCCTTCCTATTGGACATTTTGCTTGTAAAAAGTGATTTTGATAAATTTGTGCAGATTTGAGCAGATTTCGAGCAAAAAGTGAAAGATTCCATATTAGACCCGACACCGAGTCCAGTTAAGGCAGCAGCCGCCAGGTCTGTTCTAGAAAAGAAGTAATTTTGATGAGAAACAAATTGGACCCAGCACTACGTTGGTTAAATAGACCTAGCGACAAGCCCATTCTGATTAGTGTCGGCGAATTTTCCTTTTCTAAGCAAATTTTAGCAACTTCAGTTTAATTCTTTTGGGAACTCTTTCAACCATGAAAAAAGACTCTTGTACACACTTTTTGGCAATTAGAACTCCTATAAATACAAGAGAATAACATCTCTAATTAGTTTTCACCTTTGGAATGTGCAAACCCATAGGAAAATCCTAGAGAAATACTACGATTTAGGAGGATCAAAGGAGAATTCTTGGATAAGAAGATGTGGTTGCTCAAGAAGGTTTTAAGAAAGAAAAAGATGGCTTACTTGTCTATGAGTGGTTTCTTTTTCTCTTCTTTGTAATTTATTAACAATTTGGATTTTAATTATTTTAATCATATTTAAAGGCTATTTTTGGATGACTGTGTATTTATTTTAGTTCTTTGATTAATTGATTATTTTTATTGGTATTTGATTACTTTTTATCATTGGTTATTGATGCGGTTCTTCTAATTGACTTGGAAAACAACGTTAGATGTTTATTGCGTTGATTTTGTATTTGTTAAATCTTAATGGACTTGGAAAACGAAGTTAAGATTAAAGAACCTAAGTGATAAAAAATTAGTTGATTTCACCTCAAGCAAAGTGTCATTGGCTAATTCCATGTTTATGAGGTATGAGTTTAATGCATCTTTTGGCTATTTTTGTGCGATTGAAAAATATGCTAAATTAATTAAAAGATAGTGACTCTATGGATTGAGAAAGAAGTGGAGTGTACATAAGTAAGTTCATGACTTGGGAAACAATTGGATCTTAGTTAAGTTCCTTCATAGTGCTAAGATTAAAATTAATTGTGATAAGTGTTAATCAATCATTGTTATGTCTTTGAGGATTTCTATCTATCTACGTGTCTTTTTTCCTTATTTTTACTCCTTGATAATCCTTGTGACTTGTCTAGTGTCAACATAGTCCATTCTCTAATATATTAGGTTAGTGTTTTATTTATCACTTCTTATTTTATTGGCTAAACAAAAAAGATTTGGGTAAAGTAAGGTGGGAGTCTAAGTTCTCATAGATTTAATACTTGCAATTTCCTATATTATATGATGGATATACTTACCCATATGTGTAGTTTTAGTGGTTGGCATTTTAATTAAAGCATGATTAATTGTGTAATTTGTTGATAATATTTTCTACACTAAAAAACAGGCATCAATTTGATTTTTAATTTGCGATAGGATGGTTAGTATGTTGATGTATTTAGTGGAGTTGTCAATAAATTTAAGTATATAATCCATTCCGGTACTTTTGGAGAATATGATAAATATGCTGATGAGAGATTCCCTAGGGATAAGGGGACCAGATGTGATGATAAAATATAAGATTTTGATATATTCTCTAGTCTTCTGCTGTTGATTACTCTAGATCTTATATGGATATAGAGTAGTGAGATTAGGAGTAAGAGTTCAGAGATAATACTTTTTGTTAGGATCCATGATCTTGACACTTGTACTTTGGAGATATGTGATGGTAGGGGATATTATTTCAAATGTCCTCATAAATGTAAGTGGTGTAAGCTATGTGAAATATCTCTATATGTCTTACATTTGATTTAGTATATTATATATGCATTTTTTGTTCTTGGTGCATAGCGTACCTATATTTTCATTTTTAGGATTGAGAAATACTTTAGTGTCGCTTGAAAATAGGTATTGAGTGATGTAATCTTTATGTAAGGAAGATGTTGTATACGGTATTCAAGTTTATGTGTTTATTTTTATTTGATGAATATGAACAACTTTTTTGATGATATGTTATGAGCTATAGTGATGATATACAAATAAAATTTGTGTTTGATGATATACTTGAGATATTTCTTATAAAAACTTGCATATAGGTTCATCTTGTAATAATTATATGAGGAGCACATATAGTATGTACACATAGGGCATCCTAGTCATATAGTTGATGGGCTTATCCTATTCTGTACTACAAAGATGCCTCCAAAAACCAGTTCTGCTCCTCGTAACAATAGAGCTTCAACAGTGGAGCAATCAACACGTGGAGTTAACCATATGACAAATCCACCAAGTGGATATACTGAAGATGAAGCAGTTGAAGTTGAGAGAATTGAGGGAGTCACTGCGGCTCAAGCCTCTGGAAAGATAACAGAGATTTTGCAATGTTTGGCAGAAAAGATAGGACTACGGGGTGAGGGTGAAGCATTGGAAAGATTTTTAAAATTTCAACCTCCAATTTTCTTGGGAGAAACTGAACAAGACCAAAAAGATGAGTCATGGCTTGAAAGTCTAGAAGATATCTTTCGAACTCTGCAATACTTCGAGGAGAGAATGGTTAAGTTTGCAACCTCTTTCTTGTGAGGTTCAGCTCGAGATTGGTGGACAGGAGTCTAAAAGGCATTGAAACAGAGTGGAATAGAATGGAGTTGGGATACTTTTGTGATGGTCTTCTAAGAAGAATATATACCACAGTAGGTGGTTGAGAAACTTGAGGATGAGTTTCAGAACTTGAAATAAAGAGATATAGCAGTAGCTTAATATGTTGCATAGTTTAACCACCTATGAAAGTATTGTTGTTGTTTGGTCGACACCGAGCAAAAAAACACTCCAAAATTTGTGAAATGTTTATGATCGGAGTTGAGGAGAGCTCTAGCTCATTTTCTACTGACTAACTACTCCATTGCGAAGACTAGAATAGGGAATGATGATAAGAATCAGTTCACAAATAACGTTGTACATTCGACCTAACAATTTCCTGCTAAGAGGCCATCTGAGCAACAGGGGAAACAAAGGAAAGAATGCTTGATTTACTTTGACTAGGATTGCCACAGGAGAAATAATTTGTTTTCAATGGAAGAAAAAAGGACATATAAAGATGGATTGTTGATGTAAGCATAGCTAACAGAGATGCTTCAATTGTGGAGATCCGACCAATATGAGTAATATGTGTCGAAACTACAATAAAATGCTCAAAAAAGTCCCAATCCATAGGTGAACAAAGTTAATAAAGGAAATGGTAGAGTTAATGAAGAAAATTGTCCAAAGCCACAAATGAGGCGAAGGTGTTCGCACTGAACCAAAATAATTAGGGAACTGTTCCTGCTAACGTTAAAGTTACACACGCTATCCAAGACTATAAAGTAAATATATTATTTTATCTTGATTCTACTCACGTCTTTATAAATAAAGATTGTGCATACCATTCGGTAAGGGATGGGTTAGAATTACATTGTACTTTTGTTGGTGAATACACCTCTGGAAGAATTGGTTAAAGCTAGAAAGTATGTGCAAGGATGTACAATTGAAGTAGGAAAGGAGAAATTATTGGGAGACTTGATAATCATACCTTTAGAAGGTTACAATCTTATTTTAGACAAGGATTCGTTATCCTAGCATCACACTCGAGTTGAATATCCAAAGACATGTATTGGCATTTAAAGGCAGCTGGATAGAGAAGTTGAAGTATTTGATATTCGGGAATTACAGCTCGTAAGTTTCCCCAGAAAGGATGTCGAGGATATTTAATATATTTTGTTAACAAGACAAAAAAACAATTGAAAGTTGCCCAAAGTCTACATAAATAACTACACCTATAACAAGAAAAGAGGATTGGAATTTGAAGTAGGTGATGTGGTATTTCTGAAGCTGACTCCATATAAGGAAATAAAGAGATAACCAAAAGATAGAATGTTAAGTTCACACTATATCGGACATTTCGTATTGAGAGGATTGCACCCGTAGCAGATAGATTGGAACTTCCTAATGGTTTGTCCAGAATTCACAATGTGCTTCATATATCTTTACTGAAGAAGCATAATTCGAACACAGAACATGTGTTAAATGATGAACCATTGTGGTTATATCTGAATCTGAGCTATGCAAAAAAGTCAGTGAAGATCTTAGAACGTAGTACTACAAAATTGAGGAATAAGAAGAATGTTATGATCAAAGTGTCATGGAATCCAAGATGCGATATGGGGAAATAGAGAGTGGGTAAAGGAGAAATATCCAAATTGTTATAAAGTACGTCAACAAAAAATTTTGAGGACGAAATTCTTTAAGTGGGGAAGGTTGTAACATCCAACATTTTCATACATCTTTTTCATACACTAATTTTCAAGCATAAATATACAAGTGAGATAGCATTTGAGTGCATGCCAATTAGGAAATACTTATTAAGTATTTATGAAAATAAATTCCACAACTACTTTTGTAACAATTATTTATGGGTGAAATATTTGAATTGGAAACGTGTATATACTTCTGTGAATAATATTTGAAACTTATTTATGATCAATTTCATGTTTTGAATGGAAAATTATTTATTAATAAGTGGTTATTGCAGTTATTTATTGAAAATCATTGTTTTTGGGGGCTAATGTGGAAAATTGATTTTGTTGAGGAGCCAATGTTGATTTTTATTAAATAAAGCACTATTTTACTATTTTAATTATTTTAAAATTTGACCTTATTTATTAATTAACCAAGATTTATTTTATTTTATTATCTCGTTTATTGATGCAAGACTAACTTTAATATTGTATTTATTTTTACACTAAATAAATATCATTTTGATTTATTTTATACCTATAAATTGTAGAAGACCTAAATATGTCGAAGTACTATCATATCCCTTTTTATAGCAGCCTAATCTTAACTATTGATGTATTTTAATCTTAGCCAATGATTTTAATGAAGTTTTAGCATTAAATAAACTTTTAAATGCCATTTAATTAGTCTAACTCTTTGTTTTATTAAACAAAACACTTATTCAACAAATAAAACACCAAACATCATATCTCTCTCTCTCTCTCTCTCTCTCTCTCTCTCACTCATTTCACACACCACCCACACACACAATTACACACACTACAAGGTGTTCTTGCTATTTCTCTCCTCTCTCTTCATCTCCGTATTTTCTTTCAAGAACATTTAGAACCTAGCCATAGAACACTCATTTGAAGGCCATTGAAATCAGTAATTTAAAGCATTCACGCTAATTTTGCAACAACATAACATATTTCATCTTATTTTCTTCGTATTAATGATTTAGAGGTGAAGTCCATGGACTAATTTGGGGTTTTTGTGCAGAACTTGATTCTGACGACTGTAATGATGAAGAATTGCTGAAATATTGATGTTAACATGTAGTAATGGTTTTGGGTGATTGAATTTGGGTGGTTTGATGTGTTTGGAAGGAGATTCGATGGTAAAAATTGTGTTTGAAAGTTGATTTATGTGCAGAATTTAGTAGTCCCATAATTTTGAGATCTGTACTAGAAACATACTTTGGGTATTTTGATCAAACTTAGCTCCATTAGATTATTCTGTGTTTTAGGAGTAAAACCCTATTGGAATAATGGAAATAGGACTCGTAGTTGATTTTATATGATTTTTTGAATATACCCTTTTCTCGGACTTCAGGGACCTGATTTCTCTCTAAATTTGAGTCATCTAACAAAGGCTTTTCCCATCAAATTTGAATCTAAAATTTTAACACGGAATACCCCCCATGTTTAAGAATCATTAGAACTTGCAATCATGTGATTTGGACTTGTATTTTATTTTTAATTATTTCTGGTAAAATACTGCTCAATTAGGTTTTCATTGTTACTGTAATGGTACACTTTTTTTGTGTAATTTTTCGAACAACTTTGAGATGTTCATTTTGAATTAAAGTTTAGTCATATATTATTACATATGAATGTGATATTTTGAAAATTTTCAATGAATTGGGAATAGATTTGATTGGTGACATAATTAACTCAAATTGTGCCCTGTTCTGTCTGGTTTAGCCTAATTTACTAATTTGAACATGTGTCAAGAAAACTATGGTTTCACTTCGAATTCTTAATTGTTTCAACATAACTTGATTATACATTGATATAGGGGTGATACATAATGGTTGATGATGCACTTTGATGTTCGTCAATATTTGCTAAAAGCATGAAACAATTGAATGCTTGACACATTACTTGATGTAGACTATTATGATTATCATATATCCTATTTGTAAAACCATATTATTTTTCTATATTTGCAACATCATATTAATATAAAATGACCTTGTATTGATGTAAGAAGGCTAAGTGGTGTTGATGTGATGTTGTAGTTTTGTGCTTAAAGAACCTTAACTAATAGTTGCTATATACGTACTTGTTATATAAGTGACTAGGTAGCATGAAAATCAACTTGACACCTTAATTATTTAATTTTCTAAAGTGTTGAATCTAATTACAAACTAAATTTATATATATTGTGAACATTATGTATGCCTTGGAAATTTGTTGTTGGGGTTTGGCGTGAGATATGATTATGATTTTAGGATGATTAAGGACTTTGATTAGGATGTCTAAGATCAATATAGAGGACTATGTATTGTGATTAAATTTATGAGAGGAAATTGACTGCTATACTTTATTTATATTTGGATTTTGAGGAAATTGGAGAAAGAGGACCTTCCAATTAAGAAGTTGTTCTTGAATTTACTTTTGTTAGGACTTAAGGTACATCCTTGCATTTCATAATTTATAAACTTGTAAGTCCCCACATTCCATGTTTCCATAAAATCTAGGAATATTTGTAAGTCCCCACATTTCTAGATTTCCTAAGTATAGGATGAATATGAAATATTTTATTTTTGGTAAATGCTTTAATTGCATAAATATTTGTCTTCAAATTTATTATTTGTGAAATAAAATGTTTATTTATTCGTGGAATATTATTTCTTAAAATGATTTATTTATGTAAGTGATATTTGATCAAAGGTATATACGTTTGCGTCTTATTTGGGAAATTATTTATTGTGAGCATGTTGGTCTATTTTGAAGTAAATGTGAATTATGGTTGATACAATTTTTAATTATGCCTTATTTTGGAAAAAATTGCATATTCTTGATATCTTGGATATGAAAGTTTTCATTAAAAGTTATTGAGCATATAGAATTGCGAAGATCATGCATAAATGTATTGCAAAACACATAGAATGTGTTTAGCACAATTATGAAATTTTGTGGACGGTAATGAAATGTTGTGTTGGATAAACTCAGTTGAAGTGATTTTGAAATTATGGGACAAATAAAAATTTTCGTGTCGAGCTTTGAAATCAAACTTGGGAGTAATTGTTGTGAAATAAATATTTTTGAAAATGTTTGTGAAATATTTTTAAAAAGTATTAAGCTATTTTCAAAAATATATTTTGACGATCTATTCATGTCGGCATTGTGTTGTGTCTGTAGTGAACGATGTGGTTTTGTGCTGTTATTTTTGAGTTTTCAAAGAGGCTTTATTCTTGTACTAGCTTTTGTGAAGTTGAGGATGCTATCCGGTTGGAGGCCACCTCTGGATTGTTCACTTTTCAGAGTAAGGTGACAATACTTATAATTTAGTTGTCGTTAGCTAGCAACACGTTTTTCATGAAAAAATAGAGGATGGGCATGAGACATTCGAGCTGGATAGCTCTATGACGAGTAGGACTAATCATCTTATTCGGGCTGGATAGTCGTTTATAATGACGAATGGATTGTATATCCTATTCGAGTTGGATAGCAATTTATTATGGTAAAAGAATTGTAAATCCTATCGGAGCTCTTGTGACTAATTTTGTTAATACGGTTGGATAGAGATCCTTTCAGTTAGATTGAACAAGATTCTTTAGGTCTTGGATATGAGATGGTAATGCGTAATTTGGAATTTGGTATTCGAAACATGATTTTTGAAATGTGAATTGCTTTGTGAGACCATAAGAGGCGATCGAATTGGTAAGCTCAATACGAATGTTATATTTGATAGGGAAAATAATGTTGAGGTGAAATATCATCTTTTCTTAAAATATTGCAAATGATATCATTCTCCCATATTCTTATATAGTGTGTTGAGAATATAATATATTGTAAATCATATCTATTTTTTGAACAACTCATGCATCATGAAAATATTTTTCTCAAAAAAATTCTCACGAAGCACACACGAGACCTACTGAGATTATATCTCGCACCTTTTAATTCATGTTTTATAGGAAATTATGTTTAGAGACAAGATTGAGAAGTTTGTAGTTGTCACCTTTGATCTCGATGTATCATATATTATTTTCTTGAAGAATAATGTAGTTGAAGTACTTTAAGATGTTATTTTGTTATTTAGGATTGATGTATTATTCAAATCCATGTAAGGTTTTATTCTATTTGCCTATATGTCCTGGTTATTTATGTACTTAGTTCATTGTAATGACCCTTATGTCTACTCGACGGGGGGACATCCGCATTCATTTGAGCCCTTTGATTGTGGGGTGTTGCATCTAAGAATACAAATGTACTATAACCAAAATGGGATCCTTCCTACCCTTTGTTTTAGGAAAGCCCAAAATAAAATCTATAGATATGTCGACCCAAGGCATAGTAGGGGTGGGTAGAGGAGCAAAAAGACCATGAGGAAAACATCTAGATTTTGCATTCTTGCCAGTATTGCATTGGTTACAAAATTTCTAAATATTCCTCTTGATTTTAGGCCAAAAGTAATGTTTCTTTAGGATGCATGAAGTCTTGGAAATGTCAAAGTATCCCATCAAGCCTCTTCTATGGGCCTCTTTAACTAACAAAAGCCTAATAGAACCCCTAGGTACACAAAGCCTATTTTCTGTAAACAAAAATCCCTCACTCTTATTGAATTTCCCAACTCCATTTTTTTTTCACATGCTTGAAAGATTTCCCAAAAATCCTCATCAATAGCATATAATTCTTTCAATATGTCAAACCCATGTAATTTAGGATCAAGAGAGTTAACAAGTGCATATCTTCGCGATAGAGCATCCGCAATAATATACTTTTCTTGTACTTGACAAGATATAGAAAGGTTGCAATAAATTCTCTCTATTGGTATGCCTCTTATTGAGATTGTGTTGCCCATTGAGATGCTTAAATGACTCATGATTAGTGTGAATTATAGATTCTTTGTGAAGAAAATAGTGTTGCTAATGTTCAGGAGTTCTAATTAAGGCATAAGGTTTCTTATCATAGGTAGAATAGTTTACGGTTGCTCCGGATAATTTCTCACTAAAATAAGTAATAGGCTTCTTATCTTGGGTAAGGATAGCTTCTATTTTTACTCCACTCGCATCACATTCTACCTCAAATGCCCTATCAAAAATTGGCAAAATAAGTAGTAGGGTTTGACTTAACTTATCCTTAAGAGTTTTAAAAGCCATTTCTTGCTCTTTTCCTCATCTAAATCCCACACACTCTTCACAATCTTAGTTACGGGGACTGCTAGGGTGCTAAAGTTCTTGATAAATCGTCTATAAAAACTAACTAACCCATCGAAGCTCTTCGTTTCGGCAATAGTAGTAAGTGTAGGCCAATTCTATATTGCTTGAATTTGTTCTTATTTACCTTAAGTCCATTGGCGCTCACAACATAACAAAAAAATGTAATCTTTTCAAGAAAAAAATGCACACTTCTCATGGTTGGCAAAAAGTATCTCCTTACAAAGGGCTATTAGCATATTCTTAAGATGACAAACAAGAATACTATAGGACTTGCTATAAATCAAGATGTTAACAAAGTAAAAAACAACAAATTTTTCAATAAATTCCCTCAACACGTAATCCATCAAATGTATGAAAGTGCGTGGTGTATTAGAGAGTCCAAAAGGCATCACAAGCCATTCATAAAGTCCTTGCTTGGTTTTAAAAGCAGTTCTCCACTCATGCCCTTCCGTAATTCTTATTTGATGATAACTGAATTTTAGATAAATTTTAGAAAATATGCATAATCCATGTAACTCATCAAGAAAGTCCTCTAACCTAGGAATAGGATAGCAATACTTTACTATTATATTATTGATGGCGCAACAATCCACCCACATTCACCAATCCCTAGCTTTCTTAGGTAGCCATAGAACTGATACCATGCACGAACTTAGGCTCTCTCTCACATGCCCCATTTCAAGCAATCCATCAACTTGTTTTTGTAATTCCTTGGCCTTTTGAGATAACGGCTTTGAGAACAAAGTCAATTTGGTGCTCGGTGCCCCTCAATAGTGTTAACCCTCTAGGCATCTCCTTAGAGAACACATCTTAAAAGATTTGCATCAGTCCTATAATTTCATGAGATAAAGAAGTGGTAGAGTTATTAATAGAGACAAGGGAAACTTTTCAAATAAGAAGGATAACCGGTTCCATAGCTTCTGTAGCCCCAACAATCTCGCTCTCACTATTAAAAAGTTCATTCTCTTTTTTCCTCCACTCTACTCTTGTTACTCGCTTGTGTCTTTGATTATTAATGGTTGTTGCATTTCCAGTCTCTCTCTCAACTCTTTCTCTCTCTTCTTTTGTTCTTTTCTCTTATTTTCTTAACATTACCTAGCAATCTCCGCATCATTTTTCTTCTCTCATTCTCTCATGATTCTTTGATCACCATTCACTTCTTTTGGAAACATGGGAAGAAGGGTATACTCTGTTCCCTCCTTGTGGATCCCATAAGTCTTTCTTCTCCCATCATGCCTAACACTTCAATCATATTACTATAACAACCTAAGAGTAATTTACCCATTAGATTGGCACCACATCATGCATCACATCGTCCTTATATTTTTTCCATCTCAAATGATACTAGTACTTGCTTGTTTATCCTCAATTCCTCACTATCATTTAACCATTGTAGTTTATATAGCTTCTAGTGTTTGATCCAATTAATTCCCAATTCATCAACTAAACTAGACTAATAACATTCGTGCAACTTCCATCTACTATCAATGTTAACACTACAAGGCGTCTTATTGATTACACACATTATCTAGAAGATGCTCTCCCATTATTGATAGTCATGATCCTCAATGGCTTGAGAGTTTAAAGATCTTCTTGCAACACCAACTAAGGCATACACTTGACCAATTACCTCTCAATTAATACTTTCTTTATTCTCATTCTCTTCTTGATCCTTATTATGCCTATCTCTCTTGTCATTTTCTTCAGTGGACATTTCTCCATAGGCATTGGTATACATACTTCTCTTGCTAGATCACTCTTACACCTTGTGACTATAGACAAGACACTTAAAACATTTAATATCTTGATTCTTTTGTGGTTTATCGATGGTTTTTCCTTTATTTTTGTTCCAATCTTCTCTTAGCATGTTGTACTCTTTGTAAAATGCTTTATGAGTTTCTTCTTTCTTGGATGGTATCTTACTTGAAGTGTTTGGAGCAACAGTGTTAACTTCACAAAGGTCCTCCTCTTAACTTATTTCTTAACTTTCATTACTATATGGACCATCTCTTCTAAGCTCATCTAGGAGTACAGCTCTGCCACATTGGCTACTTTTTTATTCAATCCACCTAAGAATCTCCCCTTGGTAGCCATCACATCTTCATTAGTATTGACACTTGATGCGTAAATTTTAGGTGCATAAAAGTCATTAAATTTAAATCAATCCCTTAGCCAAGTTTTAATTAAAACATTAATCCCAAAATACATATACGAGTAAGTACACTCACCGGAAGCATAAGATAGGGAATTAATGAGTATAGATCCTCAAAGAAATAAGTACACACTAGTCGCTTTTCATTCATTATTTAATCGACCAAATAAAGTGATAAGATAGTAAAAAGAAAAAAATAAAGAAATATGCACAACTCAAGGATGTAGGAATATACAATTTAGACAACTATCCTAGCATACATGACCATGAATCATTTAGCAACTATCTCAATTAATGATCATCTTGGCACCTTAAAGCAATATAAAATAGAATTCAATCGTTTCTCATGTCATGAATCCACTTATATAAACTCCACTTCTTTCCTAATATTTGGAATCACTATCTTTTGATTAAATTAGCATATTACCCAATCAAACCAACATAACCAAAAAATGTATTAAACTCAATTCCTCATAAATTATCCATATACTTTAAGTGATAATAAACATGAAATTTGTCAATAACCCTATACTCTAGGCGAAATCAACTAATCTTTGATTACTTCGGTTCATCGTCTTAATTATGTTTCCCAAATCCATTAAGATCTAACAAATATAAAATTAATGTAATGAACTTTTAACATCGTTTATTGAGTCAATTAGAAGAAAACATATCAATAAACAACGATAATAACTAATCAAATACCAAGAATGATAGAAAAATTGATCAAATAACTAAATTATTTCAAAAACCATGAATCCTAAAACAATGTCAAATTACATTAAAAATATTAAATACATCATTATAAAGAAAAAGAAAACAAAGGTAAAAGAGAGAACTCATAGACAAGCCCTTCTTCATCTCTTTGGAAATTTTCTTGAATAGTGCTCATTGAATGATGAATCTCTTATTCGTTTGAGTGATTGGAAGTTTTGATCCTTGGATTCAAACAACTATCTTGTATTTTTTTTTTCGGTTTAAATAGGCTTTCAAGAGGCTAAAATTCGTTCTCTACGAGTTCTAGACTAAGTAGGGATTGGAAAATATCAAAACTCTTGGGAAATTACCAAATTTGCGCATAATTAGAAATTTCACAGAGATGGGACAGAGCAGAGACGCGCTGGCCGTGTTCTGGTGGGCCTGGTCATGCTCTGTTTTTTGACGAAAATTCCCCTGTTCTTTTAGATTGGGGCTGACGCCGGTTCCGTAGGTGACGACCATCACCGACGGTACTCTGACAATGACGGTTTTGATGTTTTTTTGTCGTTTTCTGCAATAAAAGTCCAAAACATCTTTTCAAAGATAAAATATCAAACATGAAGGAATATGCTTAGTTATTACACCAAATGTATCACAAAACACCCTCAAATAACTAAGAAAATATAGATGAATTTTGCCCTATTAGCTCTCATGAACATTACCTCAATTTCTTTATACAAATCTTTCACATTTTGTTACCTTGCTTGAAGGATTAAAGTTTTTGGCAAAGATCATTGTAGCCATCGGGTGAAACAAACCTCGTCCTTATCATATCTTTTAATAAATTCTAGGTGGCCATGGGTTGAACTCATATTTGTACTCATTATGTACTAACTTGATCCTATTGAACCAAAGTAAAATAAGAAATCTCAAGATTTCCAATCTCACATTTGTCATTACACTATAAATATGGTATTCAAAGAAAATTTCCATCTTATTTTCTTGCTCAAAATACAACTAGGGTTACTTTTCCCATAGAATGTAGGGATTTTCAACTTTAAGTACTTTATTTCCTATTTTTCATCATTTCCCTCTCTTCAACATCCATGATTCCCAAATCTTCTATTTTGTTCCCCAAAATCTTCCTCATGCTCTCCTTCTCCTAATCATTAGCTGCCTCAAATTCTCATTCTAGCCCTCTCATATTGCACCCTCCATTCCTTCTATATATCCTACCTCATCCTCCTCTCATGCCTAGCCAACCTCCTATAATAAGAGCTTATTGGAACCCTCCAATAGAGCACTCATCCCAAGCTTTACCTTATTCTTCATACAATATATGAGCGTGGATATCGTCCCTTTTTCTAGGGCTAAGCATATCTAGGTGCTCTTGCCCTCTTTTTTGAACTACAATAGAATATTAGCCATGTTGATTTTGTAAACATGTCAACTCCCTTGTCATAGTGTCAAACCCATTTTGCGTAGTTCTTATCATAGCATGTAGGTCCCTACACAAAGCTCTAGCATCAACAAAGACTTCTTGAGATCTACTTGGTCCACATTGATTAAGTTTAGAAATTTCTTCTTCATGGGCTATTGCTGGGCAAATTCAGGGCTTTTAACATGAAAATTTTAGTTAGAAAAAAATAGATCCTCACTTGCACTCCCTTACATTTTTAGACTTAAAAGATGATCATTTTATTCTTATGCTTACACTCTTTGGCTCTTTTGAAAATAATGTCACCCACATGCCCTTTTCCCAATATTCAAATTGTTGTAGATGTAATTCCCAAATCCTCCCTCACAGCTAAGGGTCTAGTTCAACTAAGTGGTCCAACCAAATCCTTAAAACTCTTTAATTAGAGGGTCTTAGAGGAATCTCAACAAACGCTTGTTGGGTAGCTAAATATAAGAAAGTTCAAGCAAGAATTTTTCACGAATTACAAGAAACAGAAATAATTGATAACTAGTTCATAAAATATGAAAAATACAGTGACCTTAAGATAACATCATCAAGGAAGTAAGAACCCAAGTATTGATAACCCTTGGAATGTAAGAAAGTAGTCAAAGCTGATCATTTTAGTCACATGTATTCTCATTGGACATTTAACAAACACCTTTAGTACAATCTCATCACTCAAAACCAACTAGATTTTTTTATCCATATTTAGCCTATTTTCACCACAAACTTAAGAAATGTTCACCCCCAAGAACTTTTCTATCATCAAGGGTCATTTTCCACATATAAACTTCAAGAGAAATGAAAGATTTCATGACCTTTCTGAGCATTTTTTTTCAACGACAAGATTGTGCAATTTTTTTTCAAGTTTCTTGATCATCTTTTCTTCATTGCAAGCTTTGATTGGAATCAAAGCTTTTTTTAATCTGATACCAACTTTGATTTGAGCTTGTGGGTGTTTTTCTTGGACAAATTTGGTAAACACAACACGTACAAGAACACCCAAATCAGTGAAAATTAGAGGGGAATGGTACAAGAGGAAAATCTTTTCAAAATATATGCCATGGTTTCCCGAGCATAAGGCATCCTTTTCAAAATATATGCCACCTAGTCCACACCTCATCGGGCATCCTTGATGCTGACTTGGAAGGCATCAAGTTCGGAATATATATCTGTATTTCCCAAGCATTTCCCCAAAAAGACACTGGAAGAGTAGCATGAGATATCATGCCTCAAACCATTTCCATCAATGCCCTATTCCTTCTCTCAGCTATACTGTTCTGCTGGGGTGTTCTCAACGCAGAGAGTTGGGATACTATCCTATAATGTACCATGTAGTCCTTCAATTCATCAAAGTGGTACTCTCCACCACGGTCTGATTTTTAGGTGATAGGGTTAAAATCACCAATCTTTTCCTAGTTATTTGAGGTTGTTTTAAGATACTTTTGTTGCAGTAACTAGAATACTCCTTCCCATTTGACATATTGCTTGTAAAATGTGTTATTGGTATATATGTGTAGATTTAAGTAAAAATCGAGCAGAAAGTGCACAAAACCAGAATGTACCTAGTACCAGACATAAATAGTAGACCAGGTGTCGGGTCTATTTTGTCTAGCAACAAAGATTGAACGAGCTTCAAGGATTTTTCTAGAACAGACCTGGCGCCAAGTCTGACAAGTGTACCTGGCACCGGGTCCATTCTTCTTGCTAAGGAAAAGATGGCCAAAAATAGAGTAAAATAGAGGAAGAATATAGTGTACCTGGTGCTAGGTGGGTCGAAGGTACCCGGCACCAGGTAGGTTTTGGAGGCGAAAATTCTGTGAGCGGAATTAGGGCTTATCCAAGGATTTTAGTATTTTCCTATTCCTAATCGGCTAAGATATCCTCAGCCATGAAATAGGCATCCAAGAGGCCTATAAAGGCATAAGAGAACACAAGGGTTTTAGATATACAATCAAGAGAGGTGAATTACAAAGTAAAAATTCTGATTCTCTCATTGAAGAAGGAATTAACCTATGCCACGGAGGATTGTTTAAAGGGAGTCTTCAAGGAAGAAGAAAGAGGCTTCTCTATGGGTGCTTTCTTTTCTCTTTGTTTTCTTTTTCCTTAGCAATGATGTATTTAATGTTTTCATTGTAATTTAACATTATTCCGGGATTCAAGATTTTGGGTTCATTTAGTTATTTGATCAATTCGTTGTCTTCTTTGGTATTTGATTACTTGATTTCAATGGTTATTGATGCAAGTTGTTCTAATTGACTTCGACCTAACGATGCTAGGAGTTCTATTGCATTAATTTTGTACTTGTTTAGTCTTAATGCATTTGAACGATGAAGTTAAGATTTGAGAACTAAGTGATCAAAAGTTATGTTAATTTCGCCTCGACATAGGATTATTAGCTAATTTCATATTTATGAGGAATTGAGCGTAATGCATGTTTTGGTTATGTTAGCTTGATTGATAAATCTATTGATATAAATCAAAATATAGGATTCTATGGATTGACAAACGAAGTGGAATTTACCTAAGTAGAATCACGACTTGTGAGATGATTATGTTTTACTTAATATTTTTTTATGATGCCGAGATGATAATTAGTTAAGAGAATTGCTATTTGGTTCATTGTCATGTTTTCTAGGTGACTTGTCTAAATTGCATAAATCTACATCCTTGAGTTGTATATGTTTCTTTAGTTTTTTCTTTTTATTCATTTCATACTTTATTTGGATCGGTTAAACAATGAAAGAAAATTGATTAGTGTGTACTTGTTCCTTTGAGGATCGATACTCGTTAATTCCCTGTACCATACTTGCGATGAGTATACTTGCTCATATGTGTATTTTGGGATTAATGTTTTAATTAAAACTTGATTAAGGGATGGATTTAAAATGGATGATTTTATATATCCAAAATTTACGCATAAAGTTTTTGGCGCCGTTGCCGGGGAACAATATTAAGAAAGTTTGCATTTTGTTGAGTTAACCATATTTATATGTTTATATGTCTATATGTAAATATGTATATATATTCTTTGTATAAATCGGTGTTACATCTTGTTGTTTGTAATATTATATAACTTAATTGACTTGCTTATTTCATGTTGTACTTGTAAATACCTCTAACTTTTTTCTTTTTTTTTTTTGAGGTAGTTAGTGAATATATCTAATGTGTGTGTTTTTCTTTTCTTTATTTTTTCTATTTTTTGCTTTTACCTTTTTGTTTTTTTCTTTTCTTTTTTTTGTTTGTTTTTATTTTTATTTTCAATTTGATTTTTGTGCGAGGTTGACATCATCATGGATAACTATTTTTAGGCACAAAATCAAAGGAGTTACAATAATGATAGATTGGAAAGATTACAAGCTCGTAGTGATGTTTTTAGTGAAACGACATTAGTAACATTAGTTAATTCTTTTGTGGTCAATACAAATTCATCGACTGAGGGATACCAAGAATCATCCCAATAAATGAGCTCTAACAAAACACAACTATCAAAGTTGGTTGATGAGATATTCAATAGGGAATTGAAAATTGCAGACAAATAGTGTACCTCTCGATTCATGGAGTCCATTGATGCAATTGATGATGTGTTGAGCTCACAATGCCTTAAGGAATTAGATTTTTTAACGTTGTAGTATAAGAAGGCTTTGGAGAATGGCAGTAATTTCTACCGTTCACCCCAATTTCAGGGAGGCAACTTAGTTTTTGTAGACCATACCGTGAAAAGTAAGGATTTTTTGATCCTATCTTTGAGAACTTAGATACTAAGTTTAAAGGGAATTTCAATTATGACAAATCTTTTGAAGGGTTAAAAGGTGATTTCAAGTTTGATACATTCTTTAGAAACCATGTGCACTTATGAGTTGACAAAAATTTGTGTGTGTCTAAAGGAATGATAAAGAAATTGGTTTATGTGTTTTGCTTTAGTGAGAAATTTTTTTTTCATAAACTTTCTATTTCTCAAAAACCTCTTTTCGTTCTACATTCATCATGCCTATCTTCTATTTTGAGCTTTAATTTCTTTTTAAAAGGTTTGATGAGGAAACAAGATGAGTAGAAAGAGTTTTTATTTTGTTAAGTAGTTTATTTTTCGCCTCCCAAAAAAGAAAAATATTTTCCATTTTAAGTGTGGGGAAGTGAGTCATGTTTTTATTTACTTTCTTAGGATTTTTGTTTTTTAGTCTTTTTCTTTAGTTTGTTTTCTTTTATTTAGGTATGTTTTTATTTTGTTATTATTTTTCTTGTGCTTTTATTTGTGTTTTGTTTTGTAGGAATAAAGCCCTCTTGGACAAGCCCTTCTCTCTACCTCAAGTTTAGATATCTATTGCAGCATTATTGCACTTGGGAAGTATTGCTTAAACTTTCTACCCCATTATTATTTTTTATCCCTTTGGAGATGCTTTCTTGTGTTTATTTTTTGCCAATGAAGACATTGTCCAATTTAAGTATGGGAGAGTGGTTGGGTGTTATACTTTGTCCAAGTTTTTTTTATCAATTATCTTGGTGTTTTTCTTGGTATTGAGCTACTTTGGAAAATTTTGAAATTGAGAAACAATTTTGTTTTGAGCACAAAGTTTGGAAAATTGGAGCTTTTCCATTATAACAATATCTTCTTTACTTTCTTCTCCTTCTTTCTTCATCTTGGTCTTTGTGGCTGGACCTTTCTTATTTAATCTTTGGCCATTGTGGACAATGTCCAATTTAAGTGTGTGTGTGTGTGTGTGGTAGGGGGGGAATAAAGGTTGAAGAAGTACTTTCCCATATTATTTGATGAATATAGTTTGCATTTGTGATAATTTTTTCAAAAATTTCGGTTGTTTCATTGTTAAGTAAGGTTGTAAATCTTTTTCTTACTTTGAAATGAGTTTTGTCATTTATTAGGTGGAATTTGATGAAATTGATTTTATTGAAAAAGATATTTGTCAAGACTTGAGGATTTTGATTAATCTTATTTATGCATTGGTGTTTGAATGTTATTGGACTTATCTAGTTGAAATATAGAAGATATGATGAAGATGAGAAGTGTTTATTTGCTAACTTTTGTATTATAAGTTTAAATTTTACTAACTTTGAGTTATGATGAAAAAATGTGAGTTGTAAATAGATCTTTGAGAAGAACGATTATGGAGAATGTTGAAAATTTTGATTTGAGTTGGAAAAAAAAAATAATGAGTGAAAATAAAACTGTTGTTGGTGTGAATTAGAGAAAAGACACTTATTGATGATCTTTGAACACCTTTAGCTGAAAAGGGGGTCAATATGGGGAGAAGTAGCACGTGTATTTGGTGCACTCTCTTGAGCCTATCTCGAAGGCAAAAAGGCAAGCAAGAGCATAGAAAAAAGAATTATGGAAAAAATGATGAGTGATAACTGTAAAAGGGGTCCAATATGGTGTGTGTAGAGAAATCCATGCACTTGAGGCTATCAATTGTCTAAGTCATTGATTAAGAGAAAAAAATTTGGAGTGCTTTTCTCACATCATAACTTAAGTGTGCAATTTTTGAATTTATAATGCTTGAGTTGGTACATGGCTTGACCTATGTGATTCATGTTACCTACGTTTTTACTTGAAAAGTGAAATAACTTTCTTAGACTAAGGTATGCAGTTGATTAATTTGACTTAAAGAATTTTGTGATTTCTTAGACAATGTTTTAAGGTTTGAAATTATTTTCAAAGGGTATGAATGACAAGGCTTTTATCTAAAGTTTGAAAAGAAGTCATAATTTTTTTTGTGATGAAGAAACTTTTGAATGAGAAGAAAACCTTGTGTTGTCTTGATAATATTTCTTTGACTAAAGTGTTTTGCTTGAGGACAAGCAAATGTTCAAGTGTGGGGGTATGTGATAGGGGTTAAAATCATCATTCTTTTCCAGGTCATTTGAGGTTGTTTTAAGATACATTTGTAGCAATAACAAGACGTATTCCTTCTTATTTGACATTTCACTTGTAGAAGGTGTTTTGGACAAATATGTGCAGATTTGAGAAAAAATCGAGCAGAAAGTGTATAGAACTAGAATATACCTGGTGCCAGGCCCAGCCAGTGGACCAGGCATCGGGTCCATTCTATCTAACAATAGAGATTGAACGAGCTTCAGGGATTTTTCTAGAACAGACTGGGCGCCAGGTCTGACAAGTGTACTTGGCACGGGGTCCATTTTGCTTTCTAGGGAAAAGATGGCCAAAAGCAGAGCAAAATAGAGAAAGAATAGAATGTACCTCGTGCCAAGTGGGTCGAAGGTACTCAATATCAGGTAGGTTCTAGAGGCAAAAATTCTATATGCAGGATTTGGGCTTATCCAAGGATTTTGGTATTTTCCTATTCCTAATCAGCCAAGATATCCTCAGCCATGAAATAGGCATCTAAGAGGCCTATAAAGGTATAAGAGAACATAAGGGTTTTAGATATACAATTAAGAGAGGTGAATTACAAAGTAAAAATTTTGATTCTCTCATTGAAGAAGGAATTAACCTATGCCACGGAGGATTGTTCAAAGGGAGTCTTCAAGGAAGAAGAAAGAGGCTTCTCTATGAGTGCTTTCTTTTCTCTTTGTTTCTTTTTTTATTTTTTTTATAGCAATGGTGTATTTAATATTTTCATTGTAATTTAACATTATTTTAGGATTCATGATTTTGGCTTAGTTTAGTTATTTGATCAATTCTTTGTCATATTTGGTATTTGATTGCTTGATTTCATTGGTTATTGATGCAAGTTCTTCTAATTGACTTCGACCTAACGATGCTAGGAGTTCTATTGCATTGATTTCGTACTTGTTAAGTCTTGATGCATTTGAATGATGAAGTTATGATTTGAGAACTAAGTGATCAAAAGTTATGTTAATTTCGCCTTGACATAGGGTTATTAGCTAATTTCATGTTTATGAGGAATTGAGCCTAATGCATATTTTGATTATGTTAGCTTGATTGACAAAACTATTGATATAAATCAAAATATATGATTCTATGGATTGACAAACGAAGTGGAATTTACCTAAGTAGAATCATGACTTGTGAGACGATTGTGTTTTACTTAATATTTCTTTATGATGCCGAGATGATAATTAGTTGAGAGAATTGCTAATTGGTTCATTGTCATATTTTCTAGGAGACTTGTCCAAATTGCATAAATCTACATCCTTGAGTTGTATATATTTCTTTAGTTTTTTCTTTTTATTCATTTCTTACTTTATTTGGGTCGGTTAAACAATGAAAGAAAAGTGATTAGTGTGTATTTATTCTTTTGAGGATCAATACTCGTTAATTCCCTGTACTATGCTTGCGATGAGTATACTTGCTCATATGTGTATTTTGGAATTAATGTTTTAATTAAAACTTGATTAAGGGATGGATTTAAAATGGATGATTTTATATACCTAAAATTTACGCATCATATGGTCTTGATTAGTTTATCTGTCCAATGCTCCACTTTGCCTTAAATTCTTTAAACTCATTAAAAGAATTAGACCTGTGTCTCATTAGGTAAATATGACCATACCTAGTTCAATCATCTGTGAAGATAATGAAGTATTCAAACCCCCATCTTTTTGGTGTAGAAAAGGGACTACACACATCAGTGTGAACAATACTCAATATCTTCTTCGATCTATCTACCTTTCAGGTAATGGACCTTTTGGTTATTTTTGCAATAAGACAGGATTCACACTGAAGCTATCTTTTCAATCTCAGTGAGCCCAAATGCCTATCAATGTGTACTATTGTTTGCTATTGAAAGGTTCTTGTCAAGTCACTTGACTTTCTGGATTTTTTGGCGGTCATGATGTGTTGCTAGATACCACTCATGATCTGCTGAATATAAATATATTAATTAGAGAATTAATAAATCAATCCTTATTAGAATTAACAAGTTAATTCTAAAATTATTAAGGAATATTAATCTTAAAGATGTTTAGATTAATTCATATTTTGCTACAAATAGACAAGAAAACCTAATAGGTTACACATAGTAGAGAATGGAATGCTCAAGATGTTATATGATAACGTTACAGGGTTGATTGTGAAAAGAAGAAGTTATTGTAGTCAAATTATAATTAGTTATAATTTGTGAGCTATATTGTAATTAACAATAATCATAATAATTATTGGTAATTAAGAATCCATATATGTTGTGGATTCTGATCACCAAAATATACATGGACGAGATATATGATTATATATTTTTCCATAGGATGATGATTTAATATACATAGAGAGTTTCTTTTTTTAAAAAAAAAAAACTAAGTGCCATCTTCATCATCTTCTTCTAGAAACAGCAATAAACCTAGCCACGAGTTTGCTTTTGCTAGCACCAAAGTCTGGTGATTTTGAGCACCATTGTTGTGTGAGATATATTGAGGCAATCCTACACTTAGATTACAGTGTTTTGATAGAACGAAATTGTTGGCTGGATCGTGCCTTTAGAACACAAGTTTTTTGTTTCATAGAGGCACTCTAAAGGTATAATTTCTCTCCTGTTTTGATTCCATTAATGCATAAATGTGATCCTCCTTATGGAATTCCTATTTTCTTTTCGTTGCGCAAATCTAGTTTTGCATGGGGAATTGCTACATGTAGATCAATGTCCAAGCATTCCAATGACTGCAAAAATACCAAAATTGAATAAAACCACAAAAAATAAAAATGCCTATGTCTTAAAACTTAGGCTTATAAGAGGTCTACCAAAGCAAATAATTAGGTACAGATGCCTATACCTCCATTTGTATGGTGTACACAGAATCTACCCATATCGAAAAGCACAAGGGATCACAAGGAATAATTAAAAATATTAATTCTTTCCACTTTTTAATAACCTAAACATGCTCCTAGGTTTCCAAAACATAAGATCTGATACCACTTGAAATGATCATGGTAACTAAACATAGAAAAAATAACACACCAAAAGAAATTTGAAAATTTCCTTTGAACTTTTGTTTAACTATGGAGAGCTTGCGTTGTGATTATGTAGCGAGTTGTTGAAGTTCTAGTGTCCTTCTCAAAGATTTTGACCCCTGTCTAGCCAATCTTCAGTTATGTTGTATAAGCTCAAACCTTTGATCTTTCGAGGTATGACCCTACCTAATAGTGGCTAGTGAAAGCCTAGGGTTAGGATCAAAGGCCTACTCTTGACTCAATGCTACAAAAGTAGAATCAAGAACACTTTTCTCTCTAATTTCTATTAACTAGAAGTTAAAAGAACTACATACTCTAGGAAGCTGCATACTTTCCTATAGTAGAAAGAGAGAGGGGGACGAGCAAGAGAGGAATGAGGTAGCCAAGGTTATAAGAGGTGCCTGAGGGTTTTTCTGATTTTCAAAGACAATGTCTATCAAGACTGATGACATAAAATATAATATATATCAGCAAAAAAAACCTTATGTCCTCAATAAATGACCAATTAGGGCTAACCAAAAGACCCTAGTCGTCCTACTCAAGGCCTCGGCCGATAAACTTATTCCCTTAGGCTCTAATCTATATGCTTGGGTCAATTTTTAATTATTTATTTAAACTTGGCCTAGAATAAGCCCAAACTAATTAATTAAATAACCCAAATGTACCACATCTTTCCCTCAAGCCATTTCTGGCTTAGGCCTAACTCTAATTATCCTTTTCGGGCTTAACCCTTGAGTAATTACTTTACCTATACACCAGTCTTTTAATTAATTCTCTCTTAGGCCTTTTGTATTTCAATAGCTTTATTAGCTACACTAAGGACCAAAATACACATAATTCTTGACTACTAAAATAATCAAAATACCCCTACGATGCAAATAGCTATATTTTACATTTTAAATATTTCCTAATATCACTATAAGGTAATTTTAACCCCAAAGACAATGTTGTGCTTAGCAAAGTCTCCAACATACATGTTTAATACCTAAAATAATGTAAAACCCCACCTAAACCTATCTTAGAGTAAGAGGGATGTGTAACACCTCGCTACTTTGGCCTGCCGAGGCTGGGGATGTCGCCCCGTCCAAAGGACAAGGGGTCTTTATAACTAGGTCACACAAATAAAATAGCAAAATAAAAATAATAATTTAACTTAAAATTTATTACATCCCAAGAATAAATCCACGAATTCCCAAAAGGAAACAAATCCATAAATAAAATCATCCACTCTCAACTCCCCAAAGCAATACATAAAAATAAAAGACAACATTCTCTTCCAAGGCAGATAACACTAGCTACTCATCCCCACAGCAGGATCGGCCTGAAATCATGGTAAAAAGGTGATGAGACAGAAATCTCAGTAAGTCCGTGTGTGCTTTGGGTGTTCAGTGAAAACAGTTCATGGATACAAAGTGTGAAATCTTTATAAGAGAAATATTGACAAACAATAAACATTAGTCAAAAGCAAGAGTGGCATTTTCCTCTTTTTGAAACCATACAAGTGCACAATAAAATCAACCACCCATAAAGGTGGTTATGGGTTACCACACGTTGGGCCCCATAACCATACAATGGTCAGAATGCCACACTTTGTGCAGACTGACAAAAGAAATACTGGCAAACAATGAATGATGTTCAAAAATAAGAGTAGCGTTTTGGCTTTTCTAGCCGTACATAATTTATAAGATCAACCACTCGAAAGAAAGGATTATGGGTTACCACACGTTGGGCCCCATAACCAGTCAGAATGCCTAACACTTTGTGCAGACTGACAAAAGGTAGGTGATCGGCCTACCGGGCAAGATACTCCTCATTCTCTATACCCAAACAACAACCGGGTGTCCATTCTGGCAAAACACAGTCACTTGACTGAAATAAAACAAACTGCTAGCTCGGACCGGCCTGACTAAGTAGTACTGACGCTTCTCTAAGTTGAGCTTATCTTCTGGAGGTGGCCTCTTGCCAGAAGACTCACTCTTGCTCTTCAAAACTAGTACTACTAGCCTACCCTTGTTGAGTACTCAACGTAACATATCCCACTTGGGGAGAAAATGAACAAAACACAGTTCCACTTGAAAATGGTAATTAAGGTTTTCCAAAGTTTGGGGCAAAACTGGTTGAGTAAAACCGCCCCTTGATTTGCAAATAATTTATTTGTTTGAAATGAGAATGGAAATAATCCTCAATTGCCTTTACAAAAATGAGTGACCATGCACTCTACATTTGGCTTGCCATAAAAAAAATCATTTTTCATCAAACAGGTTTTATGCAGGAGCTTACCTGATCATTGCTCACAACAAAGGTCTCCAATAGCTGACCTGACCCGCATAGGGTAAATACAAACCTCAATCAAACTCAAGCCAAAGACTCACTTTCTCAAATAAAACTAACTCAACTTACTACAGTCATATCCCTAGTGTCTCAAGCTTTAAGGCTCAATAATAAATAAAAGGGTTTATAAAATAATTCTAGTTTGATATTAAAATAACTAGAGTTTGGGAAATAGGTACAAAAAGTTGAAGGTTTAAATCTTGCTAAAAATAAATTATGGTTTATTTGAAAAAGGGTCCAAGGTAGTATTAGGTAAAATAATGATTTATTAATAATTTAGTTGTTAGAAAATAATTGATAGCTAAATTTTGTTGAAAATAAATTTAATGAGTCTTACTTGAAAAATAATAAGCAAATCCTTAATGGTTTTTGATTAAAAGATAATAATTAAATTTTTAGTAATAAATATTTTATTAATTATAATTATTTCCATAAAAGGCTTTAATTGATTTTATTATTTTAAATAATATATATATATTTATTTATTTTTCTAGCAAAAACTATTATTTATTTGACTAAAATATCACTATTTTATATAAAAGACCAAATCCACATTTTCCCATGGTTTTCAAAATTTTACTAGAAAAATCATATTATTAAATATTTTATTAATGAAGTAAAATTTAGCTTAGGGACAACTAGATCATAATCATATTCCTATAGCTAACCACAATCATGAACATATACAACCCTTCAATTCATCAAATCATCCAAATCATGCATACAAGCATAAATCTCAATTTATCAAAACATGATCTAACCCTTACTAGCATAAATATGATCATGGCTTCAGTAATCCAACATGAATATAAATCCTATTCACCAAAGGTGACATAATCTCTAGCATACTTCATCACAAATACTACCTATGACATGCATCAACCTTAAATCATCATATAATCATCCAAGATAATCCATCCATGCATAAATCCCATCTCCTTCATATTCATACATACATTCATGCTTCAATCTCAACAATATACATATATACTTAAGTCCTATCGCCATCCACCTACTATCATCATCATCCTAGAGACATGAATCTAAAGTTTAAAAGAAAGGTTGAAGGCACTTATTTTGTTGATGAATGCCTTGAAGAAGTTTACAATGGATCTCAACTCCTAGATGTCTAACTTTGTCCAAGGGAGATGGCGAAAGCATGTTCATGGGAGAATAGGTCATCCGGCCAAGAGAGGGGAATTTTCGGCCATGAGAGAGAGAGAGAGAGAGAGAGAGAGAGAGAGAGAGAGAGAGAGAGAGAGAGAGAGAGAGACCATTAGCATGCTTATTCACATAGGCTCTCACTAGAGATCAAGATTGGAGAAGATGAAGTTGTTAGAATAAATTTACCTTGAAGGTGTTCTTGACCTTAACAGAAATTTATGGTTTTTGATCCAAAAGTGCAAGTTGGATTTTGGAGTTTGATGTTAAAAATGGTACGGATGGACTCACAACAATGAATAGATGAAATCTGGAATTTTTAGAGGTAGTTAGTGATTTGGAGAGGTATTAGGTGGAAAGAAGTAGTAGGTGTTCTTGGTGTAGTGTGTGTTCTTGAAGGTTGAAGAAAATCGAGAGATGGTAATGCGCAGCTGCTGAATTTTTGTGAGAGATAGGGGTGGACAAATTTATATAGGGTTTAGGAGGTTGATTCTCTGATTTGGAAGGGAAAAGAAAAGGTTAGTTGTTACAATCTTTGAAGAATATTTTTAGGAAGTGAATTTGGAAACTAAATATTCCAAGAATATCTTGATTGTTGGACAACTTTTGGAAATCTGCCATGGCTGATTGTTTGAGCAAAATTTTGGTGGGATTAATGCTGGTTTATGGAAGCTTATGGTGGCTGAAAGTAGGGTGCTTAATGGTGAAGAAGAAGCATGGTCCATTGAGCAAAATATTATGGAAGGTTACTAAATAAGATGGCTGAAATTTTGGAAACCAATCAAGCTAAATTGCAGGGATTTATTTGAGAGATTTTTGGACAACCATTAATGGAATTTCGTGCAGAAGTTCAAGGGGATCAATGGAGCTCTGTTGATGGAGGTTTAAGGAAGGTTTTGACAGATTAAAGTTGGTGTTTTGGCTGGAAGAGAGATAGGAAACAAGCTGGATGAAAATATGCACAGAATTTTCACTGCACAGTGAATTTTCTGGCAGATTTTCGTCTGCCACTTCCATCCATTTTGCAGCGAGCTGGAAGGGGGGTTTCAGGGGTATTCAAGGCTGGTTTCATGCCTTCTTTATGGAGGAAAAACATGGCTAAGGTGCTGCACAAAATCTGGGAGAAAACAGCTTGGTTTGGAGCTCTCAAAGTTGATTTTCGTATAGGAATTTTTCCTGTTTTGCTTCAGCTTGAGCAGTCCGAAATTGGACAAAAACTTTCAGGTTTCAAACTGATCCTAAAGACCATTTTTCTGGTAGCATTTGGGAGGGAATGTTAGCTAGAAATTTTGCCCTTTTGAAGGTACAACAAGCTGGAAAATTCCAGCTCATTCCATGAAGAAAGATGAACTAAGCTAGAGGAAAATTTCAGCAAGCTTACTAGGGGGATTTTTCCTCTTGAAATTCCTCACAACTCTTCCATATTTTTCAGACCATAAGGAGTCTTTTACCAAGACATTTCGATCCTAAAAGACCTCAGTACTTTACTGAATTTTCTGGAAAGAAAAAGGCTAGAACATCTTGATCAAACCAATGAGTTGAAACTAAGGAAAAGTAAAGATCAAGGAAGAATGATTTTCCTTATAAGAATTCCGAGAAGAGTAAAAGGAGTGGAATGAGGTTACTTCCATCATGTCTCTCCTAGAACATCATCACCACATTAATCTAGGCCCTTAAGGCCGAAACCATCCTTTCCCAAGAAAAATAAAATTTACTCAAGCTAAAGCTTCTATGATGGACTTTGAACCCAAGACCTCAAGAATTAATTCCAAAGCTCTAACCACTACACCACAACAACTCTTGTTGCTATTTCTACTAGAAAAATTATTTTCTATTCAATCCACAGGCTATCTCCCTATTTTCACCCCGGGCAAAAATTACCATTTTGCCCCTCTCACACAATACTCACTAACAAGACTTCAAGACAATAAAACTCGAATCCAGAAAACATAAAAATTCATATGAGAATATATTTAACCCTGAAATAAATTATGATATGCATTCCAACCCCCTTACTCTAAGGTTGGTTTCAACTGGGGTTTCACAGGATGGGGTGCATATCATATCATCTTGCATAAAATATATTACCTAAATGATTTTGTGAGCCTTAGGATTGTAGTATATGGGTTATATGGTTTATCTATACTTGTTGAGTAGTAAGGGTAAAAAGGGTAATTTTGATTAAGGTCGAAATAGGAATATGGCTTGAGGCTTAGATAAGAAGAGATCTTGGTTGGGAAAATAAGAGCAAGAGTTAATGTGGTTAAGTGGTTAGAGCTTTGTGATTTAATCTCTATGGTCTTGAGTTCAAATCCCATCACCTAAGTTTTATTCATAATTATCTTAGCCAATGTTTGAATTTTACCTTTTCTTACATTCCTTAAAGCTAGGAATGTTGTCTTAGGGAAGACACAATGGTAATATCTTAACCATGTGATCTTGTCCCAAAAGGAATTTTAGAAGAATTTTTCTCAGTTATTTTTGCAAGTCAAGTCCTAACCTCTTCAAATTTAAACTATTCTTATTTCTTAATTCATTTGAAAATCTATAAAAAGTCTTGGACAATTCCTTGCTTGAAGTTTCCAAAATTCCAGCTCTTGGGGGATAGGAGGAAGACCGAAATTGTGGAGGAAAAATAGGAAGTGGTTTCCAATTAAATCACCATAGCTATTCTTCTAAGAACTTCATTGTCTTCTTGTTCTTGTTTTACTTAAAATTTGGAAAATTTTCCAGAAATTCTTCATGGCTAGTTTTCAAAATTTGTAGCAACCATTCCCTACCTAATTCTTGCAATGAACCAACTATCTTGTGTAAGATGAAAGCTGAAAACATCTTCAAATTTCACAGCTTGTGCAAGCTACACCAAACCAGAAACTTTTCCAGCAAACAATCAAGATTTGAACATGAACATTGAGCAATTCATTTGTGCTCTAGAACACTTGAAACTTTCCTCTTTCTTCTACAAGATGGTGGCTGGAAAACCACTATTAATGGACCTTCAAACACTCGTAAATTCTAGCTGCAAATCCATTTCAAAGTAGTCCAAAAATTCTGCTCAAAATCATTTCGAATCCTAAGAGTTCTTAAGCTTATATTCCAGAATTTTTTTTCCAGCTTTGTTTATCAAAGGCAAGAACCAATTTCTTCATCAAACTCCTTCATATTTTCGGCCATGTTATAGCCATGGACAGAACACATTAGCTTCTTCATCTACCTTGGTCATTAGGATTCCATTAACACACCTCAAAACACTCCTATCTTCACTCCATTCGAAATTACTCAAACTGCAAAATTAAAATCCAAATTTTCCTCTATTAAACACTCATGTAGCTAAAGGATTAAACTAGAAATTTCTCAACTATTTCACAGCCATTTTCGGCCAGCTACAAAGCTGAACAGTTCTTCATTCCATGATCAAATCATAGCTAGTTCAGCCATTCACTATTGAAGGACAAGAAACCTTCAGGAAACAAACACCATTACCCAATCCTCTACCTCAAACATCTCCACATTTCCCTCAATTTGAAATTTGAAAAAACTAAAACTCTGTCTCTCTTTCTTGGATAACCAAAATCCTTTCCCCAAGCTAGACCATTCAGCCATCATTCACAAGACACAGACGAAACACTCTCTCTTAATTTTCTCTCAAGAACATCAAGAACACATTAAGCTTCTTCAACCTTCAATCACTTCTATTCATCCCGAATCACTCCAAGAACCGTCAAACCAACTAGGATTCAGTCCCTACTCACTCATAGGCCACTCCATAACACCCAAAACACCAAAGTTGATCTTCCACTCGAATTAAGCACATTTTTTGATCAACAACAAGAAGAACATCAAGAAGGTAAATTTAAATATCTTGGACCTTCTTCATCTCATCCTCACCATTTCATTATCATTCTAATCACAAACAAACACACACACACACACACACACACACACACACACTCTCTCTCTCTCTCTCTCTCTCTCTCTCTCTCTCTCTCTCTCTCTCTCGGTCGAACCGGTGGTGGGCATTCTTGGGCAAACTTCAACCACGGAAAGACTCTCAAGCACTCAAGGACCTTTATTGAGCAAGGCAATATCTTCAACTAACAATCATCGGAACAAGTATTTCTTTCTTGATCTTCTCTTTAAATTCTCAAACTCAAAGCTCTTAGATGATGCATTTGATAGATTAATTGAATAATATGGGGTTTGAGATATGTATGTGGGTGAAGGGAATAGATTTAGAACATGAAGCTTTGAATGAATGTTGTGACTCATGAAGTATAGATTATACTTTAAGATCATTGTATATTCATTATGATTAAGAGCTTTATGCATGTTTGATGTATGATAGACATTAAACTACCATTGTTGATTACGCCTTCATGATGTTATTTTTCCAGTAAATCCATAAATAATATTATGGCTAGTTGTATATCTCCCTTGTTGTGATGTATGTTAATACAAGTCTATTTTTGGATAAATCGACATGTTTTTTGTTGGATCTATGTGTGTATGAATATATATATATATATATATATATATATATATATATATAACAATTTTCTCTAGTATTTCACTATAGTCATTAAAAATTATTGTAAGAACTATTATTATTATTATTATTATTTAATTAACTAATTTCAGTGAACACAAATATTTTTGAAATTAATAATTATTTAAATATTGGTATTTTATTAGATAAATAAATAGAATATTTTTATTAAACATTATTAAATATAAATAATAATATATTAGAAGTAATTAATATTGTATTCATATTACTATTAGTTAGCCTTACTAAAACATTTATTTACATTCTTAAATATTATTTATATGAGAATAATTTATTTATTATTAAATTTATTTGTTATTTATTATTTATTACTAAAATTATTTATAATCTATTATTAATATTACTTATTATTTGTAATAATATTATTTATTATTTATTGTCAATATTAATTAGGATTATTATTAATAGTGCTCATTATTTGTTACTAATTTTATTTATCAATAATACTTAGTATTTATTATTTGTTAATAAATAGTTGATATTATAATTTATTGTTTATTTAATATTTATAACACCTATTTATTTTAACTTATCAAATTAATCTTATTCTATAAAATACCTTATCAACTAGTGTTAAAGTTTAAGGCATTGTTGTTATAGCTAGATGTTGTAGCTAGTTAAGCCTAAGAGTGATTTATTTAAAGCAAGTATTGTTTGAATGTTGGACTTATACCCTGTATTTACCTCAGGCAGGGTTAGGTTGCCTTGAATTATCTTGGAAGGCTATTGTATCCAGGAAAAAGAAAAGATCAGGTAAGTCCCTGGAAAAAACTATTTGAAGATCAAAGTCACATTGGTAAGTTAAACATGATGTATACGTGAAAATATACTATGGATGCAATTATGGACCAATTTTCCTTTTCTTTTCTAGTTAATCAAACAATTTCAAGTTGAACAAGTAATTTTACACAACGCGAAACTTTTTCTAAAACCAACTTTAACAAGAAATTTGGAAATCATAATTGCTATTTCAAAGAAAACACTGGATGATCCTTTTTTTCCCTAAAGGGGCAAATACAACGTTGAGTACTCAATAGTCTTTCAAGGGTTAGGGTAAGTCTCTCAGTAGGTGATCACCTCTAAGGGGTGAGTCCTTCCTGGATAAGATACCAGTCCTGTAAATTGTATCAGTTCGACTGTGTATTTTCGAAGTGGACAACTGATAAGTTTGAGTGTAGAGATGGATGATTATCTCACCCGGTAGGCCGTATACCTACCTTGTATCAGTATGCACAAAGTGTGGCATCCTAGACGTTCTTTTGTCATGGTGCACAAAGTGTGGTGCCATGGCTACCTCTTCTGAGTGATTACTTTTATTATATACATGTATGGATTTTGAAAGGAAAACACCATTCCTCACTTGTGAAATTTATTTGAGACTTGTCAGCATTTAATTTTATAAAAATTTCTCAACTTACATACATGAACTGTTTTACCTGAAGTACTCCAAGCACACATGGGCTTACTGAGATTTATGTCTCACCACATTTTTATACCATACTTTCTGGTTGGTCCTGCTGTGAAGGCTAATGATTAGAGATTGCTTTTGTTTTGAAGACTTATTTCCTTTCCTATATATTTTATTTTGAGAGACTTTAGCAAACATTCATTTATTTTGGGGATTTGTTCATGTATTATTTCAGTTGTAATAAGTTTGATTTGGATTGTTTCATTCATTTTTTTTGGTCAGTCCTAGTTATAAAGACCCCTTGTCCTGTGGACAGGGTGATATCCCCAACCCTAATAGGGTATGTAGGTAGAGGGGTGTTACACCCCTCTATGTATTACCCATCTTTACGATACGAGAAATATGCTAATGACTCTCTTAATGACATATATCATTCTTAGAAATCTCGTTCGATAACAATCACTTCTAGTACGTATTTGCTTATTTCTAGGAGCTACCCAAAAGTATACAATACCAAATCATGTTTCTAGGGCTTAGATTTTTTAGATTATCCTGAACAATCATTAAGGGGTGATATCTCCTACTAGGAGCAAAGAACTATCTTGTACGAATCTCTCTTAACTAACTAGTTACATATACCCAACATCTAAGTATATTGGTCCTATGATAAGACCACCCCTATAGTATATCATAGGATATGCTTCTTGCTTTGCCTGAATACCAACTCATACTTAAGCCGTATGGTATTAGTCCCTACCGTCACAGTTTTAGTCTGAGTTTCTTCTATTTTAGTACTTTTAGAAACCCTTAGTACTGGTCTAGTTTTGCAAATTCTAAATATGCTTATACCATGAAATGAGAGAAATGCACACTGGTAAAAGTAAGCCATCCACTATTTGAAATTCATAGTTCAATAATCTTTATCCTGATGAGATTTTCATTCTTATCAACCGGTTAAGAATTACAGTTTATGTGTTAAGTAACCATGATCCATACCTTATCGTGAAAGACCACCATTCATATGGATCACTTACTTAAATACAATGAGGTTTTCCAACAATTATCATGCATAGCATATTACATAAAGGAACACAAATGATTTTGAGAATAAAACTTGTATTTTTTTCATTGAATTTACGTTAGAGACTTAGTTTGGAGGGCATACATTCCAACACCCTGTACTTTTATTCTTTCTTTCAATGTTAACCTTAACATTTTCACAAGTGCCTTTACCTTTTCAGCTTACTTTTTTCCATCTAAGCTTTTAAGTTTTCCTCTGGGCAGAGGAACCAAGTGTAATGGAGTTAGTGGGTTAAAACCATAGACAATTTGAAAAAGTTTAAAAGATGTAGTAGAATGAGTAACGTGATTGCAAGCAAACTCAATATATGGCAAACATTCTTCCTATACATTTAAATTCCTTTTGATGATTGCCTTTTAGAGTGGGGTGACAGTTTGATTCACTGTCATTATTTGACCATCGGTTTGCAGGTGATACGTTATAGAAAATAAAAGAGTAGTCCCAAGATTTCACCACAAAATACGCCAAGAATAATTAAGAAACATCGTATCCCGATCGAAAACAATTGTCCTATTCCATGCATCCTCACAACTTCTTTGAAGAATAAATCAGCAATAAAAGAGACATCATTAGTTTTTGAACATGGAATGACATGTGTGATCTAATGTAACATCCAACATTTTCATATACTAATTTTCATACATCATTTTTATACATAAATATACAAGTGGGATAGTATTTGAGTACATGACATTTAGGGGATATTTATTAAGTATTTATGTAAGTAAATTTGACATCTACTTTTTGTAACAATTATTTATGGGTGAAATATTTGTATAGGAAATTTGTATACACTTATGTGAATATTATTTGATACTTATTTATGATCAATCTCATGTTTGGATTGGAAAATTATTTATTAATAAGTGTTTATTGCACTTATTTATTGAAAATTATTATTTTTGGGGGCTAATGTGGAAAATCGATTTTGTTGAGGACCCAATGTTAATTTTTATTAAAGAAAATCCCTATTTTGCTATTTTGATTATTTTAAGTTTTGACCTTATTTATTAATTAACCAAGATTTGCTTTATTTTATTATTTCTTTTGTATTGCAAGACTAATTTTAGTATGGTATTTATTTTTCAACCAAATTAATTTAATTTATATTTATTTTATTTTCATAAATCCTAGAAGCCCTAAATATGTTAAAAGTCTCTCATATCCCTCTCTATAGTAGCCCTATCTTAACCATTAATGTATTTTAATCTTAGCCATTGATATTAATGAAGTTGTAGCAATAAAACAATTTCTAAATACCATTTAATTGATCTAACTCTTTATTTTATTACACAAAACACTTATTCAACAAATAAAACACCAAACATCAAATCTCTCTCCCTCATTTCACACACACACACACACACACCACACACACATACACACATATTACAAGGTGTTCTTGTTGTGTCTCTCTTCTCTCTTCATCTCCTTATTTTCTTTCAAGAACACATAGAACCTAGCCATAGAACACTCACTTACAGGCCATTGAACTTAGAAATTTAAAGTATTCAAGCTAATTTTGCAACAAGGTAACATATCTCATCTTATTTTCTTTATATTAATGATTTAGAGACGAAGTCCATGTTGGACAGATTTGGGGTTTTGTGTAGAACTTGATTTTGATGATTGTAACGAGGAATAATTTCTGAAAATATTGATGTTAACATATAGTAATGGTTTTGGGTGATTGAATTTGGGTGGTTTGATGTGTTTGGAAGGAGATTTGATGGTAGAAATTGTGTTTGGAAGTTGATTTATGTGCAGAATTTAGTAATTCCGTAATTTTGAGATCAGTAATAAAAACATAGTTTGGGTATTTTGATCAAACTTAATTCCATTAGATACTTCTGTGTCTTAGGAGTAAAACCCTATTGGAATAATGCAAATAGGACTTGTAGTTGATTTTATATGATTTTTTTAATATAACCTATTCTTGGACTTTGGGGACCTGATTTCTCTCTAATTTTGAGTCTTTAGATGGAGGCTTTTCCCTTCGAATTTGAATCTAAAATCTTAACATAGAATACCCCCCCCCCCCGATTTTAATTATTTTTGGAAAAATACTACTCAATTAGGTTTTCAGAGTTACTATAACGGTTGACTTATTTTGTGCAATTTTTTGAACCACTTAGAGATGTTCTTTTTGAATGAAAGTTTAATTGTATATTATTACATAAGAAAATGATATTTTTAAAAGCTTCAATTAATTTGGAGTAGATTTGATTGGTGATATAATTAACTTAAATTGTGCCCTGATTTGTCTTGTATAGCCTAATTTACTTATTTGAACATGTGTTAAGAAAACTATGATTTTCAATTTGAATTCTTAATTGTTTCAATATATATTGATTATACATTGATATAGGGGTGATACACAATTCTTGATGATGCACCTTGATGTTTGTTAAAGGTTGCTAGAAGCATGAAATAATTGAATGCATGAAACATTACTTGATATAGACTATTATGATTATCACATATCCTATTTGCAAAAATGTATTATTTTTCTTTATTTTCTACATCATATTAATATGAAATGACCTTAAATTGATGTGATAAGGGTAAGTGCTAATTGATGTGATGTTGTAGTTATGTTCTTAATGAACCTTAACTACTAGTTGCTATATACCTATTAGTTATATAAGTGATGAGGTAGCATGAAAATCAACTTAAAAACATAATTAATTATTTAATTTCCTAAAGTGTTGAGTTTAATTACATGCTAAATTTATATATATTGTGATTGAAACTTGATATATGGCTTGGAAACTTGTTGTTGGGGTTTGGTGTGAGATAAGATTATGATTGTAGGATGATTAAGGACTTTGATTAGAATGTCTATGATTGATTTGGAGGACTATATTAGGTGATTTAATTTATGAGGGGAAATTAATTCCTATAATTTATTTATACTTAGATTTTGAGGAAATTGTTGAAGGAGGACCTTCCAATTAAGAAGTTGTTCTTGAATTTTCTTTTGTTAGAACTCAAGGCAAGTCCTTGCATTTCATAATTTATAAACTTGTAAGTCCCCACATTCCATGTTTCTAGAAAGACTAGGTATATTTGTGAGTCCAGACATTTCATGACCTCCTAAACATAGGAAAGCATATGAAATATTTTATTTTTGATAAATGCTTTAATTGCATAAATATTTATCTTCAAATTTATTATTTGTGAAAATAATGTTTATTTATACATGGAATATTATTTCATGAAATGATTTATGTATGCAAGTGATATTTGATCAAAGGTATATATGTTTGTGTCTTGTTTGGGAAATTATATATTGTCAGAATGTTGCTCTATTGTAATGCATACTTGTTCCTTGAGGATACATACTCGTTTTAAATCCTATGCTATGCTAAATGATGAGTACACTTGCTCATATGTTTAATTTGGGGTTAATGTTTTAATTTAAACTTGATTGAGAATGTGCACACTTTTATACGTTTTTTTATACCCAAATTCAAACACATCAGTAGATGTTGCTTACGTTTTGATGAAAATTGTAAAGTCTTTTGGAAGAAAGTCGCAGAAAAAAATCGTGAACTGAAGAAGAAGAGTGGAGCCGCTAGGTGAAGCTGAGCAAGCCGTGTGTGGTGCTGCTTATTGTGCTTGGAGCTGAGGGACTGCTTGATGAAATTGCTAACCATTATGGGGAGGATGGGAAGGATCTAGTCACTATTGTGACATGAATTCTTGCAGGCGGGTATGGGCATCCTCCTAGTGCGGGCGCTCGTAGGTCGGGTGGTCCATTAGCCATTATCCGGTGTTGTAGGTGTACAGGACCAAGAAATAAATTATTATCTTTATTTTTTTCTTGTAATTTTTGTGCAATTTCTTTTTTGGTTTTGGTCCCATACCAGATGAAGTTATTATTTTTGCAACAGTTAATATTCATTGAATATTTTGCATGAAAAATAATAGTAAAGAATTTTAGGATTAAACAACACTATTAATTAATTTAATTAATGTGTTTAATTCTATTTTTTAGGCAATTAGATTTAAAAATAGAAAAGCATGAAAACGTTTACAGTTTTCTAGCATTCTATTTATTTTGATCCCTATATGTACATTTTCTTAAAGACCAAAATCTTTGGAATTTTTTTTACAAGGAAAAATATTTTTCTTTAATTAAATGATTAATTTTAACTTAAACAAAAATTAATTTTTGGTTTTTTTTTTAAACGTTTTTTAGCCTTGACATGGAAGATATTTTAGATTTAGAAATTTGTTTAAGTTCAAATGAAAAACCATTTTAATTTAATTTCACAAAGAAAAATTATTTTTGTCCAATAAAACTTGAGACCAAAGTCTATAGAATGTTTTAATGGAAAATTTTGAAATCATGAAGTTTTTAACTTGAATAAAATTAATCTATGAAAACATTTCTCAAAGGATATAAACCTTGGCATAGTAATTTTTATGGGTTTAGATATTTTATTTTTGAGTTAAAAGAGAACTTAATTGAAATTTTGAAAGGATATTTTTTTGTGAAAACCTTTGTTTTAAAAACTAAATAGGAAAGGGGTTCCAAAGGCCCCATGGCTTCCATCACCATCCTCATTAGAGATTGTGGGTCTCTTCTTGTAACCCTAGGAGTGAACTCGTATACGATGGAGATACCACGAAGATCTAGAACTAACAGAAGAATGTAATTAATGACCTGGGACAAGTACTATGATCGGCCAGCTAACGTTGAAGGTTCTAGTGCGAGGTAAGTCCATAGGAAATAAGAAGAAACGACCATTCCGTCGATGGATTTATCTTCTAAATCATTATCTAGAAGGAAAATTAATTTGTAGTGGTTAATAGACTTAACTTAGGAATCTGTTAATCTTCCCAGGAAACTATATCAGTTTTCCTAAGAGCCAAATTAATCATATTAAAGATAATAGTGATGGGGTTAACTATAATCAGTTTAATATGAGAATAAAGTGCACAAAATTATTTTGTTTTTCACCTAACTGGGAATTTCTTTTATTTATGATTTTTAGAAACGGTTGGTGGGGGGTCTCTCAGTCCCTTAGCCATTATTCTTCGTGAGAATAAACTAATAGGTCCTAACTGTGTGGACTAGAAAAGGAACTTGAATATAATACTCACAGGTGAAGAGTATAAGTATATCCTCTATGAAACCTACGTTGTTATCAGGGAGAGTTCTACCGATGAGGAGCGAGAGGCTGAGATGGTGTGGAAGAAGGCTGGAGAAATGCCACACTGCTATATGTTAGCCTCCATGTCTAACGTATTTCAATCCAAACACGAGCACATGGCAACTGCATACGATATAAGCATATCTTTAACTACGATGTTCGCAGATAAGAACCGGCTCACAAGGCAAGAGGCTCTTTGAACGGTCATTAACACTAAGATGACTAAAGAAGCATCAATAAGGGAGTATATGCTCAAAATGATTACTGCTTTCAAGGAAGCGGAAGTCTTGGGGGCTGTCATTGACCCCGAGAGCTAAGTGGACATGGTTCTCGAATCTCTGCAGAGCTCTTTTACTCTATTGAAGTTGAACTACAACATGAACAAATTAAATATGAGTTTAACTGAGTTAATGAAAGAGCTGCAGGTGATGGAGAAGGTCATGAAGCCACAAGTAAGGGCTATGTTGGCTTCTTCTTCAAGAACTAGGCCCAAGCCCAAAAAGTTCGAGAAAAAGAAGGGTAATACAGTGCCCCAGCCTAAGTCCTAGCCTAAAGACAAACCTAAGGGCGAATGATTCAAGTGTGGAAAGAAGGGAAACTAGAAAAAAGAGTGTTCAAACCTTCAAACTAAAAAAAATCCCACAGGTAATATTTTCTATCCAAAGTCTATATCAATAGCTGGATCAACTTCCACTTGGATTGTTAATTCAGGAGTTACTGATCACATATGTAACTCCTTGCATGGGTTTAGAAAGATAAGCAGACTCTAGCAGGGTAAACATAGACTATGCATGGGAAATAGAGTACAAGCATGGGCCCTTGTAGTAGGAGAACTGGAACTAGCGTTTGATTGTAATAGAATAGTTGTATAAAAGGATATTTTATTTGCTCCTAATTTGAGACAAAATTTAGTTTCTGTTGCAAAACTAATAAATCAAGGATATTTTGTTTCATTCTATTCTGGTATAGAAATATAGAAGTTTTATGTACTAGGCACATATATGGAAACCTATTCTTCATTAGTCCTATTAACAATCAGTTAAACATTACTTAATCTAAACCTTTAAACTGGAAGAGAAAGACTAATGTTAATGACTCAAAACTTTGACATCTAAGGTTGGGCATATTCACTCAACTAGGTTTTAGAGGTTAATCCATGACGAGCTTTTGTGCTCATTGGGATTGGAAAGTTGGCCTCAGTGTGAATCCTGTCTTATTAGAAAATTGACCAAAAGGTCATTTACCTAAAAGACGGATAGAGTTAAGGAGATATTGAGTCTTATTCACATTGATGTGTGTGGTCCTTTGTCTACACCAGTAAAGGGGGGAGGGGGGGGTAGCGGAGTTTGAATACTTCATCACCTTCATAGTTAATTGTACTAGGTGCGGTCGTGTTTACCTGAGGAGACGCAAGTCTGACTCTTTTGACAAGTTTAAAGCATTTAAGGCTAAAGTGGAGCATCGACAGGTAAATTAATCAAGACCATACTATCAGATCATGGTGGAGAGTAATTTCTTGGTGAATTCAATGACAACTTGGTACATCATAGGATAGTATCCTAACTCTTTACGCTGGGAACACCTAAACAGAATAGAGTAGCTGAGAGAATGATAGGGGATAAATTAGTCATATTTTTCCCAATTATTTAAGGTTCATTTGTAATACATTTTATTCAATAACTAGTCCTATTCCTTTATATTTGAGACTTTACTTTTGGAAAGGTATTTTGTTCTTTATTTCAGATTTTTAGGGTAAAACTAAGGAGAGGCGCTGCCGGGTAGGACCATAGAACCGGTGCCGGCCATGCATTGTTGAAATAAACTTCGAAGTAACGGAAAGTTTGTTGAAACAGAGCAGAACAGAACCAAGGCAGCGTCGGCTGTGAAGCTGGAACACATTGTGCAAAATTCGAAGAAAAATTGGCAAATAAGTGGAGGAACAAAACACAACCAGTGCTGGCTCCGAGAGTCAAGGTGGCGCCGGTTGAGCCCTGAAGCTAAGGCGGTGCTTGATTTTTTTCTACGCGATTTTTGATAATCTGAGGAGTTTTAGTATCTTCTAACTTCTATTTGGCCAAGAACTTTGTACCTACGAGTTTAGGCACTTTCTAAGCCTATATATAGATGAAAAACACAAGGGAAAATGGGAGAATTCATTGATTATCATAGAATATTACTCAATCAAAGGAGGAATTCTTCAAGTTCAAGAAGGGTTGTACAAGAAAGTCTTCAAATGAAGAAGAAGGAGGCTTGTGTATGAGTGCTTTCTTTTACTTTGTTTTCTTTTTTTTAGACAATGATATGTTAATTGTTTTATTGTAATTTGACATTGTTTTAGATATTCATGATATTTAGAGGTATTTGATCTTTTGATTAATTGATTGTTCTTCTTGGTATTTAATTACTTGGGCTGATTACGAGATTAGTTGATTGTTATTTTCTATTGACTTGTTTGAAAAAGGGGTTGATGGTGGTTTCAATTCATTGGTTTCATATTTGTTGTCTCTTAACTTGCTTGAAAAAGAGATTAATTGCTAAGAACTGATAATTAAAAGTTAACTGATGTCGTCCAGAATATGGATTCATTTGTTAGTTTGCCAGAATATGAAAATTTAATCATGGATTGTGTTCAATGTATCTTTTGGGTAAAACTGATTGAGACAGAACATGTGATACTAAGTTACCTAGAAGATAGGGATTCATGGATTGAAAAAGAAATGAGTCTATCTTAATCCTTCACGATGCCAAGGGAATAATTAATTATGATAATGGTTGAGTTCTTTAAGGTCATGTTTGTCTAAACAATGGTTTGAGTTACATACTTCTCCATCCTTGACATGTATATATTTTGATTTTGAGTTGATTTGATTTGATTTTCCTTTTTACTTGTTTTTCACTTTATCGAGTCGGTTAAACAATGAAAGAAAGGTGATTAATGTCTACATGTTCCTTGAGGATCGACACTCGTTTGAACCCTATGCTCGATCAATGATGAGTACGCTTGCTCATATGTGTTATTTGGGTTGAACGTTTTAATTTAAACTTGATTGGGAATGTGCTTAGTTTTTGTATGATTTTTATACCTATGTCAAAACACATCAGAGAAGGAACATGGTATTGATGGAAATGGTCCGAGGCATGATATCTCATGCTACTCTTCCAATGTCTTTTTAGGAATATGCCTGGGAAACAACGGCATATATTCTAAACTCGGTACCTTCCAAGTTAGTACCAAGGACGCCCTATAAGATGTTGACTGGGTGGTATATATTGTGAAAAGAATGCTCTATTCCCGGGAAACATTGGCGTATATTCTAAAATATTTTCCTCTTCTACCATTCCTCTTTATTTTCATTGATTTGGGTGTTCTTGTACATGCTGTGTTTCAATCTATTTGGCTACCAAATTTTTCCAAGAAAAACATCCACAAGCTCAAATCAAAGCTGGTATTAGATTAAAAAAATCTTTGACTCCAATCAAAGCTTGTAATCAAGAAAAGATGATCAAGAAAATGGAAAAAAAAAAAACTGGACAATCTTGTTGTTGAAAAAAAAAAATGCTTAAAAGAGTCATGAAATCTTTCATTTCTCTAGAATTTTATTTGTGGAAAATGACCCTTGATGATAGAAAAGTACTTAGGGATGAACATATCTTAAGTTAGCGGTGAAAATAGGCTAAATATGGATAAAAATCTGGTTGGTTTTGAGTGACGAGATTATACTAAAAGTGTTCGTTAAATGTCCAATGAGAATATTTGTGACTAAAATGATCAGCTTTGACTACTTGCTTACATTCCAAGGGTTATCAATACTTGGGTTCTTACTTGCTTCATGATGTTATCTGAAGGTCACTATATTTTTCATATTTTATGAACTAGTTATCACTTATTTCTTATTTCTTGTTTTCTTTGTTATTCTCTTTACTTTGAATTGCTTCTTTATAATTTTTCCACTGATGTGCCCGGACTTGGGTATAAAAATCATACAAAAACTAAGCACATTCCCAATCAAGTTTAAATTAAAACGTTAAACCCAAATCACACATAAGAGCAAGCGTATTCATCATTAACAGAGCATAGGGTTCCAACGAGTGTCGATCCTCAAGGAACAAGTAGACATTAATTATCTTTCTTTCATTGTTTAACCGACTCGATAAAATAAAACTAAAATAAAATAAAAGAAAATAAAATAAAAACAAAAATATATACATGTCAAGGATGTAGATTTATGTAATTCAAACCATTGATTAGACAACCATGATCTTAAAGTACTCAATCTCTATCATAACTAATTATTCTCTTGGCATCATGAAGAATTAAAATAGACTCACTTCTTTCTCAATCTATGAATCCATATCTTCTAGGTAACTTAGTATCACATACTTTGTCTCAACCAGTCTTACCCAAAAGATGCATTAAACACAATTCTTTGATTAAGTCCTATTCTCAGGCAAACTTAACCTATGAAATTAACCAATTGAATCCATATTCTGGCATAGATCAATTAACCTTTAATTACTCTGTTCTTGCAATTAATCCCATTTTCAGGTAAGTTAAAAGGCAACAAATATGAAATCAATCAATTTAAACCGTCAACCCTATTCTCAAGCAAGTTAATGACACAATCAATTAATCTGGCAATCAACCCAAGTAATTAAATACCAAGAATAACAATCAGTTAATCAAAAGATCAAATAACACTAAATACCATGAACGTCTAAACCGATGTCAAATTACAATAAAACAATTAAAACATCATTGTCAAGAAAAGGAAACAAAGTAAAAGAAAGCACTAATAAACAAGCCTCCTTCTTCTTCCTTTGAAGACCTTCTTGTACAACCCTCCTTAAATTGATGAATTCTTCCTTGGATTGAGTGATTTTCTATGATGAATAATGAATTCTCCCCTTTTTCCCTTGTGTTTTTCATCTATTTATAGGCTTAAGAAGTACCTAAACTCGTAGGTACAAAGTTCTTGGCCGAGTAGAAGTTGGAAGATACCCAAACTCCTCAGGTCTCCAAAAATGCGTAGAAAAATGGCAGCACCGCCTCAAGGACAAAACACAGCCGGCGCCGCCTTGGTCATTTGGAGCCGGCACCGCCTGTGTTCGGCTTCTCCAATTGTTCACTGATTTTTTTCCAAATTTTATGCATAAGTTCCAAAATTCAGCCAGCGCCGGTTCCAGCCTTACAGCCGATGCCGTCTCTGCTCTGTTTCGCGATGGTTTTGCTTCGTTTTACTCAAAAATCTGAAATAATGAACAAAATACCTTTCCAAAGGTAAAATCTCAAATATGAAATAATATGACTAGTTATTGCACAAAATGTATTACAAAAGAGCCTCAAATAACTAGGCAAAGTATGACTAATTTAGCCCATATCATATTCCTCCACCCTTAGCTATTTGCTTGTCCTCAAGCAAAGTATCAAGAACAAGTAGGAAAAACACATAGTTTCAATCAAGTCACTCAATCAATTCTAAAACCATATCTTCAATGCTTTCTTCATTCATTTACATAAAACATATGATACTAAATCTTTCACAACCAATGCAAGACTTGTGTAGTGATAAATGACTTAGTAGAACCATCTCAATACTTCACAATAGTCTCAAACCATTGGAAAGAAGTCAGTTCAAAAAGAATATGCATTCCATATGCTTACTTTTCATACACTCTCTCTACTAATCCGAGATATATCATGATTCTACTTAGATCAGGTAGGACTTTTAAGCTTGTAATGTAAGGCTAAAGGCTTTTAATGTGGCTTAGCAAACTAAGGGTATAGGAAAATCAAAAATCAAAGAAAAACTGAGAGTTAGCAAGAAAAGGGTAACCAAAAAAAATCTATAATTTCTAACTCTTCTTGCTCTCCTATTCCAAGAATCAATCAAACCATAACCTTATATGACAAACCTTATGCACTTCAAGCAAATCCTTCATTGTTCTCTTTTTCTTTCCACTTTTCTTGTCATTAACTCTTTTTCTCACAAGATCATTCAATTTTCCAGCAATGCTGTCAAGTGTTTTATATGAACTTAACTTTTACAGTTCAATCACCATCCCTTTTGTGATATATTTTTTCTTTTTTTCTCTTTTTTTTTCTTTCAATTCTCTTTTCTTTTACTTCTCTTTTTGTTTTCACTGCTGTTGTTCTTTCTCATTTTTTAGCTAAAATTTTTTTTCTTTCTTCCTCAATTTTTTAACTTTTTTCTTCCATTCTACTTCCTTTCTTTTCCCAGCTCCACTCGTAATTGATCCATGACTGAAAATAACAAGTCATGATCTTTATCCCTGCATTCTTTCTCATCATACATATACTTTCATCCTTCAAGAGTATAAAGATTTGGAAAATTATGCAAACTCTTAGCACAAACAATGGCCAAAATATTATGACAGGTTTTAATTAAAGAAATCAATAATTTAGGCTAAAAAATAGGCACTATGGATATTATGAAAATAGGTAGGCTTGAAAAGCTCAAACTATCTAAAGAAGGCCTATTACCGTCATCCCTAAGTTAAATCACGATTACCTTTCTTATTTCGCCTCAAGAGGTATTCAAGTAAATTCTAGAATGCTCCATGAATTTTAGAGAGAGAGAAAAAAAAACAGGTTTAAGAACAATGCAAAGTATTTGACCAAGACCTACTTTGTCCAAGTGCGTGCAAAAAGTCATGCATAAGCCGTAAATGATCTAGAAATGCTTTATAATCGCCCATAAAGACATGCATTAAAAATACAGCTTGAAATCTCAAAGAAAGACAAAAAAATTTGAAATTTTTTTGAAAATTTTGCTCACAAGAAGGATAAAGTATATGCATACAAGAAGGATAAAGTATATGTATAGAAGAATTTTCAATCGAATCACTTTCCCACACTTAAACTTGACATTGTCCTCAATGGCCAAATAAATATAACAAGGAAAAAGGTGACATGGGACCAAAAATAAAGGGGAAAAGAGAAGAAAGAAAATACTTCCATGACAAATTAGCTCCAAAAGTTTCACTCTTCTAAATCTTTAAATTTTCAGAACTTTTAAACTAAATTTTTCTAAAGTAGCTCGCCACTAAAAAAACACCAAGATAATTGATAAAAACTTGGACAAAGTATATCATCAAACCACTCCCCCATACTGAAATTGGACAATGTCCTCCTTGGCAAAATATAAACACCGGAAAACATCTCCAAAGGGACCAAAAATAATAAAAGGGTAGAAAGTTTAAGTAATACTTCCCAAGTGCAATAATGTTCCAATAGATAGCCAAGCTTGAGGTAAAGAGAAAGGCTTGTCCAAGAGGGCTCTATACCTAGAAAACAAAACACAAAAAAAAGCACAAAAAAAATAATAAAATAAAAACATACCTAAATAAAAGAAACAAACTAAAGAAAAAGACTAAAATAATAAAAATAAAACAAAAACAAAAACTCTCTACACCTATCATACTTCCTCATCAAACCTTTTGAAACGAAATTAAAGCTCAGAATAGGAGATAGGCATAATGAATGAAGAAAGAATGGAGGCTTTTGAAAATTGGAAGGTTCATGAAAACGATTTGTCTTAGCAAAGCCTATAAACCTTATTTTCTAACATTCCTTTAGACACATAAATATCTTTTCCAACATATGAGTACACAAGGTATCTAAGGGATGCATCAACTTTGAAATCACCAATTAACCCTTCAAAAGAATTTTTATAATTTAAAATACCCCTTTTAAACTTAGCAATTGAGTTCTTAAGGATGGGATCAAGAAATCCTTACTTTTCAATGCTTCGACAAATACCAAGTTACCTCCCTGAGATTAGGGTGAAGGGTAGAATTCATCAGCATCCTCAAAGGGTTTCTTAGAATGAATAATAAATCCAACTTCTTGAGGTATGTTGAACTCTATACATCATCATTGGGACCATTGTTCTCCAAGAAGTGAGAAGAGCCTAAGAAATCATGCGACAAAGAAATATTAGAATTTTGAGCACATAGAGTAGAATCAAATACCTCTCTTGCCACATCATGCAATTATCCCTCATAGCCTCTCTCTCTCTCTCTCTCTCTCTCTCTCTCTCTCTCTCTCTCTCTCTCTCTCTCTCTTTATGGTCAATTGTATGCGCTAGCATGAACTCATGAGTCTCCTCAACAATCTTAACTAATTGTTTCCTTTGATCGCCCAATCATTGGGAAGCTTCTTCTTGCCACTGAACAAATGAATTTGTATTGGCAATAAAAGAATTCACAAATGCTTCTAATGACGTCTCACTAAAAATATTAATGTGAGCTTGTAATTTTGCCAATCAATACACTAATGTTTTTTTTTTTAATGCAAGAAAAATGATGAACATGTAATAATGATGAATAATGCAATTTAATTCTTGAAGACATGATAAAAAGAACAAAACAATATGACCAAAATAAAAATTGTTTCAAACAGCAAAAATTACTTCACTGCTTTCCACGGCCTACACCTATAAAAGACAAGAAGAAAGTTAGATAACCAAAATTCATATTTAAAACAAAATTAAAAGAAGAAAAAGTTAGTAAAATTAAATAACTAAATACACAATATATACAAACATACAAAGATAAGTTAGTGATTATGAACATGTATATACCTATTTACATATTTACAACATATAGCGAAATTACAATACAATCATACAAACAACAACATAGGCACTTTTTCATGCAAGGAACGTATATACATATTTACATATTTACTTATTTACATATTTACATGGTTAAATCAACAAAATCTAAGCTTTCATGCTATTGTTCCTCGACAACGGCGCCAAAAACTTGATGTGTCCGGACTTGGGTATAAAAATCATACAAAAACTAAGCACATTCCCAATCAAGTTTAAATTAAAACATTAAACCCAAATCACACATAAGAGTAAGCATACTCATCATTAATTGAGCATAGGGTTCAAACGAGTGTCGATCCTTAAGGAACAAGTAGGCATTAATTACCTTTCTTTCATTGTTTAACCGATTCGATAAAACAAAACTAAAATAAAATAAAAAAAGAAAATAAAAACAAAAATATATACATGTCAAGGATGTAGATTTATGTAATTCAAACCATTGATTAGACAACCATGATTTTAAAGTACCCAACCTCTATCATAATTAATTATTCTCTTGGCATCATGAAGAATTAAAATAAACTCACTTTTTTCTCAATCCATGAATCCCTGTCTTCTAGGTAACTTAGTATCACATACTCTGTTTCAACCAGTCTTACCCAAAAGATGCATTAAACACAATTCTTTGATTAAGTCCCATTCTCAGGCAAACTTAACCTATGAAATTAACCAATTGAATCTAAATTCTGGCAGACATCAATTAACCTTTAATTACTCTGTTCTTGCAATTAATCCCATTTTCAGGCAAGTTAAAAGGCAACAAATATGAAATCAATCAATTTAAACCATCAACCCTATTCTCAAGCAAGTTAACGGCATAATCAATTAATCTGTCAATCGACCCAAGTAATTAAATACCAAGAATAACAATCAGTTAATCAAAAGATCAAATAACTCTAAATACCATGAACGTCTAAACCGATGTCAAATTACAATAAAATAATTAAAACATCATTGTCAAGAAAAGAAAACAAAGTAAAAGAAAGCACTCATAGACAAGCCTCATTCTTCTTCCTTTGAAGACCTTCTTGTACAACCCTCATTGAATTGAAGAATTCCTCCTTGGATTGAGTGATTTTCTATGATGAATAATGAATTCTCCCATTTTCCCTTGAGTTTTTCATCTATTTATAGGCTTAAGAAGTACCTAAACTCGTAGGTACAAAGTTCTTGGCCAAGTAGAAGTTGGAAGATACTAAAACTCCTCAAGTTTCCAAAAACGCGTAGAAAAATCGTAGCACCGCCTCAAGGACAGAACACAGTCGGCGCCGCCTTGGTCCTTTGGAGCTGGCGCTGCCTGTGTTCTGCTTTTCCACTTGTTCACCGATTTTTCTTCAAATTTTGCGCATAAGTTCAAGAATTCACTTGGCGCCGGTTCTAGCCTTACAGCCGGCGCCGCCTCTGCTCTTTTTCGCGACGGTTTTGCTTCGTTTTACCCAGAAATCTGAAATAATGAACAAAATACCTTTCCAAAGGTAAAATCTCAAATATGAAAGAATATGACTAGTTATTGCAAAAAATGTATTACAAAAGAGCCTCAAATAACTAGTCAATGTGTGACTAATTTAGCCCCTATCATCTCGTCATTATTGTATTGTTGAGTTTTCCTTCTTGAAAAAATCTTGCTTGGACTTGCTTATACTTAGGTGCCCAACAAGTGTTTATTGAGATTCCTCTGGGATCCCCTAATTAAAGAATTTTTAGGATTTTGTTAGACCTCTTAGTTGAACTAGACCCTTAGATGTTGGGGAGGATTTGGGAATTAAATCTAAAGCAATTTAACTATTGGGAAAAGGGCAAGAGGGTGATATAATTTTTCAAAAGACCCAAGGAGAGAAAACAAAAGAATAAAATGATAATCTTTTGAATCTAAACATGCAAGGGACTGCAAGTGAGGATCTATTCTTTTCTAACCAAATTTTGCATGTTCATACCCCTAAATTTGCACTGCAATAGCCCATGTATAAGAAATTTCTAAGCTTAATCAAAGCAGACCAAGTAGATCTCAAGAAGACTTTGTTGATGCTAGAGCTTTGTGTGAGGACCTACATGCTATGATGAGAACTACGCAAAGTAGGTTTGACATTGTGTGAAACCCCTCCTAAAGCCAACCTTAGAGCAAGGGGGATGTGATGCATATGATGTCATTCTGCATAAAAATATACTTTTTGAATGATTTTATGTGCCTTAGAATTGGGGTTTAAATGTTAAATGTCTTATTTATACTTGTTGGGTAGGAAGGGTAAAAAGGTAATTTTGCTTGAAGTCAAAATAGGAAGAAGGCTTGAGGTTTAGATAAGAAGAATATTTAGGTGAGAAAATAAGAACAAGAGTTAGTGTGGTTAAGTGGTTGGAGTTTTGTGATTTTATCTCTAAGGTCTTCAGTTCAAAATCCCCATCACTTAAGTTTTATTCATGATTATCTTAACTATGTTTGAATTTTTTATTTTCTTACATTCCTTAAAGATAGGAATGTTGTCTTAAGGGAGACATGAATATAATGTCTTGATCATGTGATCATGTCCTAAAAAGAATTCGAGAGGAATTCTTGTCCCCTTTAATTTCTCTAGACTTGTCCTAACATTTTTATAATTTAAACTATCCTTAATCCATTAATCCGTTCTTTTAATTCCAAAAAATTATGTGATAAACCCCTAGCCTTGAAATTTGAAAATCAGCCTTGAGGGATAGGGGATTGCTGAAAATAGGGAGGAGAGTTAGGTTGGGTTTCCAAGGGAAAGAAATCACCATAGCTATACCATCAATTCTACCGTCATCTTATTCATGTCTTGGTAAAGGGAAATCTGGAAATTTTCCAGAATTTTTGCAAGATTGTTTTCAAAATATTCAGCCAACATTCTTAGCCCCTTTGCTACCAAAAAAATGGTCATTTCATGTAAGGTTGAAGGCCGAAAATTCAGAGAATTTTCGGACTGCACAACCTTTGCAAACAAGAATTTTTCCTTTAGCAAATTTGCTGCATTGAGGCTGGATTTTGAAGCCACCTTTAAGTCATAAGAACAGCTAGAACTTCCACTATTTTTCTTCAGAAAGAAGGCTGGAAAATACCATTAAAAAGACCTTCAAACATCCTCAAAAAATTGGGCCAAAGAAAGCAGAAAATTCTGCACCAAAAACCATCTCCATTCTAGGTACTCTTCAAGCATTGAAAACCAAAAAATTTCCAGCTTGGTTTCTCAAGGCAAAGGCCGAAAACTTGCATTCAAACCTCTGGAAATCAGACCTTGTTTAGGCATGGACCGAACACCATTGACCTGCACACTAACCTTGAGTGTTTGGACTCCATGGTCACACCTCGAAAAGCTCCTAAGACTACTCTATCCAAAACTCATTTGAACTTTAAACTAATTCCAGATTTTTTGCTCCATTATAACACTCCTGTAGCAAGTGATCAAACCAAAGTTTCTCTACCATTATAGACTAAGTTTCGGCCAGCATTATAAGCTGAATGAACCTCCATTCCTAACATTAAGACTAGCTTGTTTAGCCTTACACCATTGAAGAGCAAGAGACCACCCATGGACAACCACTATTAACTAATCCGCTACCTCAAACAACTCCTCATTTTTCTCCATTTGAATTTCAAAAAAACAAAACACTTCTCTCTCCTTCTTGCTAAACCGACACTCCTATCTACACTAGGTCATTCGGCCAACAACATTTCCAGCAATTCTCCAGCCATTTTCTCTCAAGTTCTCTCAAAAACACCAAGAACACCGAGAACACACACTTCACCCCTTCAAGCATAAACCTATCCTAAACATCTCCAATCACTCGTATTTAATCCCTAGTCTTCATTTTTGGTCTTAATACCATGAAATCATGCAAACCAGAAATTTCAAATGGATCAAAACCAGTTTTTTTTTTTTTTTTTTTTGTTGAAGGTTCCAAGAATATCAAAAGTTAAAACAAGAACAACCCTCTTGTTCTTTCTCTTCTACTCAACTTTTAATATTCCATTCTAATGCCTTTCGTCTCTCTCTGTCTCTGTCTCTCTCTCTCTTTCTTAGCCGAAATGGTGATGATCAACCATAGCTATTTTTTGGACCACCAAAAGGCTCTCAAGCTCACGTGGACCTTCACTAATCAAGAAACCTTCATCAATCAATCATCTATCAAGTATTTCTTCTTGAATCATCCTTTTTAATTTCTGGATTCGTGTCTCTTAGATGTTGATGGTAAGATTGAATATAAATGGAGGATTGAGTATATGTATGTTGATGAAGGGGATGGAGATAGGACATGAGAGTTGAAATATATGATTAGGGCTTATGGATTTTTTTTTTTTTGTTGAAACAATATAAGCTCAACATGGTTAATGAGATTTATGGATGTTTTGATGCATGATAGATGTTATGACACCAATGATGATTAGGCCTTTATGTTCTTAATTTTCAATAAAGCCATGGATGATGATTATGCCTAGTAGGAGATTGGCCATGTGTTAGTATGTGTTAATTCAAGTATATGTTCATTAATGGATTAGCATATTATTTAATGTTTGGGAATGTGTTCATGAATCTTTTCTATCAATATGAAATTATGGTAAAAGATTATTTTCTTTGTTAATTCTAAAATTATTTTTATCAACAAATTTTATTACTTTAATTAGAATTATTATTATACTCAATCTATAAAATTTGAACTTACTAGGAAGGTTGGGAGATAGAATATTAATAAAAATATTAATATTTTTTATTAGTTAAATCAATAAAATCTTTTATTAAAAAAATTATAATAATAGTAAATAATAGAATATTAGAATTAATTAATGTCAAATGGTCTTGTAGACCCTAATAATTAGCCTTACTAAAACTTTTACCTATATCCATAAATATTATTTATATTAAAATTTATTTATTTATTATTTTATTGGTTATTTATTATCTATTAATTAATAATTAAAAATTAAAGTGTAATTTATTATTCATAATAATAATACAATTTAAATATTACCATTTACCAATAGTATTTAGGACTTAGTATTATTCAATATTTAACACTGGTTTATTTATTAGCAATAATACTCACAATTTTTTATTTGAAACTCTAACTTATTAGTATTTATTTTAGAACCCCTAGGTATTTTAACCCATCAAGTTAGATTTATTTTATAAAATACTTTATCAACTAGTGTTAAAGCCTAAGACATTATGGTCATGGTTAGTTGTGGTTGTGACTAGTTGAAGTACGGATTGTTATTGTAATGTAGATATGGTCCGAATGATATCTTACACCTTGTGTTTACCCCAGGTGTGGTTTGGTTGACCTTGGAGGATTTTTGAATTCAAAAAGAGCAAAAGATCAGGTAAATTTCTACATGGAGTCATTTGATGACCAAATGAGGCAAGCCAACTCATTGTATACGAAAAATTGTACTGTAAAGCAATTATGGACAATTTTCCTTTTCTTTCAATCAAGCTAGCTATTTAAAACTAAGCATATGATTTTACACAAAACTCTAAACTTTTCATAAAACCAACTTAGCAAGAAGTTTATAAACCATAATTACTATTTTCAAGTAAATCATTGTATGATCACTTTTTCTACCAAGTGGAACAAATAATGTTGAGTACTCAATAAAGGTTGACTACTAAGACTAGTCTTTGAAGGGTTAGGGTAAGTCTCTTAGTAGGTGGCCACCTCTGAGGGGTGCGTCCTTCCCGGATAGGATGCCAGTCTAGTAGGTCATACCGGTCCAAGCTAGCAAGATCAATCAAAGTGGACTGTGTGTTTTCAAACTGCACAACCGATAAGTTTGGGTATAGAGATGGAGGAGTATTTCACCCGGTAGGCCGTACACCTACCTTGTGTCAGTATGCTCAACGTGTGGCATTCTAATCGGTATATTGATATGGTGCACAATGTCTGGTGCCATGGCTACCTTTACTGAGTGGTTGCATTTATTATGCACATGTATGATTTGGAAAGCAAAACACCACTCTTCATTTATGACATTTATTTAATACTTGTCAGCACTTTCTTTTATGAAACTTTTATAACTTGCATACATGAACTATTTTGCCTAAAACACTCAAAGCACACACGGGCTTACTGAGATTTTTATCTCACCACCTTTTATACCATATTTTCAGGTCAATCCTTATGTGAAGGTCATTAGCTAGAATATTGCCTATGTCTTGAAGACTCTCTGTTATTTTTCCTATGTATTGCTTTTGAGAGACAGTAGCAAACATTTATTTTTGAATTTGTTCTTGTATTACTAGGTTGTAATAAGTTAAATTTTGAAGTATTTATTTTATTTTATTTTGTGTGTCCTTGTTATAAAGACCTCTTGTCCTATGGACGGGGTGACATCCCCAGCCCTAATGGGGCATAGGTAGTGGGGTGTTACAAGTGGTATCAGAGACAAGGTTTAGGCAATTATTGATAGTAAATGTTTTATTTTATTAAGGTTAAATCTTTTCGACTAACCTGGCTTGTTGATGCTGTAGGATGGTTAGAATGATTAGAACTATAAGGAAGGGGCAGCAATGGCATCCACCCATCCCTATCAACCCAAAAGATTTACCAGTGCCTTAGCCTGCACTGTAGCCCCCACCTCAACCAATCATATCTTTAGACGAGAACTGTAACACCCTACAACCTAGGCCCAACTGGGCTGGGGATGTCGCCCAGTCCAAAGGACAAGAGGTCTTTATAACTAGGTTACACAAACGAAAAAAAATAATACTTTAAAATTGAACTTATTACAACCCGAAAATTGAGGAACAAATCCAAAATAAATTGATTACTATCATCTCTCAAAACAACACATAAAATAAATGACATAAAGTCTTCAAAGCAGAAAACAAATCTAGCAACTCATCTCCACAACAGGATCGACCTGAAATCATGGCATAAAAGGTGATGAGATAAAAATCTCAGTAAGCCCGTGTGTGCTTTGAGTGTTTCAGGTAAAACAATTCATGTATGCAAGTTGTAAACATTTTAAAAGAGAAAGTGCTAGTAAGTAATAAATAAGGTTAAAAATAAAGAGTGACATTTTGCTTTTCAAACCATACATGTACACAATAAATATAACCACTCAAATAAGTAGCCATGGGTTACCACACGTTGGGCCCCATGACCATATAATGGTCAGAATACCACACTTTTTGCAGACTGATGAAAGGTAGGTGATCGGCCTACCGGGTGAGATACTCCTCCTTCCCTATACCCAAACTTACTGGCTGTCCACTCTGAAAACACACAGTCCATATGACTGAAGCTTGCTACCTCAGATCGGCATGACCTACTAGACTGTCATCCTATCCGGGAAGGACTTATCCCTCAGAGGTGGCCATCTACTGAGAGATTTACCCTAACCCTTCAAAGATTAGTCCTAGTAGTCTACCTTTATTGAGTACTCAACGATAATTGTCCCACTTGAGAAAAATTGATAATACATTGCTTTATTTGAAAATAGCAATTAAGGATTTCTAAAATTCTTGCCAAAGTTGGTTTTTAGAAAGAGTTTTTTGTTTGTGCAAAACTGCTTGTTTGATTTTCAAATGATTTGTTTGACTGAAACAAGAAAGGAAACAGTCCTTAATTGCCTTTACAAAATTAGTGCCCATACACATCGTGTTTGGCTTGCCATAGAAATCTTTTGTCTTCAAATAAGTTTTTGCAAAGGCTTACCCGATCCTTTGCTTGATCAAATTCAAGAATCTTCCAAAGCTGACCTAACCCCACCTGGGGTAAACACAAGTCATAAGATTATACTCAAGCTATATTCGCTTACATAAATAATCCTAGTTCAAATTATTACAATCATGACCCTAATGTCCTAAGCTTTAAGGCTAGATGATAAAGGGTTTTATAAAATAAGACTAGCTTGATATGTTTAAATAACTAGAGATTGTAAAATAATTACCAATAAGTTTTAAGTTCAAATAATAAATCTTGAGTATTGTTATTAATAAATAAACCAGGGTTTAATTATTGAAGAGTCCTAAGTCCTAGTTGATATTAATAAATGGTAATTCTTAAGTAGTATTATTGAAGTAAATATTAAATTATTACTAATCTCTTAATTGATACTTAATAAATAATCAATAATTAATAAAATTAATAGTAAATAAATTTTATCAAGTTTTGATTAATAGATATTAAATAAATATAAATAGTATTTATGAATATATGGTCTACAAGGTCATTAATATTTTACTTATTTATATCAAAGGTTTTATTTATATATTAATTTTAATAGGAGATATCATTTATTTGGCTAATAAAATATCACTATTTTATTTAGTACTCCAATTCCAAAACTTCCTAAAATTTTGAAATCTTTGGAGGAAAAACATAGTAATAATTTTAATTGGGGTAATCAAAATAGCCTAGGATCAATAAGGTCATGATCATAATTTTCCTATTGCTAACAAGATTCATGAGCACATACTCCAACATCAATCAACAAACCATTCTATTCTTAAACAAAGGCTTAAATCCATACCTACTATCACATGATCAAATCCCTACTAAGTATAATAATACTCACGGCATCAATGAAAATAAGGATGTAATATCCTATTCACCAAATGTGACATAATATTCTAGCATGCTTAAACATTCATAATTTCTTGAGACATGATGAACATGCATCGATCCACAAGGACATTCATAATGCTTAACCATGATCAATCATTCTCATGCTGTAATCTCAACCCCTTTATACATATGCATATACTCATTCTCCCATTTATATTCTTTCATCTCTATCAACAACTAAAAGACATGAATCTAGAATTGAAAAGAAAGGTTAAAGAGGAATGCTTGGTTGATGACTATCTCGATGAAGATTTAAGAAGATCCACGTGCTTGAGAGGCTTGAATCGTCCAAGAGAGGAGAAAGAAAACAGCCATGGTTGTAGCAACCATTCCGGCCGAGAGAGAGAGAGAGAGAGAGAGAGAGAGAGAGAGAGAGAGAGAGAGAGAGAGAGAGAGAGAGAGCATTAGTATGATATGTTAAAGATTGAAGGGAAGAAGATGAACATAAGTTGTTCTTGGTTACCTTGATGATGTTCATGAGACTTCAAGGAAATTTCTAGTTTTGATTTGATTGTCAATTTCTGTTTTTGAGATTTGATGTTATAAAATCTAGAAATGGACTCTAGAGAGTATGTAGGCATGTTCTAGAGTTTTTGGAAGAGATTGGAGGTGTTTACAGTGGTCTTTGGCTTAAAGAAAGGTAGTGTGTTGTAGGATTTCTATCATGCATAATCAGATTAAGCGCAGCGAAAAATAACAAGAAATCCAAGCCATGGAACACGAGTTTGCAATAGAAACGAGAAAAAGGAGAAGATTGCGTTTCTTACTTCGTGAAGCCAGAATTCAAAAATTTCAGAAACAAGAATGCAGGCGCGATCCAGATTATCCAAAATCGTTCACTGCAGCTCAACTGAAGTCCAAGAAAGAACTCCCTCTAATGATAATCCACACAAGGTTGAATGCTCACAATCTCACAATTCTATGCTAGTAGAATTCGGGAGGCTAGGGTTTTGATCAAGAAGAGAGACGGCTAGGGTTTGATCAAAAGAGAGGCAGAGAAACGGTTTCTCTATTATTGCGTGAATAGTCTATCTCAAACCCTAAGGAAATCGTTTCCTTATATTTATAGATTTATAATTACCATAAATTGCAACTTAGTCCTTCAACGTCCAATTGTCAACAAATTGGTCCTTAAAGTTTACTTAATTACAATTAGGTCCCATGAATTATAACAAACTTATAATTCACCTATAAATATATTCCCTTCTCTTAATTAACCCCACAATATTATCAAATAATATATTTGAGTATTCAAACCTTTATTGTGTGTGACCCATTAGGTTTCCTGGTCTTATTGGTAGCATAATATGAATTAATTCTAACAATATTAGAATTAATAATCCTTAATAAAATAAAGGATTAAATTTATTAATTCTCTAATTAATAAATTCATATTTAGCATATCAAGAGCGACATCTAGCAATGACTCTTGACCACCCAAAAGTCCAGAAAGTCAAGTGGCTTGACATGAACCTTTCAATAGAAAATTATCAGTGCAATAAACTCCTTTCAACATACAATATCTCATTCGGTCTAGAGCATGGAATTAGTGCCAACTCCCTCAAGAATATTATTAATTCTGGCCCGAATATTTTAGTACTTGGTCAAAAAATCCATTACTCGATATGTGTATCAATTGGAACCATTTCTATCACATAGTCGCCTTGGCCAAGGACTTCATGAGTAATGATTTCTATAAGTGGCCTTGAGATATACTCTCCTACTATTAGGAGTGGTGAATCCTTTATTGACCCTCTCAACTACGTTCGTTTACTTTACGTTGTACCCAATATCCATCTCATAGGCGGTCCTAGATAAGACTCCAAAGATTAGAATCAAAGTACAACGCTCGATAAACAAAGTACCTTGGAGATCTCAAGTCTAAGGATACTTGCACACTTGCTATAATGAGATTCTATCACTGGCACTAAATAGTTATCCAAGTGATTATCTCGTAGCTAGGTCATCCAATGAACTTGTTTCAAAACAAGCATCCACACGTTAATCCTGAGTATCTCAATACCCACGGATATGAGAACCAACGCTTGATCCAATCAAGAGATATAACATGTGCCAGTCTTGGCGTATTAATAATGTCCCATCTTATTAATACTATGACTGGGGATTATTTAAGTACAAATACTGCATAGTGTAGTAGGAATCTCACATCATGATCTCTATCATGATTTCCTTAACACTGTGTTCTACTAGGGACTTTATCTTTCAGTTTGAGTTGTACTTTGATTCTAATCTTTGGAGTCTTATCTAGGACCGCCTATGGGATGGATATTGGGTACAATGTAAAGTAAACGAAAGTACCTTGGAGATCTCAATTCTAAGGATACTTGCACACTTGCTATAATGAGATTCTATCACTAGCACTAAACAGTTATCCAAGTGATTATCTCGTAGCTAGGTCATCCAATGAACTTGTTTCAAAACAAGCATCCACGCGTTAATCCTGAGTATCTCAATACCCATGGATATGAGAACCACCGCTTGATCCAATCAAGAGATATAACATGTGCCAGTCTTGGCATATTAATAATGTCCCATCTTATTAATACTATGACTGGGGATTATTTAAGTACAAATACTGCATAGTGTAGTAGGAATCTCACATCATGATCTCTATCATGATTTCCTTAACACTGTGTTGTACTAGGGACTTTATCTAACGATTTGTACACATAGTTAGATATAACAATCAAACTGAGAGATAAAGAATGCCTCTTATTAATTTAATATGCAATATACATGGTACAAGTGATTGCCTCTAGGGCACAACACTAACATGTGTGTTCTTAGTGTTCTTGGTGTTCTTGGTGAAAATGGAGAGGATTAGAGAGAAAATGCTTGATGAATTTCTGAAGGGGCTGGCCGAATGATTGAGGGAGTTCTAGGATTTTGATTTTCAGATTAGAGAAGAGAGAAAAATCTGGTTGTTTGAAAATCAAATGGAGAAATTTAAGGAGTGTTTTAAGGTAAAAGAAATGGTAATGGTGTTTGATTGATGGAGGTTCCTAAGAGCTACAACAGTCGACTGGTTTGCTGGGTTTTGCTGAAATGAATGAGGGTTGAGAGAGCTATAAGGCTAGCTGAAATTCTGAGTTCAATGGTGGGGAGAATTTCTGGTTATGAAGCTTAATGCAAGGGTGTTATCATGGAGCAAATGCTGGATATTTTGAAATTCAATTGGAAGTTTGATTGGAGTAATTGTTGGAGGAATTTGGAGAGTGGCTATGGAGTCTAGTCATGTAAGGTCAATGGAGGGGGTAATGGAGTTCAATTCATGGCTGAACAAAGGTTAACTTACAAAGGTTTGAGGTTGCTTTTGGATAAGGCTTGAAGAGAGCAAGGTTGGAATTTTTCTGGTTGTGATTCGAATTGGTTTGCTGAAATTTGCTGTGCAAATTTCTGCAATGTTTCAGCCGATTTGCAGGGGGTTTTGAGAGGTTTTTGAGGGTCCTTTAAGGCTGGTTTTCAGCCTTCTATATGGAGGAAAAGTAGAGGTAATTTACTGGTTTGAAGGTAGAAGAAACAGCTTTGATTTTGGCCTGCTATGCATCGAAACTGTCTAGAATTTTTTTCTGGTTTGCACAGCTTTGTGCAGTGCTGTTTTTGGCAAAAGAATTTCAGTCTTCAAGCTGAATAAGTTGGCTATTTTTCTAGAAGCGATTAAGTAAGAAAGATGGCTAGGATTTTCGAAGGTTAGACTGCTTACGAATCTGGAAAATTTTCAGATTTCTTCCATGGAGAAGATGAACACTATGGAGTGGAGTTTGAAAGTTCAACTACGGAGATTAATTTCTCTTGGGAACCTTCCTTAACTCCTTCCCTATTTTCAGTCCAATCTCCAACCTCTAGGAATCATTTTCGAAATTTCCAAGGCCAAGAATCCTTGCTGATTTTTTTGGAATTAAAACCATAGATTTGGATAAATTTTAAACAAACTCAATTGGTAAAGAGTTTAGGGTAAGCTAGGGAATAAAAGGACATGAATCCCTCAAGAATTCTTTTTAGGATATAAGAATAGGATTAGGATATTCTCTTCATGGCTCCCTAAGGACAACATTCCTATTTTTACTTATGGAATGCAAGAGATGAAAATCCAACCTTAAATTAAAATAATCACGATAAAACTTAAATGATGGAATTTGAACTTATGACCTTAGAGATTAATTCCAAAGCTCTAACCACAAAACCGCAACAACTCTTGTTCTTATTTTCTCTCTCAAATATTCTTCCGAATTTAATCCTCAAGCTATCTTCCTATTTTGACTTCAAGCAAAATTACCATTTTACCCTTTCCTATTCAATAAGCATAACTAAGCTTTTTAGCCTATAAATCATAATTCTAAAGCACATAAAATAGTTCAAAAACATGTATATTCATGCAAAGTAATATGATATGCATCCCCACCCCCTTACTCTAGGGTTGGCTTTAAATGGGGTTTCACCTCCTCTTATCTTAGGAGAATTTTGTTCCGAAATTCAGACATAACTCTATCTCAAATCGGGATACTTCCGCTTCACCCATTATTTTGTTTCCCATGTGGCATCTTGCGTGCCATGATACTCCAACTGCACCTCTACCATCGGAATCTACTTGTTCTGGAGAGTCTTGATACTTCTGTCCAATATCCTCACGGGTTTCTCCACATAGCTCAGGTCAGGTTGCAACACCAATGGCTCATCATTCAAAACTTGTCTAGGATCGGCATTGTACTTCTTCAGCTGTGACACATGAAACACGTCGTGAATTCTTGTCAATCCATCCGGCAAATCCAATCGATACGCCATCGGCCCAATTCTCTCCTTTATCAGAAACGGTCCCGAATATCTTGGATTTAGCTTCCCACCTTTCGGATGATTCAAGATTCCTCTATTCCGTGTTAGTCTTAGGTATACACTGTTTCCCACCTGAAATTCTAATTCTCTCCGCCTATTATCTGCATAGCTCTTTTGTCGGCTCTGGGTCGCTTTTAACCTTTCCCTGATTAACTTAACCTTGTCTAACATTTCCTGAACACAGACTTCTCCAGATTTGCTTATATGGCCATCCTCTGACCAACTGCAGTATAGCGGTACCTGACACTTGCGCCTATACAGTGCCTCATACGGAGCCATTCCAATCGAAGCTTGATAACTGTTATTGTAGGATAACTCTGCATATGGCACACATTCGATCCACTTATCCCCAAAATCTAATACACAAGCTCTCAGCATATCCTCTAATATTTGTATAACCCTTTCTGATTGTCCATCTGTTTGCAGATGTGTGTAACACCCCACTACCTAGGCCCATCAGGGTCGGGGATGTCGCCCCGTCCAGAGGACAAGGGGACTTTATAACTAGGTTACATAAAAATAAAATAAAATAAAGACTTTAAAATTAAACTTATTACAACCCAAAAGATAAGTACTGGAACAAATCGAAATAAACTGTTTGCAACAATCTCTCCAAAACATCACATAAAGTAAATAACATGAGTCTTCAAAGCATAGGCGACAATCTAGCTAATGACCTCCACAGCAGGATCTTCCTGAAAACATGGCGTAAAAGGGTGGTGAGATAAGAATCTCATTAAGCCCGTGTGTGCTTTGAGTGTTTCAAGTAAAATAATTCATGTATGCAAGTTGTAAAAGTTTCATAAGAAAAAGGTGCTGGCAAGCAATAAATAAGTGTTGAAAATAAAGAGTGGCGTTTCACTTTTTAAACCATACATGTGCACCATAAATACAACCACTCAAATGGGTAGCCATGGGTTACCACACGTTGGGCCCCATGACCAGATAATAGTCAGAATGCCACACTTTGTGCAAGCTGACAAAAGGTAGGTGTACAGCCTACCAGGTGAGATACTCTTCCATCTCTACACCCAAACTTACCGGTTGTCCACTCCGGAATACGTAGTCCACATGACTGAAACTTGCTAGCTTGGACCGGTATGACCCACCGAACTGGCATCCTATCCAGGAAGGACTCATCCCTCAGAGGTGGCCACCTACTGAGAGACTTACCCTAACCCTTCAAAGACTAGTCCTGGTGGTCTACCCTTATTGAGTACTCAATGTTGATTGTTCCACTCGGGAGAAAATTGATCACACTTTGCTTTATTTGGAAATAGCAATTAAGGGTTTCTAAAAGTCTTGTCAAAGTTAGGTTTTAGAAAAGTTTAGCATTTTGTGTAAAACTGCTTGTTTAACTTTCAAATGATTTGCTTGACTGAAATAAAAAGGAAAAACAGTCCTTAATTGCCTTCACAAAATAAATGTCCATACACATCGTGTTTGGCTTGCCACAACAACTTTTTGGTCTTCACAAAACTCCATGCTGGAGCTTACCTGATTCTTTGCTTGCTCAACTCAAACATCTTCCAAGGCTGTCCTAACCCCGCCTGGGGTAAACACAAAACATAAGGTTACATTCGAGCTATACCTACCTTACATAAATAATTTCTTAGCTCAACTAGTTACAACCATGACTAGCCATGATCCTAATGTCCTAAGCTTTAAGGCTAGGTGATACAGAATTTTATAAAATAAGTTTTAGTTGATAAGTCAAAATAACTTGGGGTTCTAAAATAATTCCTAATAAATTATAGACCCAATTAATAATTCTTGAGTGTTATTTTTAATAATTAAACTAAGGTTTGAATATTAAGTTGTAAATAGTATTAATAAATGGTGATTTAAAAATAGCTTTATTATAAATAAATATTTAATTACAAACAACCTTTAATTAATTTTTAAATAGATAATAAATAATTAGTAATAAATAAAATTAATAATGAATGAATTATTTTAAAATTTAATTAATAAATAACAAATAGATTTTAATATAAATAATATTTTATTTATTGTAAAGGATTTATTACTATATTATATTATTTTTAATAAAAGATCTCATTTATTTGATAAAGAAAATATTAGTATTTTAATTAATAAACCACTCCAAATCTCCCTAGAGTTTCGAATTTTATAGAGAAAAATATAGTAGTATTCTATTCAAGGTAATAAAATTTGTTAATAAAAATAATCTAGACTTAACAAGAAAATACTTTTTCACCATGATTTTCCTATTGCTAGAAAGGATTCATGAACACATTCTCCAACATCAAATAATAAACCAATCCATTCAAGTACACATGCTTGACTTATCACATACTATCACAAGGCTAACTTCCTCCTAGGCATAATCACCAATCATGGCTTCAATGAAAAATAAGAACATAAAAACCTAATCACCTTTGGTGTCATGGTCTCTAACATGCTTCAAACATCCATAAAATTCATTAAACATGAAGAACATACATTGATTCAAAAGAAAATTCATACAACTCAATCCTATACAACAATCATCATGCCTTAACTGCATCCCCTTAATCCACATGCATATACTCAATCCCTTATCCATATTTCATTCTTCCTATCAATATCTAAGAGACATGAATACTGAATTAAAAGAAGGATTAAAGGAAAATACTTGATTTGATGAACACTTCGATGACGAATTAAAAAGGTCCACGCGATTGAGAGCCTTGAATGATCCAACGGGAAAACGGTCATAGTTGACGGTTGATCAACCATTTCGGTTGAGAGAGAGAGAGAGCATTAGAACAATACAATCGAATGGAAGAGGATGAACAAGAAGGTTGCTCTTGACTTACCTTGTTGATATTCTTGAGACCTTCAAAGAAAAGTTAATTTTGATCTGCTCGAAAATTCTTGTTTGCGAGGTTTTGTGTTATAAATACCAGAAATGAAGTTTAGAGATTAAATGGAAGTGATTTGGAGTATTTGAGAGTGATTGGAGGTGTTTAGAGTAGGGTTAGGCTTGAAGAAGGTTAGTGTGTGTTCTTGGTGTTCTTGGTGAAAATGGAGAGAGTTTGAGAAAGTGCTGCACAAATTCTGGTAGAGGGCTGACCGAATGGTCTAGAGTGAATGAGGGTTTCGGTTTTCAGCAAGAAGGAGATAGAATGATCAGATTTTTTTTGAAATTTAAATGGAGGAAATGGTGGAGATGTTTAAGGTAAGAGGTTAGCTAATGGTGTTTGTTCAATGAAGGTTTCTATGCTCTCCAATGGTGTTGGCTGAACAAGGTGGTCTTGCTGAAATGATTGAAGGTTAATGTTGCTCCAAGGCTGGCCGAAATACAGTCTTAAATGGCAGAGGGAATTCTGGTTTATTTGCTTAATTCAAGAGTGTTTTAATGGAGTAAAATGCTGGAATTATTTGAAGTTTCAAAGAGAGTTTGAATGGAGTGATCTTAGGAGTATTTTGAGGTGTGGCTATGGAGTCCATATGCTCAAGGTAAGTGTGGGGTTCATGGTGTTCAGTTTATGGCTGATTAAGGACCAATTCTACAGAAGTTGAAGGGTGATTTTCGGCCTAGGCTTGAAAGAAGCAAACCTGGAAAAAATTCTGGTTTCATGGTTCAAGAGTTTCGAAGGCTGTGCAGAATTTCTGCACACCTTCAACCGATTTGCAGCTGACTCTTGAGGGAGTTTGAAGGTCTTTCTAAGGTGGTCTTCCAGCCTTCTTCCTGGAGAAATATTGAGGAGTTTTGCTGGCTTGAAGATTAATCAAAACAGATTCATTTACTTGGTTGAAAGCTGCGAAAATGACCAGAATTTTCCCTGGTTTTGTGCAGTTTGTGCAGTCCAAAAATTGCACAATTTTCCAGCCTTCATGCCACATAAAATGACCATTTTTCTGGTAGAAAATAAGTGGGTTTACTGGCTGAATTTTCAAAGAAACGGTTTGCAAATATTCTGGAAAATTTCCAGATTTTCCTTTACTAGAAGATGAACAACATGAAGGTGAGTTTGAAGGAGCTATCATGGTGATTGATTTTCTCTTGGAAACCCTTCCTATTTCTCCTCCTATTTTTGGCCAACTTCCCATCCTCCAAAGCTGATTTTTGAAATTCAAGGTGGAGGGATTATCATAGATTTTTTTTTTTTGGAATTTAAAAGAAAGGATTTAATGGTTTTAAATTATAAAGATGTTAGGACAAGCTAGAGGTAATAAAAGGACAAGAATTCCTCTAAAATTCTTTTTAGGACAGGAGGATAAGATTAGGACATTCTCTTCATGTCTCCCCTAAGACAACATTCCTATTTCCATGAAATGCAAGAAAACAAAAATTCAAACTTAGTTAAGATAATCATGACAAAAGCTTAAATGATGGGATTTGAACTCATGACCTTAGAAATTAATTCACCAAGCTCTAACCACTAAACCACACTAATTCTTGTTCTTATTTTCTCACCCACATATTCTTCTTGTTTAATTCCCAAGCTATCTTCCTAATTTGACCTCAAGAAAAATTACCATTTTATCCCTCCTACTCGATAAGCATAACTAAGCATTTTAACCTATAATCCACAACTCTAAACCACATAAAATCATTCAGAAACATATATATTGCAAAATAATATGATATGCATCCCGACCCCCTTACTCTAGGGTTGGCTTTAGGTGGGGTTTCACATCCTCCCCTCCTTAGGAGAATTTCGTCCCGAAATTCAGACGCACCTTTATCTCAGATCGGGATACTTTCGCTTCACCCATTCTTTTATTTCCCATGTGGCATCTTGCGTGCCATGATGCTCCTACTGCACCTTTACCATCGGAATCTGCTTGTTCCGGAGAGTCTTGATACTTCGGTCTAATATCCTTACGGGTTTCTCCACATAGCTCAAGTCGGGTTGTAGCACTAACGGCTCATCGTTCAACACATGCCTGAGATCGGCATTGTACTTCTTCAACTGCGATACATGGAATATGTCGTGAATTCCCGTCAACCCATCTGGCAACTCCAATCGGTATGCCACCGGCCCAATTTTCTCTTTTATTAGAAACAGACCCAAATATCTCGGATTTAGCTTTCCCCCCTTCGGGTGCTTCAGAATTCCCCTATTTGGTGTTAGTTTTAGGAACACACTATCTCCCACCTGAAATTCTAACATTCTCCACCTATTGTCTGCATAACTCTTTTATCGACTCTGGGCCGTTTTCAACCTTTCCCTCATTAACTTGACCTTGTCCGACATTTCCTGAACATAGACTTCTGTCGATTTGCTTATATGTCCATCCTCTGACCAACTCAAGTATAGCGGTACTTGACACTTCCGTCCATATAGAGCTTCATACGGAGCCATTCCAATCGAAGCTTGATAACTGTTATTGTATGATAACTCGGCATACGGCACACTTTCTATCCACTTATCCCCGAAATCCAATACACAGGCTCTCAGCATATCTTCCAATATCTGAATAACTCTTTCTGACTGTCCATCGGTCTGTGGATGCGCCGTCATACTGAACTTCAGACTAGAACCCATCGACTCTTGAAACTTGCCCTAAAATCAGGATGTAAATCTAGGATCACGATCAGACACAATACTTGAAGGCACTTCGTGTAATCTGACTATTTCCCGCACGTATGTCTGAGCCAACTTTTCCATTGAATCCCTTACATTCATGGGTATGAAATGCGCCGACTTGGTCAGTCAATCCACCACTACCCATATGGCGTTCTTTTGGCTCCTGGCCATAGGGAGTCCGGTCACGAAGTCCATGGTCACCTCTTCCCATTTCCATTCCGGTACTGGCAACGGTTGTAATAATCCTGCCACCTTTCTGTGCTCCGCTTTGACCTTCTGACAGGTTAAGCACGTTGAGACATACTTAACCACGTTTCGCTTCATCCCGGGCCACCAGTAAGACTTTTTCAGATCTTGATACATCTTGACCTCTCCCGAATGAATGGCGTACTTGCTCTTATGCGCTTCCTCTAAAATTCTGTTCCTCTACTGGTGCTCCTCGGGTAGACACAAACGATCTCGAAAGTACAACACTCCCGCTCCGTCCTGTCGGAATTCACTGCCTTGCCGTTTAAGCTCCTTATCCTTGAAAAGCTGAAATTCCGCATTACTCTGCTAGGCTTCAACAATCTCCTGCCTTAGATTTGGTATCAGCTTCAGGTTGCTAAAAATAATATTCTCTTCTTGCACTTCTGCTCTTCTGTCCAACACGTCCTGAACTACCTAGACCTCTTGTACCCTTAGCCTGACCATTCTGACTTTCCAGCTCAGGGCATCAGCAACGACGTTGGCTTTCCCGGGGTGGTAGTTGATAGGACAATGGTATTCTTCCAGAAATACCATCCATCTTCGCTGCCTCAAATTCAAGTCTTTCTGGGTGAAGATGTACTTCAGGCTTTTGTGATCAGTGAACACCTCATATTCCGCTACATAAAAATAGTGTCGCCATTTCTTTAATGCGAACACAATGTCAGCCAGCTCTAGATCATGCGTGGGATAATTGACTTCGTGCGGCTTCAGTTTTCGAGAAGCATAGGCGATCACCTTCCTATCTTGCATCAAAATTGCTCCCAAGCCTTTCTTCGAGGCATCAGTATATAGTGCATTAGGTTTATCTGCCTCTGGTAGACTCAACACAGGCGCTGTCATTAACCTCCGCTTCAACTCTTGAAAACTCTTTTCGCATTTTTCGTTCCAAACAAAGGGTACATCCTTTCTCAGTAGCCGGGTCATAGGAGATGCTAGCGTTGAAAATCTCTTAATAAACCTTCGGTAGTAGCCAAAAAACCCCAAAAAGCTTCGAATCTCGGTGATGTTCTCTGGTTGCTTCCAGTCTAAAACAGCTTCAACCTTTGCTGGGTCTACTTTGATCCCCTCCTTGGTCACCACGTGACCAAGAAACACCACACTATCCAACCAAAACTCGTACTTGCTAAACTTGGCAAAGCTTGTGCTCCCTTAGCTTTTCTAGTACCAACATCAAATGTTCTGCATGGTCCTCCGGGCTCTTGGAGTATATAAGTACGTCGTCGATGAAGACCACCACGAACTTGTCCAAGTAGGGCTGGAACACTCGATGCATTAGATCCATAAATACCGCGGGTGCGTTGGTTACCCCGAAAGGCATCACCACAAACTCATAATGACCATATCTTGTATTGAAGGCCGTCTTAGGAATATCTTCCTCTTTTATCCTCACTTGATAGTAGCCTTACCTCAAATCCAGTTTAGAGTAACAACTGGACCCTTGCAACTGGTCGAACAGCTCGTCAATTAACGGCAGAGGATATTTATTTTTGATGGTCAGGTTGTTCAAGCCCCGGTAGTCAATACACAACCTTAGAGTCCCGTCTTTTTTCTTTACAAATAGCACAGGTGCTCCCCAGGGTGACGTGCTAGGTTTGAAATAGCCTTGTCTCACCAACTCCTCTAGCTGCTCCTTTAATTCCTTCAACTCCGCCGGTGCCATACGATACGGGGTTCGAGACACCAGTTCCGCTCCTGGGACTAGATCAATGGTGAACTCAACTTCGCGTTTGGGAGGTAGAGAGGTGAGTTCCGCAGGGAACACGTCGGGAAAATCTTTTACCACCTTGGTATCCTCTAGAGTGCACTGGTCCTTCGGCTTGTTTATCACATAAGCCGAATATCCTTGACATCCTTGCCTCAACAATTTTCGGGCTTTAGCCCCAGCTATCAAAAACTTCAATTCTTTTACTTTCTCGCCATTGAACTCCAACACATCACATCCTGGTCTAATGAACTGAACTGGCTTATTCTTACAGTCTACTCTAGCACCATGCTTCGCTAACCAATCCATCCCCAATATTAAATCATAATCATCAACAGCTAAGACTATTAGATCTCCCTCCAAGCTTTCTCTCCCTACTTCAACTTTACAATTATGTACATACCGATCCGCTTGCACCATTTTCCCCAAAGGCATACTTACTATCAAGGTAAAATGTAGTTCTACTCCATCCTAACCCAATAGATATGCACAATTCTTATTTAAATAGGAGTGGGTAGATCCAGGGTCTATCAATGCATTAACGGAACGACCTTAGATAGTAAACGTACCTTCCACTACTGCTGCATCAGCTCCAACCTCCTCCCAATTGAGAGCGAAAACTTTTGCTTTCACCTGCGGCTTCTGCGTTCTGCTCCCGGAAGCTCCCGAGGTATTGGCTCAATTGGGCCCCGGGTTCTGAGATGGGTTCCCCTGCTCGATCTGAAGAAGTTTAGGGCAGGCGTTCCACAGATGATTCGGGTCTCCGTAGTGGTAGCACTTCCGCTCAACTCCTTTGGACCAACAATTTTTCTCAATGTGGCCCCTTTTCCCACAGTGCCGGCATAATGGAAGATTCTGCGCCGGACCAACCGGTGCTGTTCGGGCTTGCTTTCCCCGATTCTGCCATTGCTGGTTGGCAGGACGCTTCTTAGGTTGCTGCCTCTGAAAAGGTCTTGGTGGCGGTCTTGTCGATACGAACGGTCGTGAAGCCAATCGGTTGCGACCTTCATTCTCAGTTCGGGTGGCTACGTCCACAGCCCCAGAATAAGTCACCGGTGGAGAGGGTGCTAACTCCCTTCTTAACTCTTGCCTTAATCCCTTAATAAATTACCTCATTCTGTTTTGCTCAGTATCCACCAGCCTCTTGCAGTACTTTGACAGTTGTGTGAACCGTGCGGCGTATTGGGCTACCGTCATGCTTCCTTGCTTTAGATTCTGGAACTCATCTTCCCGTTTCTCCACTATCCACTGAGGGATATATTCTATCCGGAATGCTTCCATAACATTAGCCCATGTCCAGTCTTGGTCAATCATCTCCTAGTCGTCCTGAGCCCGTTGCCACCACGCCCGAGCTGGACCCCTCAGCCGGAATGCAGCGAACTTCACCATTCGCTTCTCTATGTACTGGAGCGTGGCAAAGATGTCCTCCATTTGTTCCACCCATTGTTCCGTTTTCTGGTCTTGTTCGGCCTCCCCGAAGAAAATAGGAGGTTGAAATTTCAGAAACCAGTCCAATGCCTCGTCTTCCCCTTTTGGATTTCTTCGCTCTGTCAAGGTTTGCAGAATCTCCGTCACCTTGTGGAACGCTTGTGTCATAGTTACGCTAACTGACTCTTCCGATCCCATCTCCAGTCCAATTTCATTCTCACCCCCTTGTTTGGTGATGGCATTCGAGTTGGATCAATCTCTGGTGTCACGGGCTCTGCCTCAGGAACCCTTTTGCTGGATGTGGCTACGTGACGTCTGGGTGCCATTGTAAACCATTCCCCATATAATGAGTTATGCATCAAAGTTAAAAATATCCAAATTGAGCATGCATTCACATTCAACGTTAAGCGGAAGAAATTTAGATGCAAATTTTGTATGAAGAATTGCATATAAATTTTTCTCAAAACTTAGAGTACCCGAGGTACTCTTATTTGCATAAATTTTGAAATAAAGCAATAAGGTGAATGGACTCTTAGCATAGGAGTTTATTGAAAATTACAGATAAAACGCCCTAAACATAGTAGGACTTGGCCTCTCTAATCCTCATCAAAATCTTCAATGTCGGCATCGTATAAGTACCCCCCAGAATTCCTAGTGAAGTCCATCCCGGCCCCACTTGCGAACCCATCTATGGGCTCCTTCCCGGTCTCCTAGAACTCTCCCCAGTCTCAACTTGATTGGGTGGGGTTACAAAGGAAGGTCTAGGTGGAGATTCATAATCTATCTCCCCTAGGTCATCACTGTCAGCAGTCAAGTCCACTATGGGGCTAGGAGGGTGGGGAACATATTCCATGTCTATCTCCTCGTCTTCATTGTCGGTAACCAGGTCGATCACGGGTATTGGAGGTGGCTCGATAATCTGGACCTCATCATCACTACTATTATCCAGGGCAATGATTGGCTAGGGTGCAGGCTGAGGTGCAGGCTGAGGCACTGGTAAGTCCTCTTGGTGGATAGGAATGGGAGGGTGCCATTGCTGCCCTTTCCTTGCGGTTCTAATCATTCTAACCATCCTATAGCAAAAACAAGACAGATCAGAAAAACAGTTTGAACTCAATAAATTAAAACATATACCATCAATACTTGCCTAAACCTAGTCTCTAACACCCCACTACCTAGGCCCTGATGGGCCTAGGTAGTGGGGTGTTACAATGTGTCGTCGTACTGAACTTTAGACTAGAACCAATCGATTCTTAAAACTTGCCCCAAAATCGGGATGTAAATCTCAAATTTCGGTCAGACACAATACTTGAAGGCACTACATGTAGTCGGTCTATTTCTCACACATAGGTCTGAGCAAGCTTCTCTATGGAATCCATTACATTCACTAGTATGAAATGCACTAATTTGGTTAGTTGATCTACTACTACCCATATGGCGTCCTTTTGGGTCCTTGCCAGAGGAAGTCCGGTAACGAAGTCCATGGTCACTTTCTCCCACTTCCATTCAGGTACTGCCAACGGCTGCAATAGTCCTGCTAACTTCTTATGCTCCGCTTTGACTTTCTGATAGGTAAGACATATCGAGACATACTTAATCACATTGCGCTTCATTCCGGGACACCAATAGGCCCTTTTCAGATCCTGATACATTTTGACCTCCCCGGATGAATGGTGTACTTACTCTTATGCGCCTCTTCCAAAATTTTATCCTTCAATTGGTGTTCTTTGGGTACACATAACCGATCTCTGAAATATAAAAATCCCACTTCATCCTGTTAGAATTCACTGCCTTGCCGTTTGAACTCTTTGTCCTTGAAAAGCTGAAATTCTGCATTACCTTGTTGAGCTTCAATAATTTCCCACCTTAGATCTGGTATCAACTTCAAGTTGCTAACAACATTTTTCTCCTCTTGCACTTTCGCTCTTCTATCTAACACATCCTGAACCATTTGAACCTCTTGTACCTTTAGCCTGGCCATGTTGACTTTTCTGCTCAAAGCATCAGTAACAACGTTGGCCTTCCCGGGATGATAGTTTATTGGACAACGGTACTCCTTCAAAAATTCCTTCCGTCTTCGTTGTATTAGATTCATGTCCTTCTGGGTAAAAATGTACTTCAGGCTCTTGTGATCAGTGAACACTTCATATTCCGCCCCGTACAAGTAGTGTTGCCCTTTCTTTAAAGCGAACATAATGGCAGCCAGTTCTAGATCATGCATGGGGTAATTGACTTTATGAGGCCTCAACTTCCGAGAAGCATAGGCAATCACCTTTTGGTCTTGCATCAAAACTACTCCCAAACCTTTCTTCGAAGCATCGGTATACAATACGTAAGCCTTATCTCCCTCTGGCAGACTCAACACTGGTGCTGTCATTAATCTCCATTTCAGCTCTTGGAAACTCTTCTCACATTTTTCATTCCAAACAAATATTATGTCCTTTCTTAGCAATCAAGTCATAGGCGATGTGAGCATTGAAAATCCTTTGATAAACCTCCTATAATAGCCAGCCAATCCCAAGAAGCTTGAAATCTTAGTAATGTTCTCCGGCTACTTCCAGTCTGAAACTGCTTCAATCTTCACTGGGTCTATCTTGATCCCATCCTTGGTCACCACGTGGCTAAGAAATGCCACACTATCCAGCCAAAACTCACACTTGCTAAACTTAGTGAAAAGTTTATGCTCTCTTAGCTTTTCCAATATCGGCTTCAAATGTTTTACATGATCCTCCGACTCTTGGAATAAATGAGTAGGTCATCGATAAAGACCACCACGAACTTGTCCAAGTAGGGTAGGAACACTTGATGCATCAAATCCATAAATACCGTTAGTGCATTAGTTACCCCAAACGGCATCACTACGAACTCATAGTGACCATATTTTATGTTGAAGGCCGTCTTGGGGATATTCTTATCTTGTATCCTCACTTGATTGCATCCTTACCTCAAATCCAGTTTGGAGTAACAACTGGATCCTTGCAACTGGTCGAACAGCTCATCAATTAGAGGTAGGGGATACTTATTCTTGATCGTCAAGTTGTTCCAGCCCGATGTCGATATATAGCCTCAGAATCCCATTCTTCTTCTTCACAAACAGCACAGGTGCTCCCCAGGGTAACGTACTAGGTCTGATATAGCCTTGCCTCACCAACTCTTCTAGCTGCTCCTTCAGTTCCTTCAGCTCCGCCGGTGCCATCCGATATGGAGTTCGGGATACCAGTTCCGCTCTTGGAACTAGATCCACGGTGAACTCAACTTCTTAGCTGGGAGGTAGAGAAGTGAGTTCCGTAGGGAACACGTCAGGAAAATCCTTTACCACATTAGTATCCTCTAGAGTGCACTGGTCCTTTGGCTTATTTATCACATAAGCCATATATCTTTAACATCCTTGCTTCAACAATTTTCGGGCTTTAGCCCCAGCTATCAAATACTTCAATTCCTTTACTCTTTTGCCATTGAACTCCAACACATCACATCCTGGTCTAATGAACTGAACCAATTTATTCTTATAGTCTACCTTAGCCCCATGCTTCGCTAGCCAATCCATTCCCAATATCAAATCATAATCATCAATAGCCAAGATTATTAAATCTCCCTCCAAGCTTTTTCTCCCCACTTCAATTTTACAATTTTGCACATACTGATCTGCTTGCACCATCTTCCCCAAAGGCGTACTCACCAACAAAGTAAAAGGTAGTTCTACTCCATCCCAACCAAAATAATATGCATAGTTCTTGTTTAAATAGGAATGGGTAGATCTAGGGTCTATCAATGCATTAACGGAATGACCTTGGATAGTAAATGTACCTTCCACCACTGTCGTATCAGCTCCAACCTCTTCTCAATTGAGAGTGAAAACTTTTGATTTCACTTGAGGCTTCTGCGCTCCACTCCTAGATGCTCTTGTGGCATTGGCTCAATTGGCCCCCAGGATCTGAGCCAGATATCCTTGCCTGACTTGGTAAAGTTTAGGGCAGGTATTCCGCAGGTGGTTCGAGTCTCCACAGTGGTAATATTTCCACTCACCTCCTTTGGACCAATAATTTTTCTTCGTGTGGTCACATTTTCCACATTACCGGTATAACGGAAGGTTCTGCATAGGACCAATTGGTGTTGTTCGAGCTTGTTTTCCCCGATTCCGCCATTGCTGGTTGGTAGGGAACTTGTTGGATTGATGTCTCTTAAAAGGTTTTGGTGGTTGTCTTGGCGGCTGAAAAGGTCTCTGTACCATTGTACTACAGTTCTCATTTTCGGTCTGGGTAGCTGTGTCCACGGCCCCTGAGTAGGTCGTTGGTAGAGAAAGTGCCAACACCCTTCTCAACTCTCGCCTTAGCCCCTGGACAAACTATCTTGTCCTATTCTGCTCAGTGTTCACCAGCCTCTTGCAGTACTTTTGATAGGAGCTAAATTGGTTATACTTTACTTAGTTATTTGAGGCTCTTTTGTAATACATTTTGTGAAATAACTAGTCATATTCTTTCATATTTGAGATTTTACCCTTGGAAAGGTATTTTGGTCATTATCTTAGGATTTTATGTAAAACAAAGCAAAACCATCGAGAAACAGAGCAGAGGCGGCGCCGGCTGTGAGGCTAGAACCAGCGCCGGCTGCATTCTGGAATGTATGCGTACAATTCGGAGAAAAATCGACGGATGAGTGGAAAAACAGAACCAAGGTGGCGCCGATTGTGGTTTTTCCCTAAGGCGGTGCTGCGATCTTTCTACGTATTTTCGGAAATCTGAAGAGTTTTAGCAGCTTCTAACTTCTACTCGACCAAGAACTTGGTACCCACGAGTTTAGGCACCTCTTAAGGCTATAAATAAATGGAAAACACAAGGGAAAAGGAGAGAATTCATTGATCATCATTGAAAATCACTCAGCCCAAGGAGGAATTCTTTAAAGTTCAAGGAGGGTAGTACAAGAAGGTCTTCAAAGGAATAAAAAGAAGGCTTGTCTATGAGTTCTTTCTTTTACTTTGTTTTCTTTATCTTGACAATGATATGCTAATTATTTTATTGTAATTCAACATTGTTTTAGATATTCATGATTTCTAGAGTTATTTGATTTTTTGATTAATTGGTTATTATTCTTAGTATTCAATTACTTATGCTTATTACTAGATTAGTTAGTTGATTCTATCCATTGACTTGTTGGACCAAAGGGGGTTGATGGGTGTTTCGATTTATTAATTTCATAGTCTGTTGGCAATTGACTTACTGGACCAAAGGGGGTTAATTGTTTAAGAACTAGTAATTGAAGATTAATTGATATCTTTCGAGACCAAGGGTTCATTGATTAATTTCATGTTCTAAATTCGCTGAGACTAAGGGAATTTAGTTAAGGTTTCCGTTTAATGCGTCTTTTGGATGAATTAGTTGAGGCGGACCAAGTGATTCTAATTTATCTAGGAGATAGTGATTTCATGGATTGACCATCAAAGTGAGTCTACTTTTATCCTTCATGGTGCCAAAAGAATGATTGGTTATGATAATGGTTAAATTCTTTAAGATCATGTTTGTCTAAACAATGGCTTAAGTTACATAAATCTACGTCCTTGACTCAGACATATACATATTTTTAATTTTTAATTTTTTAATTTTCCTTTTATTTGTTTTTCACTTTATCGAGTCGGTTAAACAATGAAAGAAGGGTAATTAATGTCTACTTGTTCCTTCAGGATCGACACTTGTTTTAACCCTATGCTTAGTTAATGATGAGTACGCTTGCTCATATGTGTGATTTGGGTTTAACGTTTTAATTTGAACTTGATTGGGAATGTGCTTAGTTTTGTATGATTTTTTATAACTAAGTCTAGACGCATCAAGTTTTTGGTGCCGTTGCCGGGGAACAATATCATGAAAACTCAGATTTTGTTGATTTAACCATATAAATATGTCAATATGTCAATAGGTAAATATGTATATTTATTCTTTCTGCAAAATGGTGCTATCTTTTGTATTTCGTGTATTCTTGTATAACCTTGTAACCTAACCTAACTTAACCAACTAACTTAGACTGAGTTTGAATTACTAACTTTGTAACCTTGTATTTATGTTATTTTAACCATTAATTATATCTCTAAACGTGCTTCTTGTTTTCTTAGGTATTACCCTTGGTACATGACCCGAAAATCCAACAACGAGATAGTCGATTTTGACCCTGAAATTGAGAGGATGTTATCAAAAATTCGTCGAATAATTCAGAGGAATCTGATTGTTGAGATGGATGGTGCTCAATAGAACATTGCTGGGAATGATAGGAGAGTTATGGATGATTTTGTGAAACCCGCAATATCGGGCTCAGGCTCGAGTATCACTAGACCTATGGTAGATGCCAACAATTTTGAAATAAAGCCCAACATCATTCAAATAGTGCAGAATATGGTTCAATTTGACAGGTTACCGGAAGAGGATCCCAATGCTCACTTAGCCAGTTTTCTTGAGATTTGTGATACCTTCAAGATGAATGGTGTTTCTGAAGCTGCCATTAAATTACGACTTTTTCCCTTTTCCTTGAGAGATAGAGCTAAATCGTGGTTAAAGTCTTTACTTACAAGTTCCATCACAACTCATGGGGGATCGTCAAGCAGGAACACTACTAGGGAATACGGAAGAAAATCCACGGGATCACAACCGTGGAAAACCTTGAAGCAGTTCTTTTCTCTTTTCTTTACTTTTCATTTTGTGTTAAGGACAATTTTTTATTTATAGTATTTTTATTCAGCATCTGTGTGTTTTTGCATTTTCATAAAAAAAAAAAAAATTAAACCGGACAGAACAGAGATGGCGACGGCTCCAAGAGCCAGGCCAGCGCCGGTTCCTATCGGGAGGAACATAATTAAAGGGCCATTTTTGCCACTTTTCTTCAAAACCTCCCTTCTCCCTCGCAAATCCTCTCAAACCCACACCGGTTTCACATCCATTAGTGCCCAAAGTTTGATTTTTCAACTTCTAAACACCTCCATAACATCTCTTACCTTTTTTTTTTTTATTGATCCTACGGATCAAACACATCAAAAGCTTTGATTTTTCACAACAATAGCACATTCAATCCACAAGCAAAGGTAGTAGATTCTCGCAAAAATCTTGCATCTTTTGCTTGCCCATGCATATAAGAGCCTAAAGGTATGATTTTTATTTATGTTATACGGTTAAATTGATGGAATTGATTTTTTCTAATTATAGGGACAGTTTTGGCCGAAAATTGGGAATTATATATTCTATGATTGTGGATTCCTACTTGAGTTTCATTCATTGGACTACCTTAGGAGTTATTGAGCCTGCATTACTTGATTCATGCTTGTTAGCATTTAAGAATTCATATAGCTCGGGCTAGAATTATGGTTATTGGTGACACTTAAATCTATTGAAACTGCATTATTGATCATATAACACCATTGCCTTCATTCACATGATCATGTTAACTAGCATGCTTTGAGGATATCAGCACAAGTTATACTTTACAGTGGACTTTTACATGCATTGTGCAGGTTGTGTTGCATGGGGTGAAAGTGGTTGATTGAATTGGGTGTTGGAATTGATATACATTGAAGGAGTTGTGGTTTGTGGATTGTGAGCTTGGTTGAGGGTTGTGTGAAATTAGAGATATATCTGTGTAGGGGTAGCTATACTCTTTTCAGTGATTGAGAGTACCTATTCTCTCTTCTTAGTACTCCATTCTTTCTGTGACCATGTCTAGAGCAAGGAGTCAACCATCTAAATGGGCGAGAACTTCCTTGTCCTCAGTTCCATCATCTGTTGATCCCTTATCTCTTAGACCTACTGAGTTTGTCGATGCCTCTTGTGAGGAATGGTATAGTAGGAGAGCTTCAAACAAGATTATTGTTGAGCGTACTTTCTCCCCCACCTTAGATCGAGCACTTAAATTAGGAATGATGTTTAGACGACTAGGTTGGGGATCCATAGTGCAATTAAAAAGGAAGTTTTACCCTGTGCTTGTCAAGGAATTCTATGCTAATATGATGGACAAGGGTAATAAACATCTTCTGCATATTGAAATAAAAGTGAAAGGAGTTCCTATTGTCATCACTCAAAACTAATTATCTCACCTCCTCCAGGTTTATGACGATGATACTTGGCAAGGGATTGATGTGAATAATCAAAAGATTCTTTCGGACCCAAATTGGGATGTTAGGGGGGCGCGAGCAACCCTAGGCTTATATAAGCATAATGTCTTCCAAGCTAACAATTTCTATAACAACAATGACTTGGCAGCCAACTTTCGTGAGCTAGTGTACATGTTTGGGTTTAATGTTGTTCCCCGTGCTAGTGGTTGCAAAGAAACTAGGCTTATTGACACTTATATTCTACACCGGATAATCAACACATTACCTATCCCTCTTACTCCTTTGATCATCCAATCTATTAGGGAGGTTGTTCATCACCGTCTCTCCACAAAAGCCTTTATTTTTCCCTGGGTTATAATGAAGATTCTAAAGGACTTTGGGGTGAGTCTTGAAGGAGAACTTATGGAGGTTACCACTGAGCATGATATGGTCACTGAGCACACTCTTATGAGTTGCGGATACAAATACAGCCTAGAGTTGAAGAAATGGCTCACTCCCTTCGAGGTCCAACATCCCGGTCAGGAAAGGCCACCTACAGTGGAGGATGAGCAGCCGCCACCACCGACACGTGCTAAAGCAGCCGTTCTTAGTCCCACTCCCGGATTGACTTTGAGACCACCATACTGGGGCACCTCGACCAGCAAATGGAGGTGCTCCTACACTTGCAAGGTACTATGGAAGATATGGCACGATGGCAAGCTACCATGGTGCAGCAGTTGACTGAGTTGAGGTAGTATCCTTCTAGGCCACATGATGGTGCAGGCCCCTCTACACTCGCTGATGAGAAGGAGGATGAGGATGATGATGCTGCAGAGGATTGATGATGCATTCTTGCTCACTTTTGTTTTTGTTTCCTTTCTCTTTTCATGTTTTTGTTTTAGTTAGTTTGGCTTTCCTTTCGTTGTATTTATATTTCATTTGTCTTTGCTTTATTTTCTTTTCTAGCTGTTATGCTTTGGTATTTTCTTTTGTATTTTTTAGGTACGTTGATGCTGCCTCCCTCTTCACGCATTCAGCTCTTGTACGCCACAATGAATGGAAGTTTGTTTTTCCTATCTCTTCTCCTTTATTTTGTTTGGTCCTATGGTATTGGTTGTTTTGGTTATATTTATTTGGCCATTGAGGACAAAGTCCAGTTTAAGTGTGGGGGAGTGGTTTGATTGACAATTCTTCTATACATATTCTTAGGTGCGGGTTTTTCAAAATTTTTCACCAATTTCTGATTTTCTGGAGATTTCAAGCTGTATTTTTTTTAGTGCATATCTTTATGATGGATTATAGAGCATATGTTCAAGATCATTGATGGTTTATGCATAAGTTTTTCCACTCACTTGGACAAAATAGTTCTTGATCAAGTGTTGTGCATTATTCTTGAACCTGTTTTTCTCTAAAATTCATGGAACATTCTAGAACTTATTTGAATACCTCTCAAGGTGAAATAAGAAAGATATTCATGATTTAACTTATGGATGACGGTAATAAGCCTTCTTTGGATAGTTTGAGCGTTTCAAGCCTACCTATTGTTATATTATCCCTAGTGCCTATTTTGAGCCTAAATTGGTGATTTCTTTCTTTAAAACCCGTCACGATATTTTGTCCATTACTTATGGTGAGAGTTTGTATAATTTCCAAATCTTTATGCTCTTGAAGGATGAAAATATATGTATGTTGGAAAAAATGCAGGGATGGAGATCATGACTTGTTACTTTCAGTCATGGATCAATTACAAGTGGAGCTAGGAAAAGAAAGGAAGTGGAATGGAAAGAAGAAGTTGAAACAATCGAGAAAGAAAAGAATGGTGAGCTGAAAAAGATGAGAAAGAAGAAAAGAAACGAGAGGAAGTGAAAAGAGAAAACAACAAGCTGCTAGAAAGAAAAGTGAGTGAAAAAGAAAAGAACAGTAGCAGTGAAAACAAAAGAGGAGTAAAAGAAGAGAGAACTGAAAAAGAATTGGAAAAAAAAAGAAGAGCAAAAAGATCACAAAAGGGATGGTAAGTGAACTGTAAAAGTAAGTTCATATAAAACACTTGACACCATTGCTGGAAAATTAAGTGATCTTGTGAGGAAAAGAGTTGATGATAAGAAGAGGTGAAAAACAAAAGAAGAAAAAAGAACAATGCAGGATTTGCTTGAAATACATAAGGATTGTTATATAAGGTTATGGTTTGATTAATTCGTGGAATAGGAGAGCGAGAAGAGTTGGGAATTATAGGTTTATTTTGATTACCCTTTTCTTGCTTACTCTCAGTTTTCTTTGACTTTGATGTTCCTATATCCTTCGTTTGCTAAGCCACATTACAAACCTTTAGCCTTACATTACAAGCTTAAAAGTCCTACTTGATCTAAGTAGACTCATAATATGTCTCGGATTAGTGGAGAGAGTGTATGAAAAGTAAGTATATGGAATGCATACTATTTTTAAACTGACTTCTTTCCAATGGTTTGAGAATATTGTAAAGTATTGAAATGGTTCTACTAAGTTATTTATCACTACACAAGTCTTGCATTAGTTGTGAAAGATTTAGTATCATATGTTTTATGTTCATAAATAAAGAAAGAATTGAAGATATAGTTTTGGAATTGATTGAGTGATTAAAACCTTGTGTTTTTCCTACTTGTTCTTGATACTTTGCTTGACGACAAGTAATGAGTTAAGTGTGGGGGAATGTGATAGGAGCTAAATTTGTTATACTTTGCTTAGTTATTTGAGGCTCTTTTGTAATACATTTTGTGAAATAACTAGTCATATTCTTTCATATTTGAGATTTTACCCTTGGAAAGGTTTTTTGGTCATTATCTCAGGATTTTGGGTAAAACAAAGCAGAACCGTCGTGAAACAGAATAGAGGAGACGCTGGCTGTAACGTTGGAACCAGCGCCGGCTGCATTCTGGAACGTATGTGCACAATTCGGAGAAAAATCGGTGAACGAGTGGAGAAACAGAACCAAGGCGGCGCTGGCTCCGAAGGACCAATGTAGTGCCGGCTGTGGTCTGTCCCTGAGGCGATGCTGTGATCTTTCTACGCTTTTTTAGAAATCTGAAGAGTTTTAGCAGCTTCCAACTTCTACTCGGCCAAGAACTTGGAACCCACGACTTTAGGCACCTCTTAAGCCTATAAATACATGGAAAACATAAGGGAAAAGGAGAGAATTCATTGATCATCATAGAAAATCACTCAGTCTAAGAAGGAATTCTTTAAAGTTCAAGGAGGGTTGTACAAGAAGGTCTTCAAATGAAGAAGAAGGAGGCTTGTCTATGAGTTCTTTCTTTTACTTTGTTTTCTTTTTCTTGACAATGATATATTAATTATTTTATTGTAATTCAACATTATTTTAGATATTCATGATTTCTAGAGTTATTTGATCTTTTGATTAATTGGTTATTATTCTTGGTATTGAATTACTTATGCTTATTACGAGATTAGTTAGTTGATTCTATCCATTGACTTGCTAGACCAAATGGGGTTGATGGGTATTTCGATTTATTAATTTCATATTTTGTTGGCAATTGACTTGCTGGACCAAAGGGGGTTGATTGTTTAAGAACTGGTAATTGAAGATTAATTGATGTCTTCCGAGACCAAGGGTTTGTTGATTAATTTCATGTTCTAAATTTGCCGAGACCAAGGGAATTTAATTAAGGATTATGTTTAATGCATCTTTTAGATGAATTAGTTGAGGCGGACCAAGTGATTCTAATTTATCTAGGAGATAGTGATTTCATGGATTGACCATCAAAGTGAGTTTACTTTTATCCTTCATGGTGCCAAGAGAATGATTGGTTATGATAATGGTTAAGTTCTTTAAGATCTTGTTTGTCTAAACAATGGCTTGAGTTATATAAATCTACATCCTTGACAAAGACATATACATATTTTTATTTTTTTTATTTTTTTATTTTCCTTTTATTTTTTTTCACTTTATCGAGTCGGTTAAACAATGAAAAAAGGGTAATTAATGTCTGCTTGTTCCTTGAGGATCGACACTTGTTTTAACCCTATGCTCAGTTAATGATGAGCACGTTTACTCATATGTGAGATTTGCGTTTAACGTTTTAATTTGAACTTGATTGGGAATGTGCTTAGTTTTGCATGATTTTTTATACCCAAGTCTGGACGCATCAACTTTGATAATTGGGTGAACCGTACCACGTACTAAGCTACCGTCATACCTCCCTACTTTAGATTCGGGAACTCATCTTCCCTCTTCTCAACTACCCACTGAGGGATATACTCAGCTCTGAACGCTTCCAGAAAATTGGCCTATGTCCATCCTTGATCAATCATCTCCCAGTCGTCTTAAACCCGTTGCCACCATGCCCGAGCTGGGCTCCTCAATCAGAATGCAACAAATTTCACCATCCACTTCTCAGTGTACTAAAGCGTAGTGAAGATGCCTTCCATCTACTATATCCATTGTTTAGCTTTCTGAACCTGCTTGGCTTCTCCCAAGAAGATGGGCGGTTGGAATTTTAGAAACTGCTCCAAAGCTTTGTCCTCTCCCTTTGGATTCCTTCATTCAGTCAAAGTCTGAAAAATCTTGGTCATCTTACTGAATGCTTGCCCATTGTCATTTCAACAGGTTCTTCTGGCCCCATTTCCAAATCTAGCTCACTCTCATTTCCCCGGTTGGGTGATTGCATTTGAGTCGCCTCAACCTCTGGTGTCACAGGTTCTGCCTGATGTGGCTACATGGCGCTTGGGTGACATTCTAAACTATTCTCAGATAATGATTTTATGTATTCAAGCTTTAAATCATTTCAGTTGAGCATGCATTCACATTCAGATTTAAGTAAAAGGAAATTATATGCAAGTTTTGTAAAAAGAATTGCAAAAAAAATTTCTCTCAAACCTTAGAGTACTCTAGGTACCTTTATTTGCATAAATTTGAAATTAAACCAGTAAACAGGAATGAAATCCTTAACATAGAGGTTTATGGAAAGTTGCAAATAAAACATCCTAATCATAGCAGCCTTTAGCCTCCCTAGTCCTCATTGGAGTCTTCAAAGTCGGCCTCATATAACCATCCCCCAGAATTGTTAGTAAAGTCTATCCCAGTCCCACTTGCAAACCCATCCATTGGTTCTTTCCTGAGTTGCCTATAACTCTCCCCGATCTGAACTTGGTTGGGTGGAAGTATGAAGGAAGGTCTAGGTGGAGATTCATAATCTATCTCTCCTAGATCATCACTATCAGCTGACAAGTCAACTACATGACTAGGAGGGTGGGGAACATATTCCATATCAATTTTCTCATCTTCACTGTCAGTAACCAAGTCTATCATAGGTATTAGGAGTAGCTCATTGATCGGAACCTCACCATCACTGCTATCATACATGGGAATAATTGGTTGTGGTGCAAGCTAAGACACTGGTAGGTCTTCCGGGTAGATAGGGATAGGAGGATGCCATTGCTGCCCTTTCCTTGCAGTTCTAAGCATTCTAAGCATTCTACAGCATGAACAAGTCAGGTTAGATAAGAGATTTGAACTTAATAAAACAGAACATATACTATTAATATTTACCTAAACCTAGGCTCTGATACTATTTGTAACACCCCACAATCTAACCCAACAGGGCCGGGGATGTTGCCCAGTCCAAAGGACAAGGGGTCATTATAACTAGGTCATACAAACGAAAATAAAAAAAATAATACTTTAAAATTAAACTTATTACAATCCAAAAATTCAGGAACAAATCCAAAAGAAATTGATTACTATCATCTCTCAAAACAACACATAAAATAAATAACATGAAGTCTTCAAAGCAGGCAACAAATCTAGCTACTCATCTCCACAGCCGGATCGACCTGAAATCATGGCAAAAAAGGTGATGAGATAAAACTCTCAGTAAGCCTGTGTGTGCTTTGAGTGTTTCAGGTAAAATATTTCATGTATGTAAGTTGTAAAAATTGTAAAAGAGAAAGTGCTGGCAAGCAATAAATAAGGTTAAAAATAAAGAGTGGCGATTTACTTTTCAAACCATACATGTGCACAATAAATACAACCACTAAAATGGGCAGCCATGGGTTACCACAAGTTAGGCCCCATGACCATATAATGGTCAGAATGCCATACTTTGTGCAGACTGACCAAAGGAAGGTGATCGGCTTACCGGGTAAGATACTCCTGCTTGACTACACCTAAACTTACCGGTTGTCCACTCCGAAAACACACAGTCCATATGACTGAAACTTGCTACCTCGAACCGGCATGACCTACTGGACTGGCATCCTATCCGGGAACTCACCCCTCAGAGGTGGCCATGATGCGTTTAGACTTGGGTATAAAAATCATACAAAACTAAGTACATTCCCAATCAAGTTCAAATTAAAATGTTAAAACCAAATCACACATATGAGCAAGCGTACTCATTATTAACTGAGTATAGGGTTAAAACAAATGTTGATCCTCAAGGAATAAGTAGACATTAATTACCCTTCTTTTATTGTTTAATTGACACGATAAAGTGAAAAACAAATAAAAAAAATTTAAAAAAAATAAAAATATGTATTTGTCAAGGATGTAGATTTATACAACTCAAGCCATTGTTTAGACAAACATGATCTTAAAGAACTTAACCATTATCATAACCAATCATTTTCTTAGCACCATGAAGGATGAATGTAGACTCACTTTGATGGTCAATCCATGAAATCACTATCTCCTAGACAAATTAGAATCACTTGGTTCGTCTCAACTAATTCATCCAAAAGATGCATTAAACACAATCCTTAATTAAATTCCCTTGGTCTCGGCGAATTTAGAACATGAAATTAATCAATGAACCCTTGGTCTCGGAAGACATCAATTAATCTTCAATTACCAGTTCTTAAACAATCAACCCCCATTGGTCCAGCAAGTCAATTGCCAATAGAATATGAAACTAATAAATTGAAACAGCCATCAACCCCCTTTGGTCCAACAAGTCAATGGATAGAATTAACTAACTAATCTCATAATAAGCATAAGTAATTGAATACCAAGAATAATAACTAATTAATCAAAAGATCAAATAACTCTAGAAATGAAGAATATCTAAAACAATGTCGAATTACAATAAAACAATTAACAGATCATTGTTAAGAAAAAGAAAACAAAGTAAAAGAAAGAATTCATAGACAAGCCTCTTTCTTCTTTCTTTGAAAACCTTCTTGTACTACCCTCCTTGAACTTTTAATCTCGAGAAAATATTGGTGATGCACTCAAAAATAAATCTGAGTCCCTATATTGTGCACCTCCCCTTTTCTAGGGTAAATTGGCCTTTATTTATAGGCTTACAAAGTTCCTAAAAGAATCCTAAATAATGAAGAAGTAATTACCTAAAGAAGTTAAAAACCAAAAAGGAGTAGAAATTGCTAAATAAAAGTCTAAGAAAAACCTAAATAAAACTTAAATAATCAACCGGCTTTGACTTTGACCGTGAGATTGAATTGGAGAATTCAATTTGGCTTATTGATTTCGGCTTTGTCGTTTTGTGCTGGAGACTCGTGGAATTCGAATTGTTGAATTAATTGTTGATTTGGCTTCCAATTGAGCCATTTGAGTCCACTGAAAATCTTGTTGTTTCTTTCTTTGTTGTCACAATGGCTCAATTAAGCCGTAAACCATCACAACCCACCGAAAACTGCTGCTTCTTTTGCTTTCTTTCTTATTTTGGCTGCTGCTTGATATTGTGACTTTTCTCTTGCACCTAGGCCCACCGAAATTGTTTGTTTGCTACAATTGTCTTTTCTTATTGTCTGCCAGCTTGCTTAGCCGTGAGCCATGAAGCCACTGACGGAATTTCATCTTCCCTTGTTTGCTTGTTTCGACTGCTTCCTTTCAGCCCACTTTTGCTGACTTTTTTTCATTCTTCTTGGCCCACCACAGAAATTCATGCTTTTCTTTATTCTTGTTCTTCCCTTTGTGAGCCGTGAACGAGCCATGCCATGGCTCCCTTTAGCCACTCCAATTCAAATGTAATTGCTCTGTTTCTTCTCATTTTTTCTTCACTTTTCTTTGTTCTTCCAGTGGCTAACCGGCGCCGGTTCATCTTCCCAAACCGGCGCCACTTCCGTTCTGTTCTGTGATATTTTTGTCTTATTTTACCCCTAAAATCTAAAATAATATACAAAATACCTTTCCAAGGGTAAAATCTCAAATATGAAGGAATATAACTAGTTATTTCACAAAATGTATCACAAAATAATATCAAATAACAAGAAAAAAATATGACTAATTTAGGCCCTATCAGGCCACCTATTGAGAGACTTAACCTAAACCTTCAAAGATTAGTCCAAGTAGTCTACCCTTATTGAGTATTCAACGATGATTCTCCCACTTGGGAAAAACTGATAATACATTGCTTTATTTGAAAATAGTAATTAAGGTTTCTAAAATTCTTGCCAAAGTTGGTTTTTATAAAGAGTTTAGTGTTTGTGCAAAACTGCTTGTTTGATTTTCAAATGATTTGTTTGACTGAAACAAGAAAGGAAACAGTCCTTAATTGCCAATACAAAATGAGTGCCCATACACATCGCGTTTAGCTTGCCATAGAAATCTTTTATCTTCAAATAAGTTTATGCAGAGGCTTACCTGATCCTTTGCTTGATCAAATTCAAGAATCTTCTAAAGCTGACCTAACCCCGCCTGGGATAAACATAAGTTATAAGGTTATACTCAAACTATATTCGCTTACATAAATAATCCTAGTTCAACTTATTACAATAATGACCCTAATGTCCTAAGCTTTAAGGCTAGATGATAAAGGGTTTTATAAAATAAGACTAGCTTGATATGTTAAAATAACTAGGGGTTGTAAAATGATTACTAATAAGTTATAAGTTTAAATAATAAATCTTGAGTGTTGTTATTAATAAATAAACCAGGGTTTAATTATTGAAGAGTCCTAAGTCCTAGTAGATATTAATAAATGGTAATTCTTAAGTAGTATTATTAAAGTAAATATTAAATTATTACTAATCTCTTAATCGATAATTAATAAATAATTAATAATAAATAAAATTAATAGTAAATAAATTTTATCAAGTTTTGATTAATAGATATCAAACAAATATAAATAGTATTTATGAATATATGGTCTACAAGGTCATTAATATTTTACTTATCTATATCAAAGGTTTTATTTATATATTTATTTATATATTATTTTTAATAGGAGATATCATTTATTTGGCTAATAAAATATCACTATTTCATTTAGTACTCCAATTCCAAAACTTCCTAAGAATTTTGAAATCTTTGGAGGAAAAACATAGTAATAATTTTAATTGGGGTAATAAAATTTGCTAATCAAAATAGCCTAGGATCAACAAGGTCATGATCATAATTTTCCTATTGCCAACAAGATTCATAAGCACAAACTCCAACATCAATCAACAAACTATTCTATTCATGAACAAAGGCATAAATCCATACCTATTATCATATAATCAAATCCCTACTAAGCATAATCATACTCACGGCATCAATAAAAATAAGGACGTAATATCCTATTCACCAAAAGTGACATAACATTCTAGCATGCTTAAACATTCATAATTTCTTCAGACATGATGAACATGCATCGATCCACATGGACATTCATAAAGCTTAACCATGATCAATCATTCTTTTGCTCCAATCTCAACCCCTTTATGCATATGCATATCCTCAATCCCTCATTCATTTTCTATCTTCTCTATCAACAACCAAGAGACATGAATCCAGAATTCAAAAGAAAGGTTAAAGAGAAATACTTGGTTGATGACTATCTTTATGAAGATTTAAGAAGAACTATGTGCTTGAGAGGCTTGAATTGTCCAAGAGAGGAGAAAAAAAAACAGCCATAGTTGTAGCAACCATTTTGGCAGAGAGAGACAGAGAGTGTGTGTGTGTGTGTGTGTGTGTGCGCGCGCGCTCATTAGTATGATATGTTAAAGATTAAGGGAAGAAGATGAACAAAAGTTGTTCTTTGTTACCTTGATGATGTTCTTGAGACTTCAAGGAAAATTCTAGTTTTGATCCGATTGTTAATTTTTGTTTTCGAGATTTGATGTTATAAAATCTAGAAATGGACTCTAGAGAGTATGTAGGCGTGTTCTAGAGTTTTTGGAATGGATTGGAGGTGTGTAGAGTGGTCTTTGGCTTGAAGAAATATAGTGTGTGTTCATGGAGAAAATGGAGAGGATTAGAGAAAAAATGCTTGACGAATTTCTGAAGGGGCTGGCCGAATGATTGAGGGAGTTCTAGGATTTTAATTTTTAGATTAGGGAAGAGAGAAAAATATGGTTTTTTGAAAATAAAATGGAGAAATTTAAGGAGTGTTTTAAGGTAAAAGATATGGTAATGGTGTTGGATTGATAGAGGTTCCTTGGAGCTACAACGGCTGACTGTTTTGCTGTATTTTGCTAAAATGAATGAGAGAGCTATAAGGCTAGCCAAAATTTTGAGTTCAATGGTGGGGAGAATTTATGGTTAAGAAGCTTAATCCAATGGTGTTATCTTGGAGCAAATGCTGAAAATTTTGAAATTCAAATGGAAGTTTGATTGGAGTAATTGTAGGAGGAATTTGAGGTGTGGCTATGGAGTCTAGTCGTGTAAGGTCAGTAGAGGGAGTAATGGAGTTTATTTCATCGATGAACAAAGGTTAACATACAGAGGTTTGAGATGGTTTTCGGACAAGGCTTGAAGAGAGTAAGGTTGGAATTTTTCTGGTTATGATTCGAATTAGTTTGCTGAAATTTGCTGCGCAGTTTTCTGCAATGTTCCAGCCGATTTGCAGAGGGTTTTGGAAGGTGTTTGACAGTCCTTTTAAGGCTGGTTTCCAGCCTTCTATATGGAGGAAAATCAGAGGTAATTTACTGGTTTGAAGGTAGAAGAAACAGCTTTGATTTTGGCGTGCTATGCATCGAAACTGTCCAGAAATTTTTTCTGGTTTGCACAGCTTTGTGCAGTCCAGCTTTCGGCAAAAGAATTTCAGTCTTCAAGCTGAATAAGTTGGCCATTTTTCTAGAAGCAATTGAGTAAGGAAGATGGCTAAGATTTTCGAAGGTTAGGATGCTCAAGAATCTGGAAAAATTTCTGACTTCTTCCATGGAGAAGAAAAACACTTTGGAGTGGAGTTTGAAGATTCAACCATGGAGATTAATTTCTCTTGGGAACCTTCCTTAACTCTTTCCCTATTTTCAATCCAATATCCAACCTCTAGGAATCATTTTTGAAATTTCCAAGGCCAAGAATCCTTGCTGAATTTTCTAGAATTAAAACCATAGATTTGGATGAATTTTGAACAAACTTAATTGGTAAAGAGTTTAGGGTAAGCTAGGGAATAAAAGGATATGAATCCCTCAAGAATTCTTTTTAGGATATAAGAATAAGATTAGGACATTTTGTTGATGGCTCCCCTAGGACAACACTTCTATTTTTACTTATGGAATGCAAGAGACGAAAATCCAACCTTAAATTAAAATAATCATGATAAAACTTAAATGATGAAATTTGAACTCATGACCTTAGAGATTAATTCCAAAGCTCTAACCATTAAGCTATAACAACTCTTGTTCTTATTTTCTCTCTCAAATATTCTTCCTTTTTAATTCTCAAGCTATCTTCCTATTTTGACTTCAAGAAAAATTATCATTTTACCATTTCCTACTCAATAAGCATAACTTAGCTTTTAGCCTATAAATCATAATTTTAAAGCACATAAAATCATTCAAAAACATGTATATTCATGCAAAGTAATATGATATGCATTCCGACCCCCTTACTTTAGGGTTGGCTTTTGGTGGGGTTTCACAAGAGCAGTGATGATGAGGTTCAGATTATTGAGTCACCTCCAATACCTATAATAGACTTTGTTACTGATATTAAAGATCAAAAAATTAACATGGAATATGTCCTACTCCCACATTTCTCCGTGATTGATTTGAGTGCTGATAGTGATGACCCGGAGGAGATAGGCTATAAACCTCCACTTAGACCTTCTTTTGTACCCTCTCCCAATCAGGTTGAAACCGGGGAGAGTTCTAGGAGACCCGGGAAGGAGCTAATAGACTATGGGTTCGTGAATGGGGCAGGGATAGACTTTGCTAGGAATTCAAGAGGATGGTTGTATGATGCTGACATTGAATACTCTGATGAGGATTAGAGAGGCTAAGCTTTGCTATGCTTAGGACGTTTTCTTTACAGCTTTCAATAAACTCCTGTGCTAGGAATCCATTTATGTTCATTGCTTTATTTCAAGATTTATGCAAATAAGAGTACTGGGTGTACTCTAATTTTGAAAATATGCAATTCTTTATACAAAATTTGCATCTAATTTTCTTTAGCTTAAAACTGAATGTGAATGCATGCTCAATTTGAATACTTCAAACTTTGTTCCCTAAACTCATTATTTCGGGCATGGTTTAGAATGGCACCCAAGCGTCATGCAACCACATCCAGTAAAAGGGTTCTTGAGGCCGAACCCATGATTTCGGAGCTTGATGCAATTTAATTGTCGTCAACAAACCGGGGAGATGAGAATAAACCAGAGCCAAAAATGGTATCGGAAGAACTGGTCAGAGTAACTATGGGGCAAGCATTCCACAAAATAACCGAGATTCTGCAAACCCTGACAGTGCAGAGGAATCCAAAGGTGGAAGATGAAGCATTGGAGAGATTTCTAAAATTTCATCCTCCTATCTTCTTGGGAGAAGCCAAGCAAGATCAGAAAGCAGAATAGTGGGTGGAATAGATGGAGGACATCTTCACTACTATCTAGTACACTGAGAAACGAATGGTGAAATTTGCTGCATTTCGACTGAGAGGCCCAGCTCGGGCATGATGGCAACGAGTCCAAGATGACTGGAAGATGATCGATCAGGAATGGACATGGGCTAACTTCATGGAGGCATTCAGAGCCGAATATATCCCTTAGTGGATAGTGGAGAAAAGAGAAGACAAATTCTAGAATCTGAAGCAAGGGGCATGACTATGACACAGTATGCGGCATGTTTTACTTAGTTATCAAAATACTGCAAAAGGCTGGTGAATACTGAGCAGAATAGAACAAGGCAATTTGTTAACGGATTGAGATAGGAGTTAAGAAGGGCGTTGGCACCTTCTCCACCAATGACTTATTCAGGGGCCGTAGACGCAGCGACCCGGATTGAGATCGAGGATCACAGCAAGATGGTACCAAGACCTTTCTTGCCGCCAAGACAATCGTCGAGACCTTACCAGATGTAGCAACCCAATAAGAGGCTTACCATCCAGTAATGGCAGAACCGAGGGAAGCAAGCATGAACGGCACCAGTTGGTCCTGCTCAGAATCTTCCATTATGCTGACACTGCAGGAAAAATAGGCCACATAGATAAAAATTGTTGGTCTTGAGGAGTTGAGTGGAAATGCTACCACTGTGGAGACCTGAATCATCTGCGAAACGCCTGCCCTAAACTTCTCTGAATCGCGCAAGGAAAATTAAGCTCAGACAAAGGGAGCCAATCAAGCCAATGTTGCAGGAGCCTTCGAAAGTGGAACTCAGAAGCCGCAGGTGAAAGCAATGGTTTTCGCTCTCAATCGGGAGGAGGTTGGAGCAGATGCAGTGGTGGTAGAAGGTATGTTTACTATCTAAAGTCATTCCATTAATGCATTGATAGACCATGGATCCACCCATTCCTATTTAAACAAGAATTGTGCATATCATTTAGGTTGGGATGGAGTAGAACTACCTTTTACCTTATTGGTGAGTACGCCCATAGGGAAAATGGTGCAAGCAATCGGTATGTGCAGAATTGTAAGATTGAAGTGGGGAGAGAAAGTTTGGAGGGAGATTTGATAGTCTTAGCTATTGATGACTATAACTTGATTCTGGGTACAGATTGGTTGGATAAGCATGGGACTAAAATAGATTGTAAGAATAAGTCTGTTCAGTTCATTAGACCGGGATGCGATGTGTTGGAGTTCAATAGCAAGAGAGTAAAAGAGTTGATGTTTTTTATAGTTAGGGCAAAAGCCCAGAAATTGTTGAAGCAAGGATGTCAAGGATATTTGGCCTATATGATAAATAAGCCAAAGGATCAGTGCACTCTCAAAGATACGGATGTGGTAAGAGATTTTCCTGGCATGTTCCCTGGGGAAATCACTTTTCTACCTCCCAACTGAGAAGTTAAGTTCACTATTGATCTAGTTCTAGGAGTAGAACCGGTGTCTTGAACCCTATATCAGATGGCACCGGCAGAATTGAAGGAATTAAAGGAGCAGCTAGAGGAATTGGTGAAGCAAGGTTACATAAGACGTAGCACATCACTCTAGGGAGCTCCAGTACTATTTGTGAATAAAAAGGATGGGACCTTGAGATTATGTATCGACTCCCGATGGTTAAACAACTTGACCATAAAAAATAAGTATCATCTACCGTTAATTGACGAGCTATTCGACCAGTTGCAAGGATCCAGTTGTTATTCCAAATTAGATTTAAGGCAAGGATATTATCAAGTGAGGATAAAAGAGGAGGATATTCCCAAGACGGCCTTCAACACAAGATATGGTCACTACGAGTTTGTGGTGATCCCTGTTGGGGTGACAAATGCACCAGCGGTATTTATGGATTTGATATATCGAGTTTTCCATCTCTACTTAGATAAGTTCGTGGTGGTCTTCATCGATGACATACTCTTATACTCTAAGAATCTCGAGGATCATGCAGAACATTTGAAACTGGTATTAGAAAAGCTAAGAGAGCACAAGCTTTATGCCAAATTTATCAAGTACAAGTTTTGGCTAGATAGTGTGTCATTTCTTGGCCATGTGGTAACCAAGGATGGAATCAAGGTGGACCCAGCAAAAGTTGAAGCAGTTTCAGACTGGAAACAACCAGAAAACATCACGGAGATTCAAAGCTTATTGGGACTAGCCGACTACTATAGGAGGTTTATTAAAGGGTTCTCAACGCTAGAATCGCCTATGACCCGGTTGTTGAGAAAGGACGTACCCTTTGTCTGGAATGAGAAATGCAAAAATAGTTTCCAATAGCTGAAGCAAAGGTTAATGACAACACCCGTGTTTAGATTGCCAGAGGGGGTAAACCTTACGCGTTGTATACTAATGCTTTAAAGGAAGGTTTGGGGGACGTATTAATGCAGGATAGGAAGGTAATCGCCTATGCTTAGCAGAAGTTGAAGCCTCATGAAGTCAATTATCTCACGTATAATTTGGAGCTAGCTGCCATTGTATTTATTTTAAAGAAATGGCGGCATTACTTGTATAGAGCTGCATATGAAGTGTTTACTGATCACAAGAGCTTGAAGTACATCTTCACCCAGAAGGACTTGAATTTGAAGCAGCGGAGATGGATGGAATTTTTGGAAGAGTATCGTTACCCTATCAACTACCACCCTGGGAAAGCTAACATCGTTGCTGATGCCCGAGCCGTAAAGTCAAAATGGCCAAGCTGAGAGTGTAAGAGATTCAAGCGGTCCAAGACGTGCTGGATAGAAGAGTGGAAGTGCAGGAAGAGAGGATTATTGTTAGCAACATGAGATTGATGCCGGATCTAATGAGGGAAATCATCGAAGCTCGGCAAAGTAATGTAGAATTTCAACTTTTGAAGGATAAAGAGCTTAAACGACAAGGCAATGATTTCTGTCAGGATGAAACGAGAGTTTTGTATTTTCAAGATCGTCTGTGTGTACCTGATAAGCCCTAGTTGAAGGATAGGATTTTGGAGGGGGCACATAAAGGCAAGTATGCAATTCATCCCGGAGAGGTGAAAATGTATCAAGACCTGAAAAGGGCTTATTAGTAGCTTGGAATAAAGAAGAACATGGTTAAGTATGTCTCGACATGTGTGATCTATTATAGAGTTAAAGGAGAGCATAAAAAGTCGGCAGGATTGTTGCAACTATGACCAGTACCTAAATGGAAATGGGAAGAGATGACCATGGACTTCGTTACTGGACTCCGTATGGCAAGGACCCAAAAGGATGCCATATGAGTAGTGGTAGATCGTTTAACCAAGTTAGCGCATTTTATACCAGTGAATGTAAGGGATTCAATGGAGAAGTTAGCTCAGACCTACGTGTGAGAAATAGTCAGATTGCATGCAGTGCTTTCGAGTGTTATGTCTGACCAAGACTTGAGATTTACATCCCGAATTTGGGGCAAGTTTCAAGAATCAATGGGTTCTAGTCTAAATTTTAGTACAACGGCGCATCCGCAAATCGATGGTCAGTAGGAAAGGGTTATTCAAATATTAGAAGACATGCTGAGAGCCTGTGTATTGGATTTTAGGGATAAGTGGATTGAATATGTATCGTATGCAGAATTGGCATATAATAATAGCTATCAGTCTTCGATTGGAATGGCCCCGCAAGAAGCATTGCATGGACGTAAGTGTAGAGTACCTCTACGCTGGAGTTGTTCAGAGGACGGCCACATAAGCAAGTCTGGAGAAGTCTGCGTTCAATAAATGTTGGACAAAATTCAAGCTGATCAGAGAAAGGTTGAAAACGGCATAAAGCCGACAAAAGAGTTATACGGACGATAGGCGGAGAGAGTTGGAATTTCAAGTAGGAGATAGTATGTTCTTAAGGTTGACACTGAATAGAGGAATTGTAAAGCATCTGAAAGGTGGGAAGCTGAATCCAAGGTATTTGGGACTGGTTCCGATAAAGAAAAGAATTGGACTGGTGGCGTATCGACTAGATTTGCCGGATGGGTCGACAGGAATGCACAATGTGATTCATGTGTCACAGTTAAAAAAGTACAATGCCGACCCCGGACATGTTTTGAATAGTGAGCCATTGGTATTGCAACCCGACTTGAGCAAATTGGAGAAACTCGTGAAAATTCTAGACCGAAGTATCAAGACTCTCCGGAACAAGTAGATTCCTATGGTGAAGGTACAGTGGGAGCAGCATGGCAAGCAAGAAGCCACATGGAAAATGGAAGAGTGGGTAAAACGGAAGTATCCTGATCTGAGATAAAGGTATGCCTGAATTTCGGGTCGAAATTCTTCTAAGGAGGGGAGGATGTGAAACCCCCACCTAAAGCCAGCCTTAGAGTAAGGGGGATGGGATGCATATCATGTCATTCTGCATAAAAATATACTTTTTGAATGATTTTATGTGGCTTAGAATTGGAGTTTAGAGGATAAATGGCTTATTTATACTTGTTGGGTAGAAAAGGTAAAAAAGTAATTTTGCTTGAAGTCAAAATAGAACGAAGGCTTGAGGTTTAGATAAGAAAACTAATTGGGTGAGAAAATAAGAACAAGAGTTAGTATGGTTAAGTGGTTAGAGCTGTGTGATTTAACCCCTAAGGTCTTGAGTTCAAATCCCATCACTTGAGTTTTATATATGATTATCTTAACTATGTTTGAATTTTTGATTTTCTTACATTCCTTAAAGATAAGAATGTTATCTTAAGGGAGACATGAAGATAATGTCTTGACCATGTGATCATGTCCTAAAAAGAAATCGAGAGGAATTCTTGTCCCCTTTAATTTCTCTAGCCTTGTCCTAACATCTTTATAATTTAAACTATCTTTTATCCATTAATCCATTGTTTTATTTCCAAAAAAATTCTGTGAATAAAAGACCATTAAAAGACCTTCAAACATCCTCAAAAAAAATCAGCTACAAATCGGGCCAAAGAAAGCAGGAAATTCTGCACCAAAAACCATCTCCATTCTAGGTATTCTTGAAGCATTGAAAACCAGAAAATTTCCAGCTTAGTTTCTCAAGGCAAAGGCCTAAAACTTGCATTCAAACCTTTGGAAATTAGACCTTGTTCAGCCCTGGACTGAACACCATTGACCCCCACACTAACCTTGAGTGTTTGGACTCCATGATCACTCTTCAAAAAGTTCCTAAGATTACTCTATCCAAAATTCATTTGAACTTCAAACTAATTCCAGATTTTTTGCTCCATTAAAACACTCTTATAGAAACTGATCAAACAAGAATTTCTCTACAATTATAGACTAAGTTTCGGCCAGCATTATAAGCTGAACGAACCTCCATTCCTAGCATTAAGACTAGCTTGTTCAGCTTTACACCATTGAAGAGTAAGAGACCTCCCATGAACAACCACCATTAATTAATCCTCTACCTTAAACAACTCCTCATTTTCCTCCATTTGAATTTCAAAAAAACTGAACACTTCTCTCTCCTTCTTGCTAAACCAAAACTCCTATCTAAACTAGGCCATTCGGCCAACAACATTTCTTGCAATTCTCTAGCCATTTTAACTTAAGCTCTCTCAAGAACACCAAGAATACTAAGAACACACACTTCACCCCTTCAAGCCTAAACCTATCCTAAACATTTCCAATCAATCCCAAATACTCTTGATCACTCATATTTAATCCTTAGTCTTTATTTCTGGTCATTATAACACAAAATCATGCAAACCAGAATTTTCAAATGGATCAAAACCAGTTTTTTTGTTGAAGGTTCCAAGAACATCAAAAGATTAAACAAGAAAAACCTCTTTGTTCTTTCTCTTCTACTCAACTTTTAATATTCCATTCTAATGCCATTCGTCTCTCTCTCTCTCTCTTGGCTGAAATGGTGATGATCAACCATGGCTATTTTTCAGACCACCAAAAGGCTCTCAAGCTCGCATGGACCATCACTAATCAAGAAGCCTTTATCAAGCTATCATCTATCAAGTATTTCTTTTTGAATCATCATTTTTAATTTTTGGATTCGTGTCTCTTAGAAGTTGATAGTAAGATTGAATATAAATGGGGGATTGAGTATATATATGTGGATGAAGGGGATGGAGTTCGGACATGAGAGTTGAAATTTATGATTAGGCCTTATGGATTTTTCTTTTGAATTAATATAAGCTCATCATGGTTAAAGAGATTTATGGATGTTTTGATGCATGATAGATGTTATAACACCAATGATGATTAGGCCTTTATGTTCTTAATTTTCAATAAAGCCATGGATGATGATTATGTCTACTAGGAGATTGGCCATGTGTTAGTATATGTTAATTCAAGTATATTTTCATGAAAGGATTAGCATATTATTTAATATTTGGGAATGTGTTCATGAAAACTTTTCTATCAATAGGAAATCATGGTAAAAGATTATTTTCTTTGTTAATTCTAAAATTATTTTTATTAACAAATTTTATTACTTTAATTAGAATTATTATATTTAATCTATAAAATTCGAACTTACTAGGAAGGTTGCGAGATAGAATATTAATAAAAATATTAATATTTTTTATTTGTTAAATCAATAAAATCTTTTATTTAAAAAATATATAATAATAGTAAATAATAGAATATTAGAGTTAATTAATGTCAAATGGTCTTGTAGACCCTAATAATTAGCCTTACTAAAACTTTTACCTATATCCATAAATATTATTTATTATTAATTAATTAAAATTTAAGTATAATTCATTTATTATTAATTTTATTGGTTATTTATTATCTATTAATTAATAATTAAAAATTAAAGTGTAATTTATTATTCATAATAATAATACTATTTAAATATTACCATTTACCAATATTATTTAGGACTTAGTAGTATTCAATATTTAACACTAGTTTATTTATTAGTAATAATATTCATAATTTATTTTAAAACCCCTGGTTATTATAACCCATCAAGGTAGATTTATTTTATAAAATATTTTATCAACTAGTGTTAAAGCCTAAGACATTACGATCATGGTTAGTTGTGGTTGTGACCAGTTGAACTAGGGATTGTTTATGTAAGGTAGATATGGTCCGAATAATATCTTACGCCTTGTGTTTATCCCAGGCAGGGTTAGATTGACCTTGGAGGTTTTTTAAATTCAAGAAGAGCAAAGGATCAGGGAAATTCTTGCATGGAGTCATTTGAAGACCAAATGTGGCAAGCCAACTCATTGTATATGAGAATTTGTACCATAAAGCAATTATGAACAATTTTTCTTTTTTTTTTAATCAAGTAAGCTATTTAAAACTAAGCAAACGATTTTACACAAAACACTAAACTTTTCATAAAAGCAACTTGGCAAGAAGTTTAGAAACCATAATTGCTACTTTCAAGTAAATCATTGTATGATCACTTTTTCTCCCAAGTGGAACAAATAACGTTGAGTACTCAATAAGGGTAGACTACTAGGAATAGTCTTTGAAGGGTTAGGGTAAGTCTCTTTGTAGGTGGCCACCTCTGAGGGGTGCGTCCTTCCCGGATAGGATGCCAGTCTGGTAGGTCCTACCGATCCGAGCTAGCAAGATCAGTCAAAGTGGACTGTATGTTTTCAAACTACACAACCGATAAGTTTGGGTGTAGAGATGGAAGAGTATCTCACTTGGTAAGCTGTACACCTACCTTGTGTCAGTATGCTCAATGTGTGGCATTCTAATCGGTATATTGACATGGTGCACAACGTGTGGTGCCATGGCTACCTTTACTGAGTGGTTGTATTTATTATGCATACGTATGATTTGGAAAGGAAAACACCACTCTTCATTTATGATATTTATTTAATGCTTGTCAACACTTTCTTTTATGAAACTTTTACAACTTGCATACATGAACTATTTTACTTGAAACACTCAAAGAACACACGGGCTTACTGATATTTTTATCTCACCACCTTTTATACCATGTTTTCAGGTCGATCTTGCTGTGAAGGTCATTAGCTAGAATGTTGCCTATGTCTTGAACACTCTCTATTATTTTTCCTATGTATTGCTTTTGAGAGACAGTAGAAAATATTTATTTTTGAATTTTTTCATGTATTGCTGGGTTGTAATAAGTTAAAATTTGAAGTATTTCTTTTATTTTATTTTGTGTGCCTCGTTATAAAGACCCCTTCTCCTATGGATGGGCCGATATCTCCAGCCCTAATAGGGCATAGGTAGTGGGGTGTTACACTATGATAAGGGATTTGACATATTTACGAAATCAAATGGCCAATCTTCTACTGTAGTTCAAAGAAGAGGGCAAGAGCACCTAGATATCCTCAGCACTAGAATAAGGGGTGACATCCACACTCCTATACTGTATGAATAATAAGGGAAAGCTTGGGATAAGTACTCTATTGGAGGATTCTAATAAGATCTTTTTATAAGAGGTAGGCAAGGTATGAAAGAAGGATGAGGTAGGATATATAGAAAGAATGGAGGGAACGGTATGAGAAGGCTAGAGTGAGAATATATGGTAGCTAGTGATTGGGAGAAGGAGAGTATGAGGAAGATTTTGTGGAACAAAATAGAAGATTTGGGAATCATGGAAGAAGAAGAGAGGGAAATGATGAAGAATGGGAAATAAAGTACATAAAATTGAAGATCCCTACATTCTATGGGAAAAGTAACCCTAGTTGTATTTTGAGTGAGAAAATGAGATGGAATTTTTCTTTGAATACCATACTTATAGTGTAATGACAAATGTGAGATTGGTGATCTTCAGATTTCTAAGTATACTTTGGTTTGGTAGGATCAAGTTTGCACACAAGGAGTATAAATGGGAGTTCAACCTGTGGCCACTAGGAATTTCTTAAAAGACATGATACGGGCGAGGTTTGTTTTACTTGATCATTACAATGATTTTTACGAAAAACTTTAATCCTTCAAACAAGATAACAAAATGTGAAAGATTACCATAAAGAAATGGAGGTAATGTTCATGAGAGCTGATAGGGCAAAAGTTATCTATATTTTTCTGGTTATTTGAGGTGTTTTGTGATACATTTGGTGTAATTACTAGGCATATTCCTACATATTTGATATTTTACCCTTGAAAAGATGTTTTGGACTTTTATTGTAGAAAATAATGAAAAAATATCGAAACCGTCGTCGTCAGAGCACGGTCAGCACTCGCCGTGACCTACGAAATCGGTGACGACCCTAATTTGGAAGAACAATGGAATTTTCATCTAAAAAATAGAGTATGACCAGGCTGGCCAAAGCACTGTCGGCGCCGACTCTACTCTGTCCCATGTTTGCGAATTTTCCAATTATATGGAGATTGGGTAATGTCCCAAGAGTTTTTGTATTTTCCAATCTCTACTTAGTCTAGAACTCTTAGGGAACAAATTTTGGCCTCTTGGAAGCCTATTTAAACAAGAAAAATACAAGACAAATGTTTGAATCCAAGGATCAAAACTTCCAAACACTTAAAATGAGAGATTCATCATTCAATGAGCACTATTCAAGAAGGTTTCTAAAAAGATAAAGAAGGGCTTTCCTATGAATTCTTTCTTTTGCCTTTGTTTTCTTTTTCTAGGATAATGATGCATTTAATTTTTTATTTGTAATTTGACATTGTTTTAGGATTCATAGTTTTTGGATTAATTTAGTTATTTGATCAATTTTCTATCATCCTTCGTATTTGATTACTTATTATCATTGGTTATTAATGTATTTTCTTCTAAATGATTTGAGAAATGATGTTAGAAGTTCATTGTATTGATTTCATATATGCTAGATCTTAATTGATTTAGGAAACGCAGATAAGAAGATAAATCGAAGTAATCAAAGATTAGTTGATTTCGCCTAGTGTATAGAGTTATTGACTAATTTCATGCTTATTATCACCTAGAGCATAAGATTAATTTATGAGGAATAGAGTTTAATGTATTTTTTGGATTTGTTGGTTTGATTGGGAAATCTGCTAATTTAATGAAGAGATAGTGATTATGTGGATTAGAAAAGAAGTGAAGTCTGTATAAGTGGTTTTATGACTTGGGAAATTATTGAATTCTACTTTATATTCCTTCATGGTGCCAAGATAATAATTAATTGAGATAGTTGCTAAATGATTCATGGCCATTTATGCTTGGACAGTTGTCTAAATTGCATATTCGTACATCCTTGAGTTGTGCATATTTCTTTATTTTTTCTTTTTACTATCTTATCATTGTATCTAGTTTCTTAAATAATGAATGAAAAGTGATTAGTGTGTACTTCTTCCTTTGAGGACCGATACTCATTAATTCCTTATACTATGCTTGGGAAGAGTATACTTGCTCGTATGTGTATTTTAGGATTAATATTTTAATTAAAACTTGGCTAAGGGATGGATTTAAATTTAATGATTTTTATACACTCAAAATTTATGCATCAAGAGCCAATATTAATGATGATATTATGGCTATCAAGGGTAGATTCTTAGGTGGATTGATTAGAAAAATAGCTAATGTGGCAGAGCTATACTTCTAGAGGAGCTAAGAAGAGATGGTCCATATAGGAATAGAAGTTGAGAAATAAGTTAAGAGGAGGACCTTTGTGAAGTTAGCACACCTGCTTCCAAACACTTCTAGCAAGATACCATCCATGAAAGAAGAAGCTCTGAAACCATTTTACAAAGAGTACAACAAGCTAATAGAAGATTGGAACAAGGATAAAGGAAAAACCATCGAGAGACCACAAAGGAATTGAGATATTAAATGTTTTAAGTGTCTTATCTATGGTCATGTGGTGTAAGAGTGATCTAGTATAAGAAGCATGTATACCAATGCCTATGGAGAAGTGTCCATTGCAGAAGAGGACAAGAGAGATAGACATAATAAGGATCAAGAAGAGAATGAGAATGAAAAAAGTCTTGATTGAGAGGTTATTAGTCAAGAGTATGCCATAGTTGGTGTTCCAAGAAGGTCTTTAAACTCTTAAGCCATTGAGGATCATGAGTATCAACAATGGAGAGCATTTTCAACACAATGTGTCTAATCAATAAGATGCCTTATAGTGTCAACATTGATAGTAGATGGAAGTTGCATGAATGTTATTAGTGCTAGTTTAGTTGATGAATTGGGAATTAATTGGATCAAACACTAGAAGCTATATATACTATAATGGTTGAGTGATAGTGAGGAATTGAGGATAAACAATCAAGTACTAGTATCGTTGGAGATGGGAAAAGTATAAGAATGATGTGATGCATGATGTGGTTCCAATACAATGGGTCAATTACTTTTAGGGTGTTATGGCAATATGATCGAAGTGTTAGGCATGATGGGAGAATAGAAACTTATGGGATCGACAAGAAGGGAACAAAGTATACCCTTCTTCCTATGTTTCCAAATGAATTGAATGGTGATCAAAGAATCATGAGAGTAAGAGAGAAGAAAAATAATGTGGAGATTGCTAAGCAATGTCAAGAAAATAAGAGAAAACAACAAGCGAGGGGAAAAAAAAGAGTTAAGAGAGAGACTAGAAATGCAACAACCATTAATAATCAAAGACACAAGTGAGCAACAAGAGTAGAGTGGAGGAAAAAAGAGAGTGAACTTTTTGCCAATGAGAGCGAGATTGTTGGGGCTATAGAAGCTAAGGACCCAGTTATCCTTCGCAAATTTTCCTTTGTCTCTATTAATGACTATACCACTTCTTTATCTCATGAAATTACAGGAATGATCTAAAAATTTTAAGACATTTTCTCTAAGGAGATGCCAAGAGGGCTTCCACCATTGAGGGGCATCGAGCACTAAATTAACTTCGTGGTTGACGTGCTCACCTTAAATAGAATGGCATATACAAGCAACCCGAAAGAGGACAAGGAATTACAACAACAAGTTGAAGGATTGCTTGAAATGGGGCATGTGAGAGAATATAAGCCCGTGCATGGTTTTGGTTCTTAAGGTACCTAAGAAAGCTAGAGATTGGCAAAGGTGGGTGGATTCTCGCGCCATCAACAATATCATAGTAAAATATTACTATCCTATTCCAAGGTTAGAGGACTTGCTTGATGAATTATATGGATTATGCATATCTTCTAAAATTTATCTAAAATTCGATTATCATCAAATAAGAATTACGGAAGGGTATGAGTGGAGAACTGCTTTTAAAACTAAGCAATGACTTTATGAATGTCTTGTGATACCTTTTGGACTCTCTAATACACCACATACATTCGTATGTTTTATGGAACATGTGTTGAGGGAATTTATTGGAAAATTTGTTGTTGTATACTTTACTAACATCTTGATTTATAGCAAGTCCTATAGTATTATTGTTGGTCATCCTAAGAATATGCTAATAGCCCTTCATAGTGAGATACTTTTTACCAACCATGAGAAGTTTGCATTTTGTCTTGAAAAGATTACATTTTTTGGTTATGTTGTGAGAATGGACTTAAGGTAAATAAGAGCAAAATTCAAGTAATACAAAATTAGCCTACACCTACTACCATTACCGAAGCGAGGAGCTTCAATAGGTTAGTTAGTTTTTATGGACGATTTATTAAGAACTTTAGCACCCTAGCAGCCTCCTTAACTAAGATTGTGAAGAAGTGTGTGGGATTTAGATGAGGAAAAGAGCAAGAAATGGCTTTTAAAACTCTTAAGGATAAGTTAAGTCAAACCCCACTACCTATTTTGCCAAATTTTAAGAGGGCATTTGAGGTAGAATGTGATGTGAGTGGAGCAAGATTAGGAGTTTTCCTTACCCAATATATGAAGTCTATTACTTATTTTAGTGAGAAGTTATTCGGAGCAACCCTAAATTATTCTACCTATGATAAGAAACTTTATGCCTTAATTAGAACTCTTCAACATTAGCAACATTATTTGCTTCACAAAGAATCTATAATTCACACTAATCATGAGTCATTTAAGCATCTTAAGAGGCAACACAATCTCAATAAGAGGCATGAAAAATAGACGAAATTTATTGCAACCTTTCTATATGTTGTCAAGTACAATAAAGGTATATTATTGTGGATGCTCTATCACGAAGGTATGCACTTCTTAACTCTCTTGATACTAAATTACTTGGGTTTGACATGTTGAAAGAATTATATGCTATTTATGAGAAGTTTGGGGAAATCTTTCAAGCTTGTGAAAAAAAATGGAGTTGGGAAATTCTATAAGAGTGAGGGATTTTTGTTTACAGAAAATAGGCTTTGTGTACCTAGGGGTTCTATTTGGCTTTTGTTAGTTAAAGAGGCCCATAAAAGAGGCTTGATGGGATACTTTGACATTGCCAAGACTTCATGCATCCTAAAGAAACATTACTTTTAGCCTAAAATCAAGAGGAATATTTAGAAATTTTGTAACCAATGCATTACTTGCAGGAATGCAAAATCTAGATGTTTTCCTCATGGTCTTTTTACTCCTCTAGCCACCCCTACTATGCCTTAGGTCGACATATCCATAGATTTTGTTTTGGGCTTACCTAGAACAAAGGGTGGGAAGGATTCCATTTTTTTGGTAGTAGATTGGTATTCTAAGATGCAACACCCCACCATCATAGGGCACGAATGAATGCGGATGTCTCCCCATCGAGTGGACATAAGGGTCATTATAATAAACTAAGTAAACAAATGACCAGAACATACAGACAAACTGAATAAAACCTTACACGGCTTTGAATAATACATCAATCCCAAAAAATGAAATAACATATTAAAGTACTTCAACTACATTATTCTACAAGATAATAATCATATAATAAAATAATATCTTATACATCGAGATCAAATGTGACAACTATAGACTTCTCCATCATGTCTCAAAACATAATTCCATGTAAAACATAAATTAAAAGGTGTGTGATATAATCTCAGTAGGTCTCATATGTGCTTCGTGAGAAATTTTCTGAGAAAAAAATTTTCATGAGGCAAGAGTTATTGTTTCAAAAATAGGTATGATTTACAATATATTATAATCTCAACACACAGTATAAGAATATGGGAGAATGATATAATTTACAATATTTTCAAAAAAGAAGATTAGTTACGTTAACAACATTTTTCCATATCAAATATAACATTCATATTGAGCTTACCAATCTGATTGCCTCTTACGGTCTCACAAAGTAATTCACATTTCGAAAATTGTACTTCGAATATTAAATTTCAAATTACGAATTACTATCTCATATCCAATACCTAAAGAATCTCGTCTGATCTAACTGAAAGGATCTCTGTCCAACCGAATTAACAAAATTGGGCGTAAGATCCCGGATAGGATTTACAATTCTTTTACCATAATAAATTGCTATCCAACTCGAATAGGATATACAATCCATTCGTCATTATAAACTGCTGTCTAGCCTGAATAAGATGATTAGTCCTACCGTCATAGTGCTATCTAGCTCAGATATCTCTTGTCCATCCTCCGTTTTTCCATGAAAAACATGTTGCTAGCTAAGGAGGATTAAATTACAAGTATTGTCGCCCTGCTTTGAAATGTCAACTGTAACACCCCATATTTTCTTCTTGTCGTAGTGGGCCACAATTACCGGGCATACAACGGCTAGCCAGGGACAATTCATCACAATGTCCTGTCACCTTGTTTGGAGTAAGACAATCCCCAGAACTAATCAAGTTACTTGGGGTCGTCTACCTCTAACATGGGCTAGTACAAAGATCAAAGTCCTTGCTGAATACTCAACGCAACAACACTAACCCTATCTGACTGATCAGGCTTGAAGGTCACCTGATCCCGCAGGATTTCCAAATCAAAACATTTCTTATTGTCTGAGGCCGTACTTGATCACAAAAGTCATTTTCCAAGGGTATTCAGGTCATTTCACGCTTGCCAGATTCCAAAAGACTTTTTAATGGTATCCGAGTCATTTTACCCTTACTCGATTTGAAAAATATTCACAAAAGTTCCAATAAGGATATTTCGGTCATTTACCGAATGCACGAGTTCCAAGATTTTTCATAAAATATTTCAATAAGGATATTTGGATTATTCTCCAAATACCTAATTCCAAAATTTACCATTTTTCAGAAATCCTAAATATTTAATCCGAAAATGACTAAATTTACAAAATTCGTGTTTTAAACATCCAGTAAGGTTTCCAAGCTGAATATGAAATTTATTCGAGTCCGAAATAACATAAAAACAGTTGTTGCTCATGTAAACCTTACACATATTTGAGAATTTCTAAAATGGCATAAAACATAGCATTTCATAGAAAATCAAAGCACACTAGCCTTTAAAAAGGTTTAGAAATCAATGGGACTCACCTTGTATATTAAGTCAAAGTTGCACTTGTATAGTCCTAAAAGAAGTTTCTTTGACTTGATTTACCTTCACCATTAGTATATCTCCGTATTATTACTTAATGGGTTCAAATGCTTGATCGTTTGATTAAGGTTTCTATAAGTTCCTTAAAGAAATAATTGAATTAATGATTTTGATGGTGTTCTGGTTTTACAGCAATACCATCCTCCACTATTCTTCACATAACTTATTCAATATAGGTCAAAATAAGGTGAGGTTACTTCCATAATATTCCTAAGACATCCCTCTATCAATTCCGGGTCATGAGACATGTAAATTCCATCCCATTTTGTACAGTTTTCAGTTCATTCCACTGTTCCGAGTTTGGAGTTCAGTTTTGTCATCTTTCAGTATTTTGTACATATCTCTTTCAATACAGGTCCAAATGAGGTGAAACTACTTCCAAAATACTCCTAGGACACTTCTATATCAACTTCAGGTCATGGGATATTCAAAACTCTCTCCATTTCGTTCAGTTCTTCAGCTAAACTTACCGTTCCAAGTTGAAGGTTCAAAATTACAATTTAGAAGTCCAACTTGTTTTAAATTATTTCTATGGTTTCTTCAACATATCATATGTAACACCCCGGAAAACCTAGGACCGCCAGCGCCGGGGATGTCCCCCCATCCAAAGGACAAGGGGTCTTTATAACTAGGTCACAAATAAAAATTGCTGGAATAAATAATACTCAAGCTAAAAGAATTTATTACAACCCAAAAAAAATACTTCAAAAGTACATCCATGAAATTCCAAAACAAAACCCATAATTAAAATCATCCATACTCGTCTCCCAAAGCAGTACATAAAATCAAAAAAACCACATTCTCTTCCAAGGTAGCCACTCACCCACAACAGGATCAACCTGAAATCATGATAAAATGTGGTGAGACAGAAATCTCAGTAAGTCCGTGTGTGCTTTGGGTATTTAGCAGAAACAGTTCATGGATGCAAAGTGTAAAATCTTTATAAGAGAAACATTGGCAAGCAATAAATATCAGTCAAAAGCAAGAGTGGCGTTTTGGCTCTTCTAGCCGTACATAAGTAATGAAATCAACCACTCGAAAGAAAGGGATATGGGTTGCCACACTTTGGGCCCCATAACCGGTCAGAATGCCTAACACGTTGTGCAGATTGACAAAAATAGGTGATCGGCCTACTGGGTAAGATACTCCTCCTTCTCTGTACCCGAACAACCACCGGATGTCCATTCCGGCAAAAACACAGTCACTTGACTGAAACAAAATAAAATGCTAGCTCGGACCGGCACGACACACTGGAACTAGCATCTTATCCGGGAAGGACTCACCCATCAGAGGTGGCCACCTACTGAGAGGCTCACCCTAACCCTTCAAAGACTAGTCCTAGTAGTCCACCCTTATTGAGTACTCAACGACATTTCCCACTTGGGATAAAATGAACAGAGCATTGCTCTGCATGAAAATAGCAATTTGGGGGTTTCCAAGGTTTTGAGCGAAATCAGTTTTAGAAAGAGTTTCGAGGTTGGAAAATCTGCTCATTAACTTTGGAATAATTCCAGCGTTGGAAATAAAGATGAATTCAACCCTCAATTACCTTCGAATAAATGAGTGTCCATACACTCCATATTTAGCTTGCCATAAGAAAACATTTCACATCGATAGGTTTTATGCAGGAGCTTACTTGATTATTGCTCACAACAACAAGGTCTCGGACAGATGACCTAACCCCACATGGGCAAATACAAATCTTAATCAGATTCAAGCCACAATCCACTTTCTCAATTTTAAATCAACTTAATCCATTACTACCATGATCCTAGTGTCCCAAGCTTTAAGGCAAAATAATAATTGAATAGGTTTATAAGCTCAGTTTAATTTGTTATTTAAAATAATTAATGGATTAGGAGATAAATTCTATTAACTTGAAAGTTTAACTCTTGTTAAGGAAAATTTAGAGTTTATTTGATCAAGAGCCATAGGTGGTACTAGGTAAAATAGTAATTTAATGGTAGCTTAGTTGTTAGAAAATAATTGATAGCTAAAACTAGTTAAGATTAAATTTAATAAGTCTTCCTTGGAAAATAATAAGTAAATTCTTAAGGGTTTTGATCTAGTAAATATTTTATTAAGTATAAATCTTTTTCATAAGGGCTTTAATTAATTTGCTTTATTTTAAATAATATTTATTTATTTTATTTTCTAGAAAAATCATTATTTATTTGACTAAAATATCCTTTACATATATTATAATTCCAAATCTACCATTCCTAGGGTTTTCGAAATTCTTTAGCAAAAATCATTAGTAAATATTTTATTCATGAAATAAAATTTTCTTAGGGACAACTAGATCATGATCAAGATTCCATGGTCAACCATAATCAATAACATACTCAATCCTTCAATTCATCAAATCATCCAAGTCTTGCACATAGGCACAGATCTAAATTTATTATTACATGATTTAACATCTACTAGCATTAACATGATCATGGCTTCACAATCTAAGTATGCATATAAATCCTATTCATCCATGGTGACATAATCTCTAGCATGCTTCATCACAAATACTACCTATGACATGCATCAAATCTCAACTCATCATTAAATCCACCAACATAATCCTTCCATGCATAAATTCCATCTCCTTCACAATCATACATATACTCATGCTTCAATCAACAACATCACATACACAAACCCATCGCCATTCATCAACCTAGAGACATGCTTCTAAATTTTAAAAAGATGATTGAAGGTACTTACTTGATTGATGAATGACTTGAAGGAGTTTAGAGAAGATCTCAACTCCTAGATGGCTAATCTTGTTCAAGAATGGTGGCGAAACCATGGTCATGGAAAAAGAGACCATTCGGCCAAGGGAGGAATTTCGGTCCATGAGAGAGAGAGAGAGAGAGAAAAGAAGAGATCATTAGCATGCTTATTCATATAGGTTTTCATTAGAGATTAAGTTTGAAGAGGATGAAGTTGTTACAATAAGTTTACCTTGAAGGTGTTCATGTTCTTCACAGAAATTTCTGCTTTTTGATCCAAAGTAGCAAGATGATTCTGAGGAGTTTGATGTTAATAAGGGTGTTGATGAATGCACAGCAAGGAGTAGATCAAATCTGGAGATTTTCGTGAGGGTTTGAAGTGGTTTGGAGGGGTATTAGGTGTGGAGAAGGAGTAGGTGTTCTTGGTGTAGTGTGTGTGTGTGTGTTCTTATTGCTTGAAGAAAATCGAGAGAGAGAGAAGAGAAGCTGCCGATTTTTCTGAGAAGTTGTGGCTGCCAAAATTCTGTAGGGTTTAGGGAGTGACTTTTCTGATTTGGAAGGGAAAGGAAAGACTAATTGTTACAATCCTTGAAGAATATTTTTAGAAAGAGAATTTGGAAACTAGATATTCCAAGAATATCTTGATTTTTCTGGACAGTTTTGAAGTCTCCTATGGCCGACTGGATTGTGCAGTTTTTTGGGGAATTAAAGTTGGTTAAAGGAGCCTGGTGATGGCCGAAACTAGGGTGCAAAATGGTGGAGAAGATGTCTGATCAATTGAGCAAAATTTTATGGAAAGTTGTTAAACAAGATGGATGAAATTTTGGAAAGTAATCAAACTAAATTGTAGGGATTTGGTTGAGAGATTTTCGGTCAGCCATGGAGAGAATTTCATGCAGAAGCTTCAGGGAACAATGGAGCTCTGTTAATGGAGGTTTAAGGGAGGTTTTGACAAAAGTAGGTTGGGGTTTTTGGTTGAAACAAAATAGGAAACAAGCTGGACAAAAATTCTGCTCAGGAATTTCGCTGAACAAAAATTTCCTGGCAGAATTTTCGTCTGCCATTTCCAGCAGATTTGCAGTGAGTTTTGAAGGGGATTTCAAAGGTATTCAAGGCTGATTTCTAGCCTTCTTTATGGAGGAAAAACATGGCTAAGGTGCTGCACAAAATCTAGGAGAAAACAGCTTGATTTGGAGCTCACAAAGCTGATTTTCGTACAGGAATTTTTCCTGTTTTACTCCAGCTTGTGCAGTCTGAATTTGGGCAAGAAACTTTCAGGTTTCAACTGATCCTAAAGACCATTTTTCTGGTAGCATTTGGGAGGAAATGTGAGCTACAATTTTCGACCTTTTGAAGGCACAACAAGCTGAAAAATTTCAGCTCATTTCATGAAGATAGATGAACTAAGTTAGAGGAAAAATTTCAGCAAGCTTTCAAGAGGGATTTTCCCCTTGAATTTTTCCCACAAATCACTTACATTTTCCAAACCATGAGAAGCCTTTTACTAGGACATTTTGATCCTAAAAGACCTTAGTCCTCTACTGAATTTTCTGAAAAGGAAAAGGATAGAACACCTTGATCAAACTAAGGAGTTGGAAATTAAGAAAAGCTAAAGATCAAGGGAGAATGAATTCCCTTTTGGCATTTCGCGAAGAACAAAAGAGTGAAGTGAGAATTCTCCTAACATGTCTCTCCTAGGACATCATCACCACATTGATCTAGGCCCTCATGGCCGAAACCATCCTTTTCCAAGCAAAATAAAATTTACTCAAGCTAAAGCTTCTATGATGGACTTTGAACCTTAGACCTCAAGAATTAATTCCAAGGCTCTAACCACTAAACCACAACAACTCTTGTTGCTATTTCTACTAGAAAAATTATTTCCTAATCAATTCACAAGCTATCTCCTTATTTTCACCTCGGGCAAAAATTACCATTTTGCCCCTCTCACACATCACTCACCAACAAGACTTCAAGATAATAAAAATCAAATTCAAAGCACATAGAAATCATATGCGAACATATTTAATCATGAAATAAAGCATGACATGCATCCCAACCCCCTTACTCTAAGGTTAGTCTTGACTGGGGTTTCATATCATATCACATGTAAACCCTTTAATACCTCATTTAACATCCCAAAATCATTGTTCTAACAGGTTTTCATGCCCATCACTTCTCTTTTGTTCAAACAAATAAATTATTCCAAGCTTACCAAACCAGTAAATTTTTAACAGCTTTCACCATTCTTGCTATTCATGATCTCTTAACCATTCAAAACCCTTACAACCTCCATATAACTTGTTCCAAATCCTTTCTAACTAGTCTAGGACATGTTTAGGATTATTTATGCTTCATTTACAGTCATTATTACTCAGATTTTCTTTGAAGTTTCCAAACAACACAAGCTAGTTATTCATCACCATCAATTAGCTCTTCTTGTTTCTTTATCATTTCCATCCTTTTCCTTTCCAAATTTTCAGCATACTATCACTCCAATACATCTTAAATGAACTGAAAACCATGTTCAATTCATCACCAACCTAACCGGTCAACCAACAACCATCACAAAATCAAAATATTTTCATTACTCAACATCAACAAATTCATATGCAAATAACTTCCAACTTCTAGTATCATTCTCTTAGCTATTGAGAAGTGATCCCTTACCTTTCCAAGATGAATGCAAAGCTGTAACAATTCCTTCCTTTTCTTCCTTTTCCTTTCCTTCTCCTTGCTGCCAATTCTCCTTTTCTTCTTTATTTTCCTTGCTACTGAAATCTCCCTCTCTCTCCCTTAGTCTCTCTTTTGTTCTTCCTTTCCTCTCTTCTCTTTTTCTGTTTTTCTCCTCTTCTCCCAGCTCTCTCTCTTGGCCAAAACCTTTCTCCCCTTGGCCCTATTATTTATATAGTTTGTCTCTTGGTCTTACTTTGGTCTTAGTAAAAGGAACTAAGGTGAGTTGGTCATTCTAGAAGCTTTTAGGCTTTCATAGAACTTAAAAGAACCTTGTAGAATATCCTAGAAAATTTTAGAACCATGTAGAAGCTTGTAGAAATCCTTAAAACTTCTCAAGATTAATATATTTGCTAACCATGCATGGCCGTGCATAATTATGGTTAACTTGCTCTAACCTAGTTTAACTTAATTAATCTTGGTCAAATGAAGTCAAAGGGTGGTCTAACTTGGTCAAAATTATTGTGCTTGTGGGCCATCCTTATTTCTTTCTTGTGGGCCCTCTAAAATATCTTTGTATATAATGCAATATAATTAAGATATTTATGGTATTAATTGCATTATATATATAATAATATTAAGAATAATATAATAATTCAATTATAATTATTGAATATAATAATACTATAATTTAATATTACCAAGAGATATTGGTATTAAATAATAGATATAAAAATAATAGTAATGGATGATAGAATTAAAGTGATAATAATAATATTATCATTAAACTACAATAATAATAAGAAGAAGAAAATACGATAATAATAATAAATATGATAATAAAATAAACTAAAATAAAATTTAGTATAAAATGAAATAAAATTAATAATAATAATAATAATAATAATAATAATAATAATAATAATAATAATAATAATAATAATAATAATAATAATAATAATAATAATAATAGCACTGGTGATGGTTATATTATAACAATATGATTAATGTTATTAATTTGTAGCCTTAATAATATTATTAATAATAAGGAAAAGAAAATATATCATTAATTTCTTTGTATATGTATTTTTATTTTAAACAAGACTATTCTACATAAATGCTTTACGCAAGGCGGGTAATTACATCGACTATCCAGAGGTAGCCTCTAACCGGATAGCATCCTTAGCTTCACAAAACCTAGTATAAGAAGAAAGTCTCTTTAAGTACTCAAAAATAACAACACAAAACCACATGGTTCACAATAGACACGACACAATGCCGACATGCATAGATTGTCAAAATATATTTTTGAAAACAGCTCAATACTTTTTGAAAAGATTTCACAAACATTTATGGAAATATTTTGACAAGCTAATTTGATCTATCCTTTTGGGTTTATAGACTCAAAGCAAAGATAAGGATTGGAACCATAAGATTGGTTTAGACTATTAAAGAAGAACCATCAAAAGACTCTCTTAAGGGCATCTTTCAATCTGGATATAACATCCCATGTCTTTACAACCTTCATATTTATTGGCTCGATGGCTTGTTTTGCTTGAACCCTATATTAAAAGCTCTTATAATTTGATCTTTTCCTTGGCACCATGGCATGTCGCTTGAATCTCCATCCCCCTTCTTTAGCTTTAGCTTCTTGCTTAGATGGACTTCTATCATTCGCCCCCTCCCCCCCCTACCCCTATTTTTTTTTCTGTGGATTCATCCTCGAAAGAGCTCGTACATAAGTTCTGAAATAAGAATTGTTTTGTAAAGGCAAAAATGTATGTTTATGTTCTCCCACATACAACTCATTTTTCCTATCATTTTCATTCTCTTTTTTTTTTTTTTTTTGGGTACAATCTCCTCATTATTTTCATTTTTCAGGCACAAGAAAGTCTCTCTCAGTTTATTTATAATTTTTTTCTTTGGAATATTCTTTTTGGTTTCATGTTTCAACTCCCATGAAATTTCTACCATTTTTGTACTCTCTTTAAGCTCTCCATCATTCCTCTCTTGTTTTTGTTTCTTTCTCAACTCGTTTCTCTTGATGTCTTCTACCCTCATGATGTTTTGATCTTTAAGCCCCTCACTAGGAGATAATAGAAGTAGAATAATTTTCTTTCTATCTTTCTTTAAGGTGTACATATTCTTCCTCCCCTTGTGCACTACATCTTTATCAAATATCCATTTCATTTTCAACAAAATATGCCCTACTTTCATTGGAAACACATCATATAACACTACATCATTATAGGCCCCATATAAAACTCAACATTTACATGTTTTTTTACCTTCACTTTACAACAATCACTCGACTGTTGGAGTTTGTATGGTTTAGGAAATCTCATAGTCTTTAGTCCCAAGTCCACCACTAAGGCAGCACTGATCACATTTGTACAACTTCTTCCATCTCTGATTACACTACAGGATTTTTGTTGAACTGGACAAGTTGTGCAAAAGATATTTCCCCTTTGTGAATTCTCCCCAATATCATCATCATTTTGCATTCACAGTCTTTCTAGCAACAAGAATAAATGGAAAACCCTTTCCAAACTCAAACTTTTCTTCACTTCCTTTTTCTTCTCTAGGCTTTGTGAAGCCTTTCAATGATTGTCTTGGTGTCCCATTCTTTTTGCTTGTTGAATGATGAAATATAGGATTGTTGCATGTAGTTTCTTTAGGATAGCCCTTTTTCTTGCACCTCTCAAATTTTTGCCCTCATGTCTTTCTTTTTCTTACCCGAAACATTTCCTTCCTCTTCCTCTCATTGAAATTTTTGGACAATCCCCCATACAATGGCCTTTTGAACCCTTCCTTTGTTACTCATACAATGGAAGTAGAGCTATATATTCATTTCTCACTCTATGGCTATCTTTTCTTTTAACATCTGCCGAGGCTTGGTCTTGGTTAGATTTCCATCTCATAATGTCCCTTCTCATGTCATACATTTTTGTTAGGAAAGTTTCAAATGTGGCTTTGATAACTAATGAATTTCCTTGGGATATTGTATTAGAAATGTTTTTCAAATGGTATTTACTCAAAGAATTTGGATAGAAGAGAAAGTAATTCTTCCCAATCACTCCATCACGTATATCCATTCAAGAATTGTCATTCAACTCTTGTGTTTTACTCTCATTGGGCTTTCACAATAATTAGCCCACCCTTTTGCCTTTTCAATTCACTCAATTCCTCAACAAGTCATTTCCAAAAAAACCTCCCTAATTGCTTAGGAGCTAGTCCAAACTTGATCAGTTCACTAACCATCTAAGGACGGTCCACTAGGTGTGTTAGATGGAAAGTGTACAATAAGCAACAAGACCAAAAGAAATAAGCCAAAAAAAGATAACTCAAAGAATTTAAGAGTTCAACAACCTCAATTTAGCTATCTATAGAATAACAAGTCTTGACTAGCAAGACTGATTTTTAAAAAAATGTAAGAAGTCCAAAGATTATATTGTTCAAGAACAAGAACAATGATTGAGGATCATAGTTGTCCAATAAACATGAACAAGAATTCACTACTAAGATAGCTCAAATTGGATATATAATTCCTACAAAAATATGTGCGTTCAAGAGATAACCAACTATAGAAAATTTTCACAAAAGATTGGACTAAAATTTAAAGCTATGAGTGTACTCAAGCAAAATATCAAATGCTTAGTGTGTAACCTCGCAACTTAAGAATTTTTCAAAATTTTCTCACTTGTAACATTCCAAAAACCTACAAATCACAAGAAAATTTAATCCCCAATTATTATAATAACATGAAGGAATAACTTCTCAACAAATAGAAGAAGTAAAAAACATGGGTTTTATATTTCATAAAATTAGCATAAAAATAAGTTATGAAATTCCTTTTTGAGCTCAACAAATTTGTAGAAATTAAATCCAAATAAGCATAAGATTTCTACAATTTTAAGCTTCAAATAGCTAGTCAAACATCAATCTAATAACATGGAACAAGTTTCATAAGAGAAATTCAAGAAAACTCAAACAAAACTTGAGCTTTTTGTGGAGTGCCTTGTGAATGATGGGATTTTCCCTGTTTTTCTTCAAATTTTGAAGCCTTCTTCTTTGTAAATCAAGCTTTGATAAGAATAAAAGCTTTCTTTACTGTGATACCATTTTTATATGAGCTCTATGGGGTTGATTTTTCAATGAATTTGGTGGACAAAAATATAGCAAAATTACATGACCCATAAGTGACTCAAAACTTTAATTTTGTGAAGAACTGACACATCAAATTTAAATACTAGGATCCTAAGCCAAATAGAGAACTTAGAATATTAAAAAAGAGAATCAAGTCTCCTAAAATACAATCTAAGACCCTTCATTCAAGTAAAGAACAAAGAACACTTGAAGAAGAATTTTAGGCAACCAAAATAATCTCTATTCTTGAACCTTAGAATAACAAGAAACTAAGACTCTATTTTGATAAGTAAATTTGATCTATCCTTTTGGGTTTATAGAATCAAATCAAAGATAGAGAATGGAAACTTAAGATTGCTCTTGATCTTTATGGAAGAACCCTCAAAGAACTCTCTCAAGAGTGTCTTTTAATCTCAATATAATATCCTACTTCTTTACAATCTTCATATTCCTTGGTTTGGTGGCTTGTTTTGCTTGAACCATCTATTGAAAGCCTTCATAATTTGGTCTTTTCCCTAGCATTAGAGAATGTGGATTGAATCCTTATCCCCCTTCTTTAGCTTTAGATTAATGCTTAGACAGATTCCTATCAATTAGATTCTAGTCAATTTGAAATTGCTAGGCCTAAGACTGAACTAATTACTCAAATGATATTAATCTTTATACATTCAAGTGTGGAACCAAATGCACTTAATTTTTTTTTGGAAAATAGGGATCTTCAACTTTTTTTTTTAAGAAAAAAGATAAAAAGTCTGGTGCTGACAAAGGTATCTCACAGCAAGTACCGATCACTACTCATTTCAATTAAGAAAAGGCATCATAGGTGATCTTGTCAAAAGAACATATTGATATAACAGAGAAAAATAAGAATATAGTGCAAGGAAGGGAATATATGATCAAATAAGTAAGTATTGTTAAGAGTGACATTGACAAAGTGAGGAGAAGGAAGATCTTGAGATCATTGAGATAATATCAACTATTAAGAAAATGAAGACCAGAGCCTCAGCCAAGTAAAAAGGTAAAGAAGTGGAAGTGAAAAGATCTAAGAGAAATATTATGGCTTCTGGAGATCAATTTGATACTATTATTAACAAAAAGATAATGGTAGAATGACATATAGATTTGTCCAAGTTTGCTGACCTAAATCTTGCAGATCCTTTCCAAATGGTATAATGATACTCTTGTCCAAGAATTCTGTGCCAATATCAAACCTATTGTGACAGAACCCAAAGGTCATTTTTATTACACAGTCTTTCTTAGGGTTATTCTTGTTTTCTTTTGTCTAGAAGATATCTTTGCTATTTTTAGTGTACTTCATTACAAAGATATTAAAGGTTGGAGGAGACGTTGACTTAGGCTAAGTTTGTTAAATCTTGAGAGTGGGATGGTGCATTCAGGGCCTACTGAGGGTTATTTGAAGACCTCTGCATATACTGGGCTTTACTTTTCTCTATATAAATTGTTATGTGTTAAGTGGTAGCTAACGAATAATGTTTCTATGATATTAGAGGACAAAGCTATACTTGTGTTCAAGAAAGGGATGTGTTGTGCGATTTCAAGTATGGGAAATATTATCTACAAATCCACAATCAAACAATTTTTAAATTTAAAATGCCAAATACTCAAATCACACAATTAGACAGGTATATTAATCACATAGTATAGTATTTTGTTGGCAAGTGTAGAAGATACTCGGGAAAGAGATAAAGGTACCATTATAAACTCTTATTCTTTTGTTTAGCCTAACAAATTAATGGAATAAACTAACCAAAATGGGCAAACGTGGAGAATCAACATTAGCTCATATAAGATTGACCATAAGAAAATTAAGGATTAAAAAAAAGAGTAAAAGGCATATACTTGTTAAGAATCCCTCTAAATTACCAAGTGCCAAATAGAACTTAAGATTGCTAACTTCTAATTCTAATACCAGTAGAGGTTACAAATGCAAAAGCCACTCTCTTTCGAGTTATTGATTTCCTATTAAAGGGTATCTCTACCTCTCAAGTTAAACCTAAGAAGCATTATGTGCAAAACTCCTAATTACCCGAGGCAAATTCGAGAAAGCCTAATACCCTGATCACTAGACGATAACAAACTACCAATGATTACAATGTTTTAAGCGATCAACCTATCTCTCGAGTTAAACGAAGCAAACACGACATTGAACTATTTGATTGGAACCTGTCTCCTAAACTCATCTCTTGAATTCATTAGAAGAGATTAAGCCAAACAAAGAATCCAATACAATAAAATCAAGTAATTATTCATTCGAAATAGAAATCTAACAAATCAATAGTAGATCTCACACAAAAACTAAGTAAAGTTTGTTAGAATTCTCTTATGCAAATCAGATCTATGCAGCGGAATATTAAAAAGAAATTCTATGCCATGGATTGTGATTTAAGGACCATAAAATAGAAAGATAGGATAAGCCGTTTACCACAAGAGAACACCATGGAGAATTAAAATTTTTTCTTCTTTCTAGCTTTTGAATCTACAAGAGCTCTCACGTTCCACCAAACCACGAAATCTCAAGTGTAGAGATTTCTCCAATGGAAATCCATACGAGGCTTGCTGCTTAAGAAGACCGATCGAATTGTGCTAGCAATTTTTGGAAAGGTTTAGGAGAAATTTCGTGAGGAAGAAGATAGGGAAAACTTTATGTGATTTTCTAGAATAAAACACACACCCCAAAAACTAAACACACACATACATATGTATGCGTATATTCTTGTGTTTGTTTCCTAACCAAATTAGGAAACAGATACAGAATCCATTTTTCCTTTTTTTTCCTTGTAATCACTGGCTCAACTTTTATAAATTGCAATCTAGCCTATGAAATTTTAACAACCTTATAATTTCAACCACAAGACATTTATTAATTGCAATCTTGTCCAATTAATCATAACATATTATAATTGGATCGTGATTCTTATTTCTTCTCGCAAAATAGCTCCATAATATTATCATATAATATCTTGAGCACCAATTCCTCTGTTATGTGTGACCCATTAGGTTTTTCTAGTCAAATGGTAGATTTTATGAATTAATTCTATCATTACAGAATTAATAATCGTTTTAATAATTAGAATTAATAAATTAATTTTAATTAGGATTAAATTTATTAATTCTCTAATTAATAAATTCATATGCAGCAGATCATGAGTGGTATCTAGCAACACACCATGACCACCCAAAAGTCTATAAAGTCAAGTGGCTTGACATACATCTTTTAATAGTAAAACGTCAGTGCAACAAACTTTTTTTTACCAAATGATATCTCATTTGATTTAGAATATGAAATTAGTTCCAACTCCCTCCTAAATATTAATTAATTCTGGCTTCAATATTTTGTTACTTGTTCCTAGAATCCATTACTTATCATATGTATCAATTGGAACTATTTTCAATACATAGTCGCCTTGGCCAAGGACTTCTTGAGTAACGACTCCTACAAGTGGCCTTTGTGACTTTTGCTCATGCTATTAGGAGTGGTGAATCCTCTATCGACCCTCTCAACTACATTCATTTACATCAAGTTTTACCTAATGTCCATCCCATCTGTGCTTTTTCAGGACTCCAAAGATTGGAATTGATACATAAATTTTAGGTGTATAAAAATCATCAAATTTAAATTCATCCCTTAATCAAGTTTTAAATAAAATATTAATCCCAAAATATACATACGAGTAAGCATACTCATCGAAAGCATAGTACTGGAAATTAACGAGTATTGATCCTCAAAGGAATAAGTACACCCTAATCTATTTTCATTCATTGTTTAATCGACCTAATTATGTGAGAAAATATGAAAAAGAAAAATGAAGAAATATATACAATTCAAGGATGTGAAAATATGCAATTTAAAAAATTATCCTAGAAAACATGATAGTTAACCAATGAGAATTTCCCTCAACAAATTATCATCTTGGTATCATGAAGGAATATAAAGTAAATTTAGTCATTTGCCAAGTCATGAATCTACTTAAATAAATTTCACTTTGTTTCTCAATCTATAGAATCACGATCTTTTTATTAATATTAACAGATTTGCCAATCAAGCTAACATAACCAAAACATATATTAAACTCAATTCCTTATAAGCATGAAATTAGCTAATAACCCTTTACTCGAGGTGAAATCAACCTATCTTTGATTACTTAGTCCTTTAATCTTAACTTCGCCAGTCAAGTCCATTAAAACTAGACAAATACAAAATCAATATAGTGAAACTACTTACATTGTTGTCCCATGTCAATTAGAAGAACTCGCAATAATTACCAATTATTACAAGTAGTCGAATATCAAAGATGATAAAGAATTGATCAAATAACGAAATCCACACAAAACCATGAATCCAAAATAATGTTAAATTACAATAAATATATTGAATACGTCATTGTTTAAGTAAAAGAAAACAAAGATAAAACCAAGCACTCTTAGACATGTCTCTTTCTTCACTCTCAAAGACTCTCTTGAACAATTCTCATTGATGATTAGGTGAATTCTTTATTTAATGAGTGATTCAAATTTGTGTTCTTGGATCCACCTCTATCTATCTATCTATCTATCTATCTATCTATCTATCTATCTATCTATATATATATATATATATATATATATATACATATCTTTTTTTCTCTTGTGTTTTTTCTTACTTTATAGGCCTTTTCGATGTTAAATTCGTTGCTTGAGGAATCTTGGTTGAGTAGGAATTATAAAATACAAAAATCCTTAGAAATTTTCTAAATTCGTGCACAGAATTTTCGCCTCCCAGAGCGGGCCTTGTAACTCCCCACTACCTAGGCCCAACAAGGCCGGGATGTTGCCCCGTCCAATGGACAAGGGGTCCTTATAACTAGGTCACATCAACAAAATTAAAAACAATACTTTAACAATTGAACTTATTACAATCCAAAAATTCAGAAATAAATCCAAAATAAATTGTTTACTATCGTCTCTCAAAGCAACACATAAAATAATTAACATAGAGTCTTCCAAGTAGGCAACAAATCTAGCTATTCATATCCATAGCAGGATCGACCTAAAACATAGCATAAAAGGTGATGAGATAAAAATCTTAGTAAGCCCGTGTGTGCTTTGAGTGTTTTAGGTAAAACAATTCATGTATGCAAGTTGTAAAAGTTGTATTAAAGAAAATATTAGCAAGAAATAAATAAGGATTAAAATAAAGAGTGGCGTTTTGCTTTTCAAACCATACATGTGCACAATAAATACAACCACTCAAATGGGTAATCATGGGTTACCACACATTGGGCCCCATAACCATATAACGGTCAGAATGCCACACTTTATGCAGACTGACAAAAAGGTAAGTGATTGGCCTACTGAGTAAAATACTCTTCATTCTCTGCACCTAAACATACCGGTTGTCCACTCGGAAACACACAGTCCACTTGACTGAAACTTGCTAGCTTAGACCGGCATAACTAAGTAGTACTGTCGCTTTTCTAAGTTGAGTTGATCTTCTGGAGGTGGCCTCCTGCCAGAAAACTCGCTCTTACTCTTCAAAACTAGTACTACTAGCCTACCCTTATTGAGTACTCAACGTTGATTATCCCATTAGGAGAAAACGAATAAAACATTGCTTTACTTGGAAATAGCAATTAAAGATTTCTAAAATTCGTGTCAATGTGGGTTTTTAGAAAGAGTTTATTGTTTGAGCAAAACTGCTTGTTTGATTTTCAAATGGTTTGTTTGACTAAACAAGAAAGGAAACAGTCTTTAATTGCCTTTACAAAATGAGTGTCCATACACTTCGCGTTTAGCTTGTCATAGTAACCTTTTGTTATCCATTAAGTTTATGCAGGAGCTTACCTGATCCTTTGCTTGCAAATTCACAAATCTTCCAAAGATGACCTAACCCCGCCTAGGGTAAACACAAGACATATGGTTATACTCAAGCTATATTCGCTTTCATAAATAATCCTAATTCAGCTTATTACAATCATGACTCTAATGTCCTAAATTTTAAGGCTAGATGATAAAGGGTTTTATAAAGTAAGTCTAGCTTGATAAGTAAAAATAACTAGGGGTTGTAAAATAATTACTAATAAGTTATAGGTTCAAATACAAATCTTGAGTGTTGTTATTAATAAATAAACTAGGGTTTAATTGATGAAGAATCCTAAGTCCTAGATGATATTATTAAAATAAATAATAAATTATTACTAATCTCTTAATTAATAATTAATAGATAGAAGATAATAAATAAATTTTATTAAATTTTGATAAATAGATAATAAATAATTTTCAATAGTATTGATGAATATATGGCCTACAAGATTAATGTTTTACCTATTATTATTTATATAAAAGCTTTATTTATTATTGTTATATATATAAATATTTATATATATTATCTTTAATAAAAGATATCATTTAATTGTCTAAAATATTACTATTCCGTTTAATATTCCAATTCCAACTTCCTAGGGTTTTCAAAATCTTTGGAGGAAATCATAATATTAATTTTAATCAACGTAATAAAATTGGCCAATTAAAATAGCTTAGGATCAACAAGGTCATGATCATAATTTTCCTTTTGCTAACAAGAATCATGAATATAAACTCCAAGATCAATCAACAAACCATTCTATTTATGAATAAAGGCTTAAATCCATACCTACTATCACATGGCTAAATCTCTACTAAGCATAATCATATTCATGCCTTCAACGAAAACAAGAACATAATACCCTATTCACCAAATGTGACATAATATCTAGCATGCTTAAACATCCATACTCACCCAAGACATGAAGAACATGCATCAATCCACAAGAAATTTCATAAAGCTTAACCAAGGCCAAACATTCACATGCTCCAATCTCAACTCCTTCATACAAAATCATATACTCAATCCCTAATCATATTCTATCCTTTTCCATCAACATCTAAAAGACATGACTTTAGAATTAAAGAGAAGGTTAAAGAGAAATACTTAGTTAATGACTATTTCAATGAAGGTTTAAGGAGATCCACACGTATAGGAGGCTTGAACCGACCAAGAGAGAAGAAGAAAAACAGCCATGGTTGTAGTAACCATTTCGGCTGAGAGAGAGAGAGTATATCATGTTAAAGAAGATGAACAAAATTGTTCTTGGTTACCTTGATGGTGTTCTTGAGACTTCAAGAAAAATTCTAGTTTTTTATCCGATTGCAGATTTTTGTTTTCAAGATTCGATGTTATAAAATCTAAAAATGGACTCTAGGGAGTGAGTAGGCATGATCTGGAGTTTTTGGAATGTATTGGAGGTGTTTAGAGTGGTCTTAGGCTTGAAGAAAGGTAGTGTGTGTTTTTTTTTTTTTTTTTGTTCTTGGAGAAATGGAGAGAAAGCTAGGCGAAATGCTGAAGGTGTTGGCCGAATGATTGAGGGATTTCTATGATTTGATTTGTAGATTAGGGAAAAGAGGGAAATCTGGTTGTTTGAAATTCAAACGAAGTAATTTATGGAGTATTTTAAGGTAGAAGATATGGTAATGTTGTTTAATTGATGGAGATTCTTGGAAGCTACAATGGCTGACTGGTTTTGCTGTGGTTTTGCCAAAATGAATGAGGGTTGAAAGAGCTATAAGGTTGGCCAAAATTTTGAGTGCAATGATGGGAGAATTTCAAGTTGTTTGAACCTTAATCTAAGGGAGTTTTCATGAAGCAATTGCTGGAATTTTTTGAACTTCAATGGAAAGCTTGATTGGAATAATTGAACAAGGAATTTGAGGAGTGGCTATGAAGTCCATTCGTGTAGGTCAGTGGAGAAGGGTAATGGAGTTTAGTTCATGGCTGACTAAGGTTAACTTCACAGAAGTTTGAGGTGGTTTTCGGACAAGGCTTGAAGAGAGAGCAAGGTTGGAATTTTTCTGGTTTGAGATTCGAATTGCTTGTTAGAATTTGTTGTGCAGTTTTTCTGCAATGTTTCGGCTGGTTTATAGAGAGCTTGGAGAGGTATTTGAGGGTCCTTTAAGGCTGGTTTCTAACCTTCTTTATGGAGGAAAAGTAGAGGTAAATTATTGGCTTGAAGGTAGAAGAAACAACTTTAGTTTTTGGCCTGCTATGCTGCGAAACTGTCCAGAATTTTTTCTGGTTTTCACACCTTTGTGCAGTCCAGTTTTTGGCAAAGAATTTCAGTCTTCAAGCTGAACAAGTTGTCCATTTTTCTGGCAGCATTTGAGTAAGAAGAATCGTTGAAGTTTTCGAAGGTTAGACCGTCCAAGAACTTGGAAAGTTTTTAGATTGCTTCCATGAAGAAGATGAATACAATGAAGTAGAGTTTGAATGTTCAACCATGAAAATTAATTCTCTTGGGAACCTTCCTTACTCCTTCCCTATTATTAGTGAAAACTCTATCCTCTAAGAGCCATTTTCGAAATTCCAAGGTTAATAAACCTTGCTGAATTTTCTGGAATTAAAATATGGATTTGGATAAATTGAACAAACTTAATTGGTAAAGAATTTAAGATAAGCTAGAGAATAAAAGAACATGAATCCCTGAAGAATTCTTTTAGGGAATAAGAATAGGATTAGGACATTCCCTTCATGTCTCCCCTAGGGTAACATTCCTATTTCTACTTATGGAATGCAAGGAACGAAAAATTGAACCTTAAATAAAATAAAAATAATCATGATAAAACTTAAATGATAAGATTTGAACTCAAGATCTTAGGGATTAATTCCAAAGCACTAACCACTAAACCACAGCAACTCTTGTTCTTATTTTCTCTCCCAAATATTCTTCCTATTTAATCCTTAAGTTATCTTCCTATTTTGACCTCAAGCAAAATTATTACTTTACTATTCCTACTCAATAAGCTCAACTAAGCCTTCTAGACTATAAATCATTATTCTAAAGCACATAAAATCATATATATATATATATATATATATATATATATTCATGTCAGAAAATATGATATGCATCCTAATCCCCTTACTCTAGGGTTGACTTTAAGTGGGTTTCACATCCTCCCCTCCTTAGGAGAACTTCGTCTCGAAATTCAGGCATACCTCTATCTCAGATCGAGATATTTCTATTTTGCCCACTCTTCTATTTCCTATGTGGCATCTCGCATGCCATGATGTTCCCACTGCACCTTTACCATTGGGATCTGCTTGGTCTAGAGAGTCTTGATACTTCGGTCCAATATCCTCACGGGTTTCTCCACATAGCTCAGGTCGGGTTGCAACACCATCAGCTCATCATTCAAAACATAACCAGGATCGGCATTGTACTTTTACAGCTTCAACACATAAAACACGTCGTGCATTCCTGTCAACCCATCTGGCAAATCTAATCGATACACCACCGACCCGATTCTCTCCTTTATCGAAAACGGTCCCAAATTCCTCGGATTCAACTTCCTACTATTCGAATGCTTCAAGATTCCTCTATTCGGTGTCCATCTTAGGAATACCCTGTCTCCCACCTGAAACTCTAACTCTCTCTGCCTATTGTCTGCATAGCTCTTTTGTCAGCTCTGGGTTGCTTTCAACCTTTCCCTGATTAACTTAACCTTGTCCAACATTTCCTGAACATAAACTTCTCCCGATTTGCTTATATGGCCATCCTCCGATCAACTCCAAGATAGCGGTACCTGACACTTGCGTCCATACAGTGTTTCATACGGAGTTATTCCAATTGAAGCTTAATAACTATTATTGTAGGATAACTCTACATATGGTACACATTCGATCCACTTATCCCCGAAATCCAATATGCAGGCTCTCGGCATATCCTCTAATATCTGAATAACCCTTTCCGACTGTCCATCGGTTTGCGGATGCGCCGTCGTACTGAACTTCAGATTAAAACCCATCGATTCTTGAAACTTGCCCCAACATTGGGATGTAAATCTCGGATCTCGGTTGGACATAATACTTGAAGGCACTCCATGCAGTCGGACTATTTCTCGTACATAGGTCTGAGCCAACTTCTCCATTGAATCCCTTATGTTCACTGGTATGAAATGCGCTGATTTGGTTAGTCAATCCACCACTACCCATATGGTGTCCTTTTGGATCCTTGCCATAGGGAGTCCGGTAACGAAGTCCATGGTCACCTCTTCCCATTTCCATTTAGGCACTGGTAACGGTTGCAATAATCCCGCTGACTTTTTGTGCTCTGCTTTGACCTTCTGCCAGGTGAGACACGTCGAGACATACTTAACCATGTTCTGTTTAATTCTAGGCCACCAGTAAGCCCTTTACACATCTTGATCCATTTGGACCTCTCTCGGTTAAATGACGTACTTGCTCTTATGTACCTCTTCCAAAATTCTGTCCTTCAACTAGTGCTCATCGGGTACACACAACCGATCTCTGAAATACAAAACTCTCGCTTCCTCTCAAATATCTTTTATTCACTCACATACCTCATCTCAACTCAACGCCAAGCAAAATTTAAACTCATAATACAAGAGTTAGGCAATAAACATTACCCATATTCATCATACTCTGCATATTTAAACGAGGTGAGTCAAATAACCTTTAAATTCCAATGCATAAATTAGATTAATCAAAATTCTCAGGTTGTGAAAAAAAAAAAAAAATCCAATCAAACAAAACCAATTTCACAAAAATCCACTAAATAAAAGACAAATAATTAAATCCAAGTAATAAAAAGATTTACAACCTTTCTAATCAATGAAAACCACTGAAATTTTGAAAATTTTCTCCCAAAAAAATGATATTCAATACAAAGAGTCATTGGGGAATTGTACCAAAATAATGCTTTACTCTATTTCTATTAACTTTGAGAAGATTGATAAAAACTTAGGCAAAGAATATCACCAATCTAGCCCCTCTGTTGGGTATCTCATGTATATCATATATGGCGCAGCAGAAGAATAAGAACGAGATACCATCCCAAGATCCGCATATGTGTGGAGAACAAGATATAAAAAGAACAAAGGTAATAGCTTTTTACCTTTCTTTGATCGTGTGGAAAAAAAAAATTTCTTCTTCAAGTCGAGGTGCGATCCAACAATCCTCTTGATCAAACACTACGAGAGTTGAACGTCCAACCACTATATTCATAGTGTGTGATTATCTCTAATAGAAATCCACATAGAGAATGACACTCAAGCACCAAGATTATCTGTGCTGGAAGAAAACAACAATGGCGGCTAGGGTTCTTCTTTTTTTTAGAAAAACGAGAGAGAGAAAGAGAAGATTGTCGTGTGTATGCCCTTACGGTTTTTCATGGAAAAATAGCTCATACTGGGTATCATGTATATGTCTTACATATGACACGAAAAGCCTACTAAAAACCCTCCATCTAAGGATTCTAAAACAATTAGAATTCCCTAATTGTAACTGAAAATATTAAGTTTTCACAATTACAATTTGGCCCATAAATTATAACTAATTATAATTTGGCCACAACAACCTCTCTTTCTCGCAATTAACCCCACTATGTTATCAAATAACATCTTAAGTATATAATCCTCTATTGTGTGTGACCTATTAGGTTTCCTAGTCAATTGGTAGTGAATATGAATCAATCTAAACTTCTTTGAGATTAATAATCCATAATTAATTAGAATTAATCCTATTAATTCCAATCAGGATTAGTTTATTAATTTATCAATTAATAAACCCATATTCCCAGATCATGAGCGGTATCTAGCAACACATTATGACCACCCAAGAGTCCAGAAAATCAAGTGGCTTGACATGAACCCTTCAATAACAAACTACAGCGCAATAACTCATTTCACCATACAAAATCTCATCCGGTTTAGAGTACGGAATTAGTGCCAACTCCCTCCCGAATATATATTAATTTTGGCTCGAATATAATAGTACTTGTATCAGGAATCCACTACTCTAGATGTGTATCAATTGGAATTATTTTCAATACACAGTCGCATTGGCCAAGGACTTCTCGAGTAGTAATTTCTACAAGTGGTCGTGAGATATTCGCCCCTACTATTAGGAGTGGTGAATCCTTTATTGACCCTCTCAACTACTTTCGTTTACCTCACAATGTACCTAATATCCATCATGTAGGTGGCTCTTGATTTGGCTCCAGAGATTGGAATCAAAGTACAATGTTCAACAAACAAAATACCTTGGAGATCTCAAGTCTAAGGATACTTGTACATTTACTATATCGAGATTATATAACTGGTACTAAATAGTTATCCATGTGATTATCTCATAGCTAGGTCATCCAATGAACTTGTTCCATTAACAAGCATCCACATGTTAAATTTGAGTATGTCAATACTTACGGATATGAGAACCACCGCCTGATCAAAGCAGGAAGTCTAACACATACTAATGTTAACGCATTAATGATGTCCTGTCTCATTAATACTATGATTAGGGACTATTTAAGTACTAACACTATACAGTGTAGTAGAAATCTTATATCATGATCTCTATCATGATTTCCTTAACACAGTATTGTACTAGGGACTTTATCTAACAATTATATTATATAAAAGTAAACAAAAAAATTGTAAGATAAATAATGCATTTTACTAAAATAAAATGTGTCATATACAACATACAAGTGATTGCCTCTAGGATATAACACTAACACCCACCCTCCCCATACTTAAATTGGACAACGTCCTCATTAGCTAAAAATAAATACAAGAAAGCATCTCCAAATGAACCAAAAATAATAAAAGGGTAGAAAATTGAAGCAATACTTTCCAAGTACAATAAAGCTCCGTTAGATATCCAAACTTGAGATAGAGAGAAGGCTTGTCCAAGAGGACTTTATTCCAACCTATAAAAAAAACACAAATTAAAGCATAAAGAAAATAATTGCAAAATAAAGAACAGGTAAATAAAAGAAATCCAATTAAAGAAAAATACTAATAAAAATCTTAACAAAGCAAATAATGACACGACTCACTCCCCCACACATAAGATGGAAAATATTTTCCTAATTTGGGAGAGAAAAAAAATACTTAACAAAACACAAAATAAAAACTCTTTCCACTCATCATTTTTCCTCATCAAACCTTTTGATAAGAAATTAAAGCTCAAAATAGAAAATAGGCATGATGAATGTAGAAAGAAGAGAGGTTTTTGAAAAATAGAAGATTTATGAAAATAATTTTTCTTATTAAAGCAAAAAACATAAACCTCTTTCTTTAACATTCCTTTGGACACACAAATATTTTTTTTCAACACATAAATGCACATGGTAGTTAATGAATGCATCAAACTTGAAATTAGCATTTAACCTTTCAAAAGATTTGTTACAATGAAAATTTTTCTTAAAACTTAGCAATTGAGTTCTTAAAGATGGGATCAAGAATTCCTTACTTTTCGACACATCTACAAAGACTAAGTTACCTCCATCCTCCAAGGACTTCTTACGATGTAGCGTTGAAAGATATAACTTCTTAAGGCATGATAAATTCAACACATCATCATTTGGACCTTTGTTTTCCAAGAATTGAGAAGAACCTAAAAAATCATGTAATAAAGAGATATTAGAATTATTACCATATAGAAGAGAATTAAATACCTCCTTTTGCACATTAGATAATTGTTCCTCATATCCTTTCTCTTTTCCTTAGGGATTCTCTTGTTAAAGTGTATGGGCCTTTATGGCATCCTCAACTAACTTCGCTAGTTGTGTTCTTTGCTTGCTCAATCATTGGGAAGCTTCTTTATGCCATTTAATGGATGAATTTGTATTGGAAACAAAAGAATTTAAGGATGCTTCTAATGATGTCTCACTAAATTTATCAATGCACACTTGCAACCTTGCCAATTTATCATCACTGTAGTGCCTAAAAATAATTTTCCATGGTGATGTTTTGAACCTCACACTAAAAAAAATAAAAAAATAAAATCGAAAGTAAAAATAAAAAAAAACAACAATAAAAGAAAATCAAAGAAAACAAAAAAAAAAAACAAAACAAAACAAAAGGGAAAAATAAATAATAGAAAATTAATGAAAAGTAAAACACAAAACTTAGATATATTCACAAACTAATTGAACACAAAAGTTAGTGGTTTTTATAAGTACAACATGAACTAAACTAGTCAGTTAAGCCACATAATATTACAAACAACATGATATAGCAAAAAAAGAACATATATAGATATTTACATATAAACATATTAACATGGTTAAATCAACGAAATCCAAGTCTTCATAGTATTGTTCCCCGACAACGGCGCCAAAAACTTGATGCGTAAATTTTGAGTGCATAAAAATCATCAAATTTAAATTCATCCATTGGGGAATTAATGAGCAACCACAGTATAGGGAATTAACGAGTATTGATCCTCAAAGAAATAGGTATACACTAATCACTTTTCATTCATTGTTTAACAAGCCCAATAAAGTAAGAAAATAAGAAGAAGTAAAATAAAAAATATATATACAACTCAAGGATGTGAAAATATGCAATTTAAACAATTATCCTAGAAAACATGATAATGGACCAATTAGCAATTCTCTCAACCAATTATCGTCTCGGCATTATGAAGGAATATAAAATAAAATTCAATCGTTTCCTAAGTCATGAATCTACCTAGATAAATTCCACTTTGTTTCCCAATCTATGGAATTACTATCTTTTGATTAATATTAAGAAATTTACCAATCAAGCTAATATAACCAAAACATGCATTAAGCTCAATTCCTTATATTATAAGTATGAAATTAGCAAATAACCCTTTGCTCGAGGTGAAATCAACTAATGTTTAATCACTTAGTCCTTTAGTCTTAACTTTGTCGCTCAAGTCCATTAAGATTAGACAAATACTAAATCAATGCAATGAAACTACTAACATCATTATCCCAAGTCAATTAGAAGAACTCATCTCAATAACCAATGAAAACAAGTACTCAAACACCAAAGATGATAAAGAATTGATCAAATAACTAAATCAACACAAAACCATGAATCTAAAATAATGTTAAATTACAATAAAATATTGAATACATTATTGTTTAAGGAAAAGAAAAATAAGATAAAAAGAAAGCGCTCATAGAAAAACCTCTTTCTTCACCCTTGAAGACACTCTTGAGCAATTGTCGTTGATTAGGTGAATTCCTCCTTTAATGAGTCATTCGAATTTATGCTCTTGGATCCACCTCTCTCTCTCTCTCTCTCTCTCTCTCTCTCTCTCTATATATATATATATATATATATATATATATATCTTTTTTTCTCTTGTGTTTTCTCTTACTTTTATAGGCCTCTTTGATGCAAAATTCATTATTTGAGAAATCTTGGTCAAGTAGGAATTAGAAAATACCAAAATCTTTGGAAATTTTTCAAATTCATGCACAAGATTTTTGCCTTCCAAAGTGGGCTTGGAGTTGGGTACCTTCGACCCACCTGGCGCCAGGTGCAATCTGTTCTTCCCCTGGGGTTTTGCTCTATTTTCACTAGCCAAACAGAATGGACTCGATGCTTGTTCCACTTTCCAGACTTGGCGCCAAGTTTGTTATGTTTTTTTTTTCTTAAAGTTGCTCGGTTTTCTTTGCTCGACCAGAATGTACCCATTGCCTAGTCCCTTGGTTGGGCCTGACGCTATGTGCATTCTGGAATTATTCACTTTTTTCTCGAATTTAACTCAAATGTGCACAAATTTTCCAAAAATACTTGTCACAAGCAAAATGTCAAATAGGAAGGAATATGCTAAGTTATTACAACAAATGTTTCACAAAACAATCTCAAATAACTAGGAAGATAATGGTGATGTTGGCTGCTATCAAGAATCAAAGTACAACACTAACCAAACAAAATATCTTGGAGTTCCGAAGTCTAAGGATACTTGCACATTTAATGTAATAAGATTCTATCACTGGCACTACATAGTTATCCATGTGATTATTTCATAGTTAGGTCATCCAATGTACTTGTTCAAATAACAAGCATCTACGTGTTAACTTTGAGTATCACAATACTCTCGTATGTGTGAACCACTGCTTGTTTAAATTAAGATGTATAACATGAGCTAGTCTTAGCGCATTAATGATGTCTCATCTCATTAATACTATGACTACAGATAATTTAAATATAACATGGTTTAGTGGAATAGGAACCTCACATCATGGTCCCTATCAAGATTTCCTTAACATAGTGTTGTACTTGGGACTTTATCTAACAATTTTATATACATTAACATATGAAACAAGGAAATTGAAAGATAAAGAATGCCTTTTATTGATTTAATGTGCAAAAATATATTTTATAAATGATTAATTCTATTGTACAATTCTAACAATATCCCACTTGCAGTAGACCCAATCATTCATGTATCTAATGCCAAATGACTAAATATGATCATCATGTTTCTTTTAGGATAAGGCCTTTGTAAGTCGATTAGCTATTTTCTGATCAGTGGTAACTCTCTCTATCTTCACATCCCTTCTATTAATGATTTTTGTAATCAAGCGATAGCACCTACGTACATGTTTGGATTGCTGAAGAGACCGTGGTTCCTTTGCTTATGCAATGGCTCTATTGTTATCATAATACAAGGGTATTGCATCAACAATGCTAGGTATCACATCTAGTTTTGTAATGAAGTTCTTGATCCAGACCACCTCCTTAGCTACTTCAAAAGCTACTATGTATTTAGTTTTAGTGGTTGAGTTAGCAGTTGTATCTTGTTTGAAACTTTTCCAGCTAACTGCCATACCTTCAAAAATAGACATGCATCCTGATTGGGATTTGTAATCATCCTTATCATATTGGAAACTGGCATCAATATACTCTTTAACTTGCAACTCACCATCTCTAAATACCAAGAATACATCATTAGTTCTTCTCAAGTACTTAAGGATATTCTTGCTAGCCACCCAAAAATCTTCTCTTAGGTCTTATTGGTATTTTCTCATTAAACTAGGAGCATAAGATACATCGGTCCTACTATATATCATAGTATACATGATAGAACCAATTGCTGTAGCATATGGTATCTTACTCGTGTGATCTCTTTCATCTTATGTCTTAGGACACATAAATTTGGAAAGGCTTATCCCATGAGTCATGGGTAAGAATCTCTTTTTGGATTAATCCATGCTAAACATTTGTAGCACTTAGTCCATGTATGTAGACTGTGAAAGAGTAAGAAACCTTTTTTATCTATCTCTATAGATCTTTATTCCCAGAATATAGGTTGTATCTCAAAAGTCTTTCATGGTGAAGTTCTTAGATTGCTAAATCTTGACTGATTGTAGAACAGAGACATCATTTCCTATTAGCAATATATAATCTACATGTGGTAAAAGGAATACAATTGCACTCCCACTAACATTTTTTTTATACACAAAGTTCATCCATGTTTTGTTTGAATCCAACTTCTTTAATTATTTCATCAAAACAGATGTTCCAACTCCTACAAGCTTGCGTTAGTCCATAAATGGAGCTTTGCATCCTGCACACTTCAGTGTGATCCAAGGATGTAAAATGGTAATACCCCATGTTGACTGCCTTTAGGAAGTGTGGAAAAGTCATGCATGTCATATTAAGTTATACCACATTTGATGATTTGAATTATTTTCATGAAAATATTAATTTGTTGTTGCATGAATTAATTTGATCTTGAAGTGGTTGTGGTAGTGGAGGTAGTTGAGTTCTATTTTATTGAAGGGGATTTATTAGGAAAGTGGGCGGAGTAAGTGAATAAGCATTAAAGGAATTTATTAAGAGAATATATGCCAAGAATTAAGGTGGTTTAGTGGATAGAGCATGGTGTGTGTTCTTTGGTGGGCTTGAGTTCGAATCCTAGCTATCTCAAATTCTTTCCTTTCTTTTATTATCCTTCTACCCTAATTTTCCCTAGCCTTGGATGAAATTCTTAAGGTTTTGGAAACCAATTTCTTTAAAATTTGGTGTGTGCTTTATCCAGAAAATTATTTTATAAATTAGTAGATTAAAATTCTAATTATAATATTCTAGTATAATCAATTTTTTTTTTTTTTTAGAGAATAGAAGGCCAAGAGTTGATTTAAATGAGATTTTGGCCCTTGGATTAAGCAAGGGTTTCGAAATATTGAAGGGGAAAAAGGAAGGGGAAAATTCAGTAGTTTAAGGATTAGGAAACCAGAAATTTCCTTAACAAATAGCTATTTAATGGTTGTTTAAAAAGTGCTCAAATTAAGGTAGGGGGTTAATTAATCTATTCCCTAAATAGATAACCTAATCCCTCTAGGGTTTTCTGGAAAAACTCCCTCCTAGCAGCCGCCACTTAGGGTAAAGACAACTTACCTAAAATACTCCCAAAACCTAGCTAGGATTGGCCAAGAAAACCCTAACTAATTAGGACTTGCTTCCAGACAAAAGGAAACCAGAATTTCAGCTCCTTAGAATTTTTGTCACTGTTCACAAACCCATTCTGCCTGGAATTTTCAGCCACAAAACCTACATAAAAAACCCCTCGAGCACTCCAGCAAAAGTAGCTGCACAAACCCTAATCTTTCCTTTCCTAATCTCGTCCAAGAAGCAGCCAGGAAATCAGCATCTTTTCTTCTCTTTTCCCTCTTATTTTCAGCCACCTTTAGCCCTAATTCAACCATAAATTCCAGCATAAAATCTGCACAAAAGTTCCCTAGCTATCAAGCAGAAAAACAGCTGCATAAAGACCTATTCTTCCTTTCCTATTTTCTCTATTATAGGGACCCAAAACCAATCAGATTTTTCTTCCTTTTATGTCCAGAATCTTGGCACCCTCAGCTTCTCAAAAATAGTAGCAATCAACCCTAATTCCCCTCCTTTATTTTGGCAGCCACAGGGAACACCAAAGCTAAATAATTTTCTCTTGTGATCAAGGAACCCTAACAAGACCAAAACTTCTTCAAACACCTAAACCCTAAAGCACCTCAGCTTAACCTATCTCCTTCATTAAACAGTCGCAAACAAACCCTAAACACCTCCTTTGTGCAGAAATTCCAGCCGCCAACCCTCCTCCACAGCTAGGTTAAAATAGCACCCAAAACTCCATGAAAGCTGAAACCAACTCTAAGGTAAGCAACTCCTCAACTCCTCATCAATTCCTTTTCAATTATTCTCATCTTCTTCTCCTAAATCTTGATCAAACGGGGCTGATTTACCCTATCTCTAGTGACCTTCGAACCAAGGAAGCCAAAAGGGGAGCAATCGACTCTCTCCCTCAAGTGAACCCAAGCAAGCACCAAAGGTGCAACCTTTGCTCTTGGTGTGCTACCTAAGAGGTAATTGAGGCTGAACCCCTCTGAATTAGATTAGGGTGGAATGTATGGAGGGAATAATATGCATGAAGCATTGCATGGAAGCATGATTTGATTAGATTGCTGAGTTTAGTAGTGCAATATGATGAACTAGGCATATATGTCATTGAATATGGATAAATATTGTTATGATGATCTAGTTCTCGTGTATGTTGAACAAAGATGAGATCTTTTGATGCAATAAGGGTTCATAAAGGAAGTTAATGGTAATTGAGTATGGAAGTCGTTATGTAGATGGTTTACTTTGTCTATAAGCATGTATAATGATGAGTTGCATGACCATGGGTAGCTATGGTGATGATTTAATGAAATAGTCTATCTAGTTGCCATAAATGACGTAGAGGGTTAATAAGATCATTCGAATTCATGATGCATGATGATAGTGGAATAACCTTTGGGTCCTAATTTTAGAATTGTTGATTCTAGATAAGGAAGAAAGTGAAAGAGAGGATGAACATTGCTATGGTTAATTGCTTGGTATATTCAAGTAAGTCCCTCCATAACTGTTTTGATAAATGTTACTTGTTTGTAAGCAATTTTTACAATGTTATTTAGAATTGATGTCAATATGATGTTTTTACACAAGGATTGAGCCTTGACTAAAAATGATGAGTTATATTGGGTTGTTGTGATACTTGGATTGGAAATGTGGATGATTTATTTTCAAATCAAATCTACTAAAATTTTATTTATTCAAACTCAAAAACGATTTCTTACACTATTGTCGAACGATTTTGAAAATGCGGTTATGAAAGCCACGTTTTGCAATCAAACTAATAAAAACTTTTAGAAAAGGAAAAATGATTCTGCCCCTAAATGGGGAGCGTTGAGTAGTCAGCGGGGGTAGGCTAGTGGTACTAGTTTTGAAGAGCAAAAATGAGTCTTCTGGCAGGAGGCTACCTCCAGAAGATAAACTCAACTTGGAGAGGTAACAGTACTACTTAGTCAGGCTGATCCAAGCTAGTATATTGGTCTATATGGACATTGTTGATCCAGATTGGACAACTAGAATGTTGGGTGTAGAGATGAAGGAGTATCTCACCTAGTGGGTGAATTCCCCACTGCCCTTTGTTGAAAGAATACATTAGGAAGCTATCATGCTGGTAACCATGATATGGATTATGTTAGTATATTGTTGAATCATTTGCTAATCCCTATTTATTGAATTATGATTGTGATGAAATAATGATTGATGGTGAACTGTTTTGGATTTATTGAGCAAGGTTCATTTGTATGACTGTTATTGATGAAATTGTCTTGCAAACATGATTTTGTGGTTTTGATAAGCCTGCATACATGAAATGGTTATAATTGACATTTGCACACATGGGACTTGCTGAGATGTCAATCTCGCACCTTTTATATCATTATTTTAGGGGATTGCTTTCAGTGAGCGGGGTGAAGCTATGGTTGAGTTCCAATTTATTTATTTAGTTATGTTTTGAATTTTATTTCAAGAGACGCTTGGTAGTTTTGATTTTCCAGACTTGTATAAGTTTTGCTTTCGGATGTAATGGAATTATTCTTTTAATTTTATTTAGTAATTTTCTTTTATTTTGTACCTCGTTATAAAGACCTCTGGTCCTTTATGTGAAACCCCACCTAAAGCCAATCCTAGAGTAAGGGGGGTCGGGATACATATCATATTATTTTGCATGAATATATATATTTTTGAACGATTTTATGCGCTTTAGAATTGTGGTTTATAGGTTAAAAGGCTTAGTTATGCTTATTGAGTCGGAAGGGTAAAATGGTAATTTTGCTTGAGGTCAAAATAGGAAGATAGCTTGAGGATTAAATAAGAGGAATATGTGGGTGAGAAAATAAGAGCAAGAGTTAGTGTGGTTTAGTAGTTAGAGCTTTGTGGTTTAATTGCTAAGGTCATGAGTTCAAATCCCACCATTTAAGTTTTTATCATGATTATCTTGATGAAGTTTGAATTTTGTTTTCTTGCATTCCATAAAAATAGGAATGTTGTCTTAGGGGAGACATGAAGAGAATGTCCTAATCTTATCATTTTGTCCTAAAAAGAATTCTAGAGGAATTCTTGTCCTTTTATTACCTCTAGCTTTGTCATAGCACCTTCATAATTTAAATAAACCAAAATCCATTAAATCTCTCCTTTTAAATTCCAAAAATTCTGTGATGATTCATCAGCCTTAAATTTCAAAAAAACAGTCTTGGAGGATAGATGATTGGCCGAAAATAGGAGAGTAGTTAGGATGGATTCCCAAGAGAAATAAATCACCATGGTAGAACCTTCAATCTTACCTTCATGTTGTTCATAGTTTTAATGAAGGAAAACCTGGAAATTTTCCAGAATTTTTGCAGACCAGCTTTTCGAAAAATTCAGCTAGTAAACCTACTCATTTTCTGCCAGAAAAATGGTCATTTCATGTGGTTTGAAGGCTGAAAATTCTGTGCAATTTTCGGACTGCACAAACTGCAAAAAACCAAGAAAAAATTCCTGCACAATTCGCTGCATTCTAAGCTGAAATTGGAGCTGTCTTTTTGTTATCAATTCAGCTGAAACATCTTCTGTTTTTCTCCAAAAAGAAGGCTAGAAAACCACCCTTGTAAGACCTTCAAACACCCCAGAAAACCAGCTGTAAATCGAGCCAAGTAAATGCAAAAATTCTGCACCAAAAGTCTTCATCATTCAAAACTCTTGAGCATTGAAACCAAAAAATTTTCCAGCTTTGTCTCTCAAAGCCAAGGCCGAAGAACACCCTTCAAATCTCTGGAAATTGAACCTTGTTTAGCCATGGACTGAACACCATTAACCTCCACACTTACCTTGAGTTCTTGGACTCCATAATCATACCTCAAAAATCTCCTAAGATTACTCTAACCAAAACTCATTTGAACTTCAAAAAAAAATTCCATAATTTTACTCTATTAAACCACTTTTGTAACAAGCTAATAAACCAGAATTTTCTCTGACATCATAGACTGAATTTCAGCCAGCTATATACCTGAACAACCTTCATTCATTTCAACAAAATCAGCTTGTTCAGCCGGCACCATTGAAGAGCAAAGAAACCTTTCTTGATCAAGCACCATTAGCTAACCTCCTACCTTAAACAACTCCACAATTTCCTCCATTTGAATTTCAAAAAAATCTGATCACTCTCTCTTCCACTACCTGAAAACCGACACTCCTATCTACCCCAATCCATTCGGCCAACAACACTTCAGAAAATTGTGAGCTTTTCTCTCAAATTCTCTCCATTTTCACCAAGAACACCAAGAACGCACACTATACTTCTTCATGCCTAAACCTACTCTAAACACCTCCAATCATTCTCAAATACTCCATATCACTTCTACTTAATCCCTAGGCTTCATTTCTGGTATTTATAACACAAAAATACGCAAACAAGAATTTTCAATCGGATCAAAATCAACTTTTTCTTGAAGGTCTCAAGAACATCAACAAGGTAAACCAAGAACAACCTTCTTGTTCATCCTTTTCCATTCAATTCTCAATAAACCTTTCTAATGCTCTCTCTCTCTCTCTCTCTCTCTCTCTCGGCCAAAATGGTTGATCAACCATCAACCATGGCTGTTTTTCAATTGGATCACTCAAGACTCTCCATCGCGCGTGGACCTTCTTTAGTCTTCATCAAAGTAATCGACAATCAAGTAATTATTCTTAAATCCTTCTTTTATTTCTGAATTCATGTCTCTTAGATGATGATAGGAAGAATGGATATGAATAGGAGATTGGGGATATGTATGTGAAGGAAAAGGATGGAGTTAAGACATAAAGATTGATGTATATGACTAAGTTATATGGATTTTCTTTGGAATCAATGTATGCTCATCATGCTTAATAAAATTTATAGATGTTTGAAGCATGTTAGATATTATGACACCAAGGGTGATTAGGCTCTTATGTTTCTATTTTCCATTGAAGCCATTAATGATGATTATGCCTAGCAGGAAATTAGCTTTGTGATAGTATGAGATAATTCAAGCATATGTTCGTGAATGGATTGGTTTATTATTTGATGTTGGAGAATGTTTTTATGAATCTTTTCTAGCAATAGGAAAATCATGGTGAAAAATTATTTTCTTGTTAAGTCTAAGTTATTTTTATTAACAAATTTTATTACCTTAGTTAGAATTACTACTATATTTTTCTCTATAAAATTCGAAACTCTAGGAAGATTTGGATTGGATTATTAATTAAAATATTAATCTTTTAATTATCAAAGAAATAAAATTTTTTATTAAAAATAATATATAATAATAAATAAATCTTTTATAATAATAATAATAATAATAATAATAATAATAATAATAAATAAAATATTAGAATTAAATAATGGCCTTGTAGGCCCTAGTTAAAACTTTTACCTATATTCCTAAATATTATTTATATTAAAATCTGTTTGTTATTTATCAATTAAAAATTTAATATAATTCATTTATTATTAATTTTAATTAGTACTAATTATTTATTATCTATTAAAAATTTAATTAAAAATTAATTGTAATTTATTATTTATTTACAATAATTCTATTTTTTTAAATTACCATTTATTAATATTATCTAGGGCTTGGTATTATTCAATATTCAAACCTTAGTTTCTTTATTAATAATAACACTCAAGAATTATTATTTGAGTCTATAATTTATTAGCAATTATTTTAGAAACTCTTGTTATTTTAACATATCAAACTAAACTTATTTTATAAAATTCTTTATCATCTAGCCTTAAAGCTTAGTACATTAGGGTCATGATTGTAATAAGTTGAACAAGGATTATTTGTTTAAGTGAATATAGCTTGAGTGTAACCTTATGTCTTGTGTTTACCCCAGGCAGGGTTAAGTCAGCCTTGGAAGACTTTTGAATTTGAGCAAGCAAAGGATCAGGTAAGCTCCTGCATAAAACTTGTTTGTTGTAAATGGTTACTATGGCAAGCTAACCTCAAAGTATGTGAACACTGATTTGGTGAAGGAAATTAAGGACTGTTTTCTTACTTGTTTCAGTCAAACCAATTATTTGAAAATCAATAGGCAGTTTTACTCAAAACACTAAACTGTTTCTAAAACCAATTTTGACAGGGACTTTGGAAACCCTTAATGGCCATTTTCAAGTAAAGCTATGTTTTACCAGTTTTCTCCCAAGTGGGACAATTATCGTTGAGTACTCAATAAGGGTAGGCTAGTAGTACTAGTTTTGAAGAGCAAGAGTGAGTCTTCTGGCAGGAGGCCACCTCCAGAAGATAAAACTCAACTTAGAGAAACATCAGTACTACTTAGTCATGCTGGTCCGAGCTAGCAGTTTTTATTTCAGTCAAGTGACTGTGTTTTGCCAGAATGGACAACCGGTTGTTTTTTGGGTATAGAGAATGAGAAGTATCTTGCCCGGTAGGCCGATCACCTATCTTTTGTCAGTCTGCACAAAGTGTCGGCATTCTAACCGGCAGTATGCACAAAGTGTGGCATACTGACCATCCGGTTATGGGGCCCAACGTGTGGTAACCCATAACCCTTTCTTTTGAGTGGTTGATCTTATAAATTATGTATGGCTGGAAAAGCCAAAAACACCACTCTTGTTTTTTACTAATGTTTATTGCTTGTCAATATTTCTCTTATAAAGTTTTCACTTTTTGCATCCACGAACTGTTTTCACTGAACACCCAAAGCACACACGGACTTACTGAGATTTTTATCTCATCACCTTTTATGCCATGTTTTCAAGTTGATCCTGTTGTGGAGATGGATAGCTAGATTTGTTGCCTATGCTTTGAAAACTTTATGTTATTTTTCTTATGTGTTATTTTGAGAAATGGTAGCGAACAATTTATTTTGGATTTGTTCATGTATTTTTGGGTTGTAATAAGTTCAATTTTAAAGTATTACTTTTATTTTATTTTGTGTGACCTAGTTATAAAGACCCCTTGTCCTTTGGACGGGACGACATCTCCGGCCCTGTCGGGCTTAGGTAGTGGGGTTTTACACTTTGGACGGGGCGACTTCCTGCCCTATCTAGGTACCTAGGGTGTGGGGTGTTACAAATGGTATCAGAGAGTAGGTTTAGGCAATTTCTTTGATTGAGTGGTACCTAAACCTTAGAAATTGGGATTCGTTGAATGGTGTTTGACCTCTAAGAGTTGTGATTTAATTCTAATTTCTTTTTGTTTCTTTTACAGGATGTCTAGAGGATCCATAGCTATGACCCGAGATTGGCCTTTTATGTGCGGGCCCGCAGGCGGTAGAGCATCTAACCCAATACCCAAACCAGATTCCTTATTATCTGAGTCAGAGACGGAACCTGATGGTGGATGGATCCCAAGTGAAGAGGAGCTAGGGGGACTTGAGATTGAGGGGGAGGGTAGTAATGATACACTTGCGACCCATCCATAGAGGGAGGAAACCCGACGCTTCTAGGAGGTGAGTCCCATGGGTCAGAATCTGGGAGGCCTAAGAGTGTAGTGGTGTTAGCCATGGAATAACTTAGGAATGCATATTTGAGGGCCAAGTCGAGGTGTAGGGATGATGAGTGGTACATTTTGGGTTAGCCTGAGAAGAAGTCTCGATCTTTTGGTTTCGCCAAGGATCGCGTCTGAGATCATCCCAACCGCAATGCAGAGTGGATAGTGGAACCTTCCCCTGATACTTCTGAGGACTCCCGGGACTCTATTGAAGCTTAGAGTTTATAGGGCCCTTAGAGATTACTCTTTTATTTCCATGAAGAGATGTTCATTTATTTATTTGATTTAGCATTTCCTCTTTTATTTTGAATTTCATTTTGCAAGAATAAAAGAAGTACTTAGTAGGATACATCCTTATTTTGTACTAAGTTGGATTTTGTTAAGGAAAGCATAATTTTATTAATTTCTCTATACCCTTTGGAGTGTCATTCGCAAAATTTATTTATCATCAAATAGCAAATTCTTTCCAAATCATGAGCTAATTTATTGCATGCCATGAACTTTTCCCCTAATGAACCTTGTATTAGATGCCAATAGATGGCACCAAGATATAGGGTTGCAGGACGAGGTAGGGCTGCTCAAGAGAGCGAGTCATCGGCTCCTGAATCTGAGCGGGCACAGAAATCAACACCAGAAGTGGAAGGGGATTCCGAGCAGGAACAGGAGTTGTCATCGGGAGGGTCCAAAGAAGTGACCCTAGGGCTAGCCTTCGATAAGATGGTTGCCATTCTGCAGAACTTAACTAAGAAGGTAGGCAATGTGGATAGGAGGGCACCTAAGGGGGAGGATGAGGCCTTGGAACAATTCCTGAAGTTCTAGCCTCTGTCGTTCTAAGAAGAAGTGGAGCAGGATGAAAAGGCCACGCAATGGATAGAACAGATGGGGGATATTTTTGCAACCCTGCAGTACACTAAAAAGAGGAGAGTGAAATTTACTGCATTTAGGCTTAGGGGACTTGCCCGAGCTTAATGGCAACGGGTCCAGGAAGACAGGGAGAGGGAAGATAATGACTGGACTTGGGAGAATTTCGTGGAGGCTTTCCGAGCAAAATATGTACTGTGATGGATAGCAGAGAAGAGGGAAGATGATTTCCAGACTCTCGAGCAAGGGGGAATGACCATGGCTCAGTATGCCGCCCGATTTATGTAGTTGTCCAAGTATTGCAAGTGTCTGGTGGATACCGAGTAGAAGCGGACACGTCAATTTGTGAAAGGAATCAATCAAGATTTGAGGAAGGCACTGGCCCCATCTCTTCCAATGACATACACGGTCGCGGTGGATGCAGCGACCCACAAGAAAAACGAGGATAGGAACCGACCGATGAATCGGCCATTCCAGCCGAGCCGACCACCGATGAGACCCACTCATAAACCACCTGCCGCCCTGATGTAGTAGAGAAATAAAGAAAAGCAGCCAAGGACAGCACCACCAGGTCCTATGCCAGGCGCACCAATGTGTCAGAATTATGGGAAGCGAGGTCATGTCAAAAGGGATTGCTAGTCCCAGAGAGTGGCGAGAAGACGCTTCAACTGTGGTGACCCGAACCACCTGAGGAACAACTATCTAAGACCACTTTAGCAGGAGCCGGGAGCTGCGACGCAACCTGCTGGGGCAGCCAGAGGAGCCCCTATTAGGACGAATGGAGGAGGAGGAGGCCAAAAGTCTCAAGTGAAAGCCAAGGTTTTCGCGCTCAACCGAGAGGAGGTCGGAGCTGATTCAACGGTAGTTAAAGGTATGTTTTCTGTGCAAGGTCACTCCATTTTTATTTTAATAGACCCCGGATCGACTCATTCATATGTGAACGATAGGTGTGCATACCAACTGGGTTGGGACTGGGTAAAGTTACCTTATACCCTGTTAGTGAGTACACCTTTAGAGAGGCAAAGAAGTGCGAGTAAAGTAGTGCAAGGGTGCGATGTTGTGGTTGGAAAAGAGATTTTGAAGGTAGACCTCATAATCCTACCCATCGACAACTACGATCTGATTTTGGGTATGGACTGGTTAACAAAGCATGGAGCAAGAGTGGATTGCAAGGCCAAGGCAGTGAAATTTGTTAGACCCGAATGCGACGTATTAGAGTTTAACGGGAGAAAGGTGAGGGAGTTGAAATTCGTGATAGCAGGCACAAAGGCAAGAAAAATGCTGAAGAAGGGTTGTGTGGGATACTTGGCTTATTTTATCAATAAGCCTAAGGGTCAGTGTACATTGGAGAGCACCGAGGTGGTAAAGGACTTTGCAGACGTATTTCCGGCCAAACTTACTTCTCTTCCACTTTCCCGAGAAGTCGAGTTCACCATCGATTTAGTTCTGGGAGCGGAGCCAATGTCAAAGACTCCTTATTGGATGGCGCTTGCAGAATTGAAAGAATTAAAGGAGCAACTGGAAGAATTGGTTAAGCAAGGGTACATAAGACCCAGTCATAGGGAGCCCCAGTGTTGTTCGTAAAGAAGAAAAACGGGATGTTGAGATTGTGCATAGACTATAGAGGGCTGAACAACCTTACAATCAAGAACAAGTATCCTTTGCCTTTGATTGATGAGTTGTTCGATCAGTTGCAAGGTTCGTGCTACTTTTCTAAGTTGGATCTCCGGCAAGGTTACTACCAAGTGTGAATCAAGGAGGAGGATATTCCCAAGACGACTTTCAACACGAGATATGGCCACTATGAGTTCGTAGTGATGTCATTCGGAGTAACTAATGCACTTGTCATTTTCATGGATCTTATGCATAAGGTTTTCTGGCCGTACCTAGATAAGTTTGTGTTAGTGTTCATAGACGATATTCTAATCTACTCTAAAAGTCCCGAGGAGCATGCAGAGCATTTAAAGCTAGTATTGGAAAAATTAAGAGAGCATAAACTTTATGCTAAGTTTAGCAAATGTGAGTTTTGGTTGGATTCAGTGGCTTTTCTTCGCCATGTGATATCTAAAGATGGAATCAAGGTGGACCTATCGAAAGTCGAGGCGGTTTCAAATTGAAAGCAATCGGAGAGCGTGACCGAGGTCAGGAGTTTCCTTGGATTGGCGGGATATTACCGCCATTTTATTAAGAACTTCTCTACGCTAGCGACACCAATGACCCAATTGCTAAGGAATGACGTGCCATATGTCTAGAATAATAAGTGTGAGAAGAGCTTCCAAGAACTTAAGAGGAGATTGATGATGGCACCAGTACTGAGCCTACTTGAGGAAGGTAAGGCCTACTCCTTGTACACGGATGCATTTAAGGAAGGTCTAGGGGCAGTGCTGATGCAGGATAGGAAAGTTATTACCTATGCCTCGAGGAAGTTGAAGCCGCACGAGGTAAACTATCCGACTTACAATCTGGAGTTAGCAGCAATAGTGTTTGTTTTGAAGAAATGGCGACACTATTTGTATGGGGCGGAATATGAAGTTTTCACAGATCAAAAGAGCTTAAAGTACATATTCATGCAAAAGGACTTAAACTTAAGGCAGAGGAGGTGGATGAAGTTTTTGGAGGAATACAAGTGTCCAATTAACTACCATCCGAGGAATATGAATGTGGTAGCTGATGCGCTGAGTCGAAAAGTAAGGATGGCTAGCTTGAGGGTACAAGATATTCAAGTAGTACAGGTTATCTTAGGGAAACAGGCAGAAGTGGGAGAAGGAAAAATTAGCTTAAACAACCTGAGATTAGAGCTTAAGCTGAGGCAAAAGATTAGTGAGGCTCAATGGAATAACCAAGAGTTTCAGATTTTCAAGACAAAGGAGGTGAAGAGAGGAAATAAGGAATTTCGGACTGATGAATCAGGAGTGACGTATTTCCGAGAATGACTATATGTACCGAATGATCCAATATTGAAAAGAAAGATAATGGATAAGGCTCACAAGAGCAAGTGTACCAAGATCTAAAAAAGGCCTATTGGTGGCTGAGAATGAAAAAAGACGTGGTGCAATATGTCTCTACTTGCTTGACGTGCCAGAAGGTAAAAGCGAAGCACAAGAAGGCAGCCGGATTACTACAGCCATTGCCTATACCCGAGTAGAAGTGGCAAGAGGTGACGATCGATTTCGTTACTGGATTACCAATGTCTAAGACTATAAAGGATGCTGTGTGGGTAATGGTTAACAGATTAACCAAAATAGCTCATTTCATTCCGGTGAATGTGAAGGACTCTATGGAAAAACTGGCCAAGACATATATTCGTGAAGTAGTTATGTTACATGGAGTGCCGACCAATATTGTATCCGATCGAGATCCCAGATTTACTTCCAGGTTTTGGAACAAGTTTCAAGAGTCAATGGGGACGACTCTGAAGCTTAGCACATCCGCTCATCCGCAAACTAATGGACAGTCCGAGAGAGTCATCCAAATATTAGAGGACATACTTTGGGCGTGTGTATTGGATTTTGGAGATAAGTGGATAGATTGCATACCCTACGCTGAGTTAGCATACAACAATAGTCATCAGGCATCGATTGGGATGGCACCCTACAAAGCGTTATATGGGCGGAAATGTCAAGTACCCTTGTATTGGGGATGGGCAGAGGATGGACAAATCAGCAAGTTTGGGGAAGTGAACATTGAGGAAATGGCAGATAAAGTGAAGATAATAAAGGAGAGACTGAAAACCGAACAAAGCCGACAGAAGAGTTATACTGACAATAGAAGAAGGGAGTTGGAGTTTCAGGTGGGGGATTGAACTTTCCTAAAGATAACGCCGAGTAGAGGAATTATGAAGCATCCTAAAGAAGGGAAGCTAAGTCCTAGATACCTAGGACCTTTTCCCGTGACTGAAAGGATTGGACTTGTAGCATATCGATTGGAGTTGCTGGAAGGATTAGCAGGAATCCATGATGTGTTCCATGTCTCCCAGTTGAAGAAATAAAACCCTGACCCGGAGCATGTATTGAACGAGGAACCATTGATTCTACAGCTTAATTTGAGCTACGTTGAGAAACCAATTAAGGTTTTGGATCAGAGTGTCAAGGTGTTGAGAAGTAAACAGATACCCATGGTGAAGATTTTGTGGGATCATCATGGTACTCAAGATGCAACATGGGAAATTGAAGATTAGGTGAAGAAGAAATACCCGAACTTGCTCTAAAGGTACAGCACTCTGAATTTCAGGGCGAAATTCTCTTAAGGGGGAGAGGATGTAATACCTCCTGTTAGACTGCCTTTAGTAAGTGGGGAAAAGTCATGCATGTTAAATTAAGTTATACCATATTTGATGTTTTGAATTATTTTCATGGCAATATTAATTTGTTGTTGCATGAAATAATTTGCTCTTGAAGTGGTTGTGGTAGTGGAGGTAGTTGAGTTTTATTTTATTGAAGGGGATTTATTAGGAAAAGGGGTGGAGTAAGTGAATAAGCATTAAAGGAATTTATTAAGAGAATATATGCCAAGAATTAAGGTGGATTAGTGGATAGAGCTTGGTGTGTGTTCTTTGGTGGGCTTGAGTTCGAATCCTAGATATCTCAAATTCTTTCCTTTCTTTTATTTTCCTTCAACCTAATTTTCCCTAGCCTTGGACGAAATTCTTCAGGTTTTGGAAACCAATTTCTTAAAAATTTGGGGTGCTTTATCCTGAAAATTATTTTATAAATTAGTAGATTAAAATTCTGATTATCATATTCTAGAATAATCTTTTTTTTAAAAGAAAATAGAAGTCCAAAAGCTGATTTAAATGAGATGTTTGGCCCTTGGACTAAGCAAGGGTTTCGAAATATTGAAGAGGAAAAATGAAGGGGAAAATTCAGTAGTTCAAGGATTAGGAAACCAGAAATTTCCTTACCAAATAGCTATTTAATGGCTGTTTAAAAAGTGCTCAAATTAAGGTAGGGGATTAATTAATCTATTCCCTAAATAGATAACCTAATTCCTCTCTAGGGTTTTCTGGAAAAACTCTCTCCTAGCAGCCGCCACTTAGGGTAAAGACAACTTACCTAAAACACTTACAAAACCTAGTTAGGATTGGCCAAGAAAACCCTAACCAATTAGGACTTGCTTCCAGCCAAAAGGAAACTAGAATTTTAGCTCCTTATAATTTTCGTCACTATCACGCACCTATTCTGCCTAAAATTTCCAGCCACAAAACCTGCATAAAAAACCCCTCCAGCAGTCCAGCAAAAACAACTGCACAAACCCTAATCTTTCCTTTCCTAATCTCGTCCAAGAAGTAGCCAGAAAATCAGCAGCTTTTCTTCTCTTTTCCCTCTTATTTTTGGCCACCTTTAGCCCTAATTCACCCATAAATTCCAGCACAAAATCTGCACAAAAGTTCCCTAGCTATCAAGTAGAAAAACAGCTGCACAAAGGCCCATTCTTCCTTTTCTATTTTCGCTATTATAGGGACCCAAAACCAATTAGATTTTTCTTCCTTTTATGTCCAGAATCTTGGCACCCTCAGCTTCTCAAAACTAGCAGCAATCAACCCTAATTCCCCTCCTTTATTTCGGCAGCCATAGGGAACACCAAAGCTAAACAATTTTCTCTTGTGATCAAGGAACCCTAGCAAGGCCAAAACTTCTTCAAACACCTAAACCCTAAAGCACCTCAGCTTAACCTATCTCCTTCATTAAACAGCCGCAAACAAACCCTAAACACCTCCTTTGTGCAGAAATTCCAGCCGCCAACCCTCCTCCATAGCTAGGTTAAAACAGCACCCAAAACTCCATCAAAGCTAAAACCAACTCTAAGGTAAGCAAATCCTCAACTCCTCATCAATTCCTCTTCAATTCTTCTCATCTTCTTCTCCTAAATCTTGATCAAACGGGGCTGATTTACCCTATCTCTAGTGACCTTCGAACCAAGGAAGCCAAAAGGGGAGCAATCAACTCTCTCCCTCAAGCGAACCCAAGCAAGCACCAAAGGTGCCGCGTTTGCTCTTGGTGTGCTACCTAAGAGGTAATTGAGGCTTAACCCCTCTGAATTAGATTAGGGTGGAATGTATGGAGGGAATAATATGCATGAAGCATTGCATGGAAGCATGATTTGATTAGATTGCTGAGTTTAGTAGTGCAATATGATGAACTAGGCATATATGTCATTGAATATGGATAAATATTGTTATGATGATCTAGTTCTCGTGTATGTTGAACAAAGATGAGATCTTTTGATGCAATAAGGGTTCATAAAGGAAGTTAATGGTAATTGAGTATGGAAGTCGTTATGTAGATAGTTTACTTTGTCTATAAGCATGTATAATGATGAGATGCATGCCCATGGGTAGCTATGGTGATGATTTAATGAAATAGTCTATCTAGTTGCCATAAATGACGTAGAGGGTTAATAAGATCATTCGGATTCATGATGTATGATGATAGTGGAATAACCTTTGGGTCCTAATTATAGAATTATTGATTCTAGATAAGGAAGAAAGTGGAAGAGAGGACGAACATTGCTATGGTTAATTGCTTGGTATATTCAAGTAAGTCCCTGCATAACTGTTTTGATAAATGTTACTTGTTTGTAAGCAATTTTTACAATGTTATTTAGAATTGATGTCAATGTGATGTTTTTACACAAGGATTGAGCCTTGACTAAAAATGATGAGTTATACTGGGTTGTTGTGATACTTGGATTGGAAATATGGATGATTTATTTTCAAATCAAATTTACTAAATTTTATTTATTCAAACTCAAAAACGATTTCTTACACTATTGTCGAACGATGTTGAAAATGCGGTTACGAAAATAACGTTTTGCAATCAAACTAATAAAAACTTTTGGAAAAAAGGAAAATGATTCTACCCCTAAATAGGGAGTGTTGAGTACTCAGCGAGAGTAGGCTAGTAGTACTAGTTTCGAAGAGCAAGAGTGAGTCTTTTGGCAGAAGGCCACCTCCAGAAGATAAACTCAACTTGGAGAGGCGACTGTACTTCTTAGTTAGGCCGGTCCGAGCTAGCAGATTGGTCCATATGGACATTGTTGATCCGGATTAGACTACTGAAATGTTGGGTGTAGAGATGGAGGAGTATCTCACCTAGTGGGTGAATTCCCCACTGCCCTTTGTTGAAAGATTTCATTGGAAAGCTATCATGGTGGTAACCATGATATGGATTATGTTACTATACTGTTGAATCATTTGTTAATCTCTATTTATTGAATTATGATTGTGATGAAACAGTCATTGATAGTGAACTGTTTTGGATTTATTGAGTAAGGCTCATCTGTATGACTGTTATTGATAAAATTGGCTTGCAACCACGATTTTGTGGTTTTGATAAACCTGCATACATGAAATGGTTATAATTGATATTTGCACACACAGGACTTACAGAGATGCCAATCTCACACCTTTTATATCATGATTTCAGGGGATTGCTTTCAGTGAGTGGGGCGAAGCTAGGGTTGAGCTCCAATTTATTTCTTTAGTTGTGTTTTGAATTTTATTTCTGGAGACGCTTGTTAGTTTTGATTTTCCAGACTTGTATAAGTTTTGTTTTCGGATATAATGGAAATATTCTTTTAAATTTATTTAGCAATTTTTGTTTTTTTTGTACCTTATTATAAAGACCCCTGGTTCTTTGGACGAGGCGACATCCTACCCTATCTATGTACCTAGGGTGTGGAGTGTTACAAAAATCCTCAGGTTGTGTCATGTACACTTCCAAAGTCAGATTTGCATTAAGAAAAGTTGTTTTCATATCCAATTGACAAATCTTATCATTATAATGAGCGGTAAGTACTAGGAGTATCCTATCAACCCTAGCATATTAAGTCTATGAGTGGCCCCTAAAGTGTCTTCTATCATCTTAGAATGGAATAACTGCTCAGAGATCTCAATGTCTCTGTCCTTTCTTGCTTATCAAAAGGCTCTCTTAGATGGAAGATAATAGTATGAGTATCCATACAATCATGTTGTTTTTGAAGCCCAGTGGTCATTTACGCTAGCTTGATACAAGATGATGTGTCACTGTTATCTTTACGCTTTTTATGGACTTCATGCTCTTCAGCAAGAGCATCATTAGTTGATGGTGGTGGAATTGGAGCATATAACATGTAGAACAACCTTTCTGATTTGAAAATGATTCTCAAATTTTTATACTAGTCCTAGAAGTTTGATTCAGTGATCTAGTTCATTTCCAAAATGCTACATAAGTTCAAATTTGTTGTCATTATACAAATGACCAAGATGAAAGATAAGAGATAGTATACTATGTATATGCTTATGAAATGCATTTAATTAGGTCTTTAATTAAATGATTATTTATCCCACTATTTTCTTCAAATCAATATATCTCACTATCGACTGGGGAAAACCCATTGGAAGCTATCCTAGTAGTCCGTGATAGGGGCTAAAATCACCACTATTTTCTTAGTTATTTGAGGTTGTTTTAAGATACATTTGTTGTAATAACTAGGTGTTAGTGTTATGCCCTAGAGGCAATCACTTGTACATTGTATATGACATATTTTTATTTTAAATTAAAAGGCATTATTTATCTTATAATTTTTTATGTTTACTTTTGTGTAAAATAACTGTTAGGTAAAGTCCCTAGTACAATACTGTGTTAAGGAAATCATGATATGAGATTCTTACTACACTGTATAGTGTTAGTGCTTAAATAGTCCCTAGTCGTAGTATTAATGAGACAGGATATCATTAATGCATTAAGACTAACATGTGTTAGACCTCCTGATTTGATCAGGCGATGGTTCTCTTATCCATGAGTATTAACATACTCAAAGTTAACACATGGATGCTTGTTAATGGAACTAGTTCATTGGATGACCTAGCTATGAGATAATTACGTGGATAATTATTTAGTACCAGTGATATAATATCAATATATCAAACGTGCAAGTATCCTTAAACTTGAGATCTCTAAGGTACTTTAGTTGCTGAGCTTTGTACTTTGATTCCAATTTCTGGAGCTAGATCGAGGGCTGCCTATGGGATGGATATTGGGTACATTGTGAGGTAAACAAAAGTAGTTAGAGGGTCAATAAAGAATTCACTACTCCTAATAGTAGGGGTGAATATCTCACGGCCACTTGTAGGAATTACTACTCGAGAAGTCCTTAGATAAGACGATTATGTTGGAAATAGTTCCAATTGATACACATCTAGAGTAGTGGGTTCCTGGTACAAGTACTATTGTATTCGAGCCAGAATTAATTCTGAAAGGAGTTGGCACTAATTCCGTACTCCAAACTGAATGAGATATTGTATGGTGAAATGAGTTAACTGCACTGTAGTTTGTTATTGAAGGGTTCATGTCAAGCCACTTAACTTCCTGGACTCTTGGGTGGTCATGATGTGTTGCTAGATACTGCTCATGATTTGGGAATATGTGTTTAATAATTGATGAATTAATAAACCAATCCTAATTAGAATTAATTGGATTAATTCTAATTAATTATAGATTATTAATCTCAAAGATGTTTGGATTAATTCATGTTTGCTACCAATTGACTGGGAAACCTAATAGGTCACACACAATAGATGATTATATACTCAAGATTTTATTTGATAACGTAGTGGGGTTAATTCAGAGAAAGAGAAGTTGTTGCGGGCAAATTATAGTTAGTTATAATTTATGGTCCAAATTATAATTGTGGGAACTTGATGTTTCTAATTACAATTAGGAAATTGTAACTGTTTTAGAATTCCCTATTGGAGTATTTTTCCCAGTAGATTGTTCGTGTAACAGATAGATGCTTCACACAAAACCCTAGTTGGGAAAGATACGAAACCTCCAAACCCTAGGGACATACGATATCCCTCTCTTCTTTCTCTCGTTGATATTGATCAAGCCCTAACCGCCACTTGGTTTTTCTGCTAGCATAGAAAACTTCGTGCTTAAGTGTATCCTCTGTGTGGATTTCTGTTCGAGATAATCACACACTGTGATTATAGTGGTTGGACGTTCAACTCTTGTAGTGTTTGATCAAGAGGATTGCTGGATCATGCCTCAAATTGAAGAAGGAAAAATTTTGTTTCCGACACGATCAAAGAAAGGTAAAAAGTTGTTACCTTAGTTATCTTTATGTCTTGTTTTCCACACATATGCGGATCCTGGCTGGTATCTTGTTTTATTTTTTTACTGCGCCATATATGATAGGCGTGTAAGATACGCAACACTAGGCATATTCCTTCCTATTTGACATTTTCCTTGTAAAAAGTGTTTTTTTTGAAAAATTTGTGCAAATTTGAATAGATTTTGGGCAAAAAGTGAACAATTTCAAAACATACCTAGCACCATGCCCAACCAATAGACCAGGCATCGGGTCCATTCTAGTCGAGCAGAAGAAATCAAGCCAACCTTCAAAAGAAAACAGAACAGACCTGGTGCTAGATCGAGCAAGTGGACCATGTGCGGGGTCCATTTTGTCCGACAAGCAAAAACAGAGCAAAAATTCTGAAGAAAAACAAAATGTACCTGGTGCCAAGCGGGTCGAAGGTACCCGGGGCCAGTCCCGCTTTGGAAGGTGAAAATCCTGTCCATGAATTTGGGAATTTTTCAAAGATTTTGGTATTTTCAAGTTCCTACTCAGCCAAGATCATTCAATCAATGAATTTAGCCTCCAAAAAGGCTATAAAAGTAGGAGAAAACACAATAGATACATACAATATACATGCAGAAGTGGATTCAAAAGTAAAAATTCTTAATCACTCATTGAAAGAGAGATTCACCCAACCAAGGAGTATTGTTCAAAAGAGTCTTCAAGGGAGAAGAATGAGGCTTGTCTATGTGTGCTTTCTTTTACCTTTGTCCTCTTTTTCTTAAATAATTATGTATTCAATATTTTCATTGTAATTTGACAATATTTTGGGAATCATGACTTATGTAGGAATTTAACTACTTGATTAATTTTCTGTCATTCTTGGTGTTTGATTACTTGTGATTATGGAAAATTTGATAAAGTTAGATTTTCTTCTAATTGACTTGGGAAGTGACGTTTGGAGTTGATTTAATTTTATTAATTTTATATTTGTTATTGCTTAATGGACTTAGGAAACGAAGTTAAGATCAAGGAACTTAAGTAATCAAAGGTTAGTTGATTTCACCTAGAGCATAGGGTTGTTGGCTAATTTCATATTTATAAGGAATTATGTTTAATGCATCTTTTGGTTATATTTATTTGATTGAAAAATCTGCTAATTTAATCAAGGGGTAGTGATTCCATGGATTGGGAAAGAAGTGGAGTCTATATCAGTGAATTCATGACTTAGGAAATAATTGAACTTTACTTTATATTCCTTCATAATGTTAAGATAATGGTTAATTGAGATAGTTATTAAGTGGTTATTATCATGTGTTCTAGGCTAATTATCTAGGTTACATATTTTTACATTCTTGAATTGTGTATGCGTGTGTGTGTGTGTGTGTATATTATTTTTTTTATTATTTTCTCACTTTATTTGGATCAGTTAAACAATGAATGAAAAGTGATTAGTGTGTACTTTTATTTTGAGGATCAATACTTTTTAATTCCTTATGCTATACTTGCGATGAGTATACTTGCTCTTATGTGTATTTTGGAATTAATGTTTTAATTAAAACTTGACTAAGGGATGGATTTAAATTTGATGATTTTTATATATCCAAAATTTACGTATCAAGTTTTTTTATGCTACTACAGAGAAGCAATATTTTGAAAGCTTGGATTTTGTTGATTTAACCATGTTTATATGTCTATATATAAATATGTGAATATGTATATCTATTCCTTGTATGACTAGGTTCGATATTTTGTTTTCTTATATATTTGTAATTTAATGTCCCTCCATGTTGTAATTTCTTCTATCCAAACTTATGAACATGTATCTTAACTAACTAACTTAATTTTATATTATAATGTGTATCCATAATACTAAAAATTATTTTGTATAGGTAAGATGGCCAATGGGAGAATGGGACAGTATCCTAACATGTCTTAAGGGACGACATCTCGACCATCTGACTTCGTTACCTTAGAAGGAGTATTGGAAAAAATTGCCTACTATGTAATTAAATGTTTTTATGAGATAGATGACATATTGGCAAAATTTGAGGGCATGGTTAGAAATATGGAAAGAAAAAATTGGTTTTTGACGGATTTAGTGATAAAGTCGCCATTAGGGATAGAAGTACAACATGATTCAACTGCTATTACATTACGAAGTGGTTTGGAGCTGCCCGATCCCAGCACGAAACTGGTACCATCTAAAGAAGATAGGCAGAACTAACCTCTCTTGTTGAACTTTTTGAAAAGAAAACTAAAAAAAATCTGATTTTCAACCACCGGTACGTTATCGCAATCCCACAAACAAAGAAAGAAAAAATGGACAATTTGACAAGTTTTTGAAAATATTCAAACAACTGCACATAAACATTCCACTTGTTGACCCCTTGGTGCAAATGCCCAAATATGAAAATGATAGGGCCTAAATTAGTCATACATTTCTTAGTTATTTGATGCCATTTTGTGACACATTTTGGACAATAACTAGACATATTCCATCATATTTGAGATTTTATCCTTGGAAAGATATTTTGTGCATTATTTCAGATTTTAGGGGTAAAATAAGGTAAAATCGTTGCTAAACAGACTAGAGGAGGTGTCGGCAAGGACAGGAGAGGTGGCACCGGCCACGTCCTGCTGGCACGCATTTCAAGGCGATAAAAAATCGATGTAACAGGGGTTGAACAGAACATAGCTGGTGCCGGTTGGGAGCCCAGAGGCAGCGTTGGCTGGGTCCTGGAAGAACTTGGCACGAATATTGAGAAAAATTGATGAACGGACAGAGAGACAGAATGCAAACGGCACCAGCTGTGCACTAGTATAGAGTTGATGCCTCGATTTTCGTGTGCATTTTTGGCAATTTTTAGAGTTTGGTATTTTTCTACTTTTTTTCGGCTAGAAACCCTAGAGGGACAAATTTAGGGCTTCTAAAGCCTACAAATAGAGGTAAAACACAAGTCAAATGGATGAATTCATGGAGTAAAACACAAAATCACTTAAATCGAGAAGGAATTCATCAAATCAAGGAGGATTGTACAAGAGAGTCTACGAAGGAGGAAGAATGGAGCTTGTCTATGAGTGCTTTCTTTTAACTTTGTTTTCTTTTGTTGAGCAATGCTGTATTAATTGGTTTATTGTAATTTGACATGGTTTTCGATATTCATGATTTTTAGAGTTACTTTGATATTTTGATTAATTAGTTGTTATTCTTAGTATTTAATTATTTATGCTGATTACGAGATTAATTTGCTGTTTCTTTCTATTAACTTGCTTGGAAAAGGGGTTAATTGCTAAGAGCTGGGTATTAAAGGTTAATTGATGTTTGCCAAGATATAGATTCATTGGTTAATTTCATGTGTTAAATTTTCCAGGATATGGGGATGTAATCAATGATTGTGTTTAATGCATCTTTTGGGTGAATTAGTTGATACAAGATAAGTTATGCTAATTTGTCTAGAATATAGTGATTTTATGGATTGGAAAAGAAGTTACATAATGATTAGTTATGATAATGATTGGGTACTTTAAGGCCATGTTTGTCAAAATAGTGGTTTGAGTTACATAATTCTCCATCCTTGACATGTATATATTATTTTATTTTATTTTATTTTATTTTCCTTTTTATTCTTTTTCACTTTATTGAGTCGGTTAAACAATGAAAGAAAAGTGATTAATGCATACTTGTTCATTAAGGATCGATACTCGTTTTATACCCTAGGCTATGCTTAATGATGAGTACGCTTGCTAAAACTAAGCCCAGAGACAACGCTGGCTGCAACCTAGAAGAACCCAGAGGCCAAAATTAGGCGCCTTTCTCTTGGAAATCCCACTAGAAATTCAACTTTTCAGCCACAAATGCCTTATCCTACCCGTATACACAAAGCCTGAAAAGATGCCCAATTTGACAAATTCCTTAAGATATTCAAACAACTACACATAAACATCCCACTCAATGAAGCTCTAATCCACATGCCCAAATATGCCAAATTTCTCAAATGCATTCTTATAAGCAAAAAGTGATTGGAAGAATTGTCCATAGTGGTGCTAAATTAAGAATGTTCAGCCATATTACAGGACAAACAAATTTGACATATAAAGAGATTGATCCAGGGAGTTTCTCTATTCCATGTTTAATTGGCTCTTTTAATTTTTGTAATGCATTAGCTGACTTAGGTGCTAGCATTAATTTATTATCATATAAAACATTTAAAAAGCTAGGCCTAGGAGAACCTCAACCCACTAGGATGAGTATTCAACTCGCAGATAGATCTATCAAATAACCTAGGGGCATAATAGAATATGTGCTTGTAAAAGTTGACAATTTCATATTTTCAGTAGATTTTGTTATTCTTGATATGGATGAGGATTCTAAAGTCCCTTTAATTTTAGGTAGACCCTTCCTAGCTATAGCAAATGTGTTAATTGATGTTTATAGGGGGGAGATTGACACTTAGGGTTGGGGATGAGAAAGTAGTCATTCAAATCCACAAAAACATGCAACATCCTTTATCTTCTGATGATTCTTGTTTAAGAATTGATATTCTTGATGAACATATTTTGGATTTTATGCAGGAATCATTTGAGGAGGAGCTGGTGGAAACTTCAGTAGTATATTTGGAGGACTCTATCGATGAGGATGGGATGAAGAATTTTGAAAAAATTAAGAAAAGCAATTTGGGAAGAATGAAATCATCTATAGATGATCCTCTAGAAATGGATCTAAAAGACCTACCTGAGCACTTGGAATATGTGTTCTTGGCTGAAGAACATAAATTGCCTGTGATCATTGCTAAAGATCTTACTAAAGAGCAAAAGACCAAATTGGTAAGTGTATTGGGGAAATATAATGGAGTAATAGCGTGAAAGATCACAGATATAAAGGGAATTAGTCCACCATTTTGCACTTATAAGATTTTGATGGAAGAAGGTGCAAAGCCCGTAGTGCAACCCCAACGTAGGATGAACCCACATATGAGTGATGTGGTAAATGTGAGGTGATTAAACTTCTAGATTCAGGTATTGTTTACCCTATTTCTTATAGTATTTGGGTGAGTCCTAATCAAATGGTACTAAAGAAGGGAGGAATAACGGTAAGCCCCAATGATAAAAATGAGCTAGTATCTATAAGATTGGTCATGGGTTGGAGGTTTTGCATTGATTATATGATGCTAAACAAAGCTGCTAGGAAAGACCACTTCCCTCTTCCTTTTATTGACCAAATGTTGGAAATGTTAGCCGGACATGAATATTATTATTTATTGTATGGATTTTTTGGCTACCTATAAATCCCCATAGTTCTTGAGGATTAAGAGAATACCACTTTCACATGTCCATATGGTACTTTTACATATCATCGAATGCCGCTTGGTCTTTGCAATGGTCCTAGAACGTTCCAAATATGCATGACAACTATATTTGAAGGGCTCATGGGGGACATCATGGAGGTATTTATGGATGATTTCTCAATTTTTGGTGATTCGTTTGACTTGTGTTTATCTAATCTTGAAAAGGTACTAGAAAGATGTGAAAAGACTAACCCCATGCTTAATTGGAAAAATTGCCACTTTATGGTGCAAGAAGGTATTGTGTTAGGGAATAAAATTTCAAGGAAGGGTATAGAAGTAGATAGAGCAAAAATTGAAGCAACTGAGAAGCTGTCTCCTCCTACTTTTGTGAAAGCTATAGGGAGTTTTCTTGGTCATGTAGGTTTTTACAGGAGGTTCATCTTAGATTTCTCAAAAATTTCCAAACCTTTTACCATTTTACTTGAAAAGGATGTTGTGTTTACGTTTGATGAAAAATGCCTCGATGCTTTCACCATACTTAAGGAGAAATTGATTAATTCACCTATTTTGATTGCACCTGATTGGTCTCTTCCATTTGTACTAATGTGTGATGTAAGTAATTTTGTAATTGGTGCAGTACTTAGACAATAGAGGAGTAAGCACTTCCAACCCATCTACTATGCAAGCAAGACTTTAACGGATGCGTAAGAAAATTACATAACAACGGAGAAAGAATTGCTTGCCAAAGTATTTACTTTCGATAAATTTTGTTCTTATCTTATTTTGTCCAAAGACATTGTTTATACGAACCATTCTGCTCTAAAGTACCTACTAACCAAACATGATTCCAAACCAAGATAGACAAGATGGGTATTATTATTATTATTGCAGGAGTTTGATTTGGAAATTAGGGACAAAAATGGTGCAAAAAACTTAGCTGTGGATCACTTCTCAAGACTAGATAATCCCAATTTGGAATCATTGGTAAAGGAGGACATCAATGACACCTTTTCAGATGAACAACTTTTGCTCATAGAAGGTGAGATTCCAAACACCCCTTAGTTCGCAGACTTTGCTAATTGCTTGGTTGCAGGAATTATCCCAAAAGATCTCACAATGCAACAAAAGTAGAAATTCCTCTCCGAAGTTGGGCATTACTTTTGGAAAAACCCTTATTTGTTTAAGTGTTGTGTAGACCAAATTATTTGAAGATGTGTGGACTCTAAGGAATGACAGGATATTCTTAGACATTGTCATGAAGGACTTGTTGGAGGATACTACCAAGCCAACAACACTATACAAAAGGTGCTTGAGTCTGGATTCTATTGGCCCACATTGTTCAAAGATGCCCACATGTTTATTCAAAGTTGTGATAGGTATCAATGCACAAGTAACATTTCTAAATCTAATGAGATGCCATTACAAAATTTTTAAGCTTGTGAAGTATTTGATTATTGGGGGATAGACTTCATGAAACCTTTTCCTAATTCTTTGGGTAATAAATACATTTTGGTAGTAGTGGATTACGTTTCTAAATGGGTAGAAGCGCAAGCTTTACCAACAAATGATGCAAGGGTTGCGGTAAAATTTATGAAAAAACTTTTCACTCGTTTTGGTGTGCCTAAGATGCTTATTAGTGGTAGGCGGACTCATTTTTGTAATATTCAAACAGAAAAAGTTTTCAAACATCTAGGAGTGAACTATAGGTTTGCCACCCCCTATCATCTCCAAACAAGTGGACAGGTTGAAGTGGTTAATAGGGAAATCAAAAGAATCTTGGAAAAAATTGTTAACCCTACTAGGAATGATTGGAGTCTAAAATTAGATGACACTATTTGGGCATACATGATAGCTTTTAAGACCCCAATTGGCACAACTCCTTTTCGGCTAGTTTATGGAAAAGCATGTCATTTACCTATTGAGATTGAGCATAAAGCTTATTGGGCTATAAAACTTGTTAACCTTGATCTTGAGTTAACTGGAAAGTCAAGGTCGCTTCAACTCATAGTCTTGGAAGAGTTGCGCGAGGATGCTTATAATGATTCAATACAGTATAAAGAGAAGGTCAAAAAATAGCACGACAAGCATACCACTCGACAACACGAATTTGAGAAAGGCAATCAAGTGTTGTTATTCAATTCTCGCTTATGAATTTTTTCAGGTAAGTTGAAATCAAGGTGGTCGGGACCATACACGGTAAGTAAAATGTTCCCCTTTAGAACCCTTGAAATTACTCACCCTACTGGGCACACTTTCAAAGTAAATAGCAATCGAGTGAAATGCTATGCTGGTGAAATTCTTCGCAACACAGATCAGGTGGATATGCTCTTTGACACTGCAGAATAAAACTTCTTGAGTTATCTTGACTTCTTTCTTTTGTACTATATGTTTTTCTTTTTCTTACTATTTTTTTTTACTTTAACTTATTTTTATTTTCTAGTTTTTATGCTTTGGTGTGTTTCTTTTATGTATTTTTGTTTCAAGGTACTTCAACAATGCTCATTTCTGCTGGAATTCAACTTTTTTGTAGGAGAATGCACATTGCAATGGAAGTATTTTCTTTATTCTTTTTTCCCCTTTATTTTTGGGCTCGTGGCAATATTTTCTTACTCTATTTGTTTGGCCATTGAGGACAATGTCCAGTTTAAGTGTGGGGGAGTGGTTAGAATGAGAATTTTTCTATGATTCATTCTTGTTAAAATTCTTTGAACCTTGGAATTCTTCTATGCTTCATTCTTCTTGAAATTCTTTGAACCTTTTGAGCAATTTTTTTTTAAAATTTTTTTTAGCTTTCAAGTTGTATTTTTAATGCATGTCTTTGTGCTAGATCATAGAGCATATGTTCTATATCATTTGTGATTTATGCATGACTTTTTGTACACACTTGGACTAAGTAGTTCTTAATCAAATGTTTTACATTGTTCTTAAATCTGTTTTTTTGCTAAAATTCATTGAGAATTCTAGACCTTACTTGAATACGTCTCGAGGCAAAATATGAAAAAAATTCATATTTAACTTAGGGATGACGGTAATAGGCCTTCTTTGGATAGTTTGAGCTTTTCAAGCCTACCTATGTTATATTTTTCCTACTGCCTATTTTGAGCCTAAATTGTTAATTTTTTTTCTTAAACGAGTTATCATACTTTGTCCATTACTTCTTTCTGAGAGTTTGATTTACCTTCCAAATCTTTGATTGCTCTTAATGGATAAAAGTACAAGTAGAAGAATTATGAGAGAGAATGCTTGTGTAAATGTTATGACTTGTTACTTTCAATCATGCATCATGTGTTGAGTTGGAGTTGTGAAAGGAGGAAGAAAAAAAATGATTGAGAAGAGCAAAAAGCTGCTAGAAAATGTTGAAAGAAAAAAATTGAGAAACAAACAAAAGCAGCATTTGAAAAGAAGAGAAAAAGAAAAGAAAATATGGAAAAAAAAGAAAAGAAGAGCACAGGAAGAATGTTGGTTGAGTTGGAATAAGAATTGCTGAAATTTTGATGATCTTGTGCAATATGATAGATGTGTTGAGAACAGTTAATGAAAAGAATGCAAGATTTGCTTGAACTGTAATATGATTGCAATACAAGGTTGTGGGTTTTTGATTGGTTTTATGATAGAAGAGAAAGAAAAGTTTGGAATCTATTGGTACATTTTGTTTATCCTTTTCTTGCAAACTCTCATCTTCTTTGACATTTGATTTTCCTATATCCTTCACTTGACGGCTACATTGCAAACCCTTTAGCCTTACATTACAAGCTTAAGAGTCCTACTTGACCTAAGTAGAATCATGATATGTCTCGGATTAGTGGAGAGAGTGTATGAAAAGTAAGCTTATGGAATGCATATTTTTTTTAACTAAATTATTTCCAATGGTTTGAGAATGATATTAAGTGTTGGGATGGTTCAACTACTCATTCTTCATTTACACAAGTCTTTCATTTGTTATGAAAGGTATAGTAGCATATGTTTTGTTGTTTTGAATAAAGAAAGCGTTGGAAATATTATTTTTGAAATTGATTGAGTGATTTTGTGAAAACTTATGTTTTTCTAATTGTCATGGATACTTCACTTGAGGACAAATAAAGAGCTAAGTGTGAGGGAATGTGATAGGACCTAAATTAGTCATATATTTCTTAGTTATATCAGACCATTTTGTGCAATCACTGGTCATATTCCTTCATATTTGAGATTTTAGACTTGGAAAGGAATTTTGTGCATTATTTCAAATTTTAGGGGTAAAATAAGGTAAAAGCATTGCTAAACAGACTAGAGGCGACGTCGGCCAGGGCAAGAGAGGCGGCGACGGCCATGTGCTGATGGCACACACTTCGAGGCAATGAAAAATCGGCAAAACAGAGGCTGAATAGAACACAACCAGCACTGACTGGGAGCCCAGAGCTGACGTAGGCTGTGACCTGGAAGAACTTGGCACAAAATTCAAAAAAAAAATGGCAAATGGATAGAGAGATAGAATGCAACCGGCACCAGCTCTAGGTAGGATAAGGGGCGGCAGCTGTGCACTAGTATAGAGGTGGTGCCTTGATTTTCGTATGCATTTTTTGTAATTTTTAGAGTTTTTGAATTTTCCTACTTCTATTCGGCCAAAAACACAAGAGGGATGAATTTAGGACTTCTAAAGCCTAAAAATAGAGGGAAAACACAAGTCAAAAGCATGAATTCAAGGTGCAAAACACAAAATCACACAAATCAAGGAGGAATTCATCAAATCAAGGAGGATTGTACAAGAGAGTCTACGAATGAGGAAGAAAATAGCTGGTCTATGAGTGCTTTCTTTTAACTTTATTTTCTTTTATTAAACAATGATGTATTAATTATTTTATTGTAATTTGACATGGTTTTTGGTATTCATGATTTTTAGAGTGACTTTGATCTTTTGATTAATTGATTGTTACTTTTTGTATTGAATTACTTATGCTGATTACGAGATTAATTTGTTGTTTCTTTCTATTAACTTGTTTGGAAAAGGAGTTGATGGTGGTCTCAATTCGTAAATTTCATATTTGTTGTCTATTAACTTGCTTGGAAAAATGGTTAATTGCTAAGAATTGGGTAATTAAAGGTTAATTGATATCTGCCAGTATATGAATTCATTGGTTAATTTCAGGTTATAAATTTACCAGGATATGGGGATTTAATCAAGGATTGTGTTTAATGTATATTTTGGGTGAATTAGTTGACATAGGATATGTGATGCTAATTTGTCTAGAAGATTTTGATTTTATGGATTAGAAAAGAAGTGAATATATCTTAATCCTTCATGATACCAAGAGAAAGATTAGTTCTGAGAATGATTAGGTACTTAAAGGTCATGTTCGTCAAAATAACGGTTTGAGTTACATAATTCTCCATCCTGGATGCGTATATATTCATTTATTTTATTTCCTTTTCCTTTTTATTCTTTTTTACTTTAAGGAGTCAATTAAACATTGAAAGAAAAGTGATTTATGCATACTTGTTCCTTAAGGATAGATACTCGTTTTAAACCCTATGTTATGCTTAATGATGAGTACGCTTGCTCAAATGTATAATTTGGAGTTAACGTTTTAATTTAAACTTGATTGTCAATGTGCTTATTTTTTATATGATTTTTATACCCAAATTTGTACAATTATGTTTTTGGATTTTCCTTCATCCTTCGTTTGACAGCTACATTACAAACCCTTTACCCTTATATTACAGGCTTAAAAGTCTTACTTGACCTAAGTAGAATCATGATATGTCTCGGATTAGTGGAGAGAGTGTATGAAAAGTAAGCTTATGGAATGCATTTTTTTTTAAACTAAATTCTTTCCAATGGTTTGAGAATGATCTTAAGTGTTGGGATAGTTCTACTAGTCCTTCTTCACTTACACAAGTCTTTCATTTGTTATGAGAGGTATAGTAGCATATATTTTGCTGTCTTGAATAAATAAAGCGTTGGAAATATTATTTTGAAATTGATTGAGTGATTTTGTGAAAACATGTGTTTTTCTACTTATCTTCGTTACTTTCCTTGAGGACAAGTAAAGAGCTAAGTGTGGGGGAATGTGATAGGGCCTAAATTGGTCATATACTTCTTAGTTTTTTTAGACCATTTTGTGATACATTTTGTGCAATAACTAGTCATATTCCTTCATATTTGAGATTTTATCATTGGAAATGTATTTTGTGTATTATTTCAGATGTTAGGTGGAAAAGAAGGCAAAATCGTTGCTAAACATACTAGAGGCAGCGTCGGCCCAGACAGGAGAGGCGGCACTGGCCATGTGCTGTTGGCTTGCACTTCGAGATGATAAAAAATCGGCAAAGCAGGGGTTGAACAGAACATAGCTGGTGCTGATTGTGAGCCCAGAGCCGGCACCCACTGCGACGTATAAGAACTTGGCACAAAATTTGAGAAAAATCGATGAACAGACAGAGAGACTGAATGCAACTGGCGTCAGCCCTAGGTAGGACAGGTGGCGCCATTGTGCACTAGTACAGAGGTGGTGCCTCGATTTTCATGTGCATCTTTGGCAATTTTCATAGTTTTCGAATTTTCCTACTTCTATTCGGCTAGAAACCCAAGAGGGACGAATTTAGGAGTTCTAAAGCCTATAAAGAGAGGAAAAAACACAACTCAAAAGGATGAATTCAAGGAGCAAAACACAAAATCACTCAAACTAAGGAGGAATTCATCAAATCAAGGAGGATTGTACAAGAGAGTCTATTAAGGAGGAAGAAAGAGTCTTATCTATGAGGGCTTTCTTTTAACTTTGTTTTCTTTTCTTGAACAATGATATATTAATTGTTTTATTATAATTTGGCATGGTTTTCAGTATTCATGTTTTTAGAGTTACTTTAATCTTTTGATTATTTGATTATTATTCTTGTCAATGAATAACTTATGTTGATTACGAGATTATTTTATTGTTTCTTTCTATTAACTTGATTGGAAAAGGGGTAGATGGTGGTTTCAATTCGTTAATTTCATATTTGTTGTCTATTAACTTGCATGGAAAAGGGGTTAAATGTTAATTGATGTCTGCTAGGATATGAATTCATTGGTTAATTTCATGTTTTAAGTTTGCCAGGATATGGGGATTTAATCAAGGATTGCGTTTAATGCATCTTTTGGGTGAATTAATTGATATAGGATATGTGGTGCTAATTTGTCTAGAGGATAGTGATTTTATGGATTGAAAAAGAAGTGAATCTATCTTAATCCATTGTGATACCAAGAGAATGATTAGTTATGATAATGATTGGGTACTTTATGGTCATGTTCGTAAAAAAAAAATTAGTTTGAGTTACATAATTCTCCATCCTTGATGTGTATAAGTTCTTTTATTTCATTTCATTTTCCTTTTTTCCTTTTTTTACTTTATTAAGTCCATTAAACATTGAAAGAAAAGTGGTCAATGCATACTTGTTCCTTGAGGATAGATACACATTTTAAACCCTATGGTTTGCTCAATAATGAGTATGCTTGCTCGTATGTGTAATTTAGGGTTACCGTTTTAATTTAAACTTGATTGGGAATCTGTTTATTCTTATATGATTTTTATACCCAAATTTGTACACATAAAGTTTTTGGATTTTCCTACATCCTTCATTTGACAGCTACATTACAAACCCTTTAACCAAATATTACAAGCATAAAAGTCTTACTTGACTTAAGTAGAATCATGATATGTCTCGGATTAGTGGAGAGAGTGTATGAAAAGTAAGTTTATGGAATGCATATATATATATATATATATATATATTTAACTAAATTCTTTCCAATAGTTTGAGAATGGTCTTAAGTGTTGGGATAGTTCTACTAGTCATTCTTCACTTACACAAATCTTTCATTTGTTATGAAAGGTATAGTAGCATATGTTTTGTAGCCTTGAATAAAGAAAGCGTTGGAAATATTATTTTGAGATTGATTGAGTGATTTTGTAAAAACTTGTGTTTTTCTACTTGTCTTTGATACTTTCCTTGAGGACAGGTAAAGAGTTAAGTGTGGGGGAATGTGATAGGGCCTAAATTAGTCATATATTTCATAGTTATTTCAGACCATTTTGTGATACATTTTGGGCAATAACTGGTCATATTCCTTCATATTTAAGATTTTACCCTTGGAAAGGAATTTTTTGCATTATTGCAATTTTTAGGGGTAATATAAGGCTAAATCGTCGCTAAATAGACTAGAGACGGCGCGAGCCTTATGCTGGCTTGCACTTAGAGATGATGAAAAATTGGCAAAACAGGGCCTGAACAGAACACAGTTGGCGCTGACTGGCAGCCTAGAGGTTGCACCGGATGCGACCTGGAAGAACTTGGCCCAAAATTCAAGAAAAATCATCGAACGGACAGAAAGATAGAATACAACTGGTGCCAGCCTTTGGTAGGACAGGCGGCACCGGCTATGCTCTGGTACAAGGTGGTGCCTCAATTTTCATGCTCTTTTTTGACAATTTTCAGAGTTTTCGAATTTTCGTACTTCTATTCGGCCAGAAACCCTAGAGGAACAAATTTTGGACTTCTAAAGCCTATAAATAGAGGAAAAAACACAAGTTAAAAGGATGAATTCAAGGAGCAAAACACAAAATCACTCAAATCTAGGAGGAATTCATCAAATCAAATAGGATTGTACAAGAGAGTCTACGAAGGAGGAAAAAAGTAGCTTGTCTATGTGGGCTTTCTTTTAACTTTGTTTTCTTTTCTTGAACAATGGTGTATTAATTTTTTTATTATAATTTGACTTGATTTTCAGCATTCATGATTTTTAGAGTTACTTTGATCTTCTGATTAATTAATTGTTATTCTTGGTATTTAATTACTTATACTGATTATGAGATTAATTTGTTGTTTTTTTCTATTAAATTTCTTGGAAAAGGGGTTGATGGTGATCTAAATTCGTTAATTTCATATTTGTTGTCTATTAACTTGCCTGGAAAAGGGTTAATTGCTAAGAACTGGGTAATTAAAAGTTAATTGATGTCTACCAGGATTTGGATTCATTGGTTAATTTCATGTTTTAAGTTTGCCAGGATATGGGGATTTAATCAAGGATTGTGTTTAAAGCATCTTTTTGGTGAATTAGTTGATACTGGATATGTGATGCTAATTTGTCTAGAAGATAGTGATTTCATGGATTGGAAAGCAAGTGAATCTATCTTAATCCTACATGATGTCAAGAGAATGATTAGTTTTATAATGATTGGGTACTTTAAGGTCATATTTGTCAAAATAATGCTTTGAGTTACATAATTCTCCATCATTGACATGTATACATTCTTTTATTTTATGTTATTTTGCTTTTTATTCTTTTTTCACTTTATTGAGTCCGTTAAATAATGAAAGAAAAGTGATTAATGCAAACTTGTTCCTTAAGGATCGATACTCATTTGAAACCCTTTGCTACGCCTAAATTAATCACATATTTCCTACTTATTTGAAGCCATTTTTTATACATTTTGTGCAATAACTAGTCATATTCCTTTATATTTGAGATTTTACCCTTGGAAAAGGTATTTTTTGTATTATTTAAGATTTTAGGGGTATTATAAGCCTAAATTGTCACTAAATAGACTACAGGCGGCGCCGGCCAGGATAGGAGAGGCGGCGCCAGCAACGTGCTGTGGCACACACTTCGAGATGATGAAAAATCGGTGAAACAAAGGCTGAAGAGAACACAGCTGGCGCCGGTTGGGAGACTAGAAGCTGCGTTAGCTGCGACCTGGAAGATCTTGGCATGAAAATCAAGAAAATTGGCGAATGGACAGAGAGATAGAATGCAAACGGCACCGGCCCTAGGTAGGGCAGGCAGTACTGGTTGTGCACTGGTACAGAGGCGCTATCTCGATTTTCATGTGCATGTTTGTCAATTTTTAGATTTATGGAATTTTCATACTTCTATTTGGCCAGAAACCCTAGAGGGTTGAATTTAGGACTTCTAAAGCCTAAAAATAGATGGCAAAACATAAGTCAAAAGGATGATTTCAAGGAGCAAAACACGAAATCACTCAAATCAAGAAGGATTGTACAAGAGAGTCTACGAAGAAAAAAGAATGAGGTTTGTCTTTGAGTACTTTCTTTTAACTTTGTTTTATTTTCTTGAACAATGATGTATTAATTGTTTTATTGTAATTTGTCATGGTTTTCGGTATTCATGATTTTTAGAGTTGCTTTGATCTTTTGATTAATTGATTGTTATTCTTGGTATTTAATAACTTATACTGAATACAAGATTAATTTGTTGTTTCTTTCTATTAACTTGCTTGGAAAAGGGGTTGATGGTGGTCTCAATTCGTTAATTTCATATTTGTTGTCTATTAACTTGCTTGGAAAAGTGGTTAATTGCTAAGAACTAGGTAATTAAAGGTTAATTGATGTCTTCCAGGATATGGATTCATTAGTTAATTTCAAGTTTTAAGTTTGCCAAGATATAGGGATTTAATCAAGGATTGTGTTTAATCATCTTTTGGGTGAATTAGTTGATACAGGATATGTGATGCTAATTTATCTAGAAGATAGTGATTTTATGGATTGGAAAAGAAGGGAATCTATCTTAATCTTTTACGATGCCAAGAGAATGATTAGTTATGGTAATGATTGGGTACTTTAAGGTCATGTTAGTAAAAAAAAAATGGTTTGAGTTACATAATTCTCCATCCTTGATGTGTATATATTCTTTTATTTTATTTCATTTTCCTTTTTATTGTTTTTTACATTATTGAGTCGGTTAAACATTGAAAGAAAAGTGATTAATGCAAATTTGTACCTTGAGGATAGATACTCGTTTTAAACCCTCTGCTATGCATAATGGTGAGTACTCTTGCTCATATGTGTAATTTGGGATTGACGTTTTAATTTAAACTTGATTGTGAATGTGCTTATTTTTATATGATTTTTATACCCAAATTCGTACACATAAAAGTTTTTGGCTTTCCCTACATCCTTCGTTTGACAGCTATATTACAAACCCTTTAGCCTTACATTACTGGCATAAAAGTCTTATTTGACTTAAGTAGAATCATGATTTGTCTCCAATTACTGGAGAAATTGTATGAAAAGTAAGCGTATGGAATGCATATAAATATATATATATATATATATATATTAACTAAATTCTTTCCAGTGGTTTGAGAATGATCTTAAGTGTTGGGATAGTTCTACTAGTCATTCTCCACTTACACAAGTCTTTCATTTGTTATGAAAGGTATAGTAGCATATGTTTTCTTGTCTTGAATAAAGAAAGCATTGGATATATTATTTTGAAAATGATTGAGTGATTTTGTGAAATTCTACTTGTCTTTGATACTTTTCTTGAGGACAAGTAAAGAGCTAAGTGTGGGGGAATGTGATAGGGCCTAAATCAATCATACGTTTCTTTGTTATTTCAGACCATTTTGTGAGACATTTTGTGCAATAACTGATCATATTCCTTCATATTTGAGATTTTACCCTTGGGAAGGTATTTTGTGCATTATTTCAAATTTTAGGGGTAAAATAAGGTAAAATCATCGCTAAACAGACCAGAGGCGACGTCGGCCAGGACAAGAGAGGCGGCGCCGGCCATGTGCTGCTGGCACACACTTTGAGACGATAAAAAATCGACAAAACAGGGGTTGAACATAACACACCTGGCGCTGATTAGGAGCCAAGAGGCGGCACTGACTGTGACCTAGAAGAACTTGGCTTGAAATTCTAGAAAAATCTGCGAACGGATAGAGAGATAGAATGCAACCGGCGCCAGCTGTGCTCAGGTACAGAGGTAGTGCCCCGATTTTCGTGAGCATTTCTGGCAATTTTTAGAGTTTTCGAATTTTCCTCCTTCTATTCGGCGAAAACCGTTGAGGGATGAATTTAGGACTTCTAAAGCCTATAAATTGAGGAAAAAAACACTAGTCAAACGGATGAATTCAAGGAGCAAAGTACAAAATCACTCAAATTAAGGAAGAATTCATCAAATCAAGGAGGATTGTACAAGAGAGTCTACGAAGGAGGAAGAAAGAAGCTTGTCTATGAAGGATTTCTTTTAACTTTATTTTCTTTTGTTGAACAATGATGTATTAATTGTTTTATTGTAATTTAACATGGTTTTCAGTATTCATTGTTTTTTGAGTTACTTTGATCTTCTGATTAATTGATTGTTATTCTTGGTATTTAGTTACTTATACTAATTACAAGATTAATTTGTTGTTTTTTTCTTTTAACTTGCTTGGAAAATGGGTTGATGGTGGTCTAAATTCGTTAAGCTCTGGAACTCGTCTTCTCGCTTAGGGTACCTTTGCTCGGTCAAAGTCTGCAGAATTCCGGCCTTCTTACTGCATGCTTGGCCCAATGACACATCAATTGGAACTTTATACCTCGATCCCATATTCGGACCACCCCCTTCACCCCGGTTGGGTGGTTGCATCTGGGCTGTCTCGATTTCCAGTACCACTTGATCGACTCCCGGAACCATTCTGCTTGTTGAAGCTGCACGGCGCTTGGGTGCCATTCTAAACTATACCCAGATGATGAGTGTATCCATGCAAGTTTAAAATATTTTGAGCATGCATTCACATTCAGGTTTAGGTAAAAGAAAATCATATGCAGGTTTTTGTAAAAAGAATTGCATAAAAAAAAAATTCTCAAATCTTAGAGTACTCTAGGTACTCCTATTTGCATAAATTTTGAAATGAAAGCAGTGAATAGAAAGGAAATTCCTTAACACAGAAGTTTACGGAAAGAAATAAATAAGCATCCTGATCATATCAGCTCCTAGCATCTATAGTCCTCATCAGAATCTTCAAATTCGACCTTATATAACCATTCCCCAGAGTTCTTAGAGAAATCTACCCAATCTTGCTAGCAAACCACTTCATGGGCTCCTTCCCGGGGTGCTTAGAACTCTCTCCGGGCTCGATTCGGTGGGGAGGAGAAATGAAGGAAGGAACGAAGGAAGGCCTAGGTGGAGACTCATAATCTATCTCCCCCGAGTCATCACTATCTGCTGATAAATCCACTATGGGACTAGGAGGGTGGGGAACATGCTCTACGGCTATCTCCTCATCTTCACTGTCAGAACTTATATCTATTACCAGGATTGGGGGTGGCTTAAGGATCTGGACCTCATCATCACTGCTATCCTCCATAGGAACAACTGGATGAGGGGCAGGCTGGGGAACTGGAAGGTCCTCCGGGTATATAGGGATAGGCGGGTGCCACTGCTGCCCTTTCCCCGCGGTCCTAAGCTTTCTAACCATCCTACGGCATCAACGAGATAGGTTAAATAAAGATTTAAAATTAAATAAAGAGCACATATACTATGAATAATTGCCTAAACCAAGTCTCTGATACCACTTGTAACACCCCGCTACCTAGGCCCGCCGGGGCCAAAGGACAAGGGGTCTTTATAACGAGGTCACACAAATAAAATAGTGGAATAAAAATAATAAAAATAATACTTCAACTTAAGATTTATTACAACCCAAGAATAAATCCACAAATTCCCAAAAGGAAACAAATCCATAAATAAAATTATCCACTCTCGTCTCCCCAAAGCAATACATAAAATCAAAAGACACATTCTCTTCCACGACAGATAACACTAGCTACTCATCCCCACAGCAGGATCGGCCTGAAATCATGGTAAAAAGGTGATGAGACAGAAATCTCAGTAAGTCCGTGTGTGCTTTGGGTGTTCAGTGAAAACAGTTCGTGGATGCAAAGTGTGAAATCTTTATAAGAGAAATATTGGCAAGCAATAAATATTAGTCAAAAGCAAGAGTGGCATTTTCCTCTTTTTGAAACCATACAAGTGCACAATAAAATGAACCACTCATAAAGGTGGTCATGGGTTACCACACATTGGGCCCCATAACCGGTCAGAATGCCTAACACTTTGTGAAGACTGACAAAAGTAGGTGATCGGCCTACTGGGTCAGATACTCCTCCTTCTCTATACCCAAACAACCGCCGGGCGTCCATTCCGGCAAAAACACAGTCACTTGACTAAAACAAAATAAACTGCTAGCTCGGACCGGCCTGACTAAGTAGTACTGACGTTTCTCTAAGTTGAGCTTATCTTCTGGAGGTGGCCTCCTGCCAGAAGACTCACTCTTGCTCTTCAAAACTAGTACTACTAGCCTACCCCTGTTGAGTACTCAACGTAACATATCCCACTTGGGGAGAAAATGAACAAAACACATTTATACTTGAAAATGGCAATTAAGGTTTTCCAAGGTTTGGGGCAAAACTGGTTTTAGAAAGAGTTTTAGGTTTTGAGTAAAACTGCCCCTTGATTTGCAAATAATTTATTTGTCTGAAATGAGAATGGAAATAATCCTCAATTACCTTTACAGAAATGAGTGACCATGCACTCTACATTTGGCTTGCCATAAAAAAAAATCATTTTTCATCAAACAGGTTTTATGCAGGAGCTTACCTGATCCTTGCTCACAACAAAGGTCTCCAATAGTTGACCTGACCCGCATAGGGTAAATACAAACCACAATAAAACTCAAGCCAAAGACTCACTTTCTCAAATAAAACTAACTCAACTTACTACAGTCATATCCCTAGTGTCCCAAGCTTTAAGGCTCAATAATAAATAAAAGGGTTTATAAAATAAATCTAGTTTGACATTAAAATAACTAGAGTTTGAGAAATAGGTACAAAAAGTTGAAGGTTTAAATCTTGCTAAAAATAAATTATGGTTTATTTGAAAAAGGGTCCAAGGTAGTATTAGGTAAAATAATGATTTATTAATAATTTAGTTGTTAGAAAATAATTGATAGCTAAAATTTGTTGAAAATAAATTTAATGAGTCTTGCTTGAAAAATAATAAGCAAATCCTTAATGGGTTTTGATTAAAAGATTATAATTAAATTTTTAGTAATAAATATTTTAGTAATTATAATTATTTCCATAAAAGGCTTTAATTGATTTTATTTTTTTTTCTAGCAAAATTATTATTTATTTGACTAAAATATCACTATTTTATATAAAAGACCAAATCTACATTTTCCCATGGTTTTCAAAATTTTACTAGAAAAATCATATTATTAAATATTTTATTAATGAAATAAAATTTAGCTTAGGGACAACTAGATCATGATCATATTCCTATAGCTAACCACAATCATGAACATATACAACCCTTCAATTCATCAAATCATCCAAATCATGCATACAAGCATAGATCTCAATTTATCAAAACATGATCTAACCCCTACTAGCATAAATAAGATCATGGCTTCAATAATCCAACATGAATATAAATCCTATTCACCAAAGGTGACATAATCTCTAGCATACTTCATCACAAATACTACCTATGACATGGAGACATGCATTAAATCTCAAATCATCATACAATCGACCAAGATAATCCATCCATGCATAAATCCCATCTCCTTCATATTCATACATACATTCATGCTTCAATCTCAACAATATATATATATATATATATATACTTAAATCCTATCGCCATCCACCTACTATCATCATCATCCTAGAGACATGAATCTAGAGTTTAAAAGAAAGGTTGAAGGCACTTACTTGGTTGATGAATGCCTTGAAGGAGTTTAGAATGGATCTCAACTCCTAGATGTCTAACTTTGTCCAAGGGAGATGGCGAAAGCATGTTCATGGGAGAAAAAGTCATCCGGCCAAGAGAGGGGAATTTTCGGCCATGAGAGAGAGAGAGAGAGAGAGAGAGAGAGAGAGACCATTAGCATGCTTATTCACATAGGCTCTCACTAGAGATCAAGATTGGAGAAGATGAAGTTGTTAGAATAAATTTACCTTGAAGGTGTTCTTGACCTTAACAGAAATTTCTGGTTTTTGATCCAAAAGTGCAAGTTGGATTTTGGAGTTTGATGTTAAAAATGGTACGGATGGACTCACAGCAATGAATAGATGAAATCTGGAATTTTTAGAGGTAGTTTGAAGTGATTTGGAGAGGTATTAGGTGAAAGGAAGTAGTAGGTGTTCTTGGTGTAGTGTGTGTTCTTGAAGGTTGAAGAAAATCGAGAGATGGTAATGTGCAGCTGCTGAATTTTTGTGAGAGATAGGGGTGGACGAATTTTCGTAGGGTTTAGGAGGTTGATTCTCTAATTTGGAAGGGAAAAGGAAAGGTTAGTTGTTACAATCTTTGAAGAATATTTTTAGGAAGTGAATTTGGAAACTAAATATTCCAAGAATATCTTGATTGTTGGACAGCTTTTGGAAATCTGCCATGGTCGACTGTTTGAGCAGAATTTCTGTGGGATTAAAGCTGGTTCAAGGGGGCTTATGGTGGCCAAAATTATGGAGCTTAATGGTGAAGAAGAGGTCTGGACAATTGAGTGATATATTATGGAAGGTTGCTAAACAAGGGTGGCTGGAATTTTGGAAACCAAATCAAGGTATGATTGCAGAAAATTTTGGAAATCTTTTAGGCATCCATGGCTGGATTTTCGTGCAGAAATTTGGGAGGACAATGGAGTTCTGTTAATGGAGGTTTAAGGGTGGTTTTTGCAGAAAAATGATGGAGTTTCGGCTAGAAGAGAAATAGGAACCAAAGCTGGAAAATTTTTCCTGCACAGTTTTCGCTGAACAGCAATTTTCTGGGCAGATTTTTGGCTGCCATTTCCAGCCAACTTGCAGAGAGTTTGAAGGGAAATTTCTGGGGTATTCAAGTCTGGTTTCCAGCCTTCTTCATGGAGGAAAAACATGGCTAAGGTGCTGCACAAAATTTGGAAGAAATCAGCTTGGTTTTGGACCTCCAAAGTAGCGATTTGTACAGGATTTTTTTCTGGTTTTGCACCATCTTTGTGCAGTCCGAAAATAGCCATAAAAATCCAGATTCTAAGCTGATCAAAAGGGCCATTTTCCAGCAGCATTTGGGAGGGAATAATGATCAAGAATTTCGACACCTTGAAGGCACACAAAGCTGGAAAATTTTCAGTTCTATGTACAAAGGGAAATGAACCTAGCTAGAGTGAATTTTTAGAAAGTTCACTAAGGAATTTAATTCACTTGAAATCTTTCCCCCTCATCCATTGTTTCGGTCCATATGATATCTTTTACTAAGACATTTTGAACCTTCAAAGCCACAACACATTGCTGGAATTTTTCTAGAATAAAATTAGCTTGAACACAATGAACAAACTAATGAATTGAGAATTAGGAAAAACTAAGGATCAAGAGGAAATGAATTCCCCTTAGAAATTTTGTGTAGAGCAAAAGAGTAGGATTTGAAGACTCCTATCATGTCTCTCATAGGACAACATCTCTACCCTACTCCAAACACCACTAAGGCCGACAATGATACTTCCCAAGCAAAAATAAAATTTAATCATGCTATAGCTCTAATAATGGAATTTGAACCCAAGACCTCAAGAATCAATTCTAAGGCTTTGACCACTAAACCACAATAACTCTTGTTCTTATTTCCTCTCTAAAAATATTTTCCTATTCAATCCTCAAGCTATCTCCCTTTTTCCCCCTTAGGTAAAAATTACCATTTTGCCCTTCCCACTCAATAATCACAATCAAGCCCTCTAGACTATAAAACACAAATTCAATGCACATAAAACCATATAAAAATATATTTAAACATGAAATAAAATATGATGTGCATCCCAACCCCCTTACTCTAAGGTTGGTTTCGACTGGGGTTTCACAGGCCTCCTGCCAGAAGACTTACGCTAGCCCTCCAAGACTGGTATTGTTAGCCTACCCTTATTGAGTACTCAACGAACATATCCGTTAATTCTTGATTTAAAATATCTCCACACCTTGGCTTTGTACAAAGTGGTTTTTCTCTAAAAGAATTTTCTAAAAATTTAGGAAAGAATACTTTTCTTGATAAAATCGTTAGTTTGACAAAACCGTTTAAAGAATAAATATCCACGTTTACAACCCAAATAATCATAGTTCAACAATAGCTTTACAAAGCTTCACAACATAGACTTGCCATCACAACATTTAATAAAAGAGTTTATACAAGGACTTACCATCACAACATTTAACAAAAGAGATTATGCAAGGACTTACCATGACAACATTTAACGAAAGAGTTTATGCAAGGACTTACTTGATCTGTCTCAGATAAACACGGTAAAGTCACTGCTTGCTTTGCTTAATTATCATCCTGATCTAAACCATATAATATCATGATCAGGGTCTCAATTAATTCAAACATGCTCTAATCTCATTTATTTTCACAACAATTCACAATCCCCTATTTAATTCCAAGTAAACTATCAAATCCCCAAAGATCATATACCATGACCATATGTTCATCCCACAAATAGACATCATTAAACCTTACTTTCGACATCAAGGGTGGGTATTCCCTTACCTTGCAACAACCGGGTAATGAGGTCTCGATGCTCCTATGGTTATCGTCCCGAGTTCGCTTGAAAAGAAGAGAAAAGCTACCTCCTTTGCTCCTCTTGACCGAAAATTAAAGAAGAAGATGAAATCAGCCTCTATGGGGCGTGATTTAAGGGAAGAAGAAGGAGAAAAGAATCATTAGATAAAATGGCATCAAGAGGTTGAAAGGATTTTTGCTTACCTTAATGTGTGTTCGATTTTTGCTAGGTATTGCTCTTAAGATTTTCGAAAATTGTTGTGGAGTTCTTGCTAGAATTTTTCGTGTAGAATAGAGAGGATAATCGGCTACTATGCTTTAGGGTTAGATGATGGTGTTTAGAAAGACTCCTAATGGCTTTAGGCTTCTTGGACAGCAAGGCCGAAAATTGCAGCTTGTGGTGTCTCTCCTTGCTGCTGAATTTAGGTGAGTTTAAGGGGAGAAAATAATATGCAATGTGCTCCCTTGTGCTGGCCAAAATATTAGTCAAGAGAAGGGCTGATTATGTTCAGAATTTTGGGCCAAACAAGGAAGAGTTTGAGAAGGCTTTGGGGACTAAAATTCTGTGCAAGTGTTGTGCGAAAATTTTGTGCAAGAGTGACGAGTTTTGGACTGTTTTGGCTGCTGTAGTTCTACCAAAATTTTCAGAGAAACAATGAGGGTTTTGGGCGCTGAAAATAGCTTGATCAGCTGGGGTTTTTTGGTGGGTTATGTGTGCAGAATTTCGATTGGAATAGGAGCACAACAACTAGCCGAAATTTCCTGCACAAAGCTGCCGAAAATCCTGTGCATAAGCTAGACGAATTTCTGTGGTTTTGTGAGAATAAAATTCTAGTTTTGTGCAGCTAAGGTAATCTGAATTGATGAGGAGTATTTAGGTGTTTTGAGCTAGGGTTTGAAGGGTTGGATTGTACTTAAAGGTGCTGGAATTTCGGATAGCTTGTATTAACACAAAGCTGCCGAAATTGTGCTAGGTTTAGGAAGAAAATCCTAGTTGAATTAGGGTTGAAATAAAAGTCTGATTTGCTAAGGGATTTAGGATAAGATTTCCTAGCTTTGGAAGAGTTTGAGTTGAGCTAATGTTCCTCCAAGAAGTGGCGGCACTTGCTGGAAATTTTTTCAAATTTTTAGCTAACATTGTAGGGTTAAAATTAACAAGGTTTTCTACTAGAAAAATGACTCTTTAATTCTAACTATCCATGGTAACATCCATTAAGCTAAAATCAAGCTGGAATTTTATTTATTAGCTAGGGTTTTTTTTTTCCTCTTTCAAAAATCCTAAGAAATAAAAGCTGAAAATTAAAAGTGAACTTTATTCACATCAAGGTCCTTAAATTTAGGGAATAAATATAGAGACTTATTTCCTTGGAATAATGACACTAAAATTTCTCTAGGTTTGCTAGATCTTTTTCAGCCAAGACATGGAAACTCTAAGGAAAGGAATTTTCAAGAAGAGAAACTAATTTCACAAAAAATAGGATTATATCCTTTACTTTTAACCACTATTTTAAGATGTTCATGCATTTGGTCAATAGGAAACAAGTAATATGGCATTGGGTCACCAAATGAAATCACCAACCTCCCCGCTATTCCAAAACAACTCCAATACTAATTTTTCTACAATCAGTTCTCACCATTCCCCCAATACTCATCCTTCCAAATCTTCGACCAAACCTCCCTTATCCAAATCTTTAACAACACATCAATTAATTTAAATGCAAGAGCAACGGAAAAATTCTCATGCATCCATGCAAATAAAATAATTCTAAGCTACCACATAGAATGCAAAATGCTATGCAATGCATGACTTTTCCCCATAGTCAAAGGTGGTTTTGGGCGGGGTATTACATTCTTCACTTACACCAGTCTTGCATTTGTTATGAAAGGTATAGCTACATGTGTTTTGTTGTCTTGAATAAAGAAAGCATTGGAAATATTATTTTGAAATTGATTGTGTGATTCTATGAAAACATGTGTTTTTCTACTTGTCTTTGATACTTTGCTTGAGGACAAGCAAAGAATTAAGTGTGAAGGAATATGATAGGGCCTAAATTATTCATATATTTTTGATACATTTTGTGCAATAACTAGTCATATTGCTTCATATTTGAGATTTTACCCTTGGAAAGGTATTTTATGTATTATTTAAGATTTTAGGAGTAATATAAGGCTAAATCATCGTTAAACAGACAAGAGGCGGTGCCAGCCAGGATAGGAGGGCGCTAGCCATGTGTTGTTGGCACAAACTTCGAGGTGATAAAAATCGGTGAAATAGGGGCTGAACAGAACACAGTTGGCGCCGATTGGGAGACTAAAGGCGGCGCTGGCTGCGACCTGGAAGAACTTGGCACGAAAATTGAGAAAATCGATGAACGAATAGAGAGACAGAATGCAAACGGCGCCGGCCCTAGGTGGGGCAGGCAGCACTAGTTGTGCACTAATACAGAGGTGCTGCCTTGATTTTCATGCGCATTTTTGTCAATTGTCAGAGTTTTAGAATTTTCCTACTTCTATTCAAACCTAGAGGGTCGAATTTAGGACTTCTAAAGCATATAAATATAGGAAAAAACATAAGTCAAAAGAATGAATTCAAGGAGCAAAACACAAAATCACTCAAATCAAGGAGGATTGTACAAGAGAGTCTACAAAGGAAGAAGAATGAGGCTTGTCTATGAGTACTTTCTTTTAACTTTGTTTTCTTTTCTTGAACAATGATGTATTAATTGTATTATTGTAATTTGACATGGTTTTCGGTATTCATGATTTTTAAAGTTGCTTTGATCTTTTGATTTATTGATTGTTATTCTTGGTATTTAATTACTTATACTGATTACAAGATTAATTTGTTGTTTCTTTCTATTATCTTGCTTGGAAAAGGGGTTGATGGTGGTCTCAATTCGTTAATTTTATATTTGTTGTCTATTAACTTGATTGGAAAATAGGTTAATTGTTAAGAACTGGGTAATTAAAGGTTAATTTATGTCTTCCAGGATATGGATTCATTTGTTAATTTCTAGTTTTAAGTTTGCCAGGATATGGGGATTTAATCAACGACTTTGTTTAATGTATTTTTTGGGTGAATTAGTTGATACAGGATATGTGATGCTAATTTGTCTAGAAGATGGTAATTTTATGGATTGGAAAAGAAGTGAATCTATCTTAATCCTTCACGATGCTAAGAGAATGATTAGTTATGATAATGATTGGGTACTTTAAGGTCATGTTCGTAAAAAAAAAATGGTTTGAGTTACATAATTCTCCATCCTTGATGTGTATATATTCTTTTATTTTATTTCATTTTCCTTTTTTTTTCTTTTTTACATTATTGAGTCGGTTAAACATTGAAAGAAAAGTGATTAATGCAAACTTGTACCTTGGGGATAAATACTCGTTTTAGACCTTCTACTATGCATAATGATGAGTACGCTTGCTCATATGTGTTTTTTGGGGTTAACATTTTAATTTAAACTTGATTGGGAATATGCTTATTTTTATATGATTTGTATACCCAAATTCGTACACATAAAGTTTTTGGATTTTCCTACATCCTTCGTTTGACAACTACATTACAAACCCTTTTTCCTTACATTACAGGCTTAAAAGTGTTACTTAACCTAAGTAGAATCATGATATGTCTCGGATTATTGGAGAGAGTGTATGAAAAGTAAGCTTATGAAATGCATATATATATATATATATATATATATTTTTAACTAAAATCTTTCCAATGGTTTGAGAATGATCTTAAGTGTTGGGATCGATCTACTAGTCATTCTTCATTCACACAAGTCTTTCATTTGTTATGAAAGGTATAGTAACATATGTTTTGTTGTCTTGAGTAAATAAAGTGTTGGAAATATTATTTGGAAATTGATTGAGCAATTTTGTGAAAACTTGTGTTTTTCTACTTGTCTTTGATACTTTCCTTGAGGACAAGTAAAGAGCTAAGTGTGGGGGAATGTGATAGGGCCTAAATCAGTCATACATTTCTTAGTTATTTCAGAATATTTTGTGATACATTTTGTGCAATAACTAGTCATATTCCTTCATATTAGGGATTTTACCATTGGAAATGTATTTTGTGCATTATTTCAAATTTTAGGGGTAAAATAAGGCAAAATCGTCGCTAAGTAGACTAGAACGACGTCGGCCAGAACAGGAGAGGCGGTGCCGGCCATGTGCTATTGGCACGCACTTTGAGATGATAAAAAATTGACAAAACAGGGGTTGAACAGAACACAGCCGGCGCTGACTGGGAGCTCAGAGGCGGCGCCGGCTGCGACCTGGAAAAACTTGGCACAAAATTCTAGAACAATCAGCGAACGAACAGAGAGATAGAATGCAACCAGCGCCAGCCCTAGGGAGGACAAGCGGCATCGGTTGTGCACTGATACAGTGGTGGTGCCTCAATTTTCGTGCACATTTTTTGTAATTTTCTGAGTTTTCGAATTTTCCTACTTCTATTCGGCCAGAAACCCTAGAGGGATGAATTTAGGACTTCCAAAGCCTATAAATAGAGGGAAAAACACAAGTCAAAAGGATGAATTCAAGGAGCAAAACACAAAATCACTCAAATCAAGGAGGAATTCATCAAATCAAGGAGGATTGTACAAGAGAGTCTACGAAGGAGGAAGAGAGAAGCTTGTCTATGAGGGCTTTCTTTTAACTTTGTTTTCTTTTCTTGAACAACGGTGTATTAATTGTTTTATTGTAATTTGACATGGTTTTCAGTATTCATGATTTTTAGAGTTACTTTGATCTTTTGATTAATTGATTGTTATTCTTGGTATTTAATTACTTATTCTGATTATGAGATTAATTTGTTGTTTCTTTCTATTAACTTGCTTGGAAAAGGGGTTGATGGTGGTCTCAATTCGTTAATTTCATATTTGTTGTCTATTAACTTGCTTGGAAAAGGGGTTAATTGCTAAGAACTGGGTAATTAATGGTTAATTGATATCTTCCAGGTTATGGATTCATTGGTTAATTTCAAGTTTTTTGTTTGCCATGATATGGGGATTTAATCAACGATTGTGTTTAATGCATCTTTTGAGTGAATTTGTTGGTACAGGATATGTGATTCTAATTTGTCTAGAAGATTGATATTTTATGGATTGGAAAAGAAGTGAATCTATCTTAATCCTTCATGATGCCTTGAGAATGATTAGTTGAGTTACATAATTCTCCATCCTTGACATGTATATATATTTTTAATTTTATTTAATTTTATTTTTTATTCTTTTTTCAATTTATTGAGTCGGTTAAACAATAAAAAAAAGTGATTAATGGATACTTATTCCTTAAGGATCGATACTCTGTTTAAACCCTATGTTATGCTTAATGATGAGTGTGCTTGCTCATATGTGTAATTTGGGATTAACGTTTTAATTTAAGCTTGACTGGGGATGTGCTTATTTTTATATGTTTTTTTCTACCCAAATTCGTACACATCAAGTTTTTGCCGCCGTTGTCGGGGAACATCAAGTTTTTGGCGCCGTTGATGAGGAACAATATCATAAAAGCTTGGATTTTGTTGATTTGACCTTGTAAATTTGTAAATATGTAAATATTTAAATTTATACAATTGTTCTTTTTACAAAAATGTGCCATATTTTGTATCTTTTGTATCTTTGTAATCTAATTTACTAATTTTGATTGATTAATAATTGACTAATTTATTCTTTTAATTTTGTTTGAATTGTGAATTCCATTATCTGACTTTCTTCTTGTCTTTTCTAGGTGTTAGCCTTGGTACATGACCTAACGATCTAAAGGCGATATAGTAGATTTTGATCTTGAAATTGAAAGGACATTGTCAAAAATCCACTGGACAGTCAAAAGGAACTTACTCGCAGACATGGATGGTGCTCAAAACAACAATGCTGGAAACAACAAGAAGGTCATGGATGACTTTGTGAAACTTGCAATCTCGGGCACGGGCTCGAGTATCACTAGACCTAGGGTGGATGCGAATAATTTTGAAATAAAACCCAATATCATCCAGATGGTCCAAAATATAGTCCAATTTGATGGGCTACCTGAAGAAGATCCCAATGCCCACCTCTCTAGTTTTCTTAAAATTTGTGATGCCTTTAAGATGAATGGTGTTTCTAAAGATGTCATAAAACTAAGACTTTTTCCTTTTTCTTTGAGAGATAGAGCCAAATCATAGTTAAAGTCTTTACCCACAGGTTCCATCACCACGTGGAATGCCCTAGTTGAAAAATTCCTTGCCAAATATTTTCCTCCAACTAGGACATCCAAACATAGAAATGAAATTTTTGCCTTCCAATAATTAGATTCTGAACTTTTGTATGAAGTTGGGAGAGGTTCAAGGAGATGTTGAGAAAGTGCCCACACCACAGATTTGAGCCAGGAATGCAGATGCTCATCTTTCTTAATGGCTTTACGTTTGCAACACGAGAAATGGTGGTCTCTTCTGCAGGGGGTTCTATCAATCATAAGACCCAGAATAGGTATTATATCTCATTGAAAATTTGACTTCTAATAACTATTCTTGGGGAAGTGTAAGGTCTAGAGCTCGTGTGCAAGGAGTGCACAAAGTGGATGCTGTGGCAGCTTTGGAAGCTAAGTTGGAAGCTAAGATAGAACAAATGGTGATGCCTCAAGGCAAGTGCTAAATGTAAGTTGTGATTTCTATGGAGAAGGGAACCCAAATCATGAGTGCCAAAATATAGGTTTACTCCAAGAAACCACGGAACAAGCAACCTTTGCAGGTAATGGCCATCCAGGTAACAATCCCTATAGCACTTTGACATTGCCGAATAAAACTTCTTTGGTTATCTTGATTTTTTTCCTTTCATACTATATGTTTTTCTTTTTCATACTAATTTTTTTTTTTACTTTTTGCTTATTTTTCATTTCTAGTTTTTATGCTTTGGTGTGTTTCTTTTGTGTATTTTTCTTTCTAAGTACATCAACAATGCTCATTTTTGCTGGAATTCAACTCTTTTATAGGAGAATGCATAATGTAGTGGAAGTATTTTCTTTCTTCTCTTTTCCCCTTTATTTTAGGTCCCGTGGCAATATTTCCTTGCTCTATTTGTTTGGCCATTGAGGACAATGTCCAGTTTAAGTGTGGGGGAGTGGTTAGAATGAGAATTCTTCTATGCTTCATTCTTCTTGAAATTCTTTGAAATTTTTGAGCAAATTTTTCAAATTTTTTTCTGATTTTTTTGAGCTTTCAAGATGTATTTTTCATGCACGACTTTGTGCTAGATCATAGAGCATTCGTTCTTTATCATTTGTGGCTTATACATGATTTTTTGCACGTACTTGGACTATGTAGTTCTTGATCAAATACTTTACATTGTTCTTAAACCTGTTTTTCTGCTAAAATTCATTGAGCATTCTAGAAATTATTTGAATACCTCTCGAGGCGAAATAAGAAAGACACTCATGATTTAACTTAGGGATGACGGTAATAAGTCTTCTTTGGATAGTTTGAGCTTTTCAAGCCTACTTATTTTATATTATCCCTAGTGCCTATTTTGAGCCTAAATTATTAATTTCTTTCTTAAACCCGATATCATACTTTGTCCATTACTTCTTTCTGAGAGTTTGATTTACCTTCCAAATCTTTGATTGCTCTTGATGGATAAAAGTACAAATAGAAGAATTATGTGGGAGAATGCTTATGTAAATTTCATGACTTGTATCTTTCAGTCATGCATCACGTGTTGAGTTGGAGTTGTGAAAGGAGAAATGAGGAAGAAAAAGAAATATTGAGAAAAGCGAGAAGCTACTAGAAAATGTTGAAAGAAAAAACTGAGAAAAAAAATAGAAGCATCATTTGCAAAGAAGAGAAAAAGAAAAGAAAAGATGAAAGAAAAAGAAAAGAAGAGCACAAGAAGAATGTTGGTTAAGTTGGAATAAGAATTGCTGAAATTTTGATGTTATTGTGCAGTATGATTGATGCGTTGAGAACTATTGTTGAAAATAATGCAAGATTTGCTTGAACTGTAATATGATTGCTATAGAAGGTTATAGGTTTTTCATTAGTTTTGTGATCGGAGAGCAAGAAAAGTTTGGAATCGATTGGTACATTTTGTTTATCCTTTTCTTGCAAACTCTCATCTTCTTTTATATTTGATTTTCCTATATCCTTCGTTTGATAGCTACATTACAAACCCTTTAGCCTTATATTACAAGCTTAAAAGTCCTACTTAACCTAAGTAGAATCATGATATGTCTCGGATTAGTAGAGAGACTGGATGAAAAGTAAGCTTATGGAAAGCATATAAATACACACACACACACACACACACGCACACACACACACACACACACACACACACACATATATATATATATATATATATATATATATATATATGAACTAAATTCTTTCCAATGGTTTGACAATGATGTTAAGCATTGGGATGGTTCTACTAGTCATTCTTCACATACACAAGTCTTGCATTTGTTGTTAAAGATATAGTAGCATCTGTTTTGTTGTCTTGAGTAAAGAAAGCATTAGAAATATTATTTTGAAATTGATTGAGTGATTTTGTGAAAACTTGTGTTTTTCTACATGTCTTTGATACTTTGCTTGAGGACAATCAAGCAAAGTGCTAAGTGTGGGGAATGTGATAGGGTTTCAATTAATCATATATTTCCTAGTTATTTGAGGTCATTTGTAAAATATTTTGTACAATAGCTGGTGATATTCCGTTATATTTAAGATTTTACCCTTGGAAAGCAATTTTGTACATTATTTCAGATTTTACAGGTAAAATAAGGCAAAATGGTCGCTAAATAGATTAGAGGCAGTGTTAGCCATGACAGGATAGGCGGCGTCAGCCCCATGCTACTGGCACGTACTTCGAGATAATGAAAATTCAGTGAAATAGGAGTTGATCAGAACACAGCTGGCACTGGTTGGGAGCCCAGAGGTGGCGGTGGCTACGACCTAGAAGGACTTGGCATGAAAATTGAAAAAAAATCGACGAACGGATAGAGAGATAGAATGCAACCGGCGCCGGCCCTACGCAGGATAGGCATCACAGGCTGTGCACTGGTAGAGAGTCGGTGCCTTGATTTTCGTGCGCATTTTTGACAATTTTCAGAGTTTTAGTTTTTTCCTACTTCTATTCGGCCAGAAACCCTAGAGGGACGAATTTAGGCACTTCTAAAGACTATAAATAGTGGAATAACATAAGTTAAAGGTATGAATTCAAGAAGCAAAACACAAAGTCACTCAAGTTCAAAGATGAATTCATCAAATCAAGAAGGATTGTACAAGAGAGTCTACGAAGGAAGACAAAGGAAGCTTGTCTATGAGTGCTTTCTTTTAACTTTGTTTTCTTTTCTTGAACAATAATGTTTTAATTGTTTTATTGTAATTTGACTTTGTTTTCGGTATTCATGATTTTTAGAGTTACTTAGATTTTTTTTATTAATTGATTGTTTTTCTTAGTATTTAATTACTTATGCTGATTACAAGATTAAATATTTAATTACATAATTCTCCATCATTGACATGTATATATTCTTTTATTTTATTTTATTTTTTATTTTTATTCTTTTTTCACTTTATTGAGTCAGTTAAATATTGAAAGAAAAGTGATTAATGAATACTTGTTCTTGAGGATCGACACTCATTTTAAACCCTATGCTATGTTTAATGATGAGTACGCTTGGTCATATGTGTAATTTGTGGTTAACGTTTTAATTTAAACTTGATTTGGAATGTGCTTCTTTTTATATGATTTTTTATACCCAAATTCGTTATGTGTAATTTGGGATTAACGTTTTAATTTAAACTTGATTGTGAATGTGCTTATTTTTATATGATTTTTTTATACCCAAATTCGTACACATAAGCAGAATTTCTCAAAAGTGTGCTTGTGAACAAAAAAATGTTGGAGGAATTAACCACTGTGGTTTTAAATGAAGAATGCTCAGCTATCTTGCAGGACCAACAAACATTGCCACGAAAGGAAAGTGATCTTGGAAGTTTTTCTATTCCTTATCTTGTTGGTACTCTTACGTTTTGCAAAGCATTAGCTGACCTAGGTGCTACTATTAATCTTTTACCATATAAAACATTCAAAAAGCTAGGCCTAGGTGAACCAAGCCCACTAGGATGCGTATTCAACTTGCGAATAGATCTATTAAATATCATAGGGGAATAATTGATGATGTCTTTGCTAAAGTGGATAAATTCATATTCTTTATGGATTTTGTTATTTTTGATATGGATGATGATTCTAATGTCCCTTTAATCTTTGGTCGACCTTTCCTAACTACAGGCAAAGCATTAATTGATGTTAATGGTGTAACACCCCGCTACCTAGGCCCGCCAGGGCCGGGGATATCGCCCCGTCCAAAGGATAATGGGTCTTTATAACTAGGTCACACAATCAAAATAGCGGAATAAAAATGATATTTTAACTTAAAATTTATTACAACCTAAGAATAAATCCAAGAATAAACCCAAGAATACCAAAAATAAATCCATAATAAAATTTATCCACTCTCATCTCCCCAAAGCATTACACAAAATAAATTATCAGAAAATCTTCCAAAGCAGGCAATATCTAGCTACTAATCCCCACAGCAGGATTGACCTAAAATCAGGGTAAAAAGGGTGATGAGACAAAAATCTCAATAAGTCTGTGTGTGCTTTGAGTGCCCAGTGAAAATAGTTCATGAATGCAAAGTATAAAATCTTTATAAGAGAAATACTGGCAAGCAATAAATATTAGTTAAAACCAAGAGTGGCGTTTTGGCTTTTCCTGCCATACACAATGATTAAAATCAACCACTCAAAAGAAAGGGTCATGGGTTACCACACGTTGGGCCCCATAATCAGTCAGAATACCGACACTTTGTGCAGATTGACAAAAGGTAGGTGATCAGCCTACCGGGCAAGACACTCCTCATTCTCTATACCCAACAACAACCAGGTGTCTATTCCGGCAAAACACAGTCACTTGACTAAAATATAAACTGCTAGCTCGGACCGACATGACTAAGTAGTACTGACGTTTCTCTAAGTTGAGTTCATCTTCTGGAGGTGGCCTCCTGCCAGTTGACTCACTCTTACTCTTCAAAACTAGTACTACTAGCCTACCCTTATTAAGTACTCAACATAACGTACCCCACTTGGGAGAAAATGAACAAAACACAGTTTCATATGAAAATGGCAATTAAGGGTGTCCAAAGCCCTTGTCAAAATTAGTTTTATAAAGAGTTTTGAGTTTGAGTAATTCTGCTTTTTGATTTCCAAATAATTTTTTTGACTAAAATAAGAAAGGAGTCAATCCTTGATTGCCTTTACAGAAATGAGTGTCCTTGCACTCTATATTTGCCTTGCCATTAAAAAAAAATATATCATTTTTGTATCAAACAAGTTTTATGCAGGAGCTTACCTAATCCTTGCTCACAATAAAGGTCTCCAATAGCTGATCTAATCCCACATGGGGTAAATACAAACCACAATCAAACTCAAGTCAAAATTCACTTTCACAAATAAAAATAACCCAACTCACTACTACAACCATGATCCTAGTGCCCCAAACTTTAAGGCCAAACAATAAATAAAAGGGTTTATAAGCTAAGGCTAATTTTGATATTTAAAATAATTAGTGTTTTGGAAAATAGGTACTAATAAGTTAAAGATTTAAATCTTGCTAAGAAAAATTTAGAGTCCATTTGATAAAGAGTCCTAAGGGGTCTAAGGTAAAATAATGATTTATTAATAATTATTTGCTAGAAAATAATTGATAACTAAAATTAGTTAAAAATAAATTTTAATGAGTCTTGATTGAAAGATAATAAATAAATTTTAATAAGTTTTGGTTAAAAGATAATAATTAAATTTTAGTAATAAATATTTTACTTATTATAATTATTTTCATAAAAGGCTTTAGTTGATTTCTTCATTTTACATATAATATATATATTATTTATTTGACTACAATATCCTTATTATATATAATAATCCAAATCTACCCTTCTTAGGGTTTTTCGAAATTAATAGCCAAAAATCATAATATTAAATATTTTTATTGAAGAAATAAAATCGGCTTAAGGACAACTAGGTCATGATCATAATTCTATTGCTAACCACAATCATGAACATATACACCCCTTCAATTCATCAAATCATCCAAATCATGAATATAAGCATAGATCTAAATTTACTAAGGCATGATCCAACCTCTACTAGCATAGACATAATCATGGCTTTAATAAACACATATGAATATAAATCATATTCACCATAGGTGACATAATCTCTAGCATACTTGATCACAAATACTACCTATGACATGGAGATATGCATGAAACCCTAAAACACCATACAATCAACCAAGATAATCAACTCATGCATAAATCCCATCTCCATCATATTTATACATTTATTCATGCTTCAATCTCTACTCATCACAACAACACATGCTCAAATCCTATTCATAATCCAACTTCTACCAATATCACCCTAGAGACATGAATCTAGCATTTAAAAGGAGGGTTGAAGGGACTTACTTGATTGATGAATACCTTGAAGGAGTTTCGAATGGATCTCAACTCCTAGATGTCTAAATTCATCCAACGAAGATGAAGAAAGCATGGCCATTGGTGAAGAAGCCATTCGGCCAAGAAGGAGAGGGGTTCGGCCAAGAGAGAGAGAGAGAGAGAGAGAAGAAGAAGAAGAAGAAGAAGAAGAAGAAGAAGAAGAAGAAGAAGAAGAAGAAGAAGAAGAAGACGAGAAGAGTGTCTATTAGCATGTTTATTCATATATATATTCTTTAGAGATCAAGGATTAGAGAAGATAAAATTGTTTGAACAAACCTACCTTGAAGGTGTTCTTGAGCCATCACCAAATATTCTGATTTTTTATCCAAAAGAGCAAGTTGGATTTTGGAGTTTGATGTTTAAAATGGTATGGATGGACTCACGGTAGTGAGTAGATGAATTTTGGAGTTTTTGAAAGAAGTTTGAAATGATTGGGAGAGGTATTAGGCGAAAGAAATGAGTAGGTGTTCTTGGTGTTCTATGTGTGCTTGAAGGTTGAAGAGAATAGAGGGAATTTGGTTAATGCTGGCCGAAATTCTGAGGGAGAGAGTGACCAAATTGCTAGAGTGTTTTAGGTAGATGATTTTCTGGTTTGAAAGGAAAAAGGAAAGGCTAGTTGTTGAAATCCTAAAAGAATATTTTTGGAGATCAAATTTGGAAACAAAATATAGCAAGAATATTTTTTATCAATGGAAGCTTTTTGGAAGCTGCTATGGCCGAATTGTTGTGCAGTGTTTCTACTGGATGAAAGCTGATTGAAGAAGGATAATGGTGGCTGAAAAGAAGGAGTGTATTAGTGAAGAATAAGTTTCGTTGTTTGAGGAACATTTTATGGAAGGTTGCTAAATTCATGTTGCTGGAATTTTGGTATCCAATCAAGGCATGATTGCAGAGATTTGTTGGAGAGATTTTCAGGCAGCCATGTCTGTTTTCGTGCAGAAGCTTGGTGAAGACAATGGAGTTCTGATCACGGCTGTCTAAGAGTGGTTTTTGCAGAGCTGAAGTTTCGGCCAGGGAAGAATTAGGAAACAAAGCTGGAAATTTTTCTGCACAGAATTTTCGCCATTGTTGGAATTTTTCTGGGCAGTTTTGGCTACCATTTTCTAGCCAGGTTGCAGAGACTTTTAAGGGGATTTCAGAGGCCTTTCATGACTGGTTTCCAACCTTCTTCATGAAGGAAAAACGTGGCTAAGGAGCTGGAAGAAAACTGGAGGAAAACAGCTTGGTTTAGGACCACCAAAGCTACGAATTTACCCAGAATTTTTCTGGTTTTGCATAGCATTTGTGCAGCTCGAAATTAACCAGAAAATTCTAGATTGCAAGCTAATATAAAGAGCTATTTTCTGGCAGCATTTGGGAGGGAATAATGGCTAAGAATTTCGACACCTTGAAGGCACAAGAAGATGGAAAATTTTCAATTCATGCCATGAAGGAAAATGAACCTAGCTAGAGTGCAATTTTAGAAGGTTCACTAGAGGGATTTATTCTGTTGGAATCTCTCACATCTCTGCCACATTTTCAAACCATAAGATGTCTTTCACTAAGACATTTTGAACTTTCAAAGCCACATCACTTTACTAAAATTTCTGGAATGAAATTGGCTAGAACAAATTTGACCAATCTAATGAATTGAGAATTAAGAGAAATTAAAGATAAAGAAGAAATGAATTCTCTTAGGAAATTTTGTGTAGAGAAAAAGAATAGGATTAGAGTACTCCTATCATGTCACCCCTAAGGCAACACCTCTACCCTACTTCTAAAGCATTTAAGGCCAGAAATACCCCTTCCCAAACAAAAATAAAATTTAATCATGCTAAAGCTTCTATGATGGAATTTGAACTCAAGATCTCAAGAATTAATTACAATGCTCTAACCACTATATCACAACAAATCTTATTCTTATTTTTCCTCTAAAATATTTTTCCTATTTAACCCTCAAGCTATCTCCCTATTTTCACCTCAAGCAGAAATTACCATTTTGCCCTTCTTACCCAATAATCATAATCAAGCCCTCTAGACTATAAAACATAAATTCAAAGCACATAAAATCATATAAAAATATATTTAAATATGCAATTAAGTATGATATGCATCCCAACCCCCTTACTCTAAGGTTGGTTCCAACTAGGGTTTCACACAAGGGGAGAAAGTTAACACTTAGGGTTGGGGATGAAGAAGTCATTATCACAATTCATAAAAGCATACAACATCTTATTTCTCGTGATGATTCTTGTTTAAGGCTTGATATTCTTGATGAATCTGTCCATGAATTTGTGTAAGAATCATTTGTCCAAAGCTACAAGAAATAATCCAATACATATTTGGTGGATTTAATTGAGGACCATAAGTTGGAAAATTTTGAGGAAATTGAAAAAAGAAATTTGGAAAGGATGAAGTCATTCATTGAGGAACCACCGGAATTGGACTTGAAAGACCTCCCCGAGCACTTGGAATATGCATTTTTGGCAAAAGGTGAAAAACTGCTCGTGATCATTGCAAAAGTCCTTACTTGTGAATAAAAGACCAAATTGGTAAGTCTATTGGGAAAATATAAGAGAGTTATTTCATGAAAAATTACGAATATTAAGGTAATCAGCCATTCCTTTTTTTACTCACAAAATCTTGTTGGAAGAAGGAGCCAAACTCATAGTATAACCCCAACGTATGTTGAACCCAAACATGAGTGATGTGGTAAAAGGTGAGCTAATTAAACTCTTGGATTCTGGCATCATTTACCCTATTTCTAATAGTATTTGGGTTAATCTAACACAAGTGGTACCGATGAATAGAGGAATGACTGTGAGCCCTAATAAAAAAAATTGAGTTTATCCTAATAAGATTGGTAACCGGTTTGAGGGTTTGCATTGATTATAGAAAATTGAATGAGATAACTAGGATGGGCCATTTTCCTCTCCCTTTCATTAACCAAATATTAGAAAGGTTAGACAAAGATGAGTTTTATTGCTTTTTAGATGGGTTTTTTGGATACTTTGAAATTCTAATAGTACTGGAAGATCAAGAAGAAACCACATTTACATGCCCTTTTGGTACTTTTGCCTATTAACGCATGCCTTTTGTTCTTTGTAATAGTCCCAGAACTTTCCAAAGATATATGATGGCTATTTTTGAAGGACTTGTGGGAGATATTATGGAGGTATTTATAGATGATTTTTCTATTTTTGGTGATTCTTTTGATTTGTGCTTGGCCAATTTGGAGAAGGTACTTCAGTGGTGTGAAACGACCACCGTCATGCTTAATTGGGAAAAATGCCACTTCATGGTGCAAGAAGGTATAGTATTGGGATACAAAATTTTAAGAAAAGGTATTAAGGTTGATAGCGCCAAAATTGAGGCAATTGAGAAACTCCCACCTCCAACTTCCATAAGGCAATTCGAAGCTTTCTTAGGCATGCAGGTTTTTATAGGAGGTTTATTTTGAATTCTCAAAAGCTTCTAAGTCCCTTACTTCTTTTCTTGAATAAGATTCTATTTTTAATTTTGATGAAAAATGTCTCAATGCTTTCAATGTGCTTAAAATAAAATTGATCAATTCTCTAATTTTAATTGCACCGGATTGGTCTCTTCCATTTGAACTATTGTGTAATGCAAGTGATTATGCAGTGGGCGTAGTGCTTGGACAAAGGAGGAATAAGAACTTTCAACTAATTTACTGTGCAAGCAAAACTCTTACGGTAGCATAAGAAAACTACACCACAATGGAGAAATAGTTGCTTGTAATAGTGATTGATTTTGATAAATTTCATTCTTAACTTATTTTGTCCAAAGTCATTGTGTATACAGATCATTCCACCCTTAAGTACCTACTAAACAAGCAAGATTATAAATCAAGATTGATAAGATGGGTTTTGTCATTACAAGAATTTGACTTGGAAATTAGGGACAAAATGGGAGCTGAAAATCTAGTTGTAGATTACTTATCTTAGTTGGAAAATCACAACCTAGAGCCTTTGGCCAAAGATGACATCAATGACACCTTTTCGGATGAACAACTTCTACTTATTGATGGGGAGATTTCTCCAATGCCTTAGTATGCAGATTTTGCTAATTACTTGGCTGTAGAAATTATTTCGAAAGACTTCAATGAACAACAAAAGAAGAAATTCCTCTCGAAGTAAAGCATTAGTTTTGAGAAGATCCGTACTTGTTCCGATGTTGTGTAGATCATATTATTCAATGGTGTGTAGATTCCTTGGAAAGTGTCAATATCTAGAAACGTTATCTTGAAGGACCCGTGGGAGGCCACTACTAATCTAACAACACCGTAAGAAAAGGTACTTGACTTCGGTTTTTATTGGCCTACACACTTCGAGGATTCTCACAAGTTTGTTCAATGTTGTGATAGGTGTTAATGTACAGGTAACAATTCTAAATCTAATGAGATGCCATTACAAAATTTTCAAGATTGTGAAATTTTCAATTGTTGGGGGATTGATTTTGTAACACCCGACTACATACGTACCCTATTAGGGCTGGAGATGTTGCCCCGTCCACAGGACAATGGGTTTTTGCAACTAGGATACAAAAAAGAAATGAAAAAATAAAACAAAATTAAACTCATTACAACCAAAGTAATACATGAACACGTTCCAAAAATAAATAAATGTTAGCTAAAGTCTCTCAAATGAAATACATAGGAAAAGCAATAAGTCTTCAAAATATAGGAAATCTCTAATCAATAACCTTCACATCAGGATCAACCTGAAAACATGGTATAAAAGGTGGTGAGACATAAATCTCAGTAAGCCTGTGTGTGCTTTAAGTGTTTCAAGCAAAACAGTTCATGTATGCCAGTTGATAAATTTTTATAAAAGAAGGTGCTAGCAAGCCTTGAATAAATTTCCCAAATGAGGAGTGGTGTTTTCGTTTCAAATCATAAGTGTATACAATAAATACAACCACTCAAAAAGGTAGCCATAGCACCATACTTTGTGCACCATGACAAAAAAATATTCAGGATGCCACACTTTGTGCATACTAACACAGGGTAGGTGTACAGCTTACCGGGTGAGATACTCCTCCATCTTTATACCCAAACTTATTGGTTGTCTATTCCGAAAATACACAGTCCATTTGATTGAACATGCTAGCTCAGATTGGTACAACCTACAGGACTGGCATCCTATTCAGGAAGGACTCACCCCTCAATGGTGGCCACCTACTAAGAGACTTATCCTAACCCTGTAAAGACTAGTCCTAGTAGTCTACTCTTATTGAGTACTAAATGTTGTGACTGTCCTACTTGGGAGAAGAAAGATCAGACAATGATTCTCTTTGAAATAACAATTATGGTTTCCAAAATTCTTGTCGAAGTTGGTTTTTAGGAAAAGTTTAGTTTTTTGTATAAAATTGCTTGTTCACCTTTAAATGGTTTGTTTGACTAAAAATAAAAGGAAAATTGTCCATAATAATATTTTAAATAATCTCTAATTTTGAAACTACTTAGTGTTTTTTGAATTTAGTAAATTAAATAAAATAACAATATTAATTATATTAATAATAATGATAGCAAGAATAATTCTAAAAATCATAAAGGTAGTTCTTACAATAATTTTATTGCTAGAGAAAATCCATGTACGTATTATACACACAAGGATTCAACAAATAACATGTCAATCTATCCAAAATTAGACTTGAATTAACATATATTACAACAAGGATAGTATTAAACTAGTAATAATTTTTAGCATAATATTTGATGGCTAAATTAACAACATAAGAGCATATGCATGACATGGGTAGCAACAATCAAACTAACTCCGGCTAATGACATATGAACTCATAACACAAATCTACTCCCAAGTTTATCATATTCACAAACCACAATTTCATATACTTTATGCAATAGCCTTAAACCCACTCAACCTCCAAATCATAAATCACTATCTTTATATGATATACATGTCTCTATCATGTTTCCAACAAATCAACAATCCAACCACATCATTCTACCTATCTTGAGTTCAAAATAAATGAGAAGAGTTATATTTAAAATACTTGTTTGATGATGCTTGATGTTGAAAATATTACTTGTCAAGGGAGACCCTCGAGTGCTTGATGGCTTTAATGATCCGAAATTATCCAAGGTTGTTCACCAATATTTCAGCCAAGAGAGAGGGAGAGAGTGAGAGGAAAAAAGTGAGAGTAAGAAGATAAGAATATATAAAAGTTGAAGAAAATAGGAAGAACAAGAAGATTGTTCTTATTTTACCTTTTTAGTGTTCTTCGAATCTTGAACAAAAAAGGTGGTTTAATCCACTTGAAGGTTCAACTTCGTGTGTTTTGGTGCCATAAAGTACATTAGAGAAGAATATAGGTTGAATACTAGTGGTTTAGAGAGTTTGGGAATGATTGGAGATGTTTAGAAGTGATTTAGGCTTGGAGATGTGTAGTGTGTGTTCCTAGTATTTTTGAGAGAAATTGAGAGAGAGTGATTTTGTGTGGGGGGGGGGTGTGATGATGGCCAAATGGGCTAACTTAGGGGAGGATTTCAATTATCCAAGAAGGAGAGAGAGAGTTTCAGCTTTTCTCAAAATTCAAATTGAGAGAAAAGTGGAGATGTTTGAGGTATAGGATTGGGTGATGGTGTTTGCTCTTGGAAGGTTTCTTGTCCTTCAATGGTGTATGGCTGAACTAGCTTAGTTTGATCATGGAATGGAGAGTTGTTCTAGCTTTGTTACAACTTTGGGCTAGATGAAAATGGCTATGGAATAGCAGAAGAATTTTTTATTTTATTATTTTGCTAGGTGAGTATTTAATGGAACAAAAATCTAGAATTTAATTTGAAGTTTGAATAATTTTGAATGGAGTGAAGATAGAAGTATTTTAAGGTATGTTAATAGAGTCCTAATGATCAAGGTAGATGGAGAAGCTAAGGGGTTCTGTCCATGGCTACATTATGGCCGAAACTTGATGAAGTTTAATGAAGAAATTCAGCCTTAGCATTGATTAGGCAAGGCTGGAAAAAAATTCTGGAATTGAAGCTTAAGAACTCTTAGTATTTGAAATGGTTTTGTGCAAGATTTTTGGTCTTCTTTGGAACGGTTTTGTAGTTGGGTTTCAGGGGTGTTTGAAGGTCCATTAATGGTGGTTTACCAGCCATAATCTTGAAGAAGAAAGGCAAAAGTTTCAGGTGTTCTTGAGCACCAACGAATAGCTCAATATTCATGTTCAAAGGTTGCTTGTTTGCTGGAAAAAATTCTGGTTTGGTGCAATATGTAAGGCTGCGAAAATCCAAAGCATTTTAGCCTTTATCTTCACACAAGATGGTTTGTTATTTGCAAGAATTAGATAGAGAAAGGTGGCTGCAAATTTTGAAAATAAGCTTTGAAGAAAATCTGGAAAATATTCCAAATTTTAACCAAAACAATAACAAGAAGATGATGAAGTTCTTAAAGGAATAGCTATGGTGATTTACTTGGAACATCTTTCTATTCTTCCTCCACATTTTCGGCCAACTCCAATCCCACAAGAGATGGAATCTTGAAATTCCAATCAAGGTAATTATCCAAGAATTTTATGGATATAAAAATGAAATAAAGAATTAGGAATAGTTTAAATTCAAAGAGGTTAGGACAAAGCTTGCAAAAATAATTGAGACAAGAATTCTTATAGAATTCTGATAGGGCCTAAATTACTCATATTTTTTATAGTTATTTGAGGCTATTTTGTGATCCATTCTGTTCAATAACTAGTCATGTTCCTTCATATTCATTCATATTTGAGATTTTACCCTTGGAAAACAAAGCAAAAACATCGCAAAACAGAACATAGGCGGCGCTGGCCAGGGTAGACGAACTGGCGCCGGACACACACTGTTAGCACGTACTTTGAGGCGATAAAAAATTATTGAAACAGGACCTGAACAAAACCAAATTGGCACTGGCTCTAGCAGCTAAGGCGGCACTAGCTGTACACTGGACAACATTGCGTGAAAATCAAGAAAAAATCGGTGAATGATTGAAGAAATAGAACACAACTGGGGCCGGCTTCAGTAGCCAAGGCGGCGCCGGCTGTGTCCTGAAGATAAGACGGAATCTTGATTTTTCTATGCAGTTTTTTATTATCTGCAGAATTTTAGTATCTTCCTACTTCTACTCAGCCAAGAACCTTGCACCAACGAGTTTAGGCACTTCCTAAACTTGTAAATAGATGGAAAACACAAGAGAAAATGAGAGAATTCATAGATCATCATAGAAAATCACTCAAGTCAAAGGAGGAATTCTTCAATCAATGAGGGTTGTGCAAGAAGGTTTACAAAGGAAGAGGAAGGAGGCTTGTCTATGAGTGTTTTCTTTTACTTTGTTTTCTTTTTTTGAAGAATGATGTGTTAATTGTTTTATTATAATTTGACATTGTTTTAGGTATTCATGATTTTTAGAGTTATTTGATCTTTTGATTAATTGATTGTGCTTCTTGGTATTTAATTACTCGTGCTTATTACGAGATTAATTAGTTGTTTCTTTCCGTTAAATTGCTAGACCAAAGGGGTTGATGGTGATTGCAATTTATTAATTTCATATTTATTGCCTATTAACTTACTAGACTAAGGGGGTTAATTGCTGAGGATTGGGTAATTAAAGGTTAATTGATGTGTGCCAGACCAAGGATTCATAGATTAATTTCATGCTTTAAATTTGCCAGACCAAGAAAATTTAATCAAGGATTGTGTTTAATGCATCTTTTGGATGAATTAGTTGAGACTGACCATGTGATGCTAATTTATCTAGAAGGTAGTGAATTTATGGATTGACCAAAGAAGTGAATCAACCGTAATCCTTCATGATGCCAAGAGAATAATCAGTTATGATAATGATTGGGTTCTTTAAGATCATATTTGTCAGAACAATAGTTTAAGTTACATAATTCTCCATCCTTGACTTGTATATTCTTTTATTTTATTTTATTTTATTTTTCTTTTAATTTCTTTTTCAATTTATGGAGTCGGTTAAACAATGAAAGAAAAGTGATTAATGCATACTTGTTCCTTGGGGATCGACACTCGTTTAAACCCTATGCTATGTTAATGATGACTACGCTTGCTCATATGTGTAATTTGGGGTTAAAGTTTTAATTTAAACTTGATTGGGAATGTGCTTATTTTTATATGATTTTTATACCCAAATAAATATACATCAAGTTTTTAGCGCCGTTGCCAGGGAACAATATCATGAAAGCTTGGATTGTGTTGATTTAACCGTATAAATATGTAAATAGTTAAATATGTGAATATCTGCAATTGTTGTTTTCGCAAAAAAAAGTGCCATCTTTTGTAACTTGTGTATCTTTGTATATCTTTGTAATATAACTTACTAACTTTAACTATGTTCAATTGACTAACTTTGCATTCTTTTAATTGTGTTTAATCATGTATTCCATTATCTAACTAGCTTCTATGTTCAGGTGAAATGGAGAATTGGAACCATAGGTGGTCTAATGAGGGGCATTACCCCCATTCCTCTTCTGAGATAACACTTATAGCACAAGATTCGACAAAGCTAGCAACCGTAATTGGAAATTTTGTTGTCCATGTCACGAGGCGTTTCAAAGAAATAGATTCCACATTTAAGATGTTCGAGGCGATGATCCGCAATATGGAACAATAAATCTGATTTTTTACTGCCATGGTGATAAAATCCCACGAACTAACACCAACAGGCAAAGTGGAAACAGCTGTTGTCACATTGCAGAGTGGAAAAGAGTTGCCCGACATTGTAGATTGCAACCGGCGCCGGCTATCCAGTAACTCCGAGACCAGGTAGCCCAGCATTGAACCGGTGCCGGTCGAAGCATTGAAACTGGCGGCGGCTACACCTTGCTCATCTCCCGAAAGTCCTATTTTTTAGCCTAAAATCCCATATCCTACCCATCTATGTAAAGCCTGGAAAGATGCCCAATTCGAGAAATTCCTTGAGATATTCAAACAACTGCACATAAACATCCTACTTAGTGAAGCCTTAATCCACATGCCCAAATATGCCAAATTTCTCAAAAGCATGCTTGTAAGTAAATAGCGATTGGAGGAACTGTCAATAGTGGTACTAAGTGAAGAATGTTCAGCCATATTGCAGGATAAACCGAATTTACCATACAAAGAAAATGATCCAGGGAGTTTCTTTATCCTATGTTTAATTAGTACTCTTAATTTCTGTAATACATTAGCTTATCTAGGTGCTAGCATCAATTTATTACCATATAAAACATTTAAAAAGTTAGGCCTAGGTAAACCTCAACCCACTAGGATGAGTATTTAACTTGCAGATAGATCTATCAAATATCCTAGGGGCATAATAGAATATGTGCTGGTGAAAGTTGACAAATTCATATTTTCAGTGGATTTTGTTATTCTTGATATAGATGAAGATTCCAAAGTCTCTTTAAGCCTAGGTAAACCCTTCTTAGCTACAGCAAAGGCGTTTCATTGATGTTCATGGGGGGGGGAGGTTGACCCTTAGGGTTGAGGATGAGGAAGTAGTCGTTCAAATCAATAAAAGCATGCAACACCCTCTATCTTCTAATGATTCTTGTTTATGAATTGATATTCTTGACAAACCCATTTTAGAGTTTATGCAAGAATCAATTGAGGAGGAGTTGATGGAAATATCGGTGGTATATTTGGAGGACTTTCGTGATGCAAATAGGATGAAACATTTGGAAATTGAGAAAAGCAGTTTGGGGAGAATGAAATTGTCCATAGAGGAGCCTCTAGAATTGGATCTAAAAGACCTACCTGAGCACTTAGAATATGTGTTTTTAGCTAAAGGACATAAATTACCTATGATCATTGCAAAAAAGCTTACTTAAGAACAAAAGACCAAATTGGTAAGTATGTTGGGAAAATATAAGGGAGTAATAGCCTGGAAGATAACTGATATAAAGGGAATCAGTCCATCCTTTTGCACTCACAAGATCTTAATGGAAGAAGGTGCAAAACCCGTAGTGCAACCCCAACGTAGGTTGAACCCACGTATGAGTGAAGTGGTAAAAGGTGAGGTGGTTAAGCTTTTAGAATCATGCATCATTTATCCTATTTCTGATAGTGTTTGGGTGAGTTCTACTCAAGTAGTACCAAAGAAGGGAGGAATGACGGTGAGTCCCAATGACAAAAATGAGCTACCTATTTCTGAGATTGGTCATGGGGTGGAGGGTTTGCATTCATTATAGGATGCTAAACAAAGCTACTAGAAAAGATCACTTTCCTCTCCATTTCATTGATCAAATGTTGGAGAAGTTAGCTGGACATGAGTGTTATTGTTGCTTGGATGGATTTTCTAGCTACCTACAAATCCCCATAGCTCTTGAGGACCAAGAAAAAACCACTTTTACGCGTCCATATAGTACTTTTTCATATCGTCTAATGCCGTTTGGTCTTTGTAATGGTCCCAGAACATTCCAAAGGTGCATGACAGCTCTATTTAAAGGACTCGTAGGGGACATCATGGAGGTATTTATGGATGATTTTTCAGTTTTTGGTAATTCGTTTAATTTGTGCTTATCTAATCTTGAAAAGGTACTAGCAAGGTGTAAAGAGGCTAACCTCATGCTTAACTGGGAAACATGCCACTTCATGGTGCGAGAACATATTGTGTTGGGGCATAAAATTTCAATGAAGGGTATAGAAGTAGATAGAGCTAAAATTCAAGCCATTGAGAAGCTGCCTCCTCCTACTTCTGTGAAAGCTATACGGAGCTTTCTTGGCCATGCCAGTTTCTACAGGAGGTTCATTTTAGACTTCTCAAAAATTTCTAAACATCTTACCTCTTTACTTGAGAAGGATGTTGTGTGTAATTTTGATGAAAAATGTCTCAATACTTTTACCATACTTAAGGAAAAATTAATTAATTCACCCATTTTGATTGCACCTGATTGGTGTCTTCCTTTTGAACTAATGTGAGATGCGAATGATTTTTCAGTTAGTGCAGTACTTGGACAAAGGCAAACTAAACACCTTCAACCTATATTATATGCAAGCAAGACTTTAACGGATGCACAAGAAAACTACACAACAATGGAGAAAGAATTGCTTGCCATAGTGTTTGCCTTTGATAAATTTCGTTCTTATCTCAATTTTGTCAAAAGTCATTGTCTATACAGACCATTCTGCCCTAAAGTACCAACTAACCAAACATGATTCCAAACTAAGATTGATCAGATGGGTATTATTATTGTAGGAATTTGATTTGAAAATTAGGGACAAAAAAGGTGCGGAGAACTTGGCTGTGGATCACTTGTCAAGACTGGACAATCCTAATTTGGAATCATTAATAGTAGAGGACATCAATGACACCTTTCCAGATGAACAACTCTTGCTCATAGAAGGTGAGATTCCAAACACCTCTTGGTTCGTAGATTTTGCTAATTACTTGGTGGTAGGAATTGTTCCAAAAGCTCTCACCATGCAACAAAAGAAGAAATTCCTCTCCGAAGTAAGGTATTACTTTTGGGACGATCCGTATTTATTTAAATATTGTGCGGACGAAATCATTTGAAGATGTGTGGACTCTAAAGATGGAGAGGATATTCTTAGACATTGTCATGAAGGACTGGTTGGAGGCTACTACCAATCCAACAACACTGCACAAAAGGTGCTAGAGTCTGGATTTTATTGGCTCACATTGTTCAAAGATGCCCACAGGTTTGTTCAAAGTTGTGATAGGTGTCAACGTACATGTAACATTTCTAAAAATAATGAGACGCCATTACAAATTTTTCAAGCATGTGAAGTATTTGATTGTTGAGGGATAGACTTCATGAGACCCTTTCCTAGTTTTTTAAGGAATAAATACATTTTGGTAGCAGTGAATTATGTTTCTAAATGGGTAGAAGACCAAGCTTTACCCACTAATGATGCAAGGGTTGTGGTAAAATTTCTAAAAAAACTTTTCACCCGTTTTGGTGTGTCTAAGGTGCTTATTAGTGATAGGGGGACTCATTTTTATAATGCATAAATGGAAAAAGTTCTCAAACATCTAGGCGTGAACCATAGGGTTGCCACTCCCAATCACCCCCAAACAAGTGGACAGGTTGAAGTGGTTAATAGGGAAATCAAATGAATCTTAGAAAAAACTGTTAATCATACTAGGAAGGATTGGAGTCTAAAACTGGACGACACTCTTTGGGCATATCGGATAGCTTTTAAGACCCCAATTGGCATAACTCCTTTTCAGTTAGTTTATGAAAAAGCATGTTATTTACCTGTTGAGACTGAGCATAAGGCTTATTGGGCTATAAAACTTGTTAACCTCAATCTTGAGTCAGTTGGAAAGTCAAGATTGCTCCAACTAACAGCCTTGGAGGAGTTGCGGGAGAATGCTTATGATATTTCACTATACTATAAGGAGAAAGTAAAAAAAATAGCATGATAAGCATATCACTTGACAATACAAATTTAAGAAAGGTAATCAAGTGTTGCTACTCAATTCTCGTTTAAGAATTTTTCCAGGTAAATTGAAATCAAGGTGGTGGGGACCCTACACGGTAAGTAAGATATTCCCCTTTGTCACCCTTGGAATTTCTCACCCCACTAGAGGTACTTTCAAAGTCAATGGCAATCGCGTGAAATGCTATTTTGGTGAAAATCTTCACAACACTGAGCAAGTGGAGGTGCTCTTCAACACTATAGCGTACAAATTCTTGGGTTATCTGGACTACTTTTCTTTTTTTACTATTTTCTTTCTTTTCTTTTTGGTTTGTTTTTGTTTTCTATTTTTTATGCTTTGGTATGCTCTTTTGTATTTTTCTTTTTAGGTACTTTGCCAATGCCTCTTTCTCCAAGAACTCAATGCTTATACAGCAAATTGTGTAATATCTGGAAGTATTGTCTTTCTTATCTCTTCTTCTTCATATTTTTGGTCCCATGGCATTGTTTCTTCTTTGTTCTATTTATTTGTCCATTGAAGACAATGTCCAGTTTAAGTGTGGGGGAGTGGTTTGATTGAAAATTCTTATATGCATCATTCTTGTATCCTTTATCCTTCTTGTGAGCAAAAATTTTCCAAAAAAAAAATTAAAAAATAATAATTCCAAATTTTTTTTGATCTTCTTTGAGATTTTAGGTGGTATTTTTAATGCATATCTTTATAATGGATTATAGAGCATATATTCTATATCATTTATGGCATATGCATGACTTTATGCACGCACTTGGACTAAGTAGTTCTTGATCATATGCTTTACATTGTTCTTAAACCTGTTTTTCTACTAACATTCATGAAGCATTTTAGAACTTACTTGAATACCTCTCGAGGCGAAATAAGAAAGACATTTATGATTTAACTTAAGGATGATGGTAATAGGCCTTCCTTGAATAGTTTGAGCTTTTCAAGCCTATCTATTTTATATCATCCCTAGTGCCTATTTTGAGCCTAAATTGTTAATTTCTTTCTTAAAACCCATTATCATACTTTGTCCATTACTTCTTTTTGAGAGTTTGAATAATTCGTCCAAATCTTTGATTGCTCTTGATAGATAAAAGTGCATGTAAGAGAAAGGTGGAGGGAGAATATTTGTGAAAAGAACATGACTAATTGCTTTCAATCATGCATCAATAGTTGTGTTGAGCTGGGAAGAGAAAGATTGAAAAAAATAAAAGAAAACAAAAAGCTGCTAAGAAAAGATGGAAAGAGAAAAAATTATGAAACAAACAATAGTAGCATTTGAAAAGCAAAAGAAGAAAAGAAAAGAAAAGAAAAGTGAAAGAGAAAGAGAAGAAAGATCATGAGAAGAATGGTGGTTGAGCTGTAGGAATCTCTAAAAAACTTGAGTTCACATCAAGTTCTTGGCACCATTGATGAAAATTTGAATGATCTTGCGAAAGAATGGTTAATGAAGTGAGAATGAGTTATGGAAATGTATGATTTGATTAAACTGTGCTATAATTGCTATACAAGGTTATGGGTTTTGATTGATAGGAGAGCAAGAAGAGTTTGCAAATTATTGATACATTTTGTTTATCCTTTTCTTGCGAACTCTCATCTTCTTGATATTTGATTCTCCTATATCCTTCATTTGACAAGCCACATTACAAGCCTCTAGCCTTACATTACAAGGTTGAAAGTCCTACTTGACCTAAGTAGAATCATGATATGTCTCGAATTAGTGGAGTAAGTGTATGAAAAGTAAGCATATGAAATGCATACTCTTTTTGAACTAAATTCTTTCCAATAGTTTGAGAATATTCTTAAAGTATTGGGATGCTTCAACTAAGTCACTATTCACTTACACAAGTCTTACATTTGTCGTAAAAGATGTAGTAGCATGTGTTTTATGTTCTTGAATGAAGGGAGCATTGAAGATATTATTTTGAAATTGATTGAGTGATTTATCAACCCTTGTGTTTTTCTTACTTGTCTTTGATACTTTGCTAAAGGACAAGCAAAGAGCTAAGTCTGGGGGAATGTGATAGGGCCTAAATTAGTTATATTTTTCCTAGTTATTTGAGACTATTTTGTGATACATTATGTTCAATAACTAGTCATATTCCTTCAAAATTGAGTTTTACCCTTGGAAAGGAATTATGTTCATTATTTCAGATTTTAAGGGTAAAATAAAGCAAAACTGTCGCAAAACAGCACATAGGCGGTGCCAACCAGGGCAGAAGAACTGGCGCCGGCCACACACTGTTGGCGTGTATTTTGAGGCAATGAAAAATTGTTGAAATAGGATCGAAACAGGACCAAACCAGCGCCAGCTCTAGCAGCTAAGGCGGCTCTGACTGGACACTAGACAACATTGCATGAAAATCAAGAAAAAATCAGCAAATGATTGAAGAAACAGAACACAACCGGCGCTGGCTCCAATAGCCAAGGCAGCGCCAGCTATGCCCTGAAGATAAGATGGAATCTTGATTTTTCTACGCGGTTTTTGTAATCTGCAGAATTTTAGTATTTTCCTACTTCTACTCGGCCAAGAACCTTGCACCAATGAGTTTAAGCACTTTCTAAGCTTATAAATAAATGGAAAACACAAGAGAAAATGAGAGAATTTATAGATCATCATAGAAAATCACTCAAGTCAAAGGAGGAATTCTTCAATTAAGGAGGGTTGTGCAAGAAAATCTACAAAGGAAGAGGAAGGAGGCTTGTCTATGAGTGTTTTCTTTTACTTTGTTTTCTTTTTCTTGAACAATGATGTGTTAATTATTTTATTGTAATTTGACATTGTTTTAGGTATTCATGATTTTTAGAGTTATTTGATCTTTTGATTAATTGATTGTTCTTCTTGGTATTTAATTACTTATGCTTGTTATGAGATTAACTGGTTGTTTCTTTCCGTTAACTTACTAGACCAAAGGGGTTGATGGTGGTTGCAATTTATTGATTTCATATTTATTGGCTATTAACTTACTAGACCAAGGGGGTTAATTGTTGAGGATTGGGTAATTAAAGGTTAATTGATGTCTGCTAGACCAATGATTCATTGATTAATTTCATACTTTAAATTTGTCAGACTAAGGAAATTTAATCAAAGATTGTGTTTAATGCATCTTTTGGATGAATTAGTTGAGACTATCCATGTGATGCTAATTTATCTAGAAAGTAGTGATTTCATGGATTCACCAAAGAAGTGAATCAACCTTAATCCTTCATGATGCTAAGAGAATAATCAGTTATGATAATGATTAGGTTCTTTAAGAACATGTTTGTCAGAACAATGGTTTAAGTTACATAATTCTCCATCATTGACATGTATATATATTTCTTTTTATATGATTTTTATACCTAAATAAATACACATCAAATTCTTTTTAGGACAAGATCACATGGTTAAGACATTACCATTGTGTCTTCCCTAAGATAACACTCCTAACTTTAAGGAATGTAAGAAAGAAGAAACTTCAAACATTGGTTAAGATAAATATGAATAAAACTTAAGTGATGGAATTTGAACTTAAGACCTTAGAGATTAAATCACAAAGCTCTAACCACTTAACCACACTAACTCTTGTTCTTATTTTTCAACCAAATCTTCTTATCTAAGCCTCAAGCTATCTTCCTATTTCGACCTCAAGTAAAATTATCTTTTTACCCTTTCTACTTAACAAGCACAAATAAATCATATAACCCATAAATCACAATTCTAAGGCACACAAAATTATTTAAGAGATATATTTTATGCATGTTGACATTATATGCATCCTATCCCTCTTACTCTAGGGTAGGTTTAGATGGGATTGTACATATTTCATGGGCCTTTTTCCTAATTCTTTGGGTAACAAATACATTTTTGGTCGTAGTTGAGTATGTATCAAAGTAGATTGAGGTGCAAGCCTTGCCCACTAATGATGCACGGGTTGTAGTACAATTCCTCAGAAAACTTTTCACCCAAGTTGGCATGTATCCCTAATGTACTCATTAGTGATAGGGGCACACATTTTTGTAATAACCAATTGGAAAAAGTGCTAAAACATTTAGGGGTAACTCACAAGTTTGCTACCTCCTATCACCCCCAACAAGTGGCCAAATTGAGGTGGTAAATAGAGAATTGAAAACAATTTTGCAGAAGGTGGTTAATCATACAAGGAAGGATTGGAGTTTGAAGTTAGATAATACCCTTTGGGCTTATAGGACTACTTTCAAAACCCTTATTTGTTTAACCCTTTATAAACTAGTGTATGGGAAGTCATGCCATCTACCTATAGCGGTTGAACATAGGGTACATTATGAGATTAAGCTTGTCAATTTTGATCTTCAATATGCAGGTCAACGAAGATGGCTCCAAGTCAATGAATTAGATGAGTGGCGAAATGAAGCTTACCATAATTCTTGCTTTTACAAGTATAAGATGAAATGGTGGCATGCTAGACATATTCATTCTCCTAAAGAGTTCAAAGAAGGAGGCAAGATGTTATTATTTAACTCTAAGCTTAGAATCTTTTCAGGTAAATTGAAGTCTAGATGGTCAGGGCCATATGAGATTTGCCATGTTTGCCCGTTTGGCATTATTAGGGCATCACACCTAACCAAATGACTCTTTAAGGTTAATAGGAATCGAGTGAAACCCTATGTGGGTGGAGAACTTGGCATTTTAGAACATCTCAATGTCACCCTCTATGATTCGTGATTTTCTTTTGGTTTTCTTTTATTTTTGCTTTCTTTTTCTAGAGTTATGTTTTTCTTTGTTTTATTTCTTTTTAATTAGGTTCTCTTCTGACTATTCTTGTAACACTTCCTTGTGGTGGATTCACACATGGTGGCACTACGATATAATAGAAGTATCTTCTTTACTTTATTCTTCTTCTATTACTTTTGGTTTTCTTGACTGCACTTTTATTGTTCTATCGTTAGGCCATTGAGGACAATGTCTAGTTTAAGTGTGGAGGGAGGGGAGGGAGGGAGAGAATGGTTGTAGAAGTACTTGTCCATATCATTTTTATGAAAAGATTTTAGGGGTTTTCATCGTTAAGCAAGGCTGTAATTCTTTTTCTTACTTAGATATGAGTTTTGTCATTCATTCGGTGGATTTTGATGAAATTTTGTTTTGTTGGATAGGATATTTTGCAAGACCTAAGAAGTTTGAGTAATCTTGTTTATGCATTGGTATTTGAATGTTATTTGACTCATCTATTTGAAATATGGAGGATATGATGAATATGGGTAAAGTTTATTAGCATACTCATGTAGTTTGAGTTTAAATTTTGTTAGCTTTGAGTTATGATGAGGAATGTGAGTTGATAAAAGATCTTTGAGAGGAAAGATTAGGGAAAAAAATTGTGAAACATTCTAATGAGTTGAAAAATTGAAAAAAATGGGTTGGTTGTTTCCTCTTTGAAGATGAGAAGATATTATTTTTGCTTCATTATGGGGGCCAATACAGCTAGTGAAGAGAAATCCATTTTCTTGAAGCAATGAATTCCCTAAAGCTAAAGAAAGAAAGAATTGTTTGAAGGAAAGTTGTTGACAAAATATTGAGTGATAACTAAAAAGGAGCCAATATAGTGTGTGAAGAGAAATTCATACATTTGAGGCAATCAATTCCTTGAGTCATTAAAAAAAAAAAAAAACATAGAGAGAGAAAAAAATTGGAGTGCTTTCCTTACATTATGACTTAAGTTGTGCAGCTTTTGGATTTATAATGCTTGAGTTGGTAGATAGCTAAACTTATGTGATTCATGTTATCTATATTTTAACTTGAAGGGTGAAATAAATTTCTTAGACTAAGGTATACACTTGATTAATTTGACTTCAAGAGTTTTGTGATATCTTGTCAAAAGCTTCAAAGTTTGAATGGTTTTCAAAGGGTGTGAATGACAAGAGATATATCTAAAGTATGAAGGGAAGTTATAAACTTTGGTATGTTCTAAAAAGATTTTTGGAAGGAGAAAGAACTTGTGTTTTCTTGATAATTTTTCTTGAGGACAGGCAAATGTTTAAGTGTGAGGATATGTGGTAGGGGCTAAACTCACCATTATTTTTCTAGTTATTTGAGGTTGTTTTGAGATACATTTATTGCAATAACTAGGCATATTCCTTCCTATTAGACATTTTGTTTGTAAAAAGTGTTTTTGAAATATTTGTGCAGATTTAAGTATATTTTGAGCAAAAAGTAAACAATTCCAGAACAAACTTGGAGCCAGGCCTCGCCAATGGACCAAGCGCTGGGTCAATTCTGGTCAAGCAGAAGAAATCAAGCCAACTATTAGGAAGAAAACAAAACAGACCCGGCACCAAATCAAGCAAGTGGACCAAGCACCATGTCCATTCTATCCAGCCAGCAAAAACAAAGAAAAAAATTCAAAAGAAGAACAGAATGTACCAGGCGCCAAGAGGGTCAAAGGTACCCGACGCTAGTCCCGCTCTTAAAGGCAAAAATCCTATGCACGAATTTGGGAATTTTCCAAAGATTTTGGTATTTCCAAATTCCTACTCAACCAAGATCTTTTAAGCAATGAATTTAGCCTCCAAAAAGGCTATAAAAGTAGGAGAAAACATAAGAGATACATACCCATATACATGTGGAGGTGGATTCAAAAGTAAAAATTCTCAATCACTCATTGAGTGAGAAATTCACCCAACTAAGGAGGATTGTTCAAGGGAGAAAAAAGAGGCTTGTTTGTGAGTGCTTTCCTTTACCTTTGTTTCCTTTTTCTTTAACAATTATATATTCAATGTTTTCATTCTAATTTGACAATATTTTGGGATTCATAACTTATGTAATTTAACTACTTGATCAATTTTCTACATAAGTCAATTTAACTACTTGATCAATTTTCTATCATTTTTTGTGTTTGATTACTTGTGATAATAGAGGAATTGATGAAGTTAGATTTGCTTCTAACTAACTTGGGAAACGACGTTAGGAGTGGATTTAATTTTATTGACTTCATATTTGTTATTGCTTAATGGACTTGGGAAACGAAGTTAAGATCAAAGAACATAAGTAATCAAAGGTTAGTTAACTTCGCCTAGAGCATAGGGTTGTTGGCTAATTTTATGTCTATAACAAATTATATTTAATGCATGTTTTGATTATATTGGTTTGATTGAAAAATCCGCTAATTTAATCAACGGGTAGTGATTCCATGGATTGGGAAAGAACAGTAGTCTATATAAGTGAATTCATGACTTGGAAAATGATTGAACTTTACTTTATATTCCTTCATGATGTCAAGATGATGATTAATTGAGATAGTTGTTAAGTGATTCATTGTCATGTGTTCTATAATAATTGTCTAAGTTGCATATTTCTACATCCTTGAATTGTATATATTTATATTTTTTTCTTTTTATTATTTTCTTACTTTGTTTGAGTTGGTTAAACAATGAATGAAAAGCGATTAGTGTGTACTTATTCCTTAGGGGATCGATACCCATTAATTCCCATGCTATGCTTGCGATGAGTATACTTGCTCATATGTATATTTTGGGGTTAATATTTTAATTAAAACTTGACTAAGGGATGGATTTAAATTTGATGATTTTTATACACACAAAATTTACTCATTAATCCAATATCAAAATTCTTTAAGAATAACCTTAGGTATACCCAACAAACCATGATTAAGTTTAATAGTAACTATCTAATACCAATTACGTCAAATGTAACTGCCAGATCATTAGGTGATTAACATCTTTTAATCTTAAAGAACTTACTACTACCCCAACTTAGCCTCTAATATTCTTTATGCTTGGGTATGCCCAACCGGGGTAAAGATATTAGTTAAATCTAACCGATTAATCAGGAATCATATTCCATAGCTTGAAAATGCTCAATGTCGAGTAAGGTTTGGTATTGCCAACAACCTAATCTCGAAAAACAACTCTCGTTTTTCCGATATTAATGGAAGGCTTTAGATTTAATATTATTTGAGGGATTTTAATTGTTTAATTAATAGTCTTATTGTTTGGGATGCAAAATATCAACACTTTGACATAACTGTAATAGACTCAATTATATGGCTTGGTTATGGACTTTTTCTAGATTAATTTCTTTAAGCCAAGAAGGAAATTAATTTTGGTCAAAACATATGTCATCATGCATGTTTTGAGAAGAAAGTCTTACCATCTTCTTGCTTCGCCTTGGTTTGCCATCTCCATAAATTTGTAAAATAATATTTTATCTTATTTAACTTATGTAATCTAATTACTTAAATTCCTACTGAAGAAGCCTTGAGTTGCATTCGAGTGAAATTAGATATGAAGAGAAATTACAAAAGAATTACAGAGAAAGACTGTTGGGTATCTCAGGCATATCATATACGACGCAGTGGAAATATAAGAACGAGATATCATCCCAGGAACCACATATGTGTGGAAAACAGGACATATAGAGAGCAAATGTAACAACTTTACCTTTCTTTAAGCGTCTGAGAAACAAAAATTTTGTTCTCCAAGTCCAAGGCACGATCCAGCAATCCTCTTGATCAAACACCATGAGAGTTGAATATCCAACCACTATAATCATAGTGTGTGATTATCTCTAACAGAAATCCACACGGAGGATCACACTCAAGCACCAAGATGCTTATGTGCTAGCATAAACCAAAGTGGCAGCTAGGGTTCTTCTTATTTTTCAGCAAAAATGGGAGAGAGAGAAGAGAGAATTGTCGTGTGTAAGCCCTTATGGTTTTTCGTGAAATATCGCACAATAGTTATCATGTATATTCTAGGGTTTGGAGATGTTAGTTTTTGGCATCAATTCCTTTTAAGCTAGGGTTTCATGTCTTACACATATCACGAAAAAAATTGCTCAAAATTACTCCATCTCAGGATTCTAAAATAATTAGAATTCCCTAATTGTAATTGGAAATATCAAGTTCTCACAATTACAACTTGAACCATAAATTATAACTAATTATAATTTGGCCACAATAACTTCTCTTTCTCACAAATAACCCCACTATGTTATCAAATAACATCTTGAGTATATAACCCTCTATTGTGTGTGACCTATTAGGTTTCCCATTCAATTGGTAGTGAACATGAATTAATCCAAACGTCTTTGAGATTAATAATCCATAATTAATTAGAATTAATCATATTGATTCTATTCATGATTGATTTATTAATTCATCAATTAATAAACCCATATTTTCAGATCATGAGCGTTATCTAACAACACATCTTGATCACCCGAGAGTCCAGGAAGTCAAGTGGCTTGACATGAACCCTTCAATAACAAACTATAGTGCAATTAACTCCTTTCACCATACAATATCTCATTCGATTTAGATCACAGAATTAGTGCCAACTCCCTCCAGAATATATATTAATTCTGATCTAAATATAATAGTACTTGTACCAGGTACCCACTACTCTAGATGTGTATCAATTGGAACTGTTTCCAATACATAGTTGCCTTGGCCAATGACTTCTTGAGTAGTAATTCCTACAAGTGGTTGTGAGATATCCGCCCTTACTATTAGGAGTGGTGAATCCTTTATTGACCCTCTCAACTACTTTCGTTTACCTCACAATGTACTCAATATCTATCCTATAGGCGGTCCTCGATTTGGCTATAGAGATTGGAATCAAAGTACAATGCTAAGCAAACAAAGTATCTTGGAGATCTCAAGTCTAAAGATACTTGCACGTTTGCTATATTGAGATTATATCACTGGCACTAAATAGTTATCCATGTGATTATGCAGGAAGGGAAGGTCATAGCCTATGCATCTAGAAAGCTAAAGCCGCATAAAGCTAATTATCTAACGCATGACTTGGAGTTGGCAGCTATAGTGTTTGCCTTGAAGAAATGGCGACATTACTTGTATGGTGCGCAATACGAGGTCTTCACTGACCATAAGAGTTTGAAGTACATCTTCACACAGAAGGACCTGAATCTTCGACAGCGTAGGTGGATAGAATTTCTCGAGGAGTATAAGTGCCCTATTAATTATCACCCGAGCAAAGCGAATGTAGTAGCTGACGCACTGAGTCAGAAGGTGAAGATAGCTCACTTGAGAATGCAGGAGATGTTAGCTATCTAGGATATCCTAGAGCAAGAGGCAAAAGTTCAAAGGAAGAAGATCTGCGTGAGCAATCTGACCATGAAGCCCGATCTGGATCAGGAGATTGTATCAGGCCAGCAGGATAGTGTGGAATTTAAGATTTTTTAGGAGAAAGAGATCGCAAGAGGAGGAAGTGATTTCTGAACCAATGAGAAGGGGGTATTATACTTTCGGGACCGGATTTGTGTGCCTAACATCCGAGACCTAAGGAAGAGGATACTAGACGAAGCGCACAAGAGCAAATATACCATACACCCTAGGGAGGTAAAGATGTACCGAGCTTTGAAAAGGAAATATTGGTGGGCTGGAATGAAGAGGGATGTAGTTTAGTATGTGCCAACCTGCCTGACGTGCCAGAAGGTTAAGATAGAGTATAAGAAGTCTGTAGGTTTACTACAACCGTTACCGATTCCCGAGTGGAAATGGGAAGAGGTGACCATGGACTTTGTGACTGGCCTTCCGATGACCAAGTCACACAAGGATGCAATCTGGGTGGTAGTGGACCGATTGACAAAGACAGCGCATTTTATACCAGTGAATGTGCGGGACTCGATGGAAAAGTTGGCTCAGACGTATACCCGAGAAATTGTAAGGTTGCATGGTGTACCATCGAGTATTGTGTCGGGTAGGGACCCTAGATTCACTTCAAGGTTCTAGGGTAAGTTTCAGGAGTCCTTGGGCACGACCCTGAAATTCAGCACCTCTGCTCATCCGCAGACGGACGGTCAATCCAAGAGAGTCATTCAGATTCTGGAAGACATGCTCCGAGCATGTATCTTGGACTTTGGAGATAAGTGGATTGAGTCTTTACCGCATGCGGAGTTAGCATATAACAACAGTTATCAAGCGTCAATTGGGATGGCGCCGTACGAAGCACTGTATGGGCAAAAAGGCCAAGTACTGATATACTGGGGATGGACAAAAGAGGGGAACGTTAAGAGGACTGGTGAAGTATGCATTCAGGAGATGACAGACAAGATCAAGTTAATTCGAGAAAGGCTAAGGGCAGCGCAAAGTAGACAGAAGAGTTATGCAGACTCTAGGAGAAGAGAACTGGAATTCCAAGTAGGTGATTGTGCATTCTTGAAGTTGACTCCTAGTAGAGGAATCCTGAAGCATCCAAGAGGAGGGAAGTTGAGTCCTAGGGATTTAGGACTGTTCCCGATATTGGAGAAAATTGGACCGGTGGCCTACCGATCGGATCTACCTAATGGTCTAGCAGGGATGTATGATATATTCCATGTTTCTCAGATGAAGAAGTACAACCCCGATCCGAGTCATGTACTCAATGAGGAACCGTTAGAGTTGCAACCGAATCTAAGTTATGTGGAGAGACCAGTCAAGATCTTGGAACGGAGTACCAAGACTCTTCGAAACAAGCAGATACCCGTGGTGAAGATACCTTGGGATCATCATGGAGCACAGGATGCGACGTGGGAAATGGAGGAATGGTCAAGACGGAAGTATCTGGATATGCTCTAAGGGTATAACATTTGAATTTCGAGACGAAATTCTCTTAAGGGGGAGGGGATGTAATTGTTAGATTGTATGCCCTCTTAGACTAGGTTTCTGATGCAAAATCGAATATTTTAATAAAAGAATTTATTTTCAGAAATTGTTTGTGAATTTACTTTTTGTTTGTGCACAATTTTCGTTTGGAACAGGCCCATTGTGTTTAAATAAGTGATCCATGTGAATGGTGGTCTTTCACAGTAAGGTATGGATCACGGGTTATTTAACACATAAACATTTGTTCTTAACCTATTGATAAGACTGGGAACCTCATCATGTTTAGGTTATTATGTTATGAATTCCAAATGGGGAATGGCTTACCTTTAGCCAGTGGGTAGTCCACTCACTTCATGACATAAGCGTATTTCGAATACGTAGAACAGGACCTGTAGTAGTGGTTTCTCAAAGTACTATATGGTAGAAACCTAGACTACTACCACTACAGCGTGGACTAGTACTCTGCGACTTGAGTGTGAGTTGGTGGTCTGGCGAAGCTGGAAGCATATACTTTGATTTGCTGTAGTTGAGGTTCTATCGTAGAGCCAATATACTTGCATGTTGGGTATGTGTGACTAGTTAGTTAAGATAGACTTATACAAGATAGTTTCTGCACTATATCGCCCCTTGTGGTTGTCCGAATGGTCTAAATTATCCAGGGCCCTGGGAAACATGACTTGGATGTTTGCTTTAGGGTAGCTCCCTTGGAAAGCAGAAACACTCCAGGAAGTCGTGGATCATTGGACTAGAAGCCTAAGAATGGTAGATGTCATTTAGAGGGGTGTTAGTACACTTCTTCCTCTCTAAATGTACGGCGATGTGTAGAGGGGTATTTTAGTCATTTCACCTGTAGGTCGGAGACTTTGCGAACTCAGCATTGTCCTTGGGGTCAATATTTCCTTATGGTGATATTAGGAAATATTTAAAATGCAAAATACAGCTATTTTTATGGCAAGGGTATTTTGGTCATTTTAGTAGCCAAGGCGGTTTGTCTTTTAGTCCCCCAGTATAGACCGTGAGTCCTAATTAAATATGGGCTAAAGAATTTATCTTAAATTAAATGGAATTTATTTTATTTAAGTAGCCTGATTTAATTATTGGGCTAGAATAAAATAAAGGTCCATGGAGAGAGAGAATTAATTAAATTAGTTTGGTGGGTTAATTAATTATTCAAGGCTTTGGCCCAGTTTGAATAATTAAAGATTAACCTGGGACTAAACTAATATAGGCTTAATTAATTAGACTAGTTTATTTAGGCTGAAAAAATTAATTATTTATTAATTGGGCCAATTATTTGGTTTTAGTTAGAATAATTAATTAATCCCAAAAGGTTAAACTAAGAGTCCAATGGCCCAATCCAGTTTAACCTAGGGTTTTATTTAGGTTAAACAGGAGAAAAGAAAGAACGTGGTTTTTTTTTTCCAGTGCTTCCTCTCTGTGAAAAAATACCAGACATTTTTTCTTCTCCCTCTCCAAAAAATATTCTTTAGCCCCTAAGTTGTTCACCAAACGAGATTAGGTAGGCCATATACTGGAAGATCGAAAGCTAGGCGTTCATCTACATGCAAAGACGAAGTAGAAGGCTTGCAGGGATTGCACCAGAGGCTTCTACGAGCGTGCCTACCCCAGTTCCGTATATTCTAATTCAGCCGAGTGTGAGATCAACAAGAAGAGGTAAATGAAAATTTTTTTTCCCCCTTTTTCTTCTTCACGCAGGTGTGCTGCATTTTTGTTGTTCACGTGGCTGGTTTTTTGGCTATGTTTGGCTTGCAATTTTATCTTCAATTGGTATCAGAGCATGAAGATATTTGCACATATAGGAAGCCTGTATGCTAGTTAATAAAATCGGATAGTTATGTGTGATTAACTGTGATCCTTCGCTGGTTTTTTTGGTATGGATAGATGGCTTGTTAAACCTCTCGGTTGGAGGTATAGGTGAGATGTAATTCACTATTTTTCCAAGAATAAATGATGTAAACCCAACTTTAATGGGTATAGGCGGTTGTTGGTTTGTGATTTCATTGATTTTGGGTTGAAATCGGAGGGCCAAAGGCTGGAAATTGTCGCAGAAAAAGAAAAACCAGAAGAGGGCAGCAGAAGAAAATCGCACTAGAAAATTGAAGCAGACGGCACTGTTCCGAGCCGAGTCGCCAGCAGCGTCTGTGCCTGGAACAAGGAGGCGCGGCTTGACTCGGCATGGAGGGATCCGGCTCAGCTGCAATCGGGTGAAATTGAATTGCAAATTTTGCAATTCAATTTGCGAAATCCGGAAGTCTTCTCGCGGGTCAGCACCGGGGCGGGTCGCGGGCTTGGATGGTCCATGATGCAGTTGTTCCGGTTCGGCGGGTGTTGTGGACCACTGACCAGATTGGTTTTGTTCCTGTGTGGCGGGTGCAGTGAACCAATGGGAAATTTTTTTCCCTTGTTATTTTCTTGTATTTTCTTTTTTGTTTTGGGGTCCCATACCAGGCGAAGTTAATATTTTTGCAATATTTATATTTTTGGAATATATTTGCATGAAAAATATTAGTAAGGGATTTTAGTATTAAACAAGATTATTAATTAATTAATTAATGCGTTTAATTCTATTATTTGGGCACTTAGGTTTAAAAAAAAATAGAAAAGTATGAAAACGTTTATTGTTTTCTAGCATGCTATTTTTGTATGTACCTATGTGTGCTTTTTCTCAAAGACCAAAGTCTTTGGGAACTTTTTGTTTTGGCAAGGGAAAATATTTTTCTTTAAAAACTAAATGGTTATTTTAATTGGTACAAAAATTAATCCTTGAATATTTTCTCGAAGGATTTAATCCTTGACATAGAAAATATATTGGATTTAGATATTTTTGTAAATTAAAATGGAGAGCCATCTTGTTTTGTTTTGGACTAGAAAAATGATTTTGTCAAATAAGCTTGAGACCAAAGTCTTTAGAAAGTTTTAATTGGAAAATTTTTGAAATCATTAAGTTTTAACTTAAGTAAAATTAGTCCATGGAGGAAATCTCTCAAAGGATATAAGCATTGACATAAAGATTTTATTGGACTTAGATATTTTATTTTTGAGTTAAGAAAAACTTAATGGAAATTTCAAAAGGATATTTTTCAGAAAAATTTTATTTTAAAAGACTAAGTGGGAGAGGGGTTCCAACGGCCCCACGGCTTCCATCACGGTCCTCATTAGAGATCGTGGATCCCCTCGCGTCACCTTGGGAGTGAACTCGTATAAGATGGGGATACCATAAGGATCTAGATCCAATGGAATGATATAATTAATAACCCGGGGCACGTACTATGATCGGCCAGCCCACGTTGGAGGTTATAGTGCGAGGTATGTCCATAGGAAATGAGAGGAAACGACCATCCCACGATGGAGTTATTCTCTAGACCATTACCAAGAAGGGAAATTAATTTGTGGTGGTTAATATACTTAGCTTAGGAAACTGTTAATCTTCCCAAGAAGCTATGTCAGTTTTCCTAAGAGCCAAATTATTTTCAGTGCACAAATTTCATTTTGTTTTCGCAAACTAATTTCTTTCTTTTATTTTTGATTTTCAGAAATGGTGGGAGGTTCTTTTAGTCCATTGGCCGTTATTCTCAGGGAGAATAAGCTAATGGGTCCAAACTATGTGGACTGAAAATAGAACCTGGACATAATACTCACAGCCGAGGAGTATAAGTATGTCCTTTACGAAACCTGCCCTGTTATCGGGAAAGGTTCCACCGCTGAAGAGCGAGAGGCTGAAAAGGCGTGGAAGAAAGCTGACGAAATGGCACGTTGCTATATGTTAGCTTCCATGTCTAATGTGCTCCAATCAAAACACGAGCACATGGCTTTTGCATATGACATAAGTCAATCATTGGCAACTATGTTCGTAGACAAGAGCCGGCCCGCAAGGCAGGAGGCTCTTCGAACTATTGTGAACACTAAGATGGCTCAGGGAGCATCAGTCCGAGAGCATATGCTCAAGATGATTGCTGCTTTCGAGGAAGCAGAAATCTTAGGGGCTGTCATTGACCCCGAGAGCCAAGTGGACATGGTTCTCGAATCTCTACTGGGCTCTTTCACTCAGTTTAAGTTAAACTATAACATGAACAAGTTGAACATGAGTTTAACTAAACTGATGAAGGAGCTCCAGATGGCGGAGAAGGTCATAAAGCCGCAGTCTAAGGCCATGATTGCTAAGGCCTCTTCTTCAAGAATTGGGCCTAAGCCCAAAAAGTTCAAGAAGAAGAAGGGGAAGTGCTTCAAGTGTGGCAAGAAGGGACACTGGAAAAAGGAGTTTCCAGATCTTCAGGCCAAGAAAAACCCCACAGGTAATGTTTACTATCTTGAGTCCATATCAATGGTAGGATCAACTTTCACTTGGATTCTTGATTCTGGAGCCACTGATCATATCTGTAACTCCTTGCAGGGGTTTAGGAAGATAAAAAGACTCAAGAAGGGCGAACATGGGCTTCGAGTGGGTAATGGAGCACAAGTCTGGGCCCTTGCAGTGGGAGAGCTGGATCTTATTTTTTATTGTAATAAGATAGTGGTTTTAAAAGACATTTTATATGTACCTGGTTTCCGTCAGAATTTGATTTCAGTTGCAAAACTTATTAATCAAGGATATTCTGTATCTTTCCATTCTGGTATTTCTATCACTAGAGATGGAGAAATTGTATGTACTGGGCACATGTATGGAAATCTGTTCTTTTTAAACCCTATTAATAACCAATCAAATATCGCTCAATCTGAACATTTAACTAAGAAGAGAAAGACCAATATCAATGATTAATACCTTTGGCATCTAAGACTGGGTCATATTAACTCAACCAAGATTCAGAGGCTAATCCATGATGGGCCTTTGGGCTCATTGAGATTGGAAAGTTGGCCTCAGTGTGAATCCTGCCTAATGGGAAAAATGACCAAGAGGTCATTTACACCAAAGGCGGATAGAGCCAAGGAGGTGTTGAGTCTTGTTCACACTGATGTGTGCGGTCCATTGTCTACACCAGCTAGGGGAGGTTTTGAGTACTTCATCACGTTCACGGATGATTGTACGAGGTATGGTTACATTTACCTGATGAGACGCAAGTCTGACTCTTTTGACAAGTTCAAAGAGTTTAAGGCTGAAGTGGAGCGTCGGACAGGTAAATTAATCAAAACCTTACGATCGGATCGTGGTGGAGAGTACCTCCTAGGTGAATTCAAGGATTACATGGTACATCATGGGATCGTATACCAGCTCTTTGCGCCGAGAACCCCCCAGCAGAACGGAGTAGCTGAGAGAAGGAACAGGACGTTGATGGAAATGGTCCGAAGCATGATGTCTCATGCTACTCTTCCAGTGTCCTTTTAGGGATATGCCTTGGAAACAGTGGCATATATTCTGAACTTGGTGCCTTCCAAGTCAGTACCTAGGACTCCCTATGAGATGTGGACTGGGCGTAAGCCAAGTCTAAATCATCTTAGGAATTGGGGATGTCCAACGTATGTACTGATCAAGGGAGACAAATTGGAACTAAGATCAGAATTATGCTATTTTGTTGGGTATCCAAAAGGGACAAAAGGAGGCTACTTTTATTATCCTAAGGAGCAGAAGGTACTAGTCAGTACCAATGCTAGATACTTGGAAGATGATCAAAGTACTTCCACTAAAGGTTCAACGAGGTTGGAACTTCAAGAGAAGTTATCTATGGAATCAACTTCTTCTAACCCGATTTTGGATCAAGAAGAGGCACAGCCTCAAGAGCCTGTGCAAATGGAGCCTTGTCGTAGTGGGAGAGTGTCTAGGGTTCCAGATAGATGGGTTGGAGAGGCCTTTAAGCTGGTCTCCGACCATCAGGAACAAGACCCCACTAAATACGAGGAGGCTATTGCTGATGCCGATGCAAATCTGTGGCATGAAGCAATGAAAGCCGAGATTGAGTCTATGCACCTCAATCAGGTTTGGGATCTTGTAGCTTCACCTGAAGGGGAAAAACCCATTGGGTGCAAGTGGGTATACAAGAGAAAGAGAGGAGCAGATGGGAAGGTGGAAACCTTCAAAGCTAGGCTTGTGGCGAAAGGGTATACTCAGAAAGAGGGTATCGACTATGAGGAAACATTTTCCCCGGTAGCCATGCTTAAATCCATCCGCATCCTCCTGGCCATCGCCTGTCACTATGACTACGAGATATGGCAAATGAATGTCAAGACGGCATTCTTAAATGGCCATCTTAGCGAAGACATCTATATGTCCCAACCGGAAAGCTTCATTGCTGAAGGCCAGGAACACATGGTTTGCAAGCTTAAGAAGTCCATTTATGGACTTAAGCAGGCATCAAGAGCATAGAACATTCATTTTGATGAGACTGTAAAGTCTTATGGTTTTATTCAAAACGAAGATGAACCATGCATGTACAGGAAACTTGAAGGCATGAATGTGGTTTTTCTTGTCTTGTATGTGGATGACATTCTACTCATTGGAAATGATATAGGGACATTGTCATCTACAAAGGTTTGGCTGTCTAGTCAATTCAGTATGAAGGACTTGGGAGAAGCCAGCTACATTCTCGGGATTAGACTTCTTAGAAATAGAAAGTAGAGAATGTTAGGATTATCCCAAGCGACATACATTGACAAGATGCTGGCCAAATACAGCATGGACTCATGCAAGGGACCTCTAATCCCTTGCAGTCATGGGTTGTCATTTTCTTTGAAGGACTATCCTAAGTCTCAAGAAGAAAATGACAGAATGAGTAGGATCCCTACGCTTCGGCTGTGGGAAGTCTCATGTACGCCATGCAATGTACTAGGCCAGATATCTGCTTTGCCGTGGGCTTAGTTAACAGATATCAGTCAAACCCAGGGGAGGTTCATTGGCAAGCTGTAAAACATATTCTCAAGTACCTCAAGGGAACGAGAGATTATATGCTGGTTTATAGGGCTGATTATTTGGTTCCTACAGGATACACAGATTTAGACTTCCAGGCAGATAAGGATGAGAGGAAATCCACTAGTAGATATGTCTTCACCTTGTCTGGAGGAGCAATTTCATGGAGGAGTATTAAGCAGTCTTGTATTGCTGACTCAACCATGAAAGCTAAGTATGTGGCTGCTTCGTGGGCATCCAAGGAAGCAGTCTGGCTCCGGAAGTTTCTTTCAGAACTTGGAATCGTACCACATATGGACAGGCCGATTGTGATGTATTGCGACAACACTAGAGCAGTATCGCAATCTAAGGAGCCTCGGAACCACAAGAAGGGGAAACACATCGAGAGGAAGTACCACCTGACCCGGGATTTCATCCAGAGACGGGAAGTCGTGGTGGAGCATATTACCTCAGATAACAATCTAGCAGATCCATTCACCAAGCCTTTGGCTGAGAGAGTCTTCAAGAGACACTTAGACGCCATAGGGGTGGGCACCTATGGACTTACCTAGTCTTAGAGTGCAAGTGGGAGATTGTTGGATTGTATGCCATCTTAGACTAGGTTTCTGATGCAAAATCGAATATTTTAATAAAAGAATTTATTTTCAGAAATTGTTTGTGAATTTACTTTTTGTTTGTGCACGATTTTCGTTTAGAACAGGCCATTGTGTTTAAATAAGTGATCCATGTGAATGATGGTCTTTCACAGTAAGGTATGGATCACGGGTTTTTTAACACATAAACATTTGTTCTTAACCTATTGATGAGACTGGGAACCTCATCATGTTTAGGTTATTATGTTATGAATTCCAAATGGGGAATGGCTTACCTTTAGCCAGTGGGTAATCCACTCACTTCATGACATAAGCATATTTCGAATACGTAGAACAGGACCTGTAGTAGTGGTTTCTCAAAGTACTATATGGTAGAAACCTAGACTACTACCGCTACAGCGTGGACTAGTACTCTACGACTTGAGTGTGAGTTGGTGGTCTGGCGAAGCTGGAAGCATATACTTTGATTTGCTGTAGTTGAGGTTCTATCGTAGAGCCAATATACTTGCATGTTGGGTATGTGTGACTAGTTAGTTAAGACATACTTATATAAGATAGTTTCTGCACTATATCGCTCCTTGTGATTGTCCGAATGGTCTAAATTATCCAGGGCCCTGGAAAACATAACTTGGATGTTTGCTTTAGGGTAGCTCCCTTGGAAAGCAGAAACACTCCAGGAAGTCGTGGATCATTAGATTAGAAGCCTAAGGATGGTAGATGTCATTTAGAGGGGTGTTAGTACACTTCTTCCTCTCTAAATGTACGGCGATGTGTAGAGGGGTATTTTAGTCATTTCACCTGTAGGTCGGAGACTTTGCGAACTCAGCATTGTCCTTGGGGTCAATATTTCCTTATGGTGATATTAGGGAATATTTAAAATGCAAAATACAGCTATTTTTATGTCAAGGGTATTTTGGTCATTTTAGTAGCCAAGGCGGTGTGTCTTTTGGTCCCCCAGTATAGACCGTGAGTCCTAATTAAATATGGGCTAGAGAATTGATCTTAAATTAAATGGAATTTATTTTATTTAAGTAGCCTGATTTAATTATTGGGCTAGAATAAAATAAAGGTCCATAGAGAGAGAGAATTAATTAAATTAGTTTGGTGGGTTAATTAATTATTCAGGGCTTTGGCCTAGTTTGAATAATTAAAGATTAACCTGGTACTAAACTAATATAGGCTTAATTAATTGGACTAGTTTATCTGGGCTGGAAAAATTAATTATTTATTAATTGGGACAATTATTTGGTTTTAGTTAGAATAATTAATTAAGCCCAAAAGGTTAAACTAAGATTCCAATGGCCCAATCCAGTTTAACCTAGGGTTTTATTTAGGTTAAACAGGAGAAAAGAAAGAACGTGGTTTTTTTTTTTTTTCCAGTGCTTCCTCTCTGTGAAAAAATACCAGACGTTTTTTCTTCTCCCTCTCCAGAAAATATTCTTTAGCCCCTAAGTTGTTCACCAAACGAGATTAGGCAGGCCATATACTGGAAGATCGAAAGCTAGGCGTTCATCTACATGCAAAGACGAAGTAGAAGGCTTGCAGAGATTGCACCAGAGGCTTCTACGAGCGTGCCTACCCCTGTTCCGTATATTCTAATTCAGCCGAGTGTGAGATCAACAAGAAGAGGTAAATGAAAATATTTTTTTTTCCCCTTTTTCTTCTTCATGCAGGTGTGCTGTGTTTTTGTTGTTCACGTGGCTGGTTTTTTGGCAATGTTTGGCTTGCAATTTTATCTCAGTAATACCCTGCCCAAAACTACCTTTGACTATGGGAAAAAGTCATGCATTGCATAGTATTTTGCATTTTATGTGGTAGCTTAGAATTATTTTATTTGCATGGATGCATGTGAATTTTTCCGTTGCTCTTGCATTTGTATTAATTGAGGTGAAATAGTGTGTTGTTAAAGATTTGGTTAAGGGAGGTTTGGTCGAAGATTTGAAAGGATGAGTATTGGGGTGGTAAGAACTTCTTGTTGGAAGAATTAGTATTGGAATCGATTTGGAATAGCGGGGAGGATGGTGATTTTTCCGTGGTGGCCCGAGTTCGAATCCTATCTCTCGTGAATCCTAGTTTCTCTTCTTGAAGATTCTTTTCCTTAGAGTTTCTATGACTTGGCCGAAAAAGATATAGCAAACCTAGAGAAATTTTAGTGCCATTACTCCAAGGAAATAAATCTCTATATTTATTTCCTAAATTCAAGGACTTTGATGTGAATAAAGTTCACTTTTAATTTTCAGCTTTTATTCCTTAGGATTTTCGAAAAAACCCTAGCTAATAATTAAAATTTCAGCTTGATTTTAGCTTAATAGATGTTGCCATGGATAGTTGGAATTAATGAGTCATTTTCCTAGTAGGAAACCTTGTTGATTTTAACCCTAGAATGTTAACTAAAAATCTGGAAAAATTTCCAGCAAGTGCCGCCACTTCTTGGTGGAAATTTTAGCTCAATCCAAAATCTTCTAGGATTAGAGGAAATCTTATCCAAATCCTTGATAAAACCAAATTTTATTCAATCCTAAATCAACTAGGATTAGAATCCATTTTCCTAGCTGAATTTTGGCGGCTTTGTGCAAGCACAAGCTACACGAAATTCTTGCACTCCTAATTGCAATCAAACTCTTCAAACCCTAGCTCAAATTACCTAGAACAACCTCCACCAAATTAGATTACTGTAATAACACAAAATCAGATTTTTCTTCACAAAAAATTCCAGAATTTTTGTCCAGCTTATGCCCAGAATTTTCGATAGCTTTGCACTCCAAAACCTACCAAAACTCTTTGTTGATTAAGCCAAATTCCAGCACCTAAAAACCACACTTTTCTCCTCTAGAATTTCGTCAAAAACAGCAGCCAAAACTGTCCAAAAATTGTCACTCTAGCACATAATTTTCAGTCACCAAAACTCACTCAAACTCTCTCTTATTTTGGCAAAAAAAACCTGAACACACTCAACCCTTCTCTTGAGCATTATTTTGACCAGGCTAGGGAGCAATTTCAGAACACTTTTCTCCTCTTAATCCCTCTTGAATTCGGCCAGCATCAAAGGTACAGCAAGCTGCAAATTTTCGCCCTTGCTGTCGAAGAAACCTAAAGCAATTAGGAGTCCTTCTTAGCACCACCATCTGACCCTAAATCAAACTTCTCTAAACCTAAATCATAGTAGCCGACACTCCCTCCTTACCACACGAAAATTTCAGCAAATTCTCTCTGCAAATTCTCAAAAAACTCAAGAACTATTCTAAGCAAAAATCGAACACACCTTAAGGTAAGCAAAAATCCTCTCAACCTCTTAATACCGTTTTCTCTAATGATTCTTTTCTCCTTCTTCTTCCCTTAAATCACGCCACATAGAGGCTGATTTCATCTTCTTCTTTTATTTTCGGTCAAGAGGAGCAAAGGAGGTAGCTTTTCTCTTCTTTTCAAGCGAACTCGGGACGATCACCATAAGAGAATCGAGACCTCATTACCCGGTTGTTGCAAGGTAAAGGAATACCCACCCTTGATACCGAAAGTAAAGTTTAATGATGTCTATTAGTTGGATGAGAATATGGTCATGGTATATGATCTTTGGGGATTGGATAGTTTACTTGGATTTAAATTGGGGATTGCGAATTGTTGTGAAAATAAATGAGATTAGAGCATGTTTGAATTAATTGAGACACTGATCATGATATTATATGGTTTAGATCAGGAGGATAATTAAGGAAAGCAAGCTGTGATTTTATCTCATTTATCTGAGGCATATCAGGTAAGTCCTTGCATAAACTCTTTTGTTAAATGTTGTGATGGTAAGTCCTTGTATAAACTCTTTTGTTAAATGTTGTGATGGAAAGTCTATGTTGTGAAGCTTTGTAAAGCTATTGTTGAACTATGATTATTTGGGTTGTAAACGTCGATGATTATTCTTTAAACAGTTTTATCAAACTAATGTTTTTATCAAGAAAACAATTCTTTCCTAAATTTTTAGAAAACTCTTTTAGAGAAAAACCACGTTGTACAAAGCCAAGGTGTGGAGATATTTAGAATCAGGAATTGACGGATATGTTCGTTGAGTAGTTAATAAGGGTAGGCTAACAATACTAGTCTTGGAGGGCTAGCGTAAGTCTTCTGGCAGAAGGCCACCTCCAGAAGATGAACTCTGCTTGAAAACGCGACAGTGTTGGTTGGTCAGGCCAATCTGAGCTAGCATTTGTACCTGGTATGGTATTATTTATATTCTCGGCATGGACACCCTGATGGTTTTGTTGGTTGTAGAGATGGAAGAGTATCTCACCCGGTGAACTGTACACTCACCTTGATCAGAATGCCCAATGTGTGGTAATCTGGTCCGGAAAAGGTGCACAAAGTGTGGTGCCTTGGCCATTTTGTTCTCATGGAGCCCAACGTGCGGTGACATGACTGTTTATTCGAGTGGAGGATTTATTTTGTACAAAGTGTGACAATGAGAAAAACCCACTCCTTGCGAAAAGAGATTGTTTATGACTTGCCAAATTATTTCTACAAATGTTTTACACTTTACATACACGTACTATTCAAAACACCATGTGCACACACAGGACTTACTGAGATTTATTTTCACACGGTTTTACATCATGTTTTCAGGAGATATATTGTGCTGAGTCAACGGGGCTTTGACAGTAGAGGCTTTTGCTATTTTTCCTATGCTGTTCTAGGAGACTTTTGTCGTTTATACTTCTGAACAATATTTCTTTTATTTCGTATTGCTCCAATTTGAGCCTAATGTAATAAGAGTATTTCTTCATTTATCGAAGTTGATTCTTTTGGAGATTGCCTTTATATTTTATACCTCGTTTTAAGGACCCATTGTCCTACGGGACGGGGCGACATCCCCACCCTTTTAGGGTACGTAGTCGTGGGGTGTTTCATATATCATGATCTTTATTATGATTTCCTTAACACAGTGTTGTACTAGGGACTTTGTCTAACAGTTATTGTACACAAAAGTAAGCAAAAGATACTGTAAAATAAATAATTCCATTATTAAAATAAAATGTGTCATATACAATGTACCAGTGATTGCCTCTATAGGGCATAACACTAACAAAGACCGGACTTGCATGCCCTATTTATTCAAAATAAAGCAATAAAATGCATGACATAATTTAAATTAATCACATTAATTTGGTCTAAGTTCATAACCAAGTCAACATGCGAATATTATGCTTAAAACATATTATGTAAAATAAATAAACAAATATGCATCAAATATTAAATTCTAAAATCATTATTTTCAAAATTAAATTACTTAGTCCCAAAATCAAATTTTGGGATGAATTTTGGGCTCTTTTTTTTTTTTTTTGGTTAAAAATGTATTTCTGTGGATCATTTTGAAATAAATGGAAAATAGCGGTCAAAAGGCATAAAACAAAGCTACACATACACACACACACACACACACACACACACACACACACACACACACACACACACATCTATATATCAGAAGAACCCATCTGTGGCTATATTCTAGCCGCGTATGGCTATGTATCAGCCTTGTCTGGCTAGTGCATAGCCATGCAAGGCTTCTTCGTTGTTTCTACTGGCTTGAACTATTTCAAGCCGGGTTCCTTAATAAGACTCACGGTTTTTGCTAGAAAAAGCAGGTTTTTTTATAATGAAATCAAATAAAATCAATTTTCCTATTCATTTTCTTCATCAGATTTATGACACTTTAACTTCTAATTATGAAAAATAGTTTGTGTGTTTCGGAGAACAATTTCTCAAATAGACCAAACAATTCCGTTCAATTAGAGATTTCAAAACTTTATTAAATGCAATTCCAAAAATCATGCAATAATAGAACATTTAAACCTTTAAGTTTTTTTTTTCTTTTGTCTATTCAAAAGTTTTTTTTTGAAAAAAAAATAGGATCTTAGAAGAACCTTTAATATTATTGCAAAAGGTTTCATAGAAAATCATTGTAACCACTTACAATAATCTTGAACACAGAAAACCACCGAGTATAATTTTTCGTTCGGAACCCAAAATCCATGAAACAATTCCATAGACCCATGCATATTCATAAAACTATTACATAACATAGATAATTTAAACACAAACGATTTTGCTCTGGTACCACTGTTAGAATTCCTTCATGCAAATTAGATCTATGTTGTGGAATATTAAAGAGGAATTCTATGCCATGGATCATTCGAATATGATTTAAAGAGCATAAAATAGAGAGACAAGATAAGCCTTTTACCTCAAGAAAAGACCACAAAGATTTAAAAATTTTCCTTATTTCTGGCTTTCGAATCTGGAAAAGCTCTCACGTTCCACCAAACCACCAAATCTAAAGTGTAGAGATTTCTCCAATGGAAATCCACATGAGGCTTGCTGCTTAAGAAGACTGATCGAATTGTGCTAGCAATTTTTGGAAATGTCTTAGAGAAATTTCATGAGGAAGAAGATAGGGAAAGCTTTCTATGATTTTCTGGAAAAAACACACACCCCCAAAAAACTGAACACCTACATATACGTATATGCGTATATTCTTGTGTTTGTTTCCTAATATAATTACGAAATGAATACAGAATCCAGTTTTCCTTTTTTTTTTTCCTTGTAATCACGGGCTCAAATTTTATAAATTGTAATCTAGCCTATGAAATTATAACCACCGTATAATTTCAACCACAAGACTTTTATTAATTGCAATCTAGTCCAATTAATCATAACACATTATAATTAGCCCATCATTCTTATTTCTTCTCAAAAAATAGCTCAATAATATCATCATATAATATCTTGAGCACCAATTCCTCTGTTGTGTGTGACCCATTAGGTTTTTCTAGTCAAACGGTAGCTATTATGAATTAATTCTATCACTGCAGAATTAATAATCCTTTTAATAATTAGGATTAAATTTATTAATTTTTTAATTAATAAATTCATATGTAGTAGATCATGAGCAGTATCTAGCAACACATCATGACCACTTAAAAGTCTAGAAAGTCATATAGCCTGACATGAACCTTTCAATAGCAAAATGTCAGTGCAATAAACTCCTTTTACCGTACAATATCTCATTCAGTTTAGAGTATAGAATTAGTATAAACTCCTTCTAGAATATTAATTAATTCTAGCCCAAATATTTAAGGACTTCTTCGCAATGATTCCTACATATGGCCTTTGCTACATTCGCTCTTTCTATTAGGAGTGGTGAATCCTTTATTGACCCTCTCAACTACTTTCATTTATTTCATGTTGTACCCAATGTCCATCCTATAGGTGATCTTCTAAGGAATCTAGATATTGGAATCAAAGTACAATGCTAAGCAAACAAAATACCTTGGAGTTTGCAAGTTTAAAGATACTCGCACATTTGCTATAATGAGATTCTATCACTGGCACTAGTAGTTATCCATGTAATTATCTCATAGTTAAGTCACCCAATATACTTGTTCAAATAACAATCATTCACATGTTAACTTTGAGTATCCCAATACTTACAGATATGAGAACCACTAGTTGATTAAATTAAGAAGTATAACCTGAGTTAGCCTTAGCACATTAATGATATCCTATCTCGTTAATACTATGATTAGGGATAATTTAAACAGAATATAGTTCAGTGTAGTACGACCCTCATATCACGATTTCTATCATGAATCCCTTAACACAATGTTGTATTTGGGACATTATCTAACAGTTTTATATACATCAACATATGAATCAAATAAATTGAAAGATAAAGAATGCTTTAACCTAATTTAATGTGCAAAAATACATTGTACAAATGATTACTTCTAGGTCACAATTGTTAGTGTTATGCCCTAGAGACAATCACTTGTACATTGTATATGACACATTTTATTTTGATAAAAGGCATTATTTATCTTACAGTTTCTTTTGTTTACTTTTAAGTAATATAACTGTTCGATAAAGTCCCTAGTACAACACTGTATTAAAGAAATAATGATAGAGTTCATGATATGAGATTCCTACTACACTGGATGGTGTTAGTTCTTAAATAATTCCTAGTCATAATATTAATGAGACAGGACATCATTAATGCGTTAAGACTAGCATGTGTTAGACTTCCTGATTTGATCAGGTGGTGGTTCTCATATCCGTGAGTATTGAGATACTCAAAGTTAACACATGATACTTGTTAATGGAACAAGTTCATTGGATGACCTATATAACACCCCTCTATCTAGGCCCGCCAGGGCCGAGGATATTGCCCCGTATAAAGGACAAGGGGTCTTTATAACTAGGTCACACAAATACAATAGCAGAATAAAAATGATACTTGAACTTAAAATTTATTACATCCTAAAAATAAATCCAAGAATAAATCTAAGAATACCAACAACAAATCCATAATAAAATTTATCCACTCTCATCTCCCCAAAACATTACACAAAATAAATTATCAGAAATCTTCCAAAGCAGGTAATACTAGCTACTCATCCCCACAGCAGGATCAACCTGAAATCATGGTGAAAATGGTGGTGAGACAGAAATCTCAGTAAGTCAGTGTGTGCTTAAGTGTCGGGAGAAAACAGTTCGTGAATGCAAAGTATAAAATTCTTTATAAGAGATCACTGGCAAGCAATAAACATTAGTTAAAAGCAAGAGTGATGTTTTCACTTTTTCAACCATAAATAATCAATAAAATCAACCACTCAAAAGAAATGATCGTGGGTTACCACTCGTTGGGCCCCATAACCGCATGGTCAGCATGCCACACTTTATGCAGACTGACAAAAGTAGGTGATCGGCCTACTGGGTAAGATACTCCTCCTTCTCTATACCCAAACAACAACCGGGTGTCCATTCCGGCAAAACACAGTCATTTGACTGAAAAAGAACACTGCTAGCTCGAACCGGCACGACCTACTGGACTGACGTCTTATCTGGGAAGAACTTACCCCTCAGAGGTGGCCACCTACTGAGAGACTTACCCTATCCCCTCAAAGACTAGCCCTAGTAGTCTACGCTTATTGAGTACTCAACGACATTTTCCACTTGGGATAAAATGAACAAAACACTGTTCCACATGAAAATGGCAATTAAGGGTTCCTAAAGTCTTTATCAAAATCAGTTTTGGAAAGAGTTTTGAGATTGAGTAAATCTACTTATTAATTTTCAAATAAATTATTTGTCTGAAATTTGTAAGAAGTTAATCATCAATTGCCCTTGCAAAATTGAGTGTCCATGCACTCTACATTTAGCTTGTCATAATAAACATGTTTCATCAATCAGGTTTTATGCAGGATGTAACACCCCACGACTACGTACCCTAAAAGGACGGGGATGTCGCCCCGTCCCATAGGACAAGGGGTCTTTAAAACAAGGTATAAAATACAAAGGCAACCTCCAAGAGATTCAATTTAGATAAATAAAAAAATACTCTTATTACATCAGGCTCAACTTGGAGCGAAACGAAATAAAAATAGTTAATCGTTCAACAGCTTAAACAATAAATGTCTCCTAAGCAAAGATGACAACAATTAGAAAAGCTTCAACTATCAATGCCTCGCTGACTCAGCACAGTCTATCTCCTGAAAACATGATGTAGAACAGTGTGAGAATAAATCTCAGTAAGTCCTGTGTGTGCACATGGTGTTTAAAACTGTACGTGTATGCAAAGTGGAAAACATTTGTAGAAATATTTTGGCAAGTCATAAATAATTTCTCTTTCGCAAAGAGTGGGTTTTTCCATAATCATACTTTACACAAAACAATTATCCACTCAAATAAACAGTCATGTCACAACACGTTGGGCTCCATGAGAACAAAATGGCCAAGGCACCACACTTTGTGCACCTTAGCCGGACCAGATTACCACACGTTGGGCATTCTGATCAAGGTGAGTGTACAGCTCACCGAGTGAGATACTCTTCCTTCTCTACACCCAACAAAACCATCCAGGTGTCCATGCCGGGAAAATAAATAATACCTTACCAGGTACAAATGCTAGCTCGGACCGGCCTGACCAACCAATACTGTCGCCTTTTCAAGCAGAGCTTATCTTCTGGAGGTGGCCTTCTGCCAGAAGACTTACTCTAGCCCTCTAAGACTAGTATTATTAGCCTACCCTTATTGAGTACTCAACCAACATATCCGTCAATTCCTGATTCACAATATTTCCAAACCTTGGCTTTGTAAAACGTGGTTTTCCTTAAAAGAGATTTCTAAAAGTTTAAGGAAAAGAATAGTTTTGTTGATAAAATTGTTAGTTTGACAAAACCGTTTAAAGAATAAATATCCATGTTTACAACCCAAGCAAACATAGTTCAACAATAGCTTTACAAAGCTTCACAACATAGACTTGCCATCACAACATTTAACAAAAGAGTTTATGGAAGGACTTACCTGATATGCTTCAAATAAACGAGATAAATTCACAGCTTACTTCTCTCAATTATTCTCCTGATCTAAACCATATAATATCATGATCAGGGCTTCAACTAATTCAAACATGTGCCAAACTCATTTATTTTCATAACAATTCATAATTCCCTAAGATCATATACTATGACCATATATTCAACAAGGTAATAGACATCATCTACTACCTTAAACCTTAATTCTGGTATTAGGGGTAAGTATTTTCGTACCTTACAACAACCGGGTAGCAAGATCCCGATGCTCCAATGGTGATTGTCCCGGGTTCGTTGGATTAGAAGAGAAAAGTTGCCTCCTTTTTCCTTCCTTATGACCGAGAATGCATAAAGAGATGAAATCAGCCTTGAGATGGTGTGATTCCAAAGAAGAAAATGAAGAGAATTGATGGAAGAAAGGAATCAAGAAGTTGAGATGGTTTTTGCTTACCTTGGAGGGTGATCGGTTTTTGCTAGGTGTTGTTCTTGAGGTTTTCGAAAATTTGCTGTGGAGTTCTTGCTAGAATTTTTATGTAGAATGGAGAGGATAGACGGCTGCTATGATTTAGAGTTAGAGAAGATTGGTTTTGGGTTAGATGATGATGTTTAGAAAGACTCCCAATGGCTTTAGGTTTCTTGGACAGCAAGGTTGAAAATTGCAGCTCACGAGTGCCTTTTTGCTGCCGACTTTGAGAGGGTTTAAGGGAGAAAAAATTCTGCAATTTTGCTCGCTTGTTCTGGCCGAACTATTGCTCAAGAGAAGAGCTGATTGTGTTCAGAATTTTGGGCCAAACAAAGAAGAGTTTGCGAAGGTTTTTAGGGCTGAAATTTCTGTGCGCGCACAGTAGTTTTGCTGTGCGAAATTGCTGAATAGGAGAGGAAGAATCTCTGAACTATTTTAGCTGTGGTTCTGTCGAAATTTCCAGAGAAAAAATGAGGGTTTTAGGCACTGAAAAATAGCTTGATCAGCTGGGGTTTTTCGGTGTGTTTGTGTGTAGAATTTCGGTTGGAATAGGAGTACAAGGCTGGCCGAAATTTTCTGTACAAAGCTGTCGAAAATTCTGGTTTCCTAGCTGGCCAAAATTCTGGAATTTGTGTGAGTAAAATCTGGTTTTGCACAGCAGAGATAATCTGAAGAAGATGTTTTAGGGGATTTGAGCTAGGGTTTGAAGGGTTGGATTGTACTTAAAGGTGCTGGAATTTCGGACAGCTTGTGTTAACACAAAGCTGCCGAAATTCTGCTAGGTTTAGGAAGAAAATCCTAGTCGAATTAGGATTGCAATAAAAATCTGATTTGCTAAAGGATTTAGGATAAGATTTCCTAGCTTTGGAAGAGTTTAAGTTGAGCTAAAATTCCTCTAAAAAGTGGCGACACTTGCTGGAAATTTTTTCCAGATTTTTAGCTTAGGTTCTACGGTTAAAATCAACAAGGTTTCCTACTAGAAAAATGATTCATTAATTCCAACTATCCATGGCAAGATCTATCTAGCTAAATTCAAGCTGAAATTTTAATTATTAGCTAGGGGTTTTTTCGAAAATCCTAAGGAATAAAAGCTGAAAATTAAAAGTGAACTTTATTCACATCAAGGTCCTTAAATTTAGGAAATAAATATAGAGACTTATTTCCTTGGAAGAATGACACTACAATTTCTCTAGGTTTTGCTAGATCTTTTTCGGCCAAGACATGGAAACTCTAAGGAAAGGAATTTTCAAGAAGAGAAACTAACTTCACAAAAGGTAGGATTCGAACTCGGGTCACCAAAGGAAACCACCAACCTCCCCGCTATTCCAAAACAACTCCAATACTAATTTTTTCTACAATCAGTTCTCACCACCCCCCCTCCCCAATACTCATCCTTCCAAATCTTCGACCAATCCTCCCTTATCCAAATCTTTAACAACACAACTATTTCACAACAATTAATTCAAATGCAAGAGCAACGAAAATATTCACATGCATCCATGCAAATAAAATAATTCTAAGCTACCACATAAAATGCAAAATGCTATGCAGTGCATGACTTTTCCCCATAGTCAAAGGTGGTTTTGGGTGGGGTATTACACAGGAGCTTACTTGATTCTTTCTCACAATATAAGGTCTCCAACAACTGACCTAACCCCGCATGGGCAAATACAAACCACAATCAAACTCAAGCCAAAATCTACTTTCTTAATTTAAAACAACTCAACTCATTACCACCATGATCCTACCACATAAAATGCAAAATGCTATGCAGTGCATGACTTTTCCCCATAGTTTAAGGCCAAACTATAAATAAATAGGTTTATAAACTAAGCCTAATTTGATATTTAAAATAATTAATGTTTTGAGAAACAAGTACTAATAAGTTGATGGTTTAAATCTTGCTAAGAAAAATTTAGAGTTTACTTGATAAAGAGTCCTAGGTGGTATTAGGTAAAATAATGATTTATTAATAATTTAGTTATTAGAAAATAATTGTTAACTAAAATTAGTTGAAAATAAATTTAATGAGTCATGCTTGAAAAATAATAAATAAATTTTTATTGGGTTTTGATTAAATATAATAATTATATTTTTTTTAGTAATAAATATTTTACTAATTATGATTATTTCCATAAAAGGTTTTAGTTGATTTCATTATTTTATAATATATATATATATATATATATATATATATATATTCTATTCTTCTAGCAAAAGCTATTATTTATTTGACTAAAATATCCTTATTATATATAATAATCCAAATCTACCACTCCTAGGTTTTTTTTTTTTCGAATTTACTAGCAAAATCATGTTATGAAATATTTTATTTATGAAATAAAAATTAGCTTTTGGACAACTAGATCATGATCATACTTCTATGGATAACCACAATTATGAACATATACAATCCTTCAATTCATCAAATCATCCAAATCATGTATATAAGCATAAATCTAAATTTATCAAGAATGATCTAACCCCTACTAGCATAAATATGATCATGGCTTCAATAATCCAACATGAATATAAATCCTATTCACCAAAGGTGACATAATCTCTAGCATACTTCATCACAAATACTACTTATGATATGGAGGCATGCATTAAACCTCAAATCATCATACAATCAATCAAGATAATCCATCTATGCATAAATCCCATCTCCTTCACATTCATACATACATTCATGCTTCAACCTCAACAATATATACTCAAACCCTATCTATAATCCACCTTCTATCAACATCATCCTAGAGAAATGAATCTAGAATTTAAAAGAAGGGTTAAAAGGCTTACTTGTTTGTTGAATATATTGAAGGAGTTTCGAATGGTTGTCAACCCCTAGATGCCTTAATCCGTCCAAGAAAGGTGGAGAAAGTATGGCCATTGGAAAAAAAGCCATCCGGCCAAGAGGAGAGAGATCAGCCGTGAGAGAGAGAGAGAGAGACCATTAGCATGTTTATTCGTATATATATTCATTAGAGATCAAGATTGGAGAAGATGAAGTTGTTAGAACAAACCTACCTTGAAGGTGTTCTTGAGCCTTCACAAAATTTCTGGTTTTTTATCTAAAATAGCAAGTTGGATTTTGGAGTTTGATGTTAAGAATGGTATTGATGGACTCATGGCAGTGAGTAGGTTCAATCTGGAAATTTTAGAAGAAGTTTGAAGTGATTTGGGAGAGTATTAGGTGAAAGGAAGGAGTAGGTGTTCTTGGTGTGTTGTGTGTTCTTGATGTCGAAGAGAGTAGAGAGCTTTTGGGATTGGAGCTGCCGAAATTCTATATAGGTTAGGGTTGGCCGACTGCTTCAAGGGTTTTGGTAGCTGATTTTCTGGTTTGGAAGGGAAAAGGAAAGGCTAGTTGTTGAAATCCTTGAAGAATATTTTTGGGAAGCAAATTTGGAAACTAAATATTCAGGAATACCTTTGACATGGGAGAGCATTTGGAAGTTTGCCATGGCCAAATTGCTGGCAATGTTTCAGCTATATGAATGCTGGTTGAGGGAAGCTAAAGGTGGCTGAAATTACTGAGTGTAATGATGAAGGGAAGGTCTGGTTGTTTGAGGTATATTTTATGGAAAGTTGTTAAATCATGGTGGCTGGAATTTTGGTATACAAATCAGATCATGTTTGCAGAATTTTTTTTGGAAATCTTTTAGGCAGCCAAGACTGGGTTTTCATGTAGAAGCTTGAGAAGGATAATGGATTTCAATTACTGAAGGTTTAAGAGTGATGTGTGCAGAAGAAGGATGGAGTTTTGACTAGGGATGAATTAGGAACCAAGGCTGGAAAATTTCTGCACAGGTTTTCGCTGCTTACTGGAATTTTCTGGGTAATTTTTCAGCCGCCCTTTTCCAGTCGGTTTGCAAGGAGTTTGAAGGGAAATTTCAAGGCTTTTCAAGGCTGATTTCTAGCCTTCTTCATGGAGGAAAAATGTGGCTAAGATGCTGAACAAAAACTGGAAGAAAACAGCTTGGTTTCAGACCTCCTAAGCTGTGAATTTGCCCAGGAATTTTCCTGGTTTTGCACAGCTTTTGTGCAGTCCGAAAATGGCCAGAAACATCCAAGTTCTAAGCTGATCAAGAGGGCCATTTTCTAGCAGCATTTGGGAGGGAATAATGGCTAAGAATTTCGACACCCTGAAGGCACACAAAGCTAGGTAAAATTTTAGTTCCATACATGAAGGAAAATGAACTTAGCTAGAGTAAAGTTTTTATAAAGTTCACTAAGGAATTTAATTCACTTAAATCCTTTCCCCCTCTTCCATGGTTTCAGTCCATAAGATGTCTCTTACTAAGATATTTTGAACCTACAAAACCACAGCACATTGCTGTAATTTTTCTAGAATAAAATTGGCTTGAACAATTTGAACAAGTTAATGAATTGAGAAATAGGAAAAATTAAGGATCAAGAGGAAATGGATTCCCCTTAGGAATTTTGTGTAGGAAAAAGAGTAGGATGAGGATACTCCTATCATGTCTCTCTTAGGACAACATTTCTACCCTACTCCAAGCTCATAAGGCCGAAAATATTACTTCCCAAGAAAAAATAAAATTTAACCAAGCTAAAGCTCCTATGATGGAATTTGAACCCAATACCTCAAGAATTAATTCTAAGGCTCTAACCACTAAACTACAACAACTCTTGTTCTTATTTTCCCTCTAAAAATATTTTCCTATTCAATCCTCAAGCTATCTCCCGTTTTCCACCTCAAGCAAAAATTACCATTTTGCCATTCTTACTCAATAGTCATAATCAAGCCCTCTAGACTATAAAACACAAATTCAATGCACATAAAATCATATAAAAATATATTTAAACATGCAATGAAATATGATATACACCCCAACCCTCTTACTCTAAGGTTGGTTTTGACTGGGGTTTTACAACCTAGTTTTGAGATAATCATATGGATAACTATTTAGTGTCAATGATATAATCTCAATATAGCAAACATGCAAGTATCCTTAGACTTGAGATCTCTAAGGTACTTTGTTTGCTGAGCATTGTACTTTGATTCCAATCTTCGGAGCTCGATTGAGGGCTGCCTATGGGATGGATATTGGGTACATTGTGAGATAAACGAAAGTAGTTGAGAGAGTCAATAAATGATTCACCACTCCTAATAGTAGGGGCGAATATCTCCCAACCACTTGTAGAAATTACTACTCGGAAAGTCCTTGGCCAAGGCAATTGTGTATTGGAAATAGTTCTAATTGATACACATCTAGAGTAGTGGATTCTTGGTACAAGTACTATTGTATTCGGGCCAGAATTAATTCTGGAGGGAGTTGGCACTAATTCCATACTCCAAACTGAATGAGATATTGTATGGTGAAAGGAGTTAATTGCACTGAACTTTGTTATTGAAGGGTTCATGTCAAGCCACTTGACTTCCTAGACTCTTGGGTCGTCATGATGTATTGCTAGATACCACTCATGATCTGGGAATATGGGTTTATTAATTGATGAATTAATAAACCAATCCTTATTAGAATTAATAGGATTAATTCAAATTAATTATGGATTGTTAATCTCAAAGACGTTTGGATTAATTCATGTTCACTACCAATTGACTGGGAAACCTAATAGGTCACACACAATAGAGAATTATATACTCAAGAGGTTATTTGATAACATAGTGCAGTTAATTTTGAGAAAGAGAAGTTGTTGTGGACAAATTATAATTAGTTATAATTTGTGGTCCAAGTTGTAATTGTGTGAACTTGATGTTTCCAATTACAATTAGGAAATTCTAATTGTTTTATAATTTTAGATTTTCAATGGATTTCGGAACATATATTGGATATGCTCGAAACCGTAATCCAAGTGTGATTCACACGAAAATAGGAGCCACAAAAACAAACGTCTTCTTCTTCTTCTTCTCTCTCTCTCTCTCGTTTTGCTGAAAACGAAAACAGCCCTAGCTGCCATCTTTTTTTTTGCTAGCACAGGAAATTTTGGTGCTTGGGTATTCCTCTGTGTGGATTATTGTTAGAGATAATCACACACTGTGATTATAATGGTTAGATGTCCAACTCTCGTGGAGTTTGCACAAGAGGATTGCTGGATCGCGACTTGAAGAAGAAATTTTGTTCTTCAAACGATCAAACAAAGATAAAAAGCTGCTACCTTTATTATCTTTATGTCTTGTTTTGCACACATAGGGGGGTCCTGGGATGGTATCTCGTTTATTTTCCACGGCACCGTATAGAATACAAGCCTAAGATACCCAACAACAATCCTAATAGGGTTCATCCTTTCAAGAATAATAAATACAATCCATACAAATTGACAAGAGAAAACAAAGAAAAAAGAGTAGGAAATGCATATAAACAAGTTACCTCTTCATCTTCATCTTTAATCTTCTCTTGAATCAACCTCAAACTCTCACCAATCTTTTCTTTATTATATGGGTGTTATTCTCTATTATTGGCCGCCGACATTGATCTCATTTTATTTTATCAGTAGGCCTTCGAATGTAACATCCCTCCCTTTTGTACCTCTAATCATTGACTACTTTATATTGAATAAGCATTTGTATGTAACACTAGAACAAGAAAAGATTAGTTTAATGAGACAAACATTTTGGTGTGACAAAAATTTTCAAGGATAGTGTTGGAACTTTCAATCATGGAATGAGAAAAACTAAGAAAGAATTTGGGAAATCTAAACCCCACCGCTAAGTTCAGCTTAATGCGTAGATTGCACTGATCAAATAAAAAGTTTTCCTGACTGAGATGAATAGTGACCTTAATTATGGTTATTTCTGGAGAAGTATAGTAATTATAGTCGAAAAGGAAACAAGTATTATTTTGTGATTGGGAATTTGGAATCATAGACTTTCACATGATTGGTTACAAAAGAAATTAGATGGTGTTTGTTGATTAGGTGCATGAAAACTAAGTGCTAAAAGTTGATTAGAAAAAAATGTTCAAGAATTCTGCAACTTTCACAAGAAGCCGCAAAATCCTATCATTAAAGAAGTATGCTTAGTCATCCATAACACCTAATTAAGCACATGAATAAATTGTGAGGGATGTTGAATAAAAGAACAAGAGAATGGTAGTGGAGACATATGGAAAATTGGAAATAGGGAAGAAAAAAATGGAGAAAGGAATTGAAAGAAAGAAGAGAGAGAGAGAGAGAGAGAGAGAGAGAGAGAGAGAGAGAGAGAGAGAGAGAGAGAGAGAGAGAGAGAGAGAGAGTTAGACGAGCAGCAAGGTACTATAGGCTTCAAGCATTGATTTGCAATCACAAACAAGGTAAAAGCTTCTATTCTAAGAACAAAAAGAGTTTAAGGTATCAAAATCTTCCTATTGATACCAATTTTGTTGAAGAAAATTGCTAAAAACATGGTTGTGTTCATGAGAGGAATTTTATATTTTACAAGTTGTCGTTGTTCTTGTTTGAGCTGGCTGTAAAAGGCTTTTTTTTTTTTTTTTTTTTTTTGTTCTTGGATTCATTTTGGTGTTTTTTGTTGTGGTGAAAACTTAGGAAGAAGATTCTGCCATAATATGTATTCTTGTGCAATGAAAATAGAAATTGAAGCTAGCTATGTTGTTGTTTGTTCAAGAAAATGCTGATTTTGTACTCCACTACATGCACTTTGTTTTGATGTATCTAAAGATGCTCAACTGAAATCAAGCTTAAATCACACTTGTGCAGGTGTTAAACGAGAGTTTGGATATGCTAGATGATGTATGTTATGTAGAAGAAATAAGAGAAATGGCTTGATCAAAGTACAAATACAACAAAAAATTCTGTTATGGTTAATGAAAGCTATCTCTTTACCTGGACTTAATGAAGCAATAAGATATTATAATGCTAAGCATATGCCTTACAAACATGTGAAATAAAAGAATGAAGGAATCGATATGAGAAGGAAATATTGTTCCTTTAACTACTTCAAGTGATTATGTTTCGAACTGTGAGAAATGTGAATTTAGGAAACTAGTATTTCCTTGCGACGCATTTTTAACAATGCATTACTTTAGAGAATTGACATGCTAAGACAGGATGATATACTCCTTTAATGTAGGCGCGAATATCATAAGGACTTGGTGAATTCTAAATGGCAACATATCGCTAAGTAATGGTATTTATTACAGTGAGTCCCACTTGTTTTAAAAATGCCATTTTGTGCTAGTGGTTTTCCTAAACATGTTATGATCACATGCAATATGGATGTTGTGAATCCATTTGGTTTTCTTGACCAAAAATATGGTTTTTCCAAGTAAGTGTGAGCTTGTTTCATGCTATGTTTAAAATGGGAAAATGGACCTTTATGATTATGAGTACGACTTAATCATGGCTATTTTCCTTAAAAGCATAAGAGTATAGATAATAAACCTTTTGGCCTTTCTGAACCAAAGTATGGTTTTTTTTTTTTTTTTTCTGAACAAAGTTTTGGTTATTTTGAACTAGAAATTGTTAAATATTTGGAAACGGAATATGTTCCACAAAGGATTTTGAGTTTGTTGTGCTGTGAATTTTTTCTCATGAATAATAAACCTTTTGGTTTTCTTCAGCAAGATTTTGGCTTCTCTAAACAAAAGAATGATTACATATTATGAAATGGAATATTTCTACAAAGGATTTTGAATTCTTTGTACTATGAATGTTTTGGGGCACAAGTATTTATGGAAAATATTCTTTCACATATTATGTGACAAAATGAGTATTTTTCCTACACAAAGATGTTTTATTCCATGTTTAATGATAAAGCATGCAAATTGTGATTCCTTTGTTTTAATGGAACGATGAACTACTTTTAAGACTACCAGGCATGGTGTGATATGAAATCATTGAATTTATTTCCTTTTTGGACTTAGAATTCTAGATTTGAGTAAAATGAACTTTCTTTTAGACTCGGGCATACTTAAAATGCATAATTTACATTGACACCCTTGAGGAATGATTTTATAATGCGGGAAGGACTTATTATCCTACTACGCAAGGAATTTGGAAAAGTATTTCTCGATATGGAATCAACATTTGGTAAAAATGATATTTTGCCCTCAAAAAATATTTCTTAATATTTTCTTGAGACACGAGATATTTGACTGGTCTTGTGAAGCAGTGGTATTAGACTACTCTTGTGAAGCAGTGAAGACGTAGAGTACTCAATAAAAGATTTTCTCATTGTACTAGCTCGCATTAGAGATAGACGACCCTAAATAATCTTGCTAGTTCTAAGGATTGTCTTACTCCAAACCGGGCAATATGACGTTAGAAATGGCCAGATATGACTTACCTAACTGGGCAGTAAGTACTTGGTTAACCCCCTTGCTCATTTTTTTTTTTTTTTTTTGTGTGGAACGGATGGGAATCGATCCCTGTGTATAACCAATGACTTATGAATTTGGCCCCCTATTTTGGTAAGGAACAAATAGCATAGGAATTACCACCTGAAGGCGCGTATTAGGTAGATTGTAATGACACTTCTACCAGGCTAGCTAATTTAGCTATGTGTCAAGATTGTACTTGGCACGGTATAGCATATTAGCCAAAGGCAAAGCCTTGCAGGGCTTTGCAAGCAAACCAACCTTCTATGGATAGAAAAGCCTGCTTTTTTTTTCTGAAAACTATTGGGCATTGGTGTTGAGAAGACTGGGTTTTCCATATATGCCAAAAATATGGGGCAATGATGTTGATAAAATTTAAATTTTCAAACGTGCATGATATTTTGAACAATTCTTGCGATACTTTTTCTATATATAGTTGTAGAATTGTTTTTAGTGGAAAACCCCAAAAAAGTCCTATTGATTACTTTTAGTGGAAAACATGACAACTTATTTTACTATGTCTTTTCTTTTGAAAAACACAAGCACCCATGGTACTCACTGTGTGTAAATTACTCATACTTGTTTTATGCCATGTTTTTCTAGGATTCTGGACTGAGTGTCGAAGGCCTTGAGGACAATTCTACTCTTTTAGGTTTATAAACGTGATAGTTCTATGTACACTACTTTCATAATTTGTGAAAAGTATGTAATGAAACAGTGAGTTCATCTTGTCTCAGGAATGTAAACTACAACATAAGTTTGGCAAACTCTGATACATTTGTTATATGTTTGTCTTTCCATTTTGGCATTGAATTGTGGTAAAGACCTTTTATCTGGGCAACTGGACAAGGTGCAATCCAAGTTTATTGCAGACTTCCGGTATGATATTTATGAGAGGCATTACATGGAATGCCCTAAAACTACGTGAAAATCAGATCTATGGTTATGTTCTGTGAACTTCCATATTGCCATCCGAGTTGATATAAACAACACTATTCATCTTAGCATCTGTTTTTTTTCTTTTCTTTTTTTTTCTTCCCTTTTTATCTTATTTCTTTAGATAACACTTTATTTTAAAAATAATAAAAAAGAAGATAAAAACTATGGGTGAGTGGCAAATTCAAGTATAAAGTCATCACAAATAAGTCACTAAGGGTATAGAAAATATGTACAATTGAACACACATCACTTCCCTACACTCAAACTTTTGCTTATCCTCAAGAAAATAGGTAAAATAAATAAGTTTACAAGTAATAGGCAATCTAGGTGAATTAACAAGAACAATTCAATATATGTGCAATAGAGTCAAAACAGTAGAAATATTTTTCCTTCCGTTACTTTAGAATATTTCCCAACACTTATCTATCCAAGTTAATCTCATGTATACTCATGTATTAAATTAAACACAAACAAGAATATCAAAGTGGAATTAAACAAGTTTATACCAAATAAATATTATTCACTTTACTTCTCCAATTAAAAATACAGACTATGTGATTAATACAAGTTAGGTTCAATAGACTCTCTTAAGTTGGGTGCTTACAAAAGATATAAACATTACCAGTGTTATATCCCATTGCAACAATACGTTACACTTTGATATAATACTACAACAATACATTTTAACTTAGAATAGCAATGTAGGAGCCTCTTAATTTTTTATTTATTTTTCTACAAAAGAATGCATTCAGAATAGTTTTGACCTAAATGCTTCTTTTTCCATCCTTTGCAGTTTTACTTTTTTCAGCTTCTTTTTCTCAGTTTTTCAGCTTCTTTTTCTCAGTTTTTTTCTTTCTTTTTTAAATATCACATGTTGTTTTTCATTATAGTACATGCTTTTTGAATTCCTAGAGCCTTTTTTCTCCACACTTCAATAGGTGCATGGAGCAACCAATCGCTTGCTCCTATTTTCTCTTACATTAGATTACAAATATAAAATTAAAGTTTTATATAATACAACATACAAAATAAATAAACAAATGAATGAATGGAAATTGACATTAAACTAGTGATAAGCCAATAATCCAGACCTTATGTTTCATCACAAAGTTCTCATCTATTCTCAAAGAATCAACTTTCACACCATTTTCAAAGGTATAAACAAAGTTAGCTTACTTCTCAAAACTTAGCTTTTTTCTTACCCCATCTATAAGTGTACATAAATAAACTCTTTGAGAAAAGTTTTAAGTAGAATTCCCATGCAAAAAGATAAATAATAAATCTAGAAAACCAACACATATCAACACATATACAAAAAAGTCATGAATGTTAGCCTAAAAATGTGAAAAAAAATTAGCCCGATTATGAAAGAAAAAATTTTAACGCAAAAATATGAAAATTTCGAAAATAATCAATGAAAACTTGCAAATTAATATTTCTCAACCCATCCCCTACACTTAAATGGGATAATATGTTCATTAACCAAAATATATGATTCAAGCATATTTACATTATACAAAATAAAAAAAATAGGAATGGGAGAGTAAGTAATACTCCCCCATTATCTTGAATCTTGTTGTCCAAAACATGGTGCTGACTATATTGAATGGCAGCGATCAAAAGGTAATAAATGGTGTCATTTATTCCTAATATCTCAGGCTTTTTGAACCTCTAAAATTAACTGGTGCAGTTTTATATGAATAAACAATGCCGGTCATCTTCTTTTCCTACACAAATAAAAACAAATACAATAGTACACAAAGGCCAAAGAAATAGCAATAAGGATACAAGAACATATATATATATCAATATTATAGTCAAACTATAAGATCAACTAATAGGAACAAAACCAAAATCAATATTAGAATCAAGAGCGGCACTAATACCCATACAACAATACAATAAAATAAATCACCAAACTAATATATACATTTTTATTATACAAATGACCAAAACAATAAGTATCCACTTACTAAGCTATATATGACTCTTAAGAGCAATTATCTTATTCTTAACTTTCTTATTATGCCACTAAACAAAATCGTGATCATTAAAAGGAATGACTAAATGAAAGTCTCAAAAGATAATTTGAGAGAAATTCAAAATATTTCTACAACAACAATCATTACTCAATGCAACAAACTTCAAAAATCAAATTAAGGTCTCCAACTAATCAAGAATTAGCCTCAACAATTACAACAACTACTATACTAAATGTTCCTGAAAGTTCATCAAAGTCTCCCAAACAACCAAATTCAGCTCAATACCAAAATAACTACTATACAAAGGATTAAACAATTTAACAAAATCTCAAGTAAAAAAAAAAAAAACACACACACACACACACACAACACCGCCACTAAAATATAAATTACAACAACAACAACCCCCAACTATTCCAACAATGCAAAAAGAAAATCTCAACAATATACAACAATACAACAATAAGCCAAGTTCTCAAAATATCCAGCATTATTACAATTACTCCTTCAACTAAATTAACTTTCCCATGACAAAATCTCTTCAAGGAATAACTATTTACAATAACAATTTTCATCTAACAAACATTGGACAACATCAAATACAAAATTCTCCAATAACAATAATAATTGGCAACAATGAGGCTATTTATAAAAACAATAGCTAAATCAATAGAATCCAATACATATACAATTACCCCAAAACAACATACAACAATATGAAAAATTAAAATACAATAGAGTATAATGATACAAAACACTAAAAAAAATTCAATATACAATTTATTTATCTCAATAGCTAAAAACAAAGAATTAAAGCAATTACAATAGGGTACTACAACATAGAAGTATGCACAAAGGATAGTTAATGCTTTAAAAATATATAAGTATTTACAAAGAATAGTTAGCAATATTTACAAATATTCAAATGGCTAAATTAGTAAAATCCAAAATTTCATGGCATTATCCTTATTCCCCAGTGACAGTGCTAAAAAATTGTTGTGCAATTTCGAGTGTGGGAAATATCACCAAATCCAAAATAAAATAAGTTTGAAATTAAAAATACCAAACACTTAAACTACAAAATTCAGCAAGTATACCCATTATGTAATATAGAATTTTGTTGGAAAGTGTCGAAGATACTTGGGAAAGGGATAATGGTACCACTACTAACTCTTCTTTTATTCTATAGCCTACCAAATTAATGGAATAAATGAACTACAATATGAAAACCTAGAGAATCAACACTATCTCATACAAAATTAGTTATGAGAAAATCAAGGATAAAAAAAGAGTAAAAGATATGTACTTGTCAAGAATCCCCTAACTTAGCCAAGTACCAAACGGAACTTAAGATCATTGACTTCTAATTCTAATACCAAAACAAGTCACAAATGCAAAACCTATTTTCTCTCAAGTTATGGATTTCCTATTCTTATCCAACTAAAGGGTATATCTACCTCCCTAATTGAATCCAAGAAGCATTAAGTGCAAAACCCCCAATTACCCAAGGTAAATTTGGAAGAGCCCAATACCCCTCTCTTTAGACAATACCAAAAACCCAGTGATTACTAAGTTGTAATCCCTCAACCATTTTGTCGAGTTAAATGAATGGAAACATATATGGAACCCAATTGATTGGAACCAAAATCCTAACCCCATCTCTTGAATTCATTAGAAGAGAGTGAACCAAGCAAATAATCCATCGTAATAAAATCAAGAAATCATTCAATAGAAATGGAAATCAAACATATCAAGAGTATATCTCATACAAAAATTGAAGGCCTAGAAAGAGAAAACACAGAGCACACAATGGAAGCAAAAACTGAAAAAACTGAAGAACAGGGGAACTCCCGAACAGAGCCAGCGCCAGCTCCGGCAACTCTAGCCGGCGCCGGTTGCACTCTGTCCAGATTCCGAGAGAAAAAATTTCTAACCTTTTCTTCTTGTTCTCAAAGTTTGCAGGACTGGAATGTGTGGAACCGGGGTAGGTGTGCTGGTGGAAACCTCTAGTGCGATTCCTGCAAGCCACCTACTCTGTTTTTGCATGCAGGTGAACGCCAAACTCTCGATCTTCCAACTAGTCCAATTAATAAGCCTATATTAGTTTAGTCCCAGATTAATCTTTAATTATTCAAACTGGGCCAAAGCCTTGAACAATTAATTAACCTACCCAACTAATTTAATTAATTCTCTCTCTCCATGGACCTTTATTTTATTCTTACCCAATAATTAAATCAGACTACTTAAATAAAATAAATTCCATTTAATTTAATTTAAGATCAATTCCTTAGCCTATATTTAATTAGGACTCACGGTCTATACTGGGGACCAAAAGACACACTGCCTTGGCTACTAAAAAGACCAAAATACCCTTGCCATATAAATAGCTATATTTTGCATTTTAAATATTTCCTAATATCACCATAAGGAAACATTGACCCTAAGGGCAGTGCTGCATTAGCAAAGTCTCCAACCTACGGTATAATGACTAAAATACCCCTCTATACATCACCGTACATTTAAAGAGGAAGAAGTGTACTAACACCTCTCTAAATGACATCTACCATCCTTAGGCTTCTAGTCTAATGATCCATGACTTCCTAGATTATTTCTGCTTTCCAAGGGAGCTAACCTAATGCAAAGATCCAGGGCCCTGGATATTTAGATCATTTAGACAACCACAAGGGGCGATATAGTATAGAAACTATCTTATACAAGTCTGTCTTAACTAACTAGTCACACATACCCAACATGCAAGTATATTGGTCCTACGATAGAACCTCAACTATAGTATATCAAAGTACATGCTTCCAGTTTCGTCAAACCACCAACTTATACTCAAGTCATAAAGTACTAGTCCATGTTGTAGCAGTAATAGTCTAGGTTTCTACCATATAGTACTTTTCAAAAACCACTACTACATGTCCTGTTCTACGTATTCAAAATATGCTGATGTCATGAAGTGAGTGAACTATTCACTGGCTAAAGGTAAGACATTCCTCATTTGGAATTCATAACATAATAACCTAAATATGACGAGATTCCTATTCTCATCAATCGGTTATGAACGAACGTTTATGTGTTAAGTAACCCATGATCCATACCTTACTGTGAAAGACCTCCACTCACATGTACCACTTAGTTAAACACAATGTGTCTTTTTCAAATGTAATTATACACAAATGAAAATGTAAATCTACAAATAATTTCTGAAAATAAATTCTTTTTTAAAACATTCGATGTTTACATCAAAAACCCAGTCTAAGAAGACATATTTCCCAACAAAAATAAAGTAGGTTTATGCATTCAAAAATAATTAAAACAATCCACACAAATTGACAAGTGAAAACAAAGAAAAAAGGGTAAGAAATTCTCATAGATAATTGTCTCTTCATCTCCATCTTCAATCATCTCTTGAATCAACCTCTAAATCTATACAATCCCTTTTCTCTTATGTATGGGTGTTTGATGAGACTCTGCTTCATCATAGAAGTCAAGAGCAAGGAGGGGGAGGCGTGACCGTGCAAGGACAAGGACCGATGACAAGATCTAGGACCAAGAAGCTTTAAGATGATTTTCAATTTCTCATAAAACTATGCTTTAGGATGGAAGAGGGTTGGAAGCTTGAGAAAGCTAGCCAAGAGCTCATTTTGATAACTATCCAAGGAGGGGGAGGCATAACCGTGCAAGGACAAGGACCGATGACAAGATCTAGGACCAAGAAACTTCAAGATGATTTTCAATTGCTCATAAAACTATGCTTGAGGATGGAAAAGGGTTGGAAGGTTGAGGAAGCTAGCCAAGAGCTCATTTTGATGACTATCCAAGAAAGACCCAATAAGAACTCAAGCCGGCAACGTAGACGGATGAAATTTGACCAAAAGGTGGCTTTCCAGTGGACAACCGGTGCCGACCCAAGTAGCCTAATTGGTGTTGGCTTCAACCTGCACCGATGGCCTGAAGAATAGCGCCCAATCGACGCCAGCTATAGAAGCCCTAGCCGGCGCCGGCTCTAGCCTAAGCAGCCGACGGATGCCCCGCGTTTTTTATGTTTTCTCCAGTTTTTCTCCATTTTAAATGTTTTGTAAAGACCTATTAAGGCCTTATATTGTAATAGAACCTCAGGGATAACTTAGCTAGGGTTAGGGTAGTATAAATACAACTTCTAGTAATTTGACAAGACAATTCATATACTTTATTCAAATTTGAAGAAAGAATCTTGAGAGGCCCTAGCCTCCTTGTTCATCTTATTCAATACCATGCTTAAAGCTTAGTCCTCCTTATGAATGAGTCTATAAAATATTTTAGATAATCCAATGTGATTTCTTCAATGGGTCTTAGTTACTTTGCTCTTCTAATGTTTGTTTGAATTCCATTACTTGGGTGCCTATTTTCTCTATTCTTTGTTCTTGTTTGCCTTTATTGCTTCAAGGATATTGGGGGTGAGATTATAGTTGAAATTTCTACTAGTCTTGAGGGTCTTTAAATCCTAGTTCTTCAAGGGTTTGATAGAGAGTAGGTTGTTAGTTTACTTTCTCTTTTTGTCTCAAGAAATTCTCTGTTTTGGTCCCTTTGGTTGAGATGAACTCATAATCAACTAAACTACCCACATCACCAAGAAAAAAGCCCACTCAAGATCATATCAAATGGAGTTTTTAGTATCAGAGCAAGTAAAGCTTTGATTCCAATCAAAGCTTGGAAGCAAGAAAAAGAGCCCTACAAAGTTGAAGAAAAACAAGTGAAATCCCGTAACTCAAAAACATGCTCCAAAAAGGTCTTGAACTCTTTGTTATACATTGATTTTTCTTTGGGGAATTGCTTCTTGATGTTAATATAATCCTTTGGAACAAATTTTTCTTGTGTTTGTGGTGAAAATTGGTTTGAATATGGGTGAAAGTGTTGGTTGTTTTTAAGTGACGGGATGGCAACCAAGGTGTTTGACAAATGTTCCATGAGAATGCTTTTGGCTATAATTGAAAACTTTGATCCTTAATTTTCATTCCTTGGGATATTGGGACTTACTATATTATTCTTTTAATGAATTCCATGCTCATTGAACTCAACTTTACTAGTGCACACTTGTGATCATCTTGTTCTTCATAATCCTAGTTCTAGTTGTCCTTATTTCTTTGTTCTTGCTAACTCTTGTTTGTTTCTAGGTTAGAAGTGTTTTCTTGTGCATCTAAGTGTTTGTTCTTGTGTTGATTGAGTCCACATTTCTTGAAATTCTTGATTAAAACTTGTTTGCTTGAGGTGCCCAACAAGTGTTTGTTGAAATTCCCCTAAGACCCCCTAATTGGAAAAATCCATTGATTTGTGTGATTTACTAAGTTGGACTAAATCTTTAGCTATTGGGGAGAATTAGGATTAAACAAAAAGGCTTGAGTATTAAGAAAAAGGCAAGAGGGTGTACCTATTACTAAAAGAGCCTAAGAGAGCAAACACGAGCGTGAAGTGACCAACCTTTGAGAGCCAACATGCAAGAAAGTGAAGTGAGGATCTATTTTTCTTTCTAATCTCTTTATTTTGCAGGTATAAATAAGTAAATATTCCATCACCATGGTCCATGATCAAAAGATCTCTAGGCCTAACCCAAGTGGACCTAGGAGACCTCAAGAACAAATTGATGCTAGAGTTTTGTGTAATGACTTGCAAGCTATGATGAGGACTATGCAAAGTGAGTTTCAAAACATGACAAGGGAATTGATAAATCATCTTGGACAATCTTCTACCGTCACACAAAGGAGAGGCCAAGAGCGATTTAAAGTACCTAGACCTAGGATGAAGGATGGTGATGCCATACTCCTCCGTTAAATGCCCAACAGGGGGAAAAGTGGGATGAAAACTCTATCGGGGAATTTCAACAAGTTCCTATGAGAGGGGGAAGATATGGTATGAAAGGAGAATAAGGCAGGGGTCAAGGAAGGAATGGTGGGAATAACCTAAAGGGATTAGAAAAAGAGTTTGAGGGAGTTGATGAATGGTATGAGGGGGAACAAATTGAAGCCTTTGGGGAACACAATAGAGGTTGGGGTAATAGAGGAGGTAGAAGAGAAGGAAATGATAAGAAGAGGGAGTTGAACCACTTTAAATTGAACGTGCCCACATTCTATGGCAAGAGTGACCTCGAAGCATATTTCAAGTGGGAGAGCAAGATAGAGATCTTCCTAGAAAGTCATACCTATAGTGAAATGTCAAAGGTGAGCTTGGCTATCTTAGGATTTTAGGAGTATGCTTTAGCTTGGTGGGAGGAAGTTAGTGCACAAAGGAGACAAATGGGAGTGAAAACCGTGGCTAGTTGGAATTTGTTGAAAGATATGATGAGGGCTATGTTTATATCACACTATTACTATAATGATCTTTACCAAAGGCTCTAATCACTCTAGTAAGAGAACAAGAGTGTGAAAGATTACCATAAAGAAATGGAAGTAATGTTAATGAGAGTTCAAATTAATGAGGATCCTAGGGTAACAAGGGTAAGGTTTTTGGGAGGATTAAATAGGGAAGTTGCCAATTTGGTAGAGTTGCACCCCTACGAACGATTGGAGGATATGGTACATGCCGCTATGAAGATTGAGAGGCAATTAAAGAAGAGGACATTTACTAGACTACCACTTCCAAACCCTAACACTATTAGTAAGATGCCAATTAAGAAGGATGAAGCCCCTAAGCCATTTCAAAGGGACTTCAACAAATTAAGGGAGGGTTGGAAACCTAGGGAGGATTGGAAACCTAGGGAAGGTTGGAACAAGGATAAGGGAAAAGCTATGGAGAGGCCACAAAGGAATAGGGATATCAAGTGTTTTAAGTGCCTTGGATATGGACATACTTCCCATGAGTGTCTAAGTAAGAGAACGATGTATACTAATCCCTATGGTGAGGTTTCTACCAATGAAGAAGAAGAGGGAGAAAGGTAGCAAGGAGACCAAGAGGGAAATGGGGAAAAGGAAAGTAATGAAGGGGAAGTTGTTGGTCAAAAATACTCGTTAGTGGGAGTCACAAGAAGGTTATTGAATTCACAAGCCATTGAAGATCAAGATCACCAACAAAGAGAGAACATTTACTACACTAGGTGTCTAATCAATAAGACCTCTTGTAGTGTCATTGTGTATCGTGGGAGTTACACTAACGTGATTAGGGAAAACTTAATTGAAGAATTGGACATGAAATAGATTAAATACCCCAAGCCCTACAAATTGCAATAGTTGAACGAAAGCAGGGAATTGAGAGTAAACAAATAAGTTTGGGTATCTTTTGATATGGGAAAGTATAAGGATGATGTGCTATGGGATGTGGTACCCATACAAGCGGATCACTTACTCCTAAGGAGGCCTTGGCAATACGATAGGCATGTAAAGCATGATAGGAGGAAGAATACTTATTCCCTACTCAAGGAGGGAACTAAGTTTACCCTCACCCCTATGGCCCCTAATGAGATGAACAAAGATCAAAGAATTATGAAAGAGAAAGAAAAGAAGAAGGGAGCAGAAGATGTCAAACAAAAATAAGAAATTGAGAGGAAAGAACAAAGAGGTAAGGAAAAAAGTTGAGAGAGAGGATGGACAAACAAGTACCTTTGACAATCAAGGATAGGAGTAAGCAAGGACAAGAGAGGGGAGGTAAAAGAAGAGTGAATTACTTTGCAAAAGAAAGTGAGGTCATAGAGGCTATAGAAGCTAAGGAACCAGTTATTCTTCTTTTACGCAAAAGTTCTTATATTTCTACTGATGATTCTACATTGTCTTTGCCTAATGAAATTGCAGCTATTCTTCAAGAATTTGAAGACATTTTTCCAAAGGAGGTGCCCAAAAGACTACCACCCATAAGAAGGATTGAGCATGAAATCGACTTTGTGCCCGGAGCTGTCATCCCCAACCGACCGGCATATAGAAGCAACCTGGAGGAGTCCAAGGAATTGCAAAAGCAAGTAGAGGCATTACTTGAGAAGAGACGTGTGAGAGAGAGCCTAAGCCTATGTGCTGTTTCGATTCTCTTGATGCCCAAAAAGGATGGGACACGGCGTGGAATGTCGCGCTATTAACAACATCACGGTAAAGTACCGCTATCCTATTCCTAGGCTAGATGACTTACTTGATGAGCTATTTGGTGCATTCATTTTCTCTAAAATTGATTTGAAATCCGATTACCACCAAATTAGAATAAGAGAAGGGGATGGATGGAAAATGGCTTTTAAAACCAAATAAGGCTTGTATGAGTGGCTTGGCATGCCATTTGGATTGTCTAATGCTCCTAGTACTTTCATGCGATTAATGCACTATGTGTTGAGGAAATTCATTGGAAAATTTATTATTATGTACTTTGATGATTTATTAATCTATAACAAATCATATGTGGATCATTTAAATCATATTCAAAGTGTGCTTGTTGGGGAGAGATTGTATGCTAACCTTGAGAAGTGTCCTTTTTGTTTAAAGAGGATTACATTCCTTGAATATAAAGTGAGTGCCAAATGGATTAAGGTTGATGAGGAAAAAGTAAAAGCCATCCAAGATTGGCCCACCCTTACCACCATTACCCATGTCCGTAGTTTTCATGGGCTAGCTAGCTTTTATAGAAGGTTCATCCAAAATTTTAGCACCATAGTGGCCCCTCTAACTAAAGTGGTAAAGAAAAAGGTGGGATTTTAGTGGGAAAAAGCCCAACAATAAGCCTTTAAAACCCTTAAAGATAAATTGAGCCAAGCTCCAATTCTTATTCTTCCTAACTTTGAGAAGGCATTTGAGATAGAGTATGATACAAGTGGGGTGGGAATAGGTGCGGTCTTGACCCAAGATAGAAAACTCATTGGATACTTTAGGGAGAAATTGCATACTTTATTATTATTATTATTATTATTATTATTATTATTATTATTATTATTATTATTATTATTATTATTATTATTATTATTATTATTATTATTATTATTATTATTATTATTATTATTATTATTATTATCGTCGTCGTCGTTGTTGTTGTTGTTGTTATATGATTTATTTGTTATTAATATTGATCCTAATGAATTTTGATAGCAACTCCTTGTATTCTTCTTAATTATATTTGCTTTTAATTTATTTTCTTTGTCTATTATTATTGTATTCTTTTTATTATTATAACTTTATACATAGTATACTGTTGTAGTTTTCTTTATTTTTGTAGGACTAAAGATATTATTCATTGGAACAATCCTCACTTTCCTTCCCCCCTATGACAAAATTGAGTTGCAAGATGCTTAGGGGAGTATTGCTTTATTTTTCTGTCCCTTTTATTTCTTTTTATCCTTTTGAAAATGCTTATTTTGTTTGATTTTTGGACAATGAGGATATTGTCCCATTAAAGTGTAGGGGAGAAGTTGAATAATATTTTCTTTACAATTTTTCATTATTTACTTTTGGAATTTTCCTCTTTTTGTGCTCAATTTCTTGTTTTGCAATTTGGCTAAAATGTTTTTCGATTTTTTTTCACATTATTGTGTTAGTTTTCAAGGCTTGTTGGTATATGTGTTAGTTTGGTGGAGTTATTATTATTATTATTATTTTCTTAGGGTTTCTACTGAAGACTTTTCTAGGAAAGTTATTTTTATGTACACTTAGATATTGGGCATGACATGGACTAAGTTTTGGATAAGTGAGCTAAGATTGTTTATGCCGTTGAAAATGTTGTGAAGCTTAATTCTTTGAAAATAGATGAAAACTTAGTGATGAAATATAGAGTGTGGGCCATAGACTTATTTCTTCCCATTCATTCATCCATTCAATTGGGTTGTATGTTGTATTATATAAATTTTCCTTTATTTATTGTAATTTTCAATTAAAAAAAAAAGCAAATAGGAGCAAGAGGTAGGTTGCTAAATACATCAACCTAAGTGAGGAGAAAAAAGGCTCTAGGAATGCAAAAATGCATATCCTATGACAAAAAAACAAGGTGTGATGAAAAAGAAAAAGAAAAGCAAAAAAGCAAAAAAAAAAAAAAATGCAAGGGATGCAAAAGAGCATTCAAGTAAAATCACTACAAATGCATGCACTCCCTTTGTAGAAAGAAAATTAATGAAAAATGAGAGGCTCCTACTTTGCTCATTCAAATAGAAATGTATTGTTGTATTGTTCTACCAAAGTATAAGGTATTGTTGTATTGTAGTGTAATGTATGTAATACTCATAAAAGCCACCGGACTTGAGCTTGTTGTTTGATTTGATCTCATATAAGTTACTTTGTTTGAATTCTTGATTGAAGATATTGAGTGAATCATATTTATTTGCCATAAACTTGTTTAATTTCACTTTAAGGTTCTTGGTTGTGTCTAGCCTATATAAGGGCATGCATACAATTAACTTGGACGGATTGGTGTTAAGGTGAATCCTAAAGTGGAGGAAGAACTAATTTCTTTACTATTTTGACCCTACTGCATATGTGCTAAGTTGTCTTGGTTATTCACCTAGAATGCAATGTAGAATTTTTTTCATTGTGCTTGTAAATTAGCTATTCTTTATCATTATAAAATAATGTATTTTTCTTAGTTTATACAATAGTTAAGTTGCGACTAATTAAAGGGTGCTTAATTTGTATATTAGTTAATTCTTTGTTCATGAATAAGTGTGGTTTGCTTGAGAACATGTAAAGATTTAAGTGTGGGGGTGTGTGATGAGGGCTCATCACATACATCTTTTTATGTACTTTTGTGCTTTAATCGTAGTAAATCCTTGTTTAATTCACTACTCACCACACTATTTTCATCATGTTTTGTAAGAAATAAAGAAAACAAGAATTGGAGATGAAATGAAGAAAATGGAGAATAATTGAAGAATCACACAAAAGCAAGAATAAAGGAAACCTAGGGTCAAAATTTCTATAATAATAACAAGAATTGGAGATGAAATGAAGAAAATGGAGAATAATTGAAGAATCACACAAAAGCAAGAATAGAGGACACCTAGGGTCAAAATTTCTATAATAATAATAATAATAATAATAATAATAATAATAATAATAATAATAATAATAATAATAATAATAATAATTATTATTATTATTATTATTATTATTATTATTATTATTATTATTATTATTAAATAGTTCACTGGTACTGTTCAGATGATTTGGGATTGTGAGTGGTGTTTAATGCCTCTTTCAGTTTAATTAATTCGGTAGAGATACCGATTAGTTGAATTTAGGGATTAGGAATCTCATAACTCGAGAGAGAGTGAGCTTGATATTTGACTCACTCCAATGCCTATAGTTAGGATTTATAAGTCTAAAGGGTACTCATCTTTGAGGTGTTTAATGGTGGAATTCTCTTTGTTGCATGGCCTTTCTCTCTTTATAATTCCTTGATAAAATTGTTACTCTTCCTTGAGTGAGAACATGATAGGTTACCTAGCGTAGTGTAATTATTTGTTTTTCACATAATTAATTTGGCTAGACAATGAGATGAGAGCAAAATAGTAGTAATTGCAAAGTGCCAATGGATTTGATACTTGCTATTTCCTATAATACACGATAGGTAAACTTGCCCTATTTTGTGGTATTGGTGATTGGCATTTTAAATTCAAAATTTGACAAATTGTGGCTTATTGTTATACCATTTCCAATGCACGCGAAACCACCCATCAAGCATTCACAATGGTAATTTTCTAACCATGTGATGTTGTCCTAAAGAAAATCTAGAGGAGTTTTATTCCCCATTATTTTAGCAATCTATGTCTTACATATTTGAATTTTAAAATATTTTATTTCTTGAATTCTTTATATTTTTTTGTAAAATGTTCTAATTTATTCTAGACTTGGAATTTAACTAAAATTCTAGCATTTTAGAAACCTCTTGGCTGAAACATAGGGGAGGGAGAAGGATGTTTTGTTTTCCAAGATCAAATCACTGAATTACTCTCCAAAAGAACTTCATTCTTGGTTATTCTTGTTACGGGAAAAGCTAGAAATTATTTTAAGATCTTCTTAGCTAACTTTCGAATTTGGGCAGCTAGGCTATCACTTCTTTCTTTGCGAAGTAAACAACCATTGTTGTGAGCAAAAGTTGGAAATTCATGGTGAATTTTGAAGCACCCTTTGGCCACTTAAACCCAGAAAATTTCCAGCAAGCATGAAAGTTATATGGCTAGGGAACCTTTAAGTATTTAACATCATGAACTACTTCTTCATTAGTTCTTGTTCTTCACCACGATGATGGCTGGAAAATCACCATTGAAGGACCCTGAAATGCTCCTAATTTGTAGCTACAAAATTCTTTCAAAATACTCTAAATTTTGTTCAACAAACCTTCCAAGATTTCATTAAAACAACCAGAATTTTTCCAGCTATTTTAGCTTTTCTTTGAGCTAGTTTTTCTTGTCCATTGTTATTCACAATTTTGGCCACACCATTACACATAGCTGAACATTCATTCATCATCCTTCAACTATAGCCATCAAACTCTATTAAAGCACCTAAGCCTTCTCCTAACTTCTCTCCAGTCAAAATATTTTAAGTTTGAAAATTGAATCCCATGCATTGCTCCATCAAACACTCACCATTCTAACAATCAACTACACCAAACAAACCAAATATTCTACTAACTTTCACAAGCCATTTTCACTAAAGCTAGAGCAACCTCCATCCATTTTTATTCTATAACATAGGCAAACCAAGTGAACCTCCATTGTAAAGATAGAAATCTTCAAGGATAGAACACCTTTAGCAACCATCTACCTCTAGAATCTCCATTAATTCCTCAACTAGCTTTTCAAAGTCAATACTTGAATTACTCTTAGACTTCTTGTCACCTAGCTAGATTTAATCAACACATCAGGCAAGGCCATTCAGCCACAACCAATCCAAGAACACTTCCACATTCTAATTTTCTCTCCTGTTCTCTTAAGAACACCAAGAACACACACTACTTTTCTTCAACCTTTTCACCACTTCTAATCACACCAAACCACTCTAAAATCGTCAAATCAACTAGAGAGCAACCTATTTTCTCCTACAGCACACTTTATAACTCCAAAATCAATCCAAGTTCTTCCTTCACTCAGATCAAACCAGCATTTTTTATTCTTTTGGTTAAGAAGAACAAAAGGTAAACCAAGTCCAAAACATCAATTCATAATTTCTCTTCCTTTCTTTTATTTTCTTTTCTTCTTACTCTTCTCTCACTCTTCTCTTGGGCAAAATGGTTGGTGGTCATGGGTAGACCTTTTCACTTTGGTCTCTCAAAGGTGTTCATAAAGGCAATTAAGACTTTTGATTATTAAATGTCGTCTTCAACTTAAAAATGATCATCAAGATAGTATTTTGTTCTAACTCCTCTAATCTTTTTGAACTTAAGATGTGTAGGATGATGTCAATAAAGATGGGTTGATATGATTTATGATGATCTATGAATGTTGGGGAAAGTATTTATGAAATGAATGATTTTATGAGATGTCATTATGACTGTTTTGAGAATTACTTTGGGGTCTTGATTTTTAATGTGATGATGGAATGATGAAATTATGGATTGCCAGTAAGGCTACGTCATGCTTGTTAGGAGATGAGAGAATAGAGTTTATGATTTTAAAGCATGAGATGATTTTTGTTGTTGCATTAATATTGTTGTTTTGGCTATCAATAGTTATTATTTTCTTGGTAGAAATTGATATGGTATTAAAAATACTACTTTTAATAAATAAATGTTGTTATTACTTCTACTTGTTTAACTATTACTTTATTTATTTATAATAAAGTTATTACTCATTTAAATTGATAATAGCAATATTATTATTGTTGTTGGTACTAAAATTAATGTAATTTTATTATTATTACTACTATAATTATATTATTATTACTATTACTATTAACACTATTATTTTTAATAATAATATTTTCGTTATAATTAATATAAATATTATTATTGTTACTAACATTGTTATTCTTAATAAATATTATTAATATGATTATTACTAATAATATTGTGATTTTTAATAGTATTACTAATGCTATTATTATTATTACATTGTTATTGTTATTATTATTATTCTTAATCTTATTGGTAGTATTATTATCATTGTTAAAAATAATGTTGTTGTTGTTATTGTTGTTGTTGTTGTTGTTATTATTATTATTATTACAACAACAACAACAACTACTACTACTACTACTACTATTGCAGTCATTGTTATGCTTAATAATGGTATCAAAACTCTAGTTTAAATATTAATTAATCTCATTTGATCCGTTACTTAGAGTAATTAAACTACCATTTATTAATATCATGTATTTATTAACTAGTCACAACTTTCTAAAAGAAAATATACGTATTGTTTACCAGATATTATATGTGATATGATGTTTATTATTTGTAAAAATAGGATTTATATTATGAAGTACTAATGATTATTTTTATTTGCTAGATTAGCCAAGAGCACATTACTTATCCATGTCAAACATTGTTGCAGCATGTTATTTAATTGCTATTTGATGTTACTATCATTAGTAGTTACTATTGCTACAGGAAATTTTGGGTCTTGGATATATAGTTATGAATGCTCGGCATTTTAGTTGTGCTTTCATCTCTAGAAGACTGTGTTAAGCATAAAGATAGTAGTTGGACCAAACTAGTTGTTGATTTGCTTTAGCTAGTTGAACTCTTTTGATGCTATGTTGTTGTAAGTATTGAAAGGGAATTTGCCAAGCTAGGTAGAACATAGGGGAATGGAGTTATAAAAATGTTTATGCGCTTGTGATACAAGATTTGTTGGCCAAAAGTTACATGTACTTTGTATTTACTTCATATGAGGCTAGGTATCTTTGATCCAGGAGTCGGGTGATATTATCTGTGAGAGAAAAGAATCAAGTTAGTCATTGAATAAACTGTTTGCTGAACTAAAGTGCTCCTGCAAGTCACATGTGATGTTTACTGTAAAGTTATTCTTCGAGTTACAATTATGGATATTCTGTATCTTCTATTAAAAAAATAGTTTTAAGCAAGCAAAGGTTTTCCAAAATAAAATGTTAAATTTTCTTAAATCATATTTTAAACTCAGACTTTTCAGAACCATAATTGCAATTTCAAAGGAATGCAATTTGTTGAATTGCTCCCACGTGAGGAAAATATAACACTAAGTACACAATATGGGTAGCCTAATTAGAGCTAATCTTTGAAGGCTAGGGTAACTCTCTCAGTGTAGGCCTCCATCGAGAGATAAACTGTTTTTGGAGAAGATTACAATTCTAGTTAGTCAGGCCGATCCGTGCAAGCAACTCAGCCCGTGTAGACTTTGTCTTTTCCGAAATGGACATTCGGTAAGTTATGGTGTAGAGATGAATGAGTATCTCACCCAATGGGTCAATCATCCACTTGTATTGTGATGTCGGGTTTCATAGTACGTAGTCATGATGCAGGGTTTCATGATGGCTATGATGTAGGATTTCATTGTCAACTTTATTTAAGTGGTTTATTTATTTACAAGCTGTACGTTTTATTTTGCAAAAACTGATAAAATACCGCTTAAGGTTTGAAGTTGAGTTTCTAGACTTGCAAACTTTTTGTCGTCACTTGTTTCAAATTCGCATACATGGAAGATTTTCTTAAATTGCCATGAGCACATACAACACTTATTGGGAAATATTTCTCACCACCCTTTTATGTTATATTTTCAGGTCGATCTTGATTTGAAGGTTGAATTACTTTGTGTTGCCATAAGTTTTGAAGATTCATTTTGATTGTATTTTTTTTCTTGAGAGATTTTAGTTATCATTTAATTATTTTGAGACTTGTACAAGTATTTTTTTGGGTTGTAATAAGTTTTAAACTTAGATTATTTCTTCCATCTTTTTATTTACCTAGTTATAAAAGCCCATTGTCCTAAGAATGGGGCAACATCCGCGCCCCTTTTAGGGTATGTAGTTAGTGAGGTGTTAAAGTAGTATCAGAGCTTAAGTTTAGGCAACTGTTGACAATATTTAGATTTATTGCACTAAGTTTTATAATCTCTAGTACTAACCTATGTGTTCTATTTGTAGGATGGTTAGAAGATTCACGTCCATTACCCGAGATTGGCCTTTCATGTGAGGTAGAGCACCTATTCCTATTTCTATAGTAGATCTACCCTCCTTTGACATGGAACCTGAACCTGGGTTGGACTGGTTTGAGATAGAGAGCAGTGATAGTGAGGTAGAGGTTGAGGTCCCCAGCTTTTCTTTACTTGAGGATGGTAAGGAAGAGAAGATGGAGGTTGAGGCTATTGATGTAGAGTTACCCGAGTAGGAGGGAGGTATTGAGCATGTGTAGACGGTGGACCCTACCATACCAGTAGTTGATTTAGTTTCAGATAGCGAAGCTGTGGAGGAAGCTCCTGATCTTAACTTATGTGGTAAGAGAGGAAAGGAGAGGGGTGATGCTGATATTGAGGGTGTTGAGGAACTGAGTGATGCTAACAATAAAGGAGGAAAAGAGATGGATAATACTGATAGTAAATGAGAAGGGGGGATGGAAGAGTCTGATGGGGAGGAAGAGGAGGTGGTTGTACCTCTTCAGACTCTACCAATAGCAAAGTTTGATATTACCCCTTTTGGCTATGACTTTGAGGAGTTTGGTGATGAGGGACCTGGTCAAAGGGATAGACTCACCCCGGGTATGAGGACACTTAGGGAGTCAATCTTAGGGATTAAAGATAAGGAAAAAGAAAATGTCGAGGAGAGTCCTAGGAGGAGTGAAAATGGTGGAAGCGCACTTAAGTTTGGACTGGGGTTGGACTTCTGAAAGAGTAGAGGAGGATGGCTCGAAAAACCTATTTCCAAGTACTCAAGTGACAACTAGAGCAGCGAGAAGGCTTGGAAGATTTATGATGCAACTTGTTGATTAGGGATTTTTTTTTTATTATTATTGAATTCATCATTTTATTTACTTTCTGGCTTATGAGTATTTGATTCCTATAGCAATATTATCTATGTTATCCAATTTCTTTCTTTTAAAGTATGTTTTATTTTGAATAAAACTTTTAATGCTAAATAAAGAAAGACAAAAGTATCATGTTCCTTCAATAATGCTGCTTGTTGTAGTAACACGGTTAACTACCTCAGGACCCCAGAGAAGAGTATTGGATTCACACACATATACACTAAACCTAAGGATACTTTTAACTGTATTCAATTATCAGTTTAAAATATCTAGACATGTGGCATTTGGATCATGGAGCTCCTGATGAGAAAAAGAAATACTGGGTGCTGATGATTTTTAAATGTTCAAAGGTTTTAAACTGTGTTGGAACAATTGAAAATTTGATGCATGCCCCCCATGTAGAAAATGAAAAGACAGTGATTTCAAAAATGCTATGCATTTACAACAGATATATTTTGAATACCTTATGTAACAATTTTCTGCCTTTTCTATGTTTTGTAGTATCCTTTACAAATTTTGTTGCTTAAGTTTTTACAGGAACAGAATCTCTATGTTTGAATTGTGTTTTCATGTATGAAATTCCAGTTTCATTTTGTTGTCCACAGTTACTTTTCAATTGCTTATGGACTTCCTAAGCTGGATATGGTTGCTGTTCCTGAATTTTCTGGTGGAGCAATGGAAAATTATGGATTGATCATCTGTCGTGAAACAGAGATAATTCATGATTATTTGAATTCAGCAGTAGCCGACACATAGAGGGTTTGTCATGACTCTGATGGAACTTTCAGCTTCTTTTTCTTTTATGTTTGCCTGACCCTATGATCAAAATACAGCAATTCCTAATAATGGATGATTGTCATCCACTTTATAGTTCTATTCAATGCCTAAAGTATATTTGGCTTTTCTTTGGTAATTTTCCATGTTGTGGCAGCTCACAATTGTTGTTACACATGAAGTTGCCCATCGATGGTTTGGGAACTTAGTAACCATCCTCTCCGTTTAATAGTTCTTTGCTGAAGTTTTCCTTGTTTTTCCTCTGGTTGTACTACTATTTTGAAATCTGATACTTTCAGGTAAGTTATAGGGCCATGGTTTTATTACAAAAACCTGTGGATTAAATGGAAGAATTTGCACTTTCCTTTGTTTCCTGTCAAAAAATGTTCAATGCTGTAAATATGTAAGCTTGATCACTTATTGGTAGATTTTGTACTTGACACTAACACATTTTCCTATTTTCACCACAATGTGAAGTAAATGTTAACGTATTTGGACAAAATCCATATCGGAGAAACATAAGAAAGCTGCTAAATGGATAAGAAAGAGTTGGAATGAAAAGCAAATAGTGAATCTACTTGTGTGCTAAGTATATTGGGCGTCTATATAAACATGATTGGGCAACCATTCAATGTTTTGCGACGATGGTTTACCATCACAAGCCCACGTATGATGCACAATGCCATGCATCTTTTATGCTATCAGCTTATGTTTTGTGTAAAAGTTTATTGTTCATTGAAGTGTGAAATTATTTATGACACTATATCCTCTATGTGCAGCAATTTTTGCCTCAAAATGCCATTATATTTTCGATGCTGTCTATTTTCGCAGCAATATACAATATACAATTGTATGTCTCTAGGTATTGTAGCTATGTAGAATTCGCTTCATCTTACAAAGAAAAATCTCAAATATGATTCATTATGGTAGGAGGTTAACTTCTTTAGGATAGTAGTTTGTTGGTGCAATGATAACTGTTCTTTTTTTTACTGGATATACTATAACCTTACTGCATGTGATTATGTTCTAAGTATATTGGGCGTCTATATAAACATGATTGGTAGACCATTCGATGTTTTGCGACGATGGTTTACCATCAGAAGCCCACGTATGATGCACAATGTCATTAAAATGTTAAACAACACAGATGCCCAACACAAACATCAACATACTACATGGAGAACTTTCCTATCTTTAGGTTATGGTACGGTTGTCATTTATTTATCCAAAACCATCACTTCATCAAAATCTGAAAACCTAAGATTTCCCAGAGTTGCAACAAGCAACTATCTCAGAAGGCTGGTGAAGTCTATGGCATATTTGAAATTCACATATCCATAGGTAAGATTGTTCTATCTATAGAAGGGTTTCTGCATTGTGCATGTAGCATATGTGAACCTTGTTTGTGGTATGGTTATGAACAATAAGTTCAACCACGTGTTTTCATGTCAAGTCGAAAATAATTTAAGAAAATGTATAGATTGGAAATGGTCCCATCTGTCCATGACATCTTGCGCATCTTCCTTTTCCTTACATTTTCATGTATGTTTTAGCATTGGCAGGTTTACAATCAACGGTGGATTATATTGAAGAATTTGCACTTTCCTTTGTACTTACTCAGCATATCAATTGCTTTGTTCATTCTTTGTCCTATCATCATGTTTAGCAGTTGTAATTGGTCATTCCAAGTTGACTTTCCCAGGCATTACTCTTTAAATGGGTAGGTATTAAAATGGTTCTTTTTTTGTTTTGGTCAATTATTCTTGTTCCTTTGCTTGCTATGGGGAGTTCAGTTAGTTTTGTTATGAAAACTATAATGACTGTAATGACACAAATGATGTTCCCTTTACAAAGGGATTGGGAAGTAGCTTTTATGAATTTTTAATTTGCTATCTTGCTGATTTTTCATCCTCTTTCTTGTACCTCTTCTTGTCATTGATAAAGTTTCTTAGTTATTTTTTCTTTGTCAGAATGAAAAAAAAGGGGGGGGACTCTCCATTTTGAATTTTCATTCCAGTAATGAAATATTTTGGTTTTCACTGGCATGTAACTACAGACTATTATTACATACAGAATTTGGACTACATTACACAATATCAACATTTTATTTTCTATGATTTAGCTAGAGGCAGTACATGTTTATACAGTTTTAATTCCTGGTGTGGTTCTTGTAGATGGAACAGTTAGTTTCATAAGAAAGAGTTGGAATGAAAAGCAAATAGTCAATTTGCTTGTATGCTAAGTATATTGGGCGTCTATATAAACATGATTGGGCAACCATTCGGTGTTTTGCGACGATAGTTTACCATCACAAGCCCACGTATGATGCACAATGTCATGAAAACTTAAACGTATTTCGACAAAACACATAGCCAAATAGTATGACGCAGCAATTTTTGCCTAGAAATGCCATTAGATTTTCGATGCTGTCTATTTTCGCAACAATATACAATATACATTTGTATGTCTCTAGCTAATGTAGCTATGTAGAATTTGCTTCATCTTAGAAAGAAAAATCTAAAATATGATTCATTATGGTAGAAAGTTAACTTCTTCAGGATAGTATTTTGTTAGTGCAATGATAATTGTTCTTTTTTAACTGGATATGCTATAAACCGAAGGATTTGCACTTTCCTTTGTTTCCTGTCAAATATCGTTCAATGCTGTAAATACGTAAGCTTTATAACTTATTGGCAGATTTTGAACTTGACACTAACACATTTTCCTGTTTTCACTCTATGATACTGCATTTTGGCTTGATATGGGGTTACTACAAATCACTGCAGATAGATGTTTTCCCCTTCTAATATATTTGTGCTTGTGTTTCTCCTACAGGTTCTACCATCAGCTGGCATAAGTTATTTCTTTTACATGTTCATGAAGATAAATGTAAACACAACAGTTACTCTTGAGTAACTGAGAAGATCTTGAAACTATCGCTAACAACTGATGTTTTGAGGGGTTTTGCCCTACATATAGTATTATTTTTTCCCCTCTCCCTTTCTGCATACTTTTCCTACAAGTGTATTTTTGTAGCGATTTATACAGGTTTGTTTTCTCACAGTGATTCATGAATATGTCAAAATTTGATTCTATCTTACTTTTTACTTTGTTTAGACATACGATGTTTATATGCATATTGTGGCATTGTGTTCTTGCCTTGGCGGGGAATTGAAATGTACTATAAACATATTGATTTATCAATTTCATCATGATACTACTGGACTACTTTACCTCTTCTGCGCTTTATTGAAAATAAATATAGGATTCTAACATTCTTCCCCTTTTGGTATCAGCCACTGCTCCAGCAACAAAACCTGAGAAAGTGTATTTTGTTGATAGTTACTAAGCTGTAAAATGTATAATACACTGAAATATTGTGTTAGATATCCTATAAGCTTAGTGGATATGATTGGGTGCTAAGTATATCGGGCGTCTATATAAACATGATTGGGAAACCATTCGGTGTTTTGCGACGATGGTTTACCATCACAAGCCCACGTATGATGCACAATGTCATGAAAACTTAAATATATTTGGACAGAATACATATGCAAAAATCATAAGCACGGTGGAATAGAACCTTTTAGCTTATCAATTTCTAATTTTCGAACTTACTAAGCTGAGAATATGTATAATGCATTGAAATATTGTGATGGATATGCTATAACCTTACTGGATGTGTTTGTGTGCTAAGTATATTAGACGTCTATATAAACATGAATGGGCAACCATTCGGTGTTTTGCGACGATGGTTAACCATAAGAAGCCCACGTATGATGCACAATGTCATGATTGATGAAGATCTTAAGCAGTGTAGTTTGGACATGAAAGTGGTTGAAGGAAATATGTATAGAAGGGTTTCTGCATTGTGCCTGCAGCATATGTGAACCTTGTTTGTGGTATGGTTGTGAACAATAAGTTCAACCACGTCTTTTCATGTGAAGTCGAAAATAATTTAAGAAAATGTATAGATTGGAAATGGTCCCATCTGTCCATGACATCTTGCGCATCTTCCTTTTCCTTACATTGTCATGTATGTTTTAGCATTGGCAGGTTTACAATCAACGCTGTCCGTCAATTCAGTCTCATAGGCTCATTGTTTCATTGCAAAAACCTGTGGATTAAATCGAAGAATATGCACTTTCCTTTGTACTTACTCAGCATTTCAATAGCTTTGTTCATTCTTTGTCCTATCATCATGTTTAGCAGTTGTAATTGTCTCTTAGTCTAAAATTGATTTTGTACTTGACACTAACAGATTTTTGTAAAATCCATGTCGTAAAGAAAAAAGAAAGCTGCTAAATGGATAAGAAAGAGTTGGAATGAAAAGCAAATAGTCAATCTGCTTGTGTGCTAAGTATATTGGGCGTCTATATAAACATGATTGGGCAACCATTCGGTGTTTTGCGACGATAGTTTACCATCACAAGCCCACGTATGATGCACAATGTCATGAAAACTTAAACGTATTTCGACAAAACACATAGCCAAAAAGTATGACGCAGCTATTTTTGCCTAGAAATGCCATTAGATTTTCGATGCTGTCTATTTTCGCAACAATATACAATATACATTTGTATGTCTCTAGCTAATGTAGCTATGTAGAATTTGCTTCATCTTAGAAAGGAAAATCTAAAATATGAGTCATTATGGCAGAAAGTTAACTTCTTCAGGATAGTATTTTGTTGGTGCAATGATAATTATTCTTTTTTAATTGGATATGCTATAAACCGAAGGATTTGCACTTTCCTTTGTTTCCTGTCAAAAATCGTTCAATGCTGTAAATACGTAAGCTTTATAACTTATTGGCAGATTTTGAACTTGACACTAACACATTTTCCTGTTTTCACTCTATGATACTGCATTTTGGCTTGATATGGGGTTACTACAAATCACTGCAGATAGATGTTTTCCCCTTCTAATATATTTGTGCTTGTGTTTCTCCTACAGGTTCTACCATCAGCTGGCGTAAGTTATTTCTTTTACATGTTCATGAAGATAAATGTAAACACAACAGTTACTCTTGAGTAACTGAGAAGATCTTGAAACTATCGCTAACAACTGATGTTTTGAGCGGTTTTGCCCTACATATAGTATTATTTTTTCCCCTCTCCCTTTCTGCATACTTTTCCTACAAGTGTATTTTTGTAGCGATTTATACAGGTTTGTTTTCTCACAGTGATTCATGAATATGTCAAAATTTGATTCTATCTTGCTTTTTACTTTGTTTAGACATACGATGTTTATATGCATATTGTGGCATTGTGTTCTTGCCTTGGCGGGGAATTGAAATGTACTATAAACATATTAATTTATCAATTTCATCATGATACTACTGGACTACTTTACCTCTTCTGCGCTTTATTGAAAATAAATATAGGATTCTAACATTCTTCCCCTTTTGGTATCAGCCACTGCTCCAGCTACAAAACCTGAGAAAGTGTATTTTGTTGATAGTTACTAAGCTGTAAAATGTATAATACACTGAAATATTGTGTTAGACATGCTATAAGCTTAGTGGATATGATTGGGTGCTAAGTATATCGGGCGTCTATATAAACATGATTGGGAAACCATTCGGTGTTTTGCGATGATGGTTTACCATCACAAACCCACGTATGTTGCACAATGCCGTGAAAACTTAAATATAATTGGACAGAATACATATGCAAAAATCATAAGCACGGTGGAATAGAACCTTTTAGCTTATCAATTTCTAATTTTCGAACTTACTAAGCTGAGAATATGTATAATGCATTGAAATATTGTGATGGATATGCTATAACCTTACCGGATGTGTTTGTGTGCTAAGTATATTGGGCGTCTATATAAACATGTATGGGCAACCATTTGGTGTTTTGCGACGATGGTTAGCCATCAGAAGCCCACGTATGATGCACAATGTCATGATTGATGAAGATCTTAAGCAGTGTAGTTTGGACATGAAAGTGGTTGAAGGAAATGTGAATAGAAGGGTTTCTGCATTGTGCCTGCAGCGTATGTGAACCTTGTTTGTGGTATGGTTGTGAACAATAAGTTCAACCACGTCTTTTCATGTGAAGTCGAAAATAATTTAAGAAAATGTATAGATTGGAAATGGTCCCATCTGTCCATGACATCTTGCGCATCTTCCTTTTCCTTACATTGTCAAGTATGTTTTAGCATTGGCAGGTTTACAATCAACGCTGTCCATCAATTCAGTCTCATTGGCTCATTGTTTCATTGCAAAAACCTGTGGATTAAATCGAAGAATATACACTTTCCTTTGTACTCACTCAGCATTTCAATAGTTTTGTTCATTCTTTGTCCTATCATCATGTTTTAGCAGTTGTAATTGTCTCTTAGTCTAAAATTGATTTTGTACTTGACACTAACAGATTTTTGTGTTCTTAGCACAATGTGAAGTAAATATTAACATATTTGGACAAAATCCACGTCGTAAAGACATAAGAAAGCTGCTAAATGGATAAGAAAGAGTTGGAATGAAAAGCAAATAGTCAATCTGCTTGTGTGCTAAGTATATTGGGTGTCTATATAAACATGATTGGGCAACCATTCGGTGTTTTGCGACGATAGTTAACCATCACAAGCCCACGTATGATGCACAATGTCATGAAAACTTAAACGTATTTCGACAAAACACATAGCCAAAAAGTATGACGCATCAATTTTTGCCTAGAAATGCCATTAGATTTTCGATGCTGTCTATTTTCGCAACAATATACAATATACATTTGTATGTCTCTAGCTAATGCAGCTATGTAGAATTTGCTTCATATTAGAAAGAAAAATCTAAAATATGATTCATTATGGCAAAAAATTAACTTCTTCAGGATAGTATTTTGTTGGTGCAATGATAATTGTTCTTTTTTAACTGGATATGCTATAAACCGAAGGATTTGCACTTTCCTTTGTTTCCTGTCAAAAATCGTTCAATGCTGTAAATATGTAAGCTTTATAACTTATTGGCAGATTTTGTACTTGACACTAACATATTTTCCTATTTTCACTCTATGATACTGCATTTTGGCTTGATATAGGGTTACTACAAATCACTGCTGATAGATGTTTTCCCCTTCTAATATATTTGTGCTTGTGTTTCTCCTACAGGTTCTACAATCAGCTGGCATAAGTTATTTCTTTTACATGTTCATGAGGATAAATGTAAACACAACAGTTACTCTAGAGTAACTAAGAAGATCTTGAAACTATCGCTTAGAACTGTTGTTTTGAGCAGTTTTGCCCTACATATAGTATTATTTTTTCCCCTCTCCCTTTCTGCATACTTTTCCTACAAGTGTATTTTTGTAGCGATTTATACAGGTTTGTTTTCTCACAGTGATTCATGAATATGTCAAAATTTGATTCTATCTTGTTTTTTACTTTGTTTAGACATACGATGTTTATATTCATATTGTGGCTTTGTGTTCTTACCTGGGCGGGGAATTGAAATGTACTATAAACATATTGATTTATCAATTTCATCATGATACTGCTGGACTACTTTTCGTCTTCTGCACTTTATTTAAAATAAATATAGGATTCTAATATTCTTCCCTTTTTGGTATCAGCCACTGCTCCAGCAACAAAACCTGAGAAAGTGTATTTTGTTGATAGTTCCTAAGCTGTAAAATGTATAATACACTGAAATATTGTGTTAGATATGCTATAAGCTTAGTGGATATGATTGGATGCTAAGTATATTGGGCGTCTATATAAACATGATTGAGATACCATTCGGTGTTTTGCGACGATGGTTTACCATCACAAGCCCGCGTATGATGCACAATATCGTGAACACTTAAATATATTTGGACAGAATACATATGCAAAAACCATAAGCACGGTGGAATAGAACCTTTTAGCTTATCAATTTCTAATTTTCGAACTTACTAAGCTGAGAATATGTATAATGCATTGAAATATTGTGTTGGATATGCTATATAATGAAACAGGACCATTTTATTGCTCGCAAGAGGGGTTTTGCCTATTTAGTGGATTTCTGGTGCACATGTTTAATTATAGGACCACTTTTAGCTGTTTCCTTTTGAGCAGTCAGTTCTGAAGTGTCTACTTTCTTTTATTTATGTATGTATTTATTTTTCGGTTTCAGGGTATATCTTCTGTCTATAGGTCCCTTACTTGGTAGTGTTGTAGTTTGTTACCATGAGAGAGAGAGAATATATTGTGTCCCGACACACAATAGATTGATTGTTGGGATCTTTTAGTTTGTCTATTGTTTAACTTCCTACAGGTTCAAACTGTAGTCATAAAAGTTGGTGGTGTAATTGAAATGAAATTGCGTATTCTGTTTGCATATTCAGGCCTTCCAAATTTCTCTATCATTTTAAAATGCTCATATTTCTGCGTGCTACACCAAATTCTCTATGCATTACACGTTGACAAAGCATGAACATGGCACAGCCTAAATTTTGCTTTGTAAAGATTATTTCTCTGGTCAAAATAGTTGTTTGGAAGGCCTGAATCATAGCCACATATTTGCAGGTACAATGGGGTACATTGCACGTTGTGTGGGTAGTTTTTCTTTTTTGAATTCAGTAATCAGTTCACAGTTCTGGCTGACATGTCTCATGAGGTATCCAGTAGAGAAAAGAGCTCTGTATGACTCTGACCATGCAAGGAAGGTTCTGAGCATGCCTACAGGAGTAGAACAGTACAGCATTTTGCCTTTCAAGGTACTTTTGTCATGAATCAACTTTATGCCCTTTTTATTTCTACTTTAAATGGTTGAACATTAAAACTTTAACAGTAGTGCTAAGATATTTGAAACACAAAACAATTACCAAGACTATTTCGGCTTTTCCCCTTTGTCTCATTCCACTGCTATTTCCCATAGTTCCCAGTTACCATTAACCTGTTAGTATTATGGCATTACCCTGATAATATTATGTTTCTCATTTTAAGTCTTTCGATTATTCTTAAAAAAAAAACCCCCACCAATTTTTTGTATTATTATTATTATTATTATTATTATTATTATTATTATTATTATTATTATTATTATTATTATTATTATTATTATTATTATATACAAAAATTACAAAAATTGATTGACAATAATGCCAAAAAACAGTAATAATAAACAATAATAAAACCATATTAATCAACATCCTCTTAAAATTCCAATAACAGCTCTGTTATTAATTTCCAAAAAAAAAAACTGATCATGGCACCAGTTTTTTGTTGTCATCATTCATATTAATAATAATAAATATGAATACACATATCATGTGAATGATAAATTACAGTTACAATGATGAAACATGACAGTTACCAAAAAAATAATGTCAATAATTGTTTTCATATGAATGCTTATTTGTGGTTAGATTTATATATAAAATAGGCTTTGACAAAATACACAGACTGCATGGACATAGCATGATACCTCCTCTAAACAAGTAGGTAGGCCTCTTTCTTCGTTCATGTTACTCTTCCACTGAATGATTTCCCTTTGTCTTTGTTGTCCTTGTTATCTTGCAACATCTGTTTAGTTTTTCACTGCCACTCGTTTCTTTTTCTGTTATGCTATAGTAGTATGTTCAACAATTCATATATGAACTGCCTAACCTTATCATGCTGCATGAAGTGGACATTCATATGAATTTTAAATTAAGATTCCATAGAAGAATAAACCACAGAGTCAAACCCCAACTTGCAACCAGCAGACAATTACACCCTCCATTAATTTTCAGTTAGCAGCCCTACAAAAAAAAAAAAAAAAAGAATTGATTTGGTCTTCCTACAACATAAACAACTAATTGTAGATTTTTTGTTGTTTGTCTATTTATTCTCTTATGATTATTCATTTTTCCCTTTTTTAAAATGGTAAAAATTTTGTGGTAATCACACTGGTCCTCTATTATCAACATATTTTAAGATAATGGAAAGCAGAATAGTAATAAGAGTAGAAAATCTGCATTATACCAAACAGGATATTTAAGCTGAATTTCCATAACGAAGACATCTTTTGCATTTCGCTGTATCTCAAACCTTCTCAACCTGCCTACTGTTTTTCTTTGTTTTTGGGTTCATGAGATGAGAATATTGTTGTGCTGCAGAATACTGATTTTGCAGATCCTTCTCCTTCTCTATTTTTTCACCCAAACTGTTTCGGTAGGTACTTGTATCATTTCTGAGATGAGATGAATGATTACTACATTATTCAACCATAAAGCAAACTATTTGTCTGCATATTTGTCTTTGTACTTTGATCATTTACTAACCCACGCTTGTTAATGTCCATAGGATGGTTAGAATGTATGCAACTACCTATACGAAAGCAGTGTGGCACCCACCTATCCAAATACACCCAGCAAACATACCTTCTTCAGAGTTAGAACCTGAACCTGAACTACCAATGGATGAGAATAGTGATGATGAAGTACAAATTATTGAACCACCTATTGCCCCACCTGTGGAAATCATAAACTTAGTCTCTGATAGTGAAGATGATGTGGAAATCATACACCATGCTCAAGACCAACTTGTCCAAGACATAGACCTGGGTGCACATAGTGATGACCCAAGGGAATTAGATTATGAATCCCCACCAAGGCATTTTGAAGTTTGACAGGGTTCAAGGACACCTGGGAAGGAACCTATGAATTAGGGATTTGTTGATGGAAAACAGATAGATTTCAGTAAGAACAATGGCAAGGGGTTGTTGGAATCCAATTTAGAAGATTCTGACGAAGAGTAGAGGCTTATACCTTCTGCAATACTTGGAGATCTTTGTTATAACTAACTAAATGCCTTGTTAAGTATTTACTTGAACACATAGTCTTCTAAAATAAGGAAATCCATGCGATATTCCTCTCTTTTGTAAAAGCATTTCCCATTCATGCATAAGTTAATTTTCTTGCATATAACTATTGTTCTAATGGCTTCCTTTATTCTTTTGGAATTCTATAAATATCATGCATTAAAAAAAACCTTCAAAAATCAAAGCAAAGAATAAAAATTACAAACCAAAATAGATTTGGATTATGGAAACATTATTATACCTTTCTGTTACATAAGAATGAGATTTTGTACCAACAAAAAAAATACACATAGGAGATCAATTCCAATTTATAATAACTAATGCCTATATCTGTTTTAAAAGTTCATAAAGTCAGCAAAAATTGGGAGAAACCAGATATTCTAACGGTATATGTGTATGTTCAATCTGTACGTTTTGTAGGGCTCATTTTGAATTCTACAAGAACAAGTTACAAGCTTACCGTCAAAGACAACTGAGTTTCTCGTCGCAGCCTAATTTAGACAAACGTTTTACTGCCTCAAAAAGGTACTATCAATGGCAATTTCTTGACTACTTATTATACATAAATGGCCTAATCATTTCTAAATTATCTTCATACACATTCTACTATTACATTATTTTTGAATAATATGAACAACTATTGTTATACTTTGTCCTACTCAATAGTTGTTATATTACTATTATGCTTGCCAATAGTTATAATTGTTAAACCCGAAATTGAGAGTATATCGGATAAGGAAAACTCTTTTAATAGAGAACATATCATGAATGAGAATCAACACCAATCCAAAGGCAAACAAGAAGATGAAAGGAGGGAAAAAGTGTTGTAACAAAGATCTAAATCTTATCGCCAGCAACAAGAACAGAAAAAAGAACAGATGTTGCTATGGAGACGTCAAGCATATCATGCACAATCAATTGAACAAAAGGAAAAACTATTATAATCTCTCCGTCAAGCTTATGTTCGAAGAAAACAAGAAACAACTTCAAATGTTGGAAAAGTTATACGTGAAATTGAACGGCCACAGCATCCAGTTCAACAATACACTAACCAAACCCAAGCTCTCCAACATGCCAACCAAGGAACAATAGAAATGGGATACAAATGCTTTATTCCAGTTTCAACATCAGGTATGCATCCGTTACGATATCTTGATTTCAAATGACACTTCTCAATGAAAACTACATATATAATTGCTTTTCATATTTCCCTATTATAATTTCACCTTCATCATTTTACTAACACAAAACCCCTCTGTCATCTTATAGATTCTCAAACCAATCAACCTGCTACAATTAATACCATGGCTGGACCAATGTCTAACTCAAAAAACATCAGGTAGAAATATTACATGTAGTACTGGAAAAAACAGACATCTAAAAGATTATATAACAAAACTTATATCTTCATCTATTATCTATAGTGACAAATGAAGAAGAGAATCCTATCACTTTTGCAAAATAACCTACAAAGCAGCCTTTAATCCTTCCAGCAGAATCTAACTGCAAATTTTGCTCAGCAAAGCGCTTCCATGGAGAACCTCCTAAATTTTGTTGTTCAAAGGGAGAGATTGCTTTGGTATCCCATCCAATGCCATACGATCTAGAACGTTTATTAATAAATACTGATGAAGAAGCCATGGAATTCAGAAGATTGATACGATCTTACAACAACAGCTTTGCATTTACTACATTTGCAGCAAAACATGATTCAGAGTTGATTAAGAACAGGAAGGGTGTGTATACTTTTAAGATCCAATGACAAATCTACCACTTCCTCGAAGATTTGGTATGCCAAACTGACAAACCAACTGGGATTCAACTCTATTTCTATGACACCGTAATGGAATTGAATAAAAGGATTGAAGCATCACCATAGTTTAATCCTCAGATAGTCAGACTACTAATGGAAGTTTTGAAGAGAAATCCTTATACTATGTTCTTCAAAAGACTTCGTGAGCATCCCCACCTTGAAGAATGCAGTATAGTATTGAATAAAGATCCCGGTTTAGACCAAAGAACTTACAATGCTCCTTCTGCATCACAAGTTGCTGCAATATTGGTTGAATCCGAAAATGATGCTGCTAAAAAGAGCTGCCATATACAGGTTTATACGCACTCAAACTCAAGCCACAGGATTTATCATACATACAGCTGCTATGATGCTCTACAATATCCCTTGTTGTTTCCTCATGGTGAAAGTGGTTGGCATTATAATACGGAAAGGTCGCCATCAAAAGAATCCCAAAGACAAATGTTTTGTGATGCATCAAATAACATCAATCCAGCACAAATAAACTCAGCAACTGATTTGTTGGAGATTGAAGATACAGGTTACTACCCTGCTATATGCATTTCAATAATTAGAAAATAAATCCAAACCATCGATATACCTTTTATATTCTATAAAACATCTTCTGTACAACGTTTCAAAGATGTTGTTCAAAGGACATCTTCTCCAAACAATATAATGAAAAACCCCATATCAAACTCTACATAATTACAATTAGCACCCACAAAAAAAAACCCCGAAATTATTTCAATACTATGAAGAATATCTTACTAACAGAGCTTCATACCTTATTTTCTTGTAGAAACAAAAGGGGGCAAGAAGAAAAGAAACAGAGTTTCATGTCGGGAATATTACTGCTACAAATTACAAATAAGGAGCACTGATAAATCCATGATTCTTCAAAGTGGGAGGCTACTTCAACAATATGTTGTTGACATGTACATACAAGTGGAAACCGAAAGGCTTGATTTCCAAAGGAGTAGACAGAGGAACATTCGGAGTGGATTGTTTCAGGGTGTAATTGATTCAATTTCTGTTGGCAAAATAAGGGGATCAAACGTCGGGAAAAAAATTATACTGCCAGCATATTTCATTGGAGGACCACGAGATATGTGTAAAAGATACATCGATGCAATGGCTTTAGTACAACGCTATGGAAAGCCAGACATATTCTTAACAGTTACTTGCAACCTAATGTGGAAAGAAATTCAAGAAAACCTTCTCCCATCAGAATTGGCACAAAATATGCCAGATATGCTATGTAGAGTATTCAAAGCAAAACTTGATCTACTGAAGGATCAGTTGTTGAAAAAACATGTTCTTGGCGAAGTTGCTGTCTGTGTTTGTGTAACTGAATTCCAAAAATGAGGTTTACCACATGCACACTTCTTGTTGACAATGAAACAAGGTTCAAAGCCATTAAATGCAGAAGCATATGACAGATTGGTCAGCGCAGAAATCCCTGATGAAAAACAGCACAGTTACTTGCACTCCTTGGTTGTCAAACATATGATGCATGGACCCTGTGGTGACTGCAATCAGCAAAGCCTGTGTATGAGAAATGGCAAATGCAAGAATCACTATCCAAAATAATATTCAGAATACACAACGCAAGGTGAGGATAGTTATCCTTATTATCGAAGGAGAAACGATGGAACGAAGGTAAAAGTAAGGAACCACATGTTGGACAATCGTTAGGTTGTACCTTACAATCCATACTTATTATCCCTATTCGATTGTCACATGAATGTTGAAATCTGCTCAACAATCAAGCTGGTCAAATATGTTTACAAGTTTATATACAAGGGGTTTGACAAGATAAGTTACCAAATAGTTGCTGATGAAGAGCAAGATGAGATAAAGCAATTTCAGTCTGCTAGATGGATATCCCCACCAGAAGCAATGTGGAGGTTGTTTGGATTCAATTTGAGTGCAATGACACCTGCAGTAATAACATTACAAATCCATTTGCCCAACAACCATCCCATCACATTTGACAACAACACCAACATCAAAAATCTCCTGCAAAATCCAATCATAACAAGTACAATGCTCACGGAATTCTTCACAATGAACAGCTCAAACGCTGCAGCGCAGAATTTAAAATGTCTGTACAAAGAATTCCCAGAGTACTTTGTTTGGTCTGAAAAAGACAAAATTTGGAATGAGAGAAAAAGATGTCGGGTTATTGGAAGAATGATTATAGTATCACCAACAGAAGGCGAAAGATACTATCTCAGGTTATTGCTGTCTCATGTTCGAGGACCAACATCTTTTGCAGACCTTCTAACAGCAAATGGGAAACTTTGCCCCACATTCAGAGAAGCAGCATATGAGAGAGGCATGTTGCACCTAGACAGTGACATTGAATTGTACCTCGAAGAATCTACAGAATTCCAAATGCCATCCGCACTAAGGCGATTATTCTCAACAATTCTTATTTATTGTGCTCCAGCGAATCCAAAAAAGGTGTGGGAAAAGTTCGAGAAGCAGTTAAGCCAAGATTTCTTGTACTCACAACAAATCATGGGTCTTACAAGGGAAGAAATTCGAATAAAGGTTCTTCAAGATATCAACCATTTTTTGCAATCTATGGGGAAATCCATCAATGATTTCAGATTTGTTTCGCTCCCAATAAGAATGTCTTATGAAGAAAGATTGACAAGAGAGATCAGAAGTGAAAAGAACATACCAATAAGCGAAGATGATCTCTCAAATGAATCAAAATTGAATCCAAAGCAGAGAATGGCTTTTCAAAGCATCCTCTCAGCAGCAACCCAAGATGAACCAACTGCATTCTTCATTGATGGACCAGGAGGTACAGGAAAGACATTCCTATATAAGACTTCTATTCATTCAAAAGGTTTCATAGCAATAGCTCCAGCAATATCTGGAGTAGCAGCATCTTTGCTACCTGGTGGCCGCACCGCTCATTCACGGTTCAAGATTCCATTAGATGGCAACGATATTAAGGGATGCCAATTGAGCAAGCAAAGTAGCACTGCAAAGTTGATTCAAGAAGCGAAGCTCATAATTTGGGACGAAGCTCCAATGGCCAAAAAAGAAGCAATTGAAAACTTTGATACTATGTTGCAAGATATCACAGGAAATGAGATACTTTTTGGCGGAAAAGTAGTTGTTTTTGGAGGCGACTTTCGTCAAGTATTACCTGTGATACCAAAAGCATCTAAGGCATTGGTGATTGCAAGCAGTCTATTATGCTCGTATATATGGCCACTTTTGCAGAAAGTAAAACTCACTCAGAATATGAGGGCAATAGATGATCCTGTTTTTAATTCTTATCTTTTAAGAATCGGAGACGGTACAGAAGATGCAGATTCAAACGACAACATCAATCTGCCACCACTGATGATAATTCCATTCATTAGTAAAGAGACATCTTTACTTGCGCTTGCAGAATTTGCGTTTCCAGACTTATCACTATTTGATTCAGATCCAAGAAGAGTTATGAAAAGAGCATTATTAACCCCAAAAAATAGTTGTGTGGATGACATTAATGATTTAATGATTGAAAGATTTCCCGGGGACTTGAAGATCTACACAAGTAGTGACAAGACGATAAATCCAACGCATCAGGCAGACTATGAGGATTCTTGAATAGTCTTCAACCAAATGGTTTGCCTCCTCATAAGCTGCAATTAAAGAAGAATTGTCCTGTGATGTTGTTGAGAAATATTGATCCAACAGAAGGGCTATGCAATGGAACTCGACTTATTTGCAAGGAATTGAAACCACATGTCATCTATGCAGAAATTGCAGTGGGCGAACATTATGGGAAACCTGTAATTTTGCATCCTATACCACTACAGTCCAAAGATGATGACAAATAGGGAATCCCATTCAGAAGAACACAATTCCCTATTCGATTGTGCTTCCCCATGACAATAAACAAGGCTCAAGGACAGACATTAGATTGTGTGGGGATCTATTTGTGAGAACCAGTCTTTTCTCATGGACAGCTTTATGTGGCTCTCTCACGCGCAAGACGATCAGCAGATGTTAAAGTGTTAATTGTTCCACCAACCTTTGCAGAGACTGGTAAAACAGAGCAAACAAGAAATAGTGTTTACCTGGAAGTCTTTATTCTTACACAAACCGTTCACAAAACCTATGGTACACAAAGTCTATTTATAATTCCTACACATAACTGTCGCATAACATATTTGCAGTAAATTCACAAAATTATGACTTTGTGCTGCGTAATTATGATATTACACACTATATATCTTTACATGTAACAACTACTCTATTCCATGTACATTTTAATATATGTCAAATAATAACATTTGTGCAGATCATGAGGAGCAACATTCCAGTTAAATCAATCACAGTCAGCTCCAAAAACTGGACAGCAAAAGTTCGCGTGCAAGAGAAGATGCAGGTCCAAAACTCTATTAATTCTCTAACGAAAACATACCAAAAAATTATCTTGATTGACGATGAGGTAACAATATTCTTCATATTAATCTACACAAAGGGAAAAAAAAACATCCACTGCTAACACACAACTAATCCTGTATATTTATTCCTACATAGGGAACGAAGGTTATTGGGACGTTATTTGGCCACGCAATCTACTTATTCCGTGACAAATTTGTCCCTTACAAGACCTATTACATATCCAATGCGGTAGTTCAGCAAGTTCCAGAAAGATACCAAATCGATAATATTCAAATGCAATGGATTATCTCGGGCAGGACCATTGTAGAAGATGCAACAGATAATATGCCACAAACATTTGATGAAGCATTTGAATACACAAAATTTCAAGAATTTCCACTTTATGCTAATCAAAAGGAAGGAGTTGGTAATTTCATCTACCATTACTTTCTTTGTTCCAGATAATACTTACTATTCTTCTCAAAATATCAATCTAATAAATATGTGTAGATGTCTTGGGATTGGTCATACATGTCTACCCTTCGAAAGAATCTAAATCTGGAGAGGGCGTGCGAATAGATATTATTATCATCAACGAGGAGTAAGTTATAAAAGAATTATTACTACAGAAAAACATAACAAAGGAACTGTGTACAAACAAAATGATCTAACTTCATTCAATGTATCAGGTTGAAACCGATCCGAATGACATTATGGAACAAATATGCTGAAGAAGAAGGCCACAAATTGAACAAGATGCACAGATTACTACCAGTAATATCTTGTCGAAGAATAGGAGTTGGCACATTCAACGGGACCAAATTATAAAAAAAACAACTCATATTCACAAAACTTATAACTTAAATTTCAATGGTTTGATCTCAGGGCTCAATTTGAAGACTCGCTACAGTTCAGCAATCACTATAAATCCCCCAACTCAACAAGCAAGAAAGCTTCAAATCTGGTACTAAGCATTACACCTCCGAAAAATTAGCTCTTTAATTCGTATTTTTATTTGGAGAAGGAAAAAATAAAGTACTCACACAAAATTACCCCAACTTTTCAGTTCAAACTAAAGTTCTGATTAAATAATCACACAAGCATGATTCTAAAGATTCCATTAAGGATTCAATTGCTACAACAATTAAATTGCTACTTGTGTATTCTAACATTCGAAATCTACAATTAATATGCATCTCTGTCTCTACACTATGGGGTAGACAACGTCTGCAACATGTGCGTATACTAAATGTAATGTTTCTTAATAATACAGGGCTACAAAGAATGAAGAAACTATTGCTGAGAAGCTGTTGAATGCAACATATACTGATTTAAACCCAGCACTTTTGTTCCACCCTAAAGACAAGATAACCCAAATAGCAGAAATTCAACCAACAGAAAAGGTAAAAAGCCAACATTCACAATGTAATATTATGAATATTACATTTCTTCATTCCCTTCATTTAACATTGCTTAAACATATACATCTAGGTTATTTGGATAAAGGGATCTATAATAATACATAATCTACAACAAAAGTTCTGGTATATGGCTTGCAAAAACTGCTACTCAAGCACTTCAGCAAGAATTGGGGAATCTTTTCCATGCATTAACTGTAGATAAGATGTAGTTGCAAAACCAAGGTACCTTCTTCAGTATTACAAAATAAAATTATTTGCTCAAACATGAATTATACTCATTTACTAATTCATTTTTATTGTACAGATGTGCTTTTGAAATAGAAATGCTAGATGATTCAGGACTACTGCCTATCACTGCATTTGGTAAATCTGCAGAGAATATCTTATCAATAAGCGCAACAGAAGCAATGAAACTTTCTGAGCAGGTAAACCATATTCAAAATACAAACTTCGACAAACAGGAAAAACAAAACAGGATAACCTACATAATTCATGTGCAGGATATTCCTCTTCCTTTGGATGAAGCAATTTCAAAGACAAAGGGGAAAATTTACATAGCACAGATTCGTCCAGCAAGATCTCGACCAGACACTTCAGCTACGAAGTATAAGATCCACTGCTTGTTTGAGGAAGACGAACTCAATCGGAATTCACCAATGCTACTCAATGACAAAAACAAAAGAAGTTTCACTACAGGTAACTATTAAACAACTATTTCCCAACCAAAAAAATATTTCAACAACCAACTAATTACAAACTTTTTGCAACAAAATCCAAAATAGATGGAGAAGCATCAACAACAACAAAAATATCACATGAATAGAAGCACGACGAGATAGCAGAGGAAGACATTGAAAAAGACAATGCGTCAAGTTATGCAAGTCGGGCAAAAAAGTCCAAAATAGAGTGATCAAGAAGAAGTCCACCTCAAGAAATACTCAATCATATTTGCACCAAAAAATTCATGAAAACTGAACTTTGCTTTATATTTTGTTCGTGGATTTCCTACCCAAATGACTATGACTTTACTTCACTATCATTTCATTGCGCAATGAAAGATATTGGAATACTAACTTCTTCTTTCTTCTTTACCAATTCTCTGAATTGCGACTCTTCGAAAGTACTACTGCCAGCTATTCTTCTCTTTGTCACTAATTTCTACAGCTTCATTGTCTATTCAAGCTTTTATTATAGACTCTATTTCCATCAGGCCTCTACGTTTTGCTGGAAGGAGAATTGACAGCTTCTGCTTCAGACTGGTATTGGAACAGCTTTGTCGAAGACCTAAATGCTCAGTCAAAAGAATTAGTACACCCCCAACAGGTCCGCAGTTCCCAGTGGGCCTCGCCTCTTTATATTCCACATTTTCTTCCAAATACACGCTGAGGACAGAGAAGGACAGACGAGACAAGGAAGCAAACAAAGGAGAAAAGAGAGATCACAATAGAGGTAACAGTTCAACAAACGGTAAGCCATTACTATCTTTCTCCACAATAAACCATAACTCAATTTCAGCTCCAAACCCTCCTTCACACACCGCAACTACAGTATTTTATTGCTATTTCATTCTCTAATGTTGTTTAACAAAGCCCCACTTGATTATATTAATGGATTTGGATAAGAGACTACTTTCACTATCTCAGATTTTTGTTGTGAGTCAGGTAGTCTTTATTACTATTTTGGCCTCAGTACTGTGTGCTTTTGGAGATCAATACAAGGCAACTGATGCAGTTATTAAAAGACCTGGAAGCTGAAATTGGTGTTTGGTAATCTTTTTCCCTTGACTATTTACCTTCTCTCCTATTTAGTGACACCGGATTCCTGGGTGTCCTGTGAGTCAAGAGCTTTTCCCCCCTTTTTTATTAATTAACAAGTTTGTTTACTACGCTACTGTCTCTTTTCATTCCTCTTCTATATATTCTGTTCTGGATTCTTTATGATCAATACTTAAAGATAATTTCCAACTTATAGTACCAGAGGAGCCAGATGAGAAGACAAAGCTTGAGGTTTACAACTTTACTGGTGCTGGTGGAGTAGCTCTATCCATGTACAACACTGATGAGGTGTGGTTTATTAAATTGTTAGAAAGCCTTTTTCATTTAAAAGTTTGATTCATTTCTATGATTGATGGATTGCTTTATTCTGGAATTTAGTCGATTCGTGCTTTCGCTGAAGCTTCAATGAATACTGCCTACCAGGAAAAATGGCCATTGTATCTTACCAGAAATAATGCTATTCTTAAAAAATATGATGGAAGGTATACTGCAGCTCGTGCGCTTGTAATTTCTTAAATTTTGGCACCTTTTGTCCTGGATAACAGTTTTCATATTCATTTAAAAAATATCCAGTTCTTGAATTCTACATTATGGTCCAATATTATGTTTTTTCACTCCTTATTTGAGAGACTTCTTGTTTGTTTACATTGTTTGCTCTCAGATCTTGAACATCTGTAATTTAAGTGTCCTACCACTTTTGTAGCTTTTACTGTCGTATGATAATAATCCCATATTGTTAATCTTTGTCTTATATTTTTATGAATGAAGCATTAAAGTAATTTTCCCTATGGCATTAAGGTATCGACTGTCTACAAACATAAGCACAAGCACACATCGATGGACGCTTTCCAAATAATTTATGGCCTCAAAATTATACTAAAAACAAGCCCTTCTAATCCAGAAGCCGTACATTGGAAATTGAGGAATTCTAGGACAAGAGAGAGATGATGAACCATACTTAATCTCCTTCACTCTTTAGAGCATAAGCAACCATATCATCAATAAGACGGTGTTCATACCTGCAAATTCAATTACAAAATATGGAATTTGAGGCTTTTACTTTGCACTTGATATGCACCACAAACAAAGCAAGATAATAACAACAAATATATATACAATTTTCCACTACAAATACAAACACTAAAATATATAAACACATATTTAAACAAATATTCACATTCTTTTTTCACACAACGGGCAAAAAGCTCCACGCGAAGCGTGGACACGTCAACTAGTATTCACTAAACCTCTAGCTGAAGAAAGATTTAACAATCTGAGAAGAGATTTGGGAATTACAAGAATTTGATAACTAACCATGTGTCATAAGTTTTCTTTTTGCAGGATTTGTAAAAGATTTCGGAAACAGATTTTTGAATCCAAAATGCACCGTCTTCTAATTTGGACGTAGTATTTGAATCCAAATTCTTCATCCAAAATGCTTTTCAGGAAAACACTCTTTTGGATGATAGTTTCGAATTGGGTCAGGTTCCAAAAACCATCTTTAATATCTTTCTTATTCCGAATTTTGAAATTTAAAAAATTAGTTTGCGCGTTTTTCTAAACTTCTCTGAAAAACTTATGTTTTCAAAGCACTTTATTTCACATTACTCAAAGACATTCAAAGCACTCTAAGATTTTTCCTCTCAAAACCCTTGTAACAGTCTCTTCCAAACTATTCGTGTACCTCCTCTTCAAAAATTGATAGTCCAGAAAAAGCTCCAATCTTTCAAATGGCAAAGACAAAATCTTCAATTCCGAAACAAAAGAAGGAACAAAAATTGTCTCTTTTGATGAAGAAAAAGGTTTCGGGTTCAAGCAAGGCTATGGAGAAAGAAATTTCTCCTCAATCAAACTTCTCCACATCCCACTATGATTCTTCCAAGTCATCTCCAGAATAAGTATGTTCTGAAAATTAGGGACTTTGTTTCTTTGATTCTAAATGCAAGACTGAGTACAATGATTGGGTGTTAAGAAATCGGACTGTTAACTATGGTTATCGTGTTAACCATTCTACTTTTCTAAATCTGTCCAATATTCTGGACATGTTTGATCATATTGGGTGGGGCAGTTTACTGTTTGTTGATGAGGAAATATACACTCCTCTGGTCTGGGAATTTTATGCTAACTTAAGGAAAGGGAAACTGAAAGAAACTGAGGGTGGTTTTATGATTCACTGGTATGTGTTGAGAGTGAAAGGCAAAGACATAGAGTTTGATTATAGGCTGTCCAATAGGATTTGTGATGTAAGAGATACCGGATTTCAATACTTTGAGCTAAACAAATTTCCAGAGGGAAATGACATTTTTTATCTGAAAAATTTTGAGAAATTATTCACTGGTGGGAAAATTTTGGGAAACTTTGGAAATATGAGCTCAAAATGGCTGAATGGTGTTGGTAGAATTCTGCATCACATGGTGTCGACCCTGATAGTACCAAGCTATGGGAATAAGACTTCAATAAGCATTTTATAGATGGTGATTATGTTGGCTCTAGCTGAAGGTAGGTAGATTAACTTTAGGTTTCTTGCAACAAAATTGATGTTGCAGACTAGAAACACGTCAAGTAAAGCTCTGCCATTTGGAAATTTACTGACCAAAATTTTTAGATTTTTTGAAGTTGATTTAAATTTTGTGATCCATCCAAAAAAAAAATGTTTACAGTTTTGAATCCTTCGAAAGGATGGGCTATGTAAGGGAAAATAATACATGGAAATTACTGAGAGAGACTGCAGGAAAAGAACGGGAAAATTTGATGAAGATTAAGGAGGAAGAAAAGTCTGTTCTTGGTACAGGAACAAAAAGGAAAATTGATGAAGTTCTTCAGGCAGAATCTTCTGCCAAAGGAAAAGATCAGGACGCAGGTATGTGTAAAAGCATACTGGGTGCAATTAGTTCTTTAGCTGAGAAATTAGACCTTCTCAACTCAGAAATTCAAAGCCTTGGAAATAGAATTTCTGCTGTTGAAAAATCTGCTAATCCTACTGCTCCAGTATCTTCCCCTCCAGTATCTGATCATGAAAAGGATAACCTATTTTAGAGGAAAAGTCTAAGCTGCCTGCTAAAGAAAAGATCCTTTTCCTAAACCATTTCAGCAACCCTCTCCCATGAAGGAAACAATGGTTCCTCCTACTTCTCATAAGCCAAAATCTTCTAGAAAGCGCTAGAAGCATGTTGTGGTGTAGAGGAAATCAAACAGAATTGTAGGACAACACTCCAAGAAGGGTGCCGGGTCAAAAGCTGAAACGATAAATATATCCTAGGCCTGTTGGGCAGCATGATTTTCTGATGATCTCAAAACACTTTACTTTCCGCAAAGTTGAACAATTTACTTTCTCTATTTTTTTTCTCATTATGCTTTGGGATAATTACTGTTGGATACTTATTTATTTCCAGTCTCCTTCTTATGTTATGCCTATTCCTATGCTGGTTCTGTTCTACTCTATTTCTAATATTCTTGTTTTTTATTGATGACAAAAAGGGAGAGAAAAAGATGAACTGATATAAACTGATATGATCTAATATCTGTTAACTGTTATGGTGATATGAGATGAACTGGTACTGATATGATATGATGAACTGATATGATCTGATATCTGTTAACTATTGTGGGGAAGAAAATGATGAACTGTTATGATAAACTGTTATGAGAAATTGATATGATGAACTGTTGTGAGGGAGAAAAAGATGAATTGATATGATGAACTATTTTGAGGGAGAAAAAGATGAACTGATATGATGAATTTGTTATGAGAAACTATCTTAAACTAATATGGTGGACTGCATTGAATTGCTTGAACTATTGAATTGTATGAACTGATGAACGACATGATCTAACGGCATATGATTGATGCTATATGGAATTATCTGGGATCTAAATTGTTATGATCTAAATTGCATGAACTAATAACTGTATAAAATGTTACTGATATGAACTGCATGAACCGCTACTAATATGTTATGAGAAGAACTTATATGATTTGATTTACTAGACATGTTCACTGAAAATCTTCGGCCTGGATAGTTGGATTTATGACATTCTATTTATGATTATTCAATTCAAAAAGCATTTTATGTATGTTAAAGGTATCTATGAGACTAGATTCTGTGATAAAGTCAAAATTTTAATTAGATATATTCTTCAAAACATTTTTTGAAAAACCAGAAAATCCATTATCTTGTGCATTGAGTTAGGGGGAGTTTTGGACTTAGATATTTTTTATCCAAACAAATGTTCCTGTAAGAAGAAGTCATATTGAACTAAAAATATACCTTTTGGACATCTAAAATCTGTATCCAAAATGGATTTCTGAAAAGACTTGTTTTATACATTCTTCCAAAATTCTTTTGGACACATATTTTGGACGTATAAAACTTGATTTATGTTTTTCCCTCTTATGTTTAAAATGTTCATATAAGCATATATTTAGGGGGAGTATCTTATCGTATGACTTGTCTACTATCTATTCTTTATCAAATCATTTTGAATATTTATATAAAGATATGAAAGGTTTTTAGGCTCATTGAGATAGGTTTACAAGCTAATGTTCATAAGCTCTCTTTGAGACCTATTCTATGAGATTGCATTTATTTGCATCTTTTTCATTCAACATGTTCACTCATTACATAGCATTTGTTTTATGTTTGTCATCACTCAAAAAGGGGGAGATTGTTAGCCCTAAAGGCTTTCTTCTATGTTATGATTTATGACAAACATTGATATAGACTAACTTGTTAATCTATTGTGATAGGATATGTTTGACCTCTATTTTTCTAAGGCATTCTGATAAGATTATTTAGCAACTCTTTCGTAATTGAATTCAAGAATGGAAGATCAAAAGAGAAGAACGAAGTATATGGAGTTGCATATCAAGAAGTCCTTTATGAAGAACTTTAGACTATGGAGTATTATTAAGGTATATCTATTAATTCCTATGTCTCTTTATCATTTGATTCATTTGACTTTACCTTGAAGCATCAAAGGAGAAGATTTTAAAGTTTTTGAAAATCTCAAAATTTTGGATTGAATAGTTGGAATCCAAAAGATTCATCTAAAATCCTGTTAATTGTGTTGAAATATTTCTGTTTAAAAAAAGTGTCATTTTGGACTTACCTTTTGGATGCATTGTCATCCAAAATCCGAGTCCAAAATATGGATAAGTTTAAACAGAAAATTATAACTATTTCTTTATGACCGTTGGCACTTCACTTTTTGGCTCTATAAATAGCCTCTAAAGCAAGATTAGAGATAGGATTTTTGAAACATTCTTCTTAGAAACACCATTGCTCAATATTTTCAAAAATATCCTTTTATCAAAGTTTCAAAGTGAATTCATTTTGTAAAAAAGGTAAAAGTATTTGTGCTTTGTATCCAAGTAAACATCTACTCAAATAAGTGAGCTGTTTACTGTTCTATTGATATTCAAGTCTCTGTTGTAGTGTAAGTTTGTGGTGTAAAACCCATTGGGGTAAGCTTTGTATTGGTTAATGTTCAAGGTTGTGGTGTAAAACCTAGTAGGAGTGATCCTTGATGTGATTGCATGATTGAGAGGTTTTGAAAAACTTAGTATGGTGATCCTCTCTTGTATGTGGTACTGTGTGATTTCTTTAAGTAAAGTAAATGAAATCTGGTTGAAAATCCTTAAGTGTGAGCTTAAGGTAGTGGACGTAGATCTTGGTAGATCGAACCACTATACATTTCTTGTTTTTTTTTTTTTTTTTTTTTTTTGCTTGCCAAAAACCTTATTCACCCCCCCCCCCCCCCCCCCCCTCTAAGGTTTTTCAGAAAGTATTCATAACGTGACAAAAATTATAATTCGTCACTTAATGTCATAAGTTGAATATTTTTCATGACGATATTTTACAATATCACATACTAGTGTCACAAAATATTTGGCGCCAATATTTCCCACCAAGTAGAGACGGAGTGAAATATTTTTTGTGATGATACGAACATTATGTGACGTTCTAATTTTGTTATTAATGTACTACCATTAGTGTGATGACTTATATAACGTCATTATTTACTATCGAAATTTGACATTACATCACTAATATTATTATTCATTATATGTGACAACTTTTATTGCATCATATGTATTTTATAACTATTTGGTGACACACATATTTTGTCATGTATTATTCATTACATACATATGTCACCAAAATATAATTGTTAATGACAAATTGCATTTTGTCATACTCATGTATAGTATTAGGTGACATTTTTAATAATATTATAAATTTTTAAATAATCTATGATGTTAATTATCTATCACAAAAAGGATTACATTCTCGTAATGTTGAATATGATAAAATGTTTGTATAACGTATTATGAAGTTACATCATAATAATTTTTAGCCCTACTTAGTTTTACCTTAACTTTCATATATTTAATAATTTTTATTATATTTAAATGAATTCATTTCAATTAAATTCATAATCACTTATACCCTTAACTATATCCCACAGTAAAAAGATCATGGATGAGGTCACGCCAGGCGAGAGTACACACACCTACTCTTAAGGTAAGTAGCACATGCAGGGAGTGTAATTTTTTTTTAATATTTGTTGTTTCTATAAGGAAAATTTGATATTGAATTATTATAATATAAATTTTAGTCCAAAACACTGTCAATATATTAAATTGTAATATTGTTAATAATATCAAATTTAATATAACAAAAAGGCATGTGAAGAACCTTAATTTTGTTAGCTAAGACATAATTCGTAAATCAAATTTAGGTGATAAACAACTTTCGAATGCTAAGGTTAGGATGACATTTTTTTTTTTTTCTTTTTGTGGGGAGCAAGAGAGAAATGGAGGGATGGGTGTGTGGCGGAGTGTGGGGATGGATGGCTAATCTTAAAAGCAACTATTGTTGCAAGGTAGTAGGGAAATTGAAAAAACAAAGCTGACGTATTTGGTACACTAGCATTTATCACATCCTTGCATATGTCATATGATGATCCGTGGTTTTGACCTTAAAAAAGCCAATATACCAAACTTATGCATTTCTTTTTCCTTTTAGTTATTATTTGATTATTTATGGCCTATTTAATAGAAATTTGAATATGAAAATCTAAATATTTAAGAATTGATGTATGAAAATTGAAATTTAAAAATTAAATTCAAAAATTTGAAATTAAATTTGAAGGCCAATTTGATTTTAATTTATTTGTACACTATATTTTAATACAATTTAAAATAAGTTGAAAAGAATAATAATGCTTAGATAAATTTCTAATAAATTCAAATTTTACTTTAATTAATTTTTATTTCATTTAAAATTAGTATGTATTAGTCAATTAAGTGATCACGATAATCTATTATCACACGTAATTAAGTGTTTAATATTATCTATTACAAAATATAGATAATTAAATAAATATTTAATTAATTAATTTTAAATATTTATTGAGTTATCAAATAGGTCCTTAATAATTCCTTTCCCATTTCGAATTGTATATATACATTTTTATTTCAATATTATTAAAAAATATATATTTTTTAAACAAATACATTTTTTCTAAAATTTCTTAATTAAATATTTCTACAATTTAATTTATTTTATTTTAAAAATATAAACTTATCATTCTGTGAGTACCATTAGCTTTTCTAATCAATAGAGATAAAATGGTAAATTACATATAATTAAATGTTCTCATAAATTTTTATACTAAATTAAGATCAAACATTTAAATTTAAATAAAATAAATTCTATCTTAACTTAAATTCCCTTCACATGTAACCATGTGATAAATTGAATTAGTTATAAACACGTATATCAAGCGATAGGAAATTTACTTCGGTCTCCCCTTTCCGAATTTTGTATTTTTCTTATTAAAAAAAACACTCCTACCCATATTAGGCATGGCCAATATCATCCAAAAAAGGAAAAAAATCTTTCCATCTATTCAAAAGTAATACTGTTGTTTCCATTTTTGTCAACCTTGTTTTTCCATCCTCTTGGTTCAAAAAAAAAAAAAAAGTACAGCAAAGAACAAAGAGACAATTAGAACAAGCAATTAGATGAATAATTTATGAAATTTTCTTCAAATTTTATTATCCCTTGATTTAATAACTTTGGTCCCAAAAAAAGCCCACAACTATGATATCAGCGGCCCCGTTGGCAGTCCAAAAACTTCACCGTCATTGCTTACTCTAATTTTGAAACTCGTGATTGAAAATAATTCTAAAATTAAGGAATCAGGTCTCACTTGTGGCGAATCTGTCGGGTGCTGAGGTCGAGGTAACACAGTAGTAAATGCTTCTTGTTGACACTTCTTTCCGAGAAAGCCAACAGCGAGGAGCAGGGGATAATTTGAAGAGGGAAAAAGGGCTTCAAGCTCATTTTCTCTTTTGATTTTGATTTCATCATCCTCTTGCTCAATCAATCGATTTGGTTGCTTGGAATTCGATTCTAAAAGCAAAGGTCTGAGCATTCAGAAGCAGAGGATTGCAAGGGTTGGAATTTTACTTAGGTATAGCTCTTAAAAATCTAGATTGGTAATATTTAAAAATCTCTAAAAGATTATGATAAGATATTAGAAATAAAATTTAATTTATTCTCAAATAGTTTATAAAGTAATTCCCAAGATAAATCACACTCTTAATTTTCAAGAATTTGATTCCAAGGCGGTGGCAACCCTAGGGAGTTTCGGCCAAGGCTAAAAAAAAAAAAAAATAGGGAAGGAGAAAATAAAAGAAAGGAAATGATTTGAAATAGCTTGGATTCAAACCCAAGTCCATCAAGAATTAATTACCAAACTTTATCCACTAAACCACATTAATTCTTAGTAAATATTCTCCTAATAAATTTTCTTAATTCCTACTCACTTGTTTCATCCTCTTTTTTTAATAAATTCTCCTCAATAAAATTAAAATTCAACTAACTCAAATAACATAACCACTTCAAGGACAAATTAATTCATGCAACAACAAACTGATATTTTTATGAAAATAGTTCAAATCATGAAATGTAGTATAAAACAATGTGACATGCATGATTTTTCCTCACATCCTAAAGGTGGTCTAATACGGGGTATTACATCCTCTCCCATGATGCATATTTATTTAGGTATAAAAATCATATAAAAATAAGCATATTCCCAATCAATTTTAAGTTAAAACGTTAACCCCAAATTACAAATATGAGCAAGCATACTGATTATTAACATAACATAGGGTTCAAACGAGTGTCGATCCTCAAGGAACAAGTATGCATTAATCCATTTTCTTTCATTGTTTAACCGACTCGATAAAGTTAAAATGAAATATAAAATAAAATAAAATAAAATAAAATAAAATAAATATATACATATCAAGGATGTAGAATTATGTAACTTAAACCATTGTTTTGACAAACATGATCCTCAAGTACTTAATTATTATTATAACTAATTATTCTCTTAGCATCATGAAGGATAATATAGATTCACTTCTTTGTCCAATCCATGAAATCTCTATCTTCTAGACAAATTAGCATCACATTCCTGTCTCAACTAATCCACCCAAAAGATACATTGAACACAATCCTTGATTAAATTTCCATTCCTGTCAAACTTAAACATGAAAGTAACCAATGAATCCATATCTTGGCAGACATCAATTAACATCTAATTATTTTTTCCTCACAATTAATCCCTTTGTCCAAGCAAGTTAAGAGCCAACAAATATAAAACTAATGAATTGAGACCACCATCAACCCCATTGTCCAAGCAAGTTATTGGAAAGAAACAACCAATTAATCTCGTAATAAGAACAAGTAATTAAATACCAAGAAGAATAATCAATTTATCAAAAGATCAAATAACTCTAAAAATCATGAATATATAAAACAATGTCAAATTACAATAAAACAATTAATACATCATTGTTCAAGAAGAAGAAAACAAAGGAAAGAAATAGACACTCATAGACAAGCTTTCTTCTTTTTCCTTCATAAACCTTCTTGTACAAACCTCCTTGAATTATTTTTCTCGAGAAAATATTGGTGATGTACTCTAAAATAAATCTAAATCCCTACATTGTACACCCCTTCTTTCCTAAGGTAAATTAGCCTATATTTATAGGCTCATAAAGTTTCTAAAATAATTCTAAGTAAAGAAGAAGTAATTACCGAAAAATAATCAAAAATAAAAAAAAGTAATAAAAGCTAAATAAAAACCTAATTAAAAATTAAATAAAACTAAGGGACAACTAAGTAGTCCACCGTCTTTGACTTTACCCTTGGAAACCAATTTGAATTAGACTTTGTCGTTTTCTACTGAAGACCTTGTTTTTGTTGAATTGGACTTCAATTGATGTTGAATTGCAATTGTGAAATTTTCTTGAAATCAGCTTCCAATTAAGCCGTGCGAAATTTGCTGAAGTCACCGAGATTTTTGTCTTTGTTGCATCGGCTAAATTTGAGCCATCGAAGCTGCTGTCTAAATTGTTTCCTTTGATTCCCTTGAATCGTCTTAATTGAAGCCGCCGAATCAAGCTACCGCCTACCTTTGTTGACCTTGTTTTCCACCGAATTGTCTATTTCTTTTCTTGCCTCTATTACTTTTGTCTTCTTCTTGTTGTTAGCCGAAATTGTTTCTTTGTTTTGATGTTAGCCGTGAGCCATGAATCTAAATCCACTTAGCCATTTTTCTCCTTTATCCTTTCCAATTCAATCACAGCTGAATTGCTCTATTTCTTCAATTTCCATGCACTGTTCTCTATTCTTTCCAGTGGAAGACCGGCGCCGGTTGTCCTTTCGGGGCTGGTGCTGGTCCTGTTTTGAAAAATCACACAATTAGCTCTAATTTTCTCTTATTTTTGCATAAAATTACAAAAAAGCATTTTTATAAAGGAAAATATCAAATATGAAGGAATATGACTAGTCATTGTATAAAAAAATGTCTTAAAATGGCCTCAAATAAGTAGGAAAAATATGACTAATTTACGGCCTATCATCTCCCTTAAGAGAATTTCGTCCCGAAATTCTAGGTGCTAAACTTCTAAAGAAAATTCGGACACTTCCTTCTTGCCCATTCTTCAGTCTCCCATGTTGCATCCTGAGCACCATGTTGTTCCCATAAGATCTTTACCATAGGTATCTGCTTATTCCTTAACATCTTGACACTATGATCTAAAACCTTAATTGGTTTCTCCACATAACTCAAGTCAGACTGTATGTTTAAGGGTTCCTCATTTAATACATGCTCCGGGTCAAGGTTATATTTCTTCAATTGGGACACATGGAACATATTGTGAATTCCAGCCAACCCTTTTGGTAACTCCAACCGGTATGCTACAGGGCCAATCCTTTTAATCACCGAAAAAGGTTCTAAATATCTAGGACTCAACTTCCCTCCCTTAGGATGCTTTAGAAATCCTCTGCTAGGCGTTATCTTTAAAAATATCTGATCTCTGACTTAAAACTCCAACTCCCTTATTCTACTATCGGCATAACTCTTCTGTCGGGTTTGCGCGGTTTTTAGTCTCTCTCTTATCATCTTTACCTTGTCTACAAATTCCTCTTCTTTTATTATTGGCATAACTCTTCCGTCAGCTTTGCGCGGCTTTTAGTCTCTCTCTTATCATCTCTACCTTGTCTGCCATTTCCTCAATATTAACCTCCCCAGACTTGCTAATTTATCCATCCTCAGTCCAACCCTAATACAAAGGTACCTGACATTTTCGTCCATATAATGCCTCATAGGGTGCCATTCCAATTGATGCTTGATGACTGTTATTATAGGCCAACTCAATGTAAGGTATGCAGTCCAACCACTTATCTCTGCAATCCAGTATGCAAGCCCTAAGCATATCCTCCAAAATCTAGATAACTCTTATGAATTGTCCATCTGTCTGTGGGTGAGCATAAGTACTGAGCTTCAGAGTCATTCCTATTGAGTCTTGAAATTTGGTCCAAAACCTGAGAGTAAATCTGGGATCCCTGTCGGATACAATACTTGTCGGCACTTCATGCAATCTAATCACTTTGTGAATATACTTCTTGGACAATTTTTTCATAGAGTCCTTCATATTTATTGGAATGAAATGAGCTGTCTTGGTCAATCTGTCAACCACAACCCATATAACATCCTTTAAAGTCTTAGACATCAGTAACCCAATGACAAAGTCCATCGTCACCTCTTGCCACTTCCATTCGGTAATAGGCAACGGTTGTAGCAATTCGGCTGCCCTTTTATGCTCCGCTTTTACTTTCTGACATGTCAGGCATGTGGAGATGTATTACGCTATATCTCTTTTCATTCCCGATCACCAGTAGGCCTTTTTCAAATCCTGGTACATCTTTACTTCTACTGGATGAATGGAATACTTGCTCTTGTGAGCCTCATCCATTATCTTTCTCTTCAACATTGGATTGTTCGGTACATATAGTCGTTCTCAGAAATATGTCACTCTCGCTTCATCAGTCCGAAACTCCTTATTTCCTTTTTTCGCTTCCTTTGCCTTGAAGGTCTGAAACTTTTGGTTATTCCGCTGAACCTCATCAATCTCTTGCCTCAGATCAGGCTCTAATCTTAGGTTGCTCAAGCTAATCTTCCTTTCTCCCACTTGCGCTTTTTGTCTCAAGAACTCCTGTACTATTTGTACCTTTTGCACCCTCAGGCTAGCCATCCTCACCTTTCGACTCAGCGTATCAGCTACCACATTCGCTTTCCCCGGATGGTAGTTAATTGTACACTTGTATTCCTCTAGGAACTCCATCCACCTCCTCTGCCTTAAGTTCAAGTCCTTTTACTTGAATATGTACTTCAGACTCTTATGATCTGTGAAAACTTCATATTTCACTCCATACAAATAGTGTCGTCATTTCTTTAAAGCAAACACTATCACTGCTAACTCCAAGTCATGCATTGGATAGTTTACCTCATACGGCTTCAACTTCCTTGATATGTAGGTGATAACTTTTCTGTCCTGCATCAGCACTGTCCCTAGACCTTCCTTAGAATCATCCGTGTACAAGGAATAGGCCTTACCTTCTTTAGGTAGGCTCAACAATGGTACTGTCATCAATCTCCTTTTAAGCTCTTGGAAGCTCTTCTCGCACTTATTATTCTAGATGTATGGCACATCCTTCCTTAGTAATCGGGTCATCGGCGTCACCAGCGTAGAAAAGTTCTTAATAAACGACGGTAATATCCTACTAATCCAAGGAAACTCTTTATTTCAGTTATGCTCTCCAGTTGTTTCCAATTTGAGATAGCCTCGACCGTTGAGGGGTCTACCTTAATTCCATCTTTAGATATCACGTGGCCAAGAAAGGCCATTGAATCTAACTAAAACTCGCATTTGCTAAACTTAGTATAGAGTTTATGCTCCCTCAACTTCTCCAATACCAACTTCAGATGCTCAGCATGCTCGTCGGGACTTTTAGAGTAGATTAGAATATCGTCTATGAACACTACCATTAACTTATCCAGGTACAACTGAAAAACCCTGTGCATAAGATTCATGAAAATGGCGGGTACATTAGTTACTCTGAATGGCATCACCACGAACTCGTAGTGGCCATATCTAGTGTTGAAAGCTGTCTTGGGAATATCCTCTTCCTTGATTCGCACTTGGTAATAACCTTGCCGGAGATCTAACTTAGAAAAGTAACACAAACCTTACAACTGATCGAACAACTCATCAATTAAAGGCAAGGGATACTTGTTCTTGATTGTGAGGTTATTCAGCCCTCGATAGTCTATGCACAATCTCAACGTCCCATCTTTCTTCTTTACGAACAACACTGGCGCTCCTCAAGGTGATGTACTAGGTCTTATGTATCCTTGCTTAACCAGTTCTTCTAGCTATTCCTTCAATTCTTTCAATTCTGTGGGCGCCATTCGATAAGGAGTCTTCAACATCGGCTCCACTTCAAGAACTAAATCGATGGTAAACTTAACTTTTCGGGAAGGTGGCAGAGAAGTGAGTTTCACCGAAAATACATCCGCGAAGTCCTTCACCATCTCGGTGCTCTCCAAGGTATATTTATCATTAGGTTTATTGATTAGATAAGCTAAATATCTTACACAACCCTTCTTTAGCATTTTTCGCGCCATTGCTCCTGCTATAAAGAATTTCAGCTTCCTCACTTTTCTCCCATTAAACTCTAATACATCGCATCCGAGTCTAACAAACTGTACTGTCTTGGCCTTGCAATCCACTCTTGCTCCATACTTTGCTAACCAGTTCATACCCAGAATCAGATCATAGTCGTCGATGAGTAGCATTATGAGATTCGCCTTCAAAATCTCCTTTTCCACCATAATATCACACCCTTGAACTACCTTACTCGTATCTCTCTGCCTCTCTAAGGGTATACTCACTAACATTGTATAAGGTAACTCTACCCTATCCCAACCCAAATGGCATGCACACTTATCATTCATATGTGAATAGGTCGATCTGGGGTCTATTAAAATAGAAATAGAGTGACCTTGCATAGAAAGCGTACCTTCAACTACCGCTGAATCAGCTCCAACCTTTTCCCGATTTAGCGCAAAGACCTTGGCTTTCACTTGAGGTTTTTGGGTTCTTTATCCATTTGTCCCAACAAGTGCTCCTCTGGCAGTCTTAGCTGGTTGGGTTGTAGCTCCCTATCCCATTCTGAGAGGTCTTGGGAAATTGTTCCTCAGGTGGTTCGGGTCACCACAGTTGAAACATCTTTTCCTCACTCCCCGTAACTAGCAATCCCCTTCGGCATGACCTCGTTTCTCGCAATTCCAACATATCAGTGCACCTGACATAGGACCTGATGGTACTGTCCTGGGTTGCTTCCCCTTATTTCCCTACTGCATCGGGCCAGCGGGTCACTTGTGAGCCGGGGGTCTTATCAGTGGTTGGTTCGGCTGGAATGGCCGATTCATCGACCGGTTCCTATTCTTATTTTTCGTTCGAGTTGCTGCATCTACAGCAGCCGTATATGTCACCAGAGGAGATGATGCTAGTGCCCTCCTCAAATCTTGCCTAAGTCCCTTCACGAATTGACGTGTCCGTTTCTGCTCGGTATCCACCAAACACTTGCAGTACTTGGACAACTGAGTAAACCGTGAAGCATACTAAGCCATGGTCATTCCTCCTTCATTGAGAGTCTGGAATTTATCCTCTTTCTTCGCTATCCATTGTGGTATATACTCTGCTTGGAAAGCCTCCACAAAATTCTCCCATATTCAGTCATTATTCTCTCTCTCCCAGTCTTCATGGACTCGATGCCACCAAGCTCGGGCAGGTCCTCTTAACCTAAATGCAGTGAACTTCATTCTCCTTTTCTCAGTGTACTACAGGGTCACAAAAATATCCTCTATCTACTTTATCCACTATTCTGCCTTCTCTTCTTGCTCCACCTCTCCTTGAAACGTTTGAGGTTGGAACTTAAGGAATCATTCCAGTGCCTTATCCTCGCCTCTAGGTGCTTTCTCGTCCACTTTATCCACTTTCTTAGTTAAATTCTGAAGAATGGCAGCCATCTTGTCAAAGGCTTGCCCCATGGTCACCTCTCGGGGTCCTCCTAATGTCAGTTCTCACTCCTGCTCGAATTCCTCTTCCACTTCTAGAATGGTCCGACGCGTCTGCTCAAACTCAAGCGTCGATGACTCACTCTCCCGAACAGTTTTCTTTTGCACGGTAGTGCTACGCCTTGGTGCCATCTAGTCGCCCCCAATACAAGTTTTATTAGGGGAAAGTTCATGTCATGCAGTTGATTAACTTATAGATTTAAATTAATTCACAATGCATTGGAAAATAAATTTCGCCAATGATGCTCTAAATGAATTAAGGAAATCAATGAATCATATTTTTATTAACCAATTCCAAATTGGTACAAAATAAGAGAGTATTCTATAGATATCCCTTTTTATTCTTGCTAAACAAAATTTCAGAATATGGAATAAATGCTGGATCAAACAAATGAACAAACATCTCTTTAATAAAATAAAAGAATAAGCACTAAAGATCCTAAAACTCTAAGTATCACTAGAGTCGCTAGAATCCTCGAAAGTCTCTGTAGGAGGTTCCACTAGCCATCTTGCACTGGTATTGGCATGATCCATATTGCAATCTATGTCACAACTGCTTGTAAAACCAAATGATCTACACTTCTTCCTAGGCTGCCCCAACATACGTACTTCTGTATCTCTACCCCTTAGTTTGGCTCTCAACTCTGCATCTCTCAGTTTCTCCATGGCTAACATCAGCGAACTCTTAGGCCTCCCTGTCTCTGACTCATACAACTCACTTCCCAGCAGCGTTGAGGTTCCTTCCTCTATAGATGGGGTCGCAGGTGTATTCACTCTATCCTTTTCCTCAATCACTTTTGCCTCAAGTTCTTCTATCTCTCCCTCAACCCCAAGTCCTTCTAGCTCATCCTCACTCTCATCATCAATCACTCCTCCACCTCTTATCTTCTCTTCATCATTACCTTCATGCTTCGCTAAATCCTTATTCCACTCAAGTGCTGGATCCTCGGGTCCTTCCTCTACCTCTAAGTCTTCCATCATAGGTAGCTCATGGTCGATCTCATACTCACTCGGGATCTATCTACCTTCAGATTCCGTCTTTGACTCCGATGATGAGGAATCTGGTATAGGTATTAGGCTAGATGCTTTGCCACTCAAGGGACCGCACATAAAAGGCTAGTCTCAAGTTACAGCTGTGGGTCTTCTAGACATCCTATAAAAGAAGCACAAAGAAAGCAGAACTAAATCTCGACTCTTAGAGGTCAAAGACTATTCAATGAATCCCAATTCCTAATGTTTAGGTATCACTAACTAATGTCGTTTACCTAAACCTAGGCTCCAATACCACTTGTAATACACCACATCCTAGATACCTAGATAGGGTAGGATATCACCCCGTCCAAAGGACCAGGGGTCTTTATAACGAGGTACAAATAAAAAAAATTATTAAATAAAATAAAAGGAAAATTTTCATTATATCGAAGGGAAAACTTATACAAGTCTGAAAAATCAAAACAAAAAAAAATCTCTTGAAATAAATTCAAAACATAAATACATCAACTGGAGTTCATCTCCTAATGCTTCACCATGCTTAGTATAAGCAATCCCATGAAATCATGATATAAAAGGTATGAGATTGGCATCTCAGTAAGTCTTGTGTATGCAAGTGTTAATTATAATCATTTCGTGTATGTAGGTTTATCGAAATCACAAAATCGTGTTTGCAAGTTAATTTCATCAATAACAGATATACAAAGGAGCATTACTCAATAAATCCAAAACAGTTCACAATAAATCACCATTTTATCACATTCATAATTCATTAAGTAGGGATTAGCAAATGATTCAACAATATAGTCACACAATCCATATCATGGTTACCACCATAATAGCTTCCCAATGTATTCTTTTAACAATGGGCAGTGGGGGATCCTCCCACTAGGTAAGATACTCTTCCATCTCTACACCTAACATTCTGGTTGTCCAATCCAGATAAACAATGTCCACATGGACAAATTTTGCTAGCTCGGATGGCCTGACTAAGTAGTACTGTCGCCTCTCTAAGTTGAGTTCATCTTCTGGAGGTGGCTTCCTGCCAGGAGACTCACTCTTGCTCTTCGAGACTAGTACTACTAGCCTACCATCACTGAGTACTCAACGCTTCCTATTTAGGGGCAGAATTATTTTTCCTTTTTCGAAAGTCTTTGATTAGTTTGATTGCAAAACGTGATTTTTCGTAATATCATTTCCAAATCGTTTAGCAATAGTGTAAGAAATCGTTTTTGAGTTTGAATAATTGAATTTTGATAAACTCGTTTAGAAAGTAAAACATCCACATTTCCAATCCAAGTATCACAACAATCCAGTATAACTCATCATGTTTAGTTAACGTCTCAATCCTTTTGTCAAAACATCATATTGACATCAATTCCATATAATATTGTGAAAATTGCTTGCGAACATATAACTTGTATCAAAATAGTTATGCAGGGACTTACTTAGATAAATCAACTACTAGACCCAACTCAATCGATCCCCATTTCCAATCTTTTCTTATCTAGAGCAAATAATTCCACAATTAGGATTCAATTATTCCATATACTATTTCATATAATATGACTTTTCATGATTTTATTAATCACCTAATTCATCTATGGTATCTAAGTATTTTAATTCATTAAATCACATGTATAACTCCTATTTACCATTCTATTGAGCATAACCGTGCATTGGTCTAACTCAATTCACCATATGACAACTCATATATTCAACTAACATAAAATCATCATAAATAGTCCCATAAACATTAAAATATCTCGTCTTTACCTATTTAGCATATATCTAGATTCATCAATGTCCTATCTCATACATGTTTTGTCTATTGTTTACATTGACATATTCATCGATCTAGTTTATTCATACTTTCATGTGAGACTCCATAGGCATTCATAAGCCAATATTTTAAAGATTAAGACCGAATAAATCAGTAAATATAGGATCTTGATTACCTCTTAGTGATCTAGACTTAAAACACAACAACTCCTTGTTGACTAGCTTGAGTTCAATTGATAGTTGAAGAGATTGGTCCGCTTAGATGACCTTGATTGTGTCTAACCAAGAAGGGAATAAAATTAGTCCCTTATGGACGTGATTTAAGGGAGGAAAAAGAAAAATAATAGAGTAGGAGATGAATAGAAGAGTTGAAGATCAATTACCTTGTAGAGAGTTTTGATTTTGGCTTTATTTTTGGGGTAGGCTGTCCGAATTTTTGTGTAGATTGTAGGCTGGTTGTTTTGTAAGTTTGAGGGGCTGAGAAGGTAGGAATTTCGTGGTTTGCTAGATAGGGAAGTCTAGGGTTTGGTGTTTAGATGTTTGGAGGAGTTCTACCTTGTTGTGGTTTCTTGATCACAAGAGAAAAGTTGGACAGCTTTGGTCCTTCTTTGGGAGCCAAAATTGGACAGAAGTTTAGGGTTGATTGCTGTTGTATTTTTGCAGCTTAGGATGGAAAAAAACCTAGATAGAAAGTGAGTGAAAAATCTGGTTGGTTTTTGGTCTCCAAGATGGCAAAAATAAGAGAAGAAAAATGAGTCTTTGTATAGCTGTTTTTGCTCGATAACTAGGGAGGTTTTTGTGCAGGTTTTTGGCTGAAAATTTCATGTAGAATGGTGCAGTTTTTGGCCGAAATTCTGAAGGTATTGGAGAGGGAATTATGATTATTTTTTTTTTGGGCTAAACCCAAGTCCTAATTGGTTAAGGTTTTCTTGGTTAACCTTAGCTCAGTTTTGAAGAGTTTTAATTGAGCTATATTTGCTCTATAGTGTGGCGGCAGCTTTGAGGAGATTTTCCAAAAAAATTGATAGAGACTAAATTAGTCATATTTTCCCTAACTATTTGAGGTTCCTTTGTGATATATTTTGTTTAAAAACTAGCCATATTCCTTCATATTTGAGATTTTACCCTTGGAAAGGTATTCTATTCATTATTTTGGATTTTAAAGGTAAAACGAAGCAGAAATGTAGCAAAACAGAACCAAGGTGGCGCGGACTAGGGTAGAGGAACCGATACCAGCTATATACTGATGACATGAACTTCAAAGCGACAAAGAATTGTTGGAACGAAACCAGAACAGAACCAAACCGGCGCCGGCTCCAGTAGCCAAGGTGGCACCGACTAAAGTTTGGACAACATGGTGCTGAAATCAAGAAAAAAAATTGGCGAACGACTGGAGAAACAGAACACAACCGGTGCCGGCTCCAGTAGCCAAGGCGGCGCCAGCTGTGCCCTAAGGAAAAGACGGGATCTTGATTTGTGTATGCGGTTTTTGGTAATCTGTGGAGTTTTAGTACTTTCTTACTTCTACTCGGCCAAGAACATTACACCAACGAGTTTAGGCACTTCCTAAGCCTATAAATAGAGGGAAAACACAAGAGAAAGGGAGAGAATTCATTGATCATCATAGAAAATCATTCAAATCAAAGGAGGAATTCTTTAATTCAAGGAAGGTTGTACGAGAAGGTCTTCAAAAGAAGAAGAAGGAGGCTTATCTACGAGTGCTTTCTTTTACTTTTTTTTCTTTTTCTTGAATAACAATATGTTAATTGTTTTATTGTAATTTGACATTGTTTTAGGTATTCATTATTTTTAGAGTTATTTGATCTTTTGATTAATTGGTTGTTTTCTTGGTATTTAATTACTTAGGCGTATTACGATATTAGTTGGTTGTTTCTTTTCATTAACTTGCTAGACCAAAGAGGTTGATGGTAGTTGCAATTGATTAATTTTATATTTATTGGTTGTTAACTTTCTAGACCAAAGAAGTTAATTGCTGAGGATTGAGTAATTAAAGGTTAATTGATGTTTGTCAGACCAAGGATTCATTGATTAATATCATGCTTTAAATTTGCCAGACCAAGGAAATCTAATCAAGGATTGTGTTTAATGCGTCTTTTGGATGAATTAGTTGAGACAGACCAAGTGATGCTAATTTCTCTAGAGGATAGTGATTTCACGAACTGACCAAAGAAGTGAATCTATCTTAATTGTTCATGGTACCGAGGGAATAATTAGTTATGATAATGATTAGGTACTTTAAGATCATGTTTGTCAAAATAATGGTTTAAGTTACATACTTCTCCATCCTTGACATGTATATATTTTTGTTTTTATTTTCTTTTGTTTTATTTTTCACGTTATTGGGTCGGTTAAACAATAAAAGAAAAGGGATTAATGTCTACTTGTTCCTGGAGGATCAACACTCATTTGAACCCTATGCTATATTAATGATGAGTACGCTTGCTCATATGTGTAATTTGGGGTTAACGTTTTAATTTAAACTTGATTGGGAATGTGCCTATTTTTATATGATTTTTATACCCAAATAAATACGCATAAAAAATTTAGAAAGAAATTAAGTTATCTATTTAAGGAATAATTTAATTAATTCCCTATATTAATTTGAGTAATTTTAAATAGCTATTGAATGATTAATTTGTAAGAAAAATTCAGGTTCCCTAATTCTCTTGAAGCTACCCGAAATTCTTCCTTTTCCCCCAAAATTTTGAAAATCTTTATCTTAATCCAAAGGATAAATACTTCAATTAATATCCAGCTTGTATCCTTTTATTTTCTATTTAAAAATTATTTGAAGGAAATTAAAATATGGAGATTTATCTCCTTGAAAAGTGGCGGCTACCACATTAACACAATACATATAGATTTTCATATATTTTATCTCCTAATATATTACTCAGGTATAGCTCTTCAAAATCTAGATTGGTAATATTTAAAATTCTCTAAAAGATTATAATAAGATATTAGAAATAAAATTTAATTTATTCTCTAATATTTATAAAGTAATTCCCATAATAAATCACACTCCTAATTTTCAAGAAATTTGTTCCAAGGTGGCAGCAACCCTAGGGAGTTTTGGCCAAGGCTAAAAAAAAATTAGGGAAGGAGAAAATAAAAGAAGGGAAAGGATTTGAAATAGCTAGGATTCGAACTCAAGCCCATCAAGAATTATATACCAAGCCTTATCCATTAAACCACATTAATTATTGGTAAATATTCTCCTAATAAATTTTCTTAATTCCTACTCACTTGCTTCATCCTCTTTCTAATAAATTCTCCTCAATAGAATAAAAACTCAACTAACTCAAATAACACAACCGCTTCAAGGACAAATTAATTCATGCAACAACAAATTGATATTTTCATAAAAATAGTTCAAATAATCAAATGTAGTATAAAATAATGTGACATGCATGATTTTTTCCCTACATACTAAAGGTGGTCTAATACGGGGTATTACAATACAAGTCTACAATAAATATTGTAAAAATACAAAGTCCAACTCGTGGATCCTAATAATTTCTCACTTTATCTGAATTGGCACTCTCTAAAAATTATGATACAAAATTGTTTGAGAAATACATCTCAGAAAGTCCTGTATGTGCTTTTGGATAATTTGAAATATATTCATGGTGCGTGTTGAAAGCTTGATAAAAAATATTACAATTCATCGCATTATAGTCTTAAAAGACATAGAGTAGTTGTTTACAACCTTTGCACAACAATATAAACAGAATTAATAGAGGCGGTAGATAAAACATTTCTCCACACAAAATAAACTACTTATTAAATTTTCTTAAAATGACAGACCATGAAATCCTGTATCATAGTCCTAGTTATTTGTCACGGAACCCTGCTCTATGACAAGACACTATGAAACCATGAATTACAGTGTCAGTGGGTGATTAGCCCATCGGGTAAGATTCTCCTTCATCTCTCATCCAAACTTACCGATTTTCTAACTCCACATTACAGTTCCAATTAAAACCAGTTTCTAGCTTGGACCATTTAACTTACTTGTACACTCGCCCCGTTTGAAAAGATATCATACTGCGGGTGGCCACATGCCAGAGTACTCACCCAATCCTTCAAGGGCTAGTACTAGCAGTCTACTCTTATTGAGTACTCAACGTAACCTGTCCCTACTTGAAAGGACATTCTCAAACAAACACAATTCAGTTAGCTTGAACATTCACACATGGTATGGTGTAGGTATTATCAAAATTTTATTGTAGAAAACTAGAGTTCATTTTGAAAATATTTTTGTGTGACCAAAGTTCCATTTGTAGTAAAAGGGAAGGTTTAAACCATGCATGCATATCAAGTGTTCAATTCTTTAGATAAAATCATATAAATAGAAAATGACTTGCATTATAGCTATTATTTACAAAAAGTTTATACAAGGACTTAGTTGTTGTTCTACAAACAAAATAAGCTATGAGTTTGATCCTTTACAAAAAAAGCCAACACCATCTATAAAAGTATAAGACTCCCCATCACAATTTATTCTAACTATTCATCAAAGCAAGAGTCATCTATATGGCTATACGTACCCTAGATCATGCATAAATAGTTCCAAACCCCATAGGAAGAATTTACATATAGACCCCACCCTTATAGTTATAGCATAAGATCAAAGTCACATTCTTATTTTCTAGGAAATCATGGAATACTCAAGTTAGTTTCTTCATCTTGAGTTGGGATAAAAGCATGGAATGTATTTACACCATCACTATCTTCAAATAAATTATTTTCTACGATAGCACCATGAATAGCACATTTAGAACACTATTTTCTACGGTAGCACCATGAATAGCGCATAGTTTTTTGTGTATCTCTCTTTATTTAGGACACTATTTTATTCTTTGAGCTTCTATTGAATCGAGATATAGGTTTGATTGTCCATCTTGTTGATATATCTAAGGCATTCTCCAGATAATTCAAATTGAAGTAATTAGATGTCCAACTCAAATAAATAGTGTTTTCTAAAAAAACCTACTAGTGGAGGAAGACCCCCTACGGATAAGAGATACAGGACTAAAGAGATAGCAAAAAAAAGGATCTTCCATGTATAATCCTACATAATCTTGAATGTTATCCATTCTAGTAAAATGCCCTTAGAGGGGGATAGGGCTAAGCGAAGCAAAAAGGGTTCTCCATGAGATAGGAAATGAAAATTATTAGTCTCACATGAAGTTTGTGAATAAGTGATTGTCTGATAATGAGTAAGGAATATCCATTTTTCTATGAAATAGGATGTATTGAACTCATAATTCATTAGATACTTTTTATGAATGTCAACTAAGTATCATAAATAAATTGCTCTTAATTGTTCAACCATTTGATAAATGATCACTATGAGTAAGACTTCATAGAACCTATCACTAAAATACCCCTAGAGGGAGATATATTGGATTTTGATCATACAAAATCAAATAATACGTAGCAGAAAATTCAAACAAAATCTACTCAAAAGATCACTCATATGTAATTAAAAGGGTTAGGAGATGGAAGAAAAATTTGTTATCTTGAAAATGCAGCTTTTAAAAATTTTTTCCCTTGCCTTCCATAATATTTATCCAAGTACGAACCACTAAATTCTAAGGATAGGAATTTCTCTAATATTGATCCATATGAGGATGTACTCAAGAAACCACTAGAAAATTGTGCTAGCAATTTTATTGGTGGCAGCTACATGGTTTATTTACGGAGAAGAAAAAGGCTTTCTATTTTCTTAAAGGAAAAACATAATCAGTTTTCTAACACACAGAACGTGGCGCTTTGTTTGAATATCTTCACACTTAGAACAATTTCTCAAATCTCTCCACAATTAAATCGATCCTCTGTAGGTTATAAAGAAAACATGATTTTTCCTTTTTTTTTCCTTTTGTTTCCTTAACACCTTTTGGAAACAAACTTACAGGCAATTTCTCCACGTACAGAGAAACCTTTTCTATTCCCAATCATATTAGAAAACAATGCACAAACCTTTTGTCCTTTTTAGAACCTTTTTGGAAACAAAATATATCTTTTTCCAAATTATGGGCTCAAGGTTATTTAATTGTAATTAGGCCCCTTGAATTATAACAAGTTTATAATTCAATCAGAAGTTTTTTAAATAGTTAGAATTTTATCCAGCTAATTATAACAATTTATAATTAACCCATAATTATTATTTCTTTTCTCAAATTAACCCCATAATATTATCAAAATATCTTGAGTACCAATTTCTCTATTGTGTACAACCTATTAGGCTTTCTAGTCAATTGGTAGCAAAATTAATTCTAATTACTGTAGAATACTTTCATAATTAACCAGGACAAATTTATTAATTCTATAATTAATAAATTCATATTTAGCATATCATGAGTAGCATCTAGTAATACATAATGACCACCTAAAAGTCTAGAAAGTCAAGTGGTTGGACATGAACCTTTCAATAGCAAAACGTTAGTGCGATAAACTTCTTTCATTATACAATATCTCATTTAGTTTAGAGTATAGAATTAGTGCCAATTCTCTCGAGAATATAAATTAATTTTGGCTCGAATATTTTAGTACTTGTTCCTAGAATCCATTACTCAACATGTGTATCAATTTAAACTATTTCTAATACATAGTTGTCTTGGTCAAGGATTTCTCGAGTAATGACTCCTACAAGTGGCCCTGAGATTTTTGCTCGATTTTCAGGAGTGGTAAATCCTTCATTAATTCTTTCAACTACTTTCATTTACTTTACGTTGTACCTAATATCCATCCTATAGGTGGTCTTGTAGGGACTCCAGAGATTGGAATCAAAGTGCAACGCTGAGTAAACAAAGTACATTGGAGATCTCTGTTAGGATTCGTGGACACCTAAATTCGGAAAACATCCACGAATCCCTTCCAAGGACCCGAGTAAATGATTAAGAAGATCTAAGGTTTATAGAATTACCTCTGTTCGGCGTAATCGAGATCCTTCGATTCTGATTGTGCTATTGTACATGCAACTCGAACGATCACTAGACGCTGTAGTGTGCGAACATCCTCTATCGGATACACACGGCGAACTAACTCGTTACCCCGAGAGTGCTAGCACCTAGGGTTTAAGTGGGTTTTTTTCTAGTGAATTAAGGCACGAATATTCTCAATAGAACGGGGCTTTTGAGAAGACGGCTAGGGTTTTCTTAAAAACCCCCGAACCTCTTAGAGTTCAACTTTGATAATATCTTATCATATTTTAATTTTAATTCAAATTAAATTAAAACTGATATGATAAGATTCTGCCATTATTTCGGTAATTTAACTAATTAATTTATCGAGTCAGATTCTTATAATCTGGACATTATCCAAATACATCGAATGTGAATATATTTCTAGATTCATTGTACATGGTAAATTTTCTAATTTCAATTAACATAGACATATTTTCAAATTCATCGAATCTGGTTACAAAAAAAATAACCTAACAAGTTTGCTTATTGTGTGACACTATAGGCTTATTTAACACTGGCAGTGTGCTTAAATCATATTTAAATGGCCCACAAGTTATAAGCAGTTTCTAGCAAAACATTATAACTATCCAGGTTAAATGAAGATCAGTGATCTCTTTGAACCAAACAACAATTATACTTAGTCATTTTGTCACACGATATCCAGATTAAGCATAAGGCACGGAGCATGTCATCATTTTTAAGCTTAATCAATTATTTCTTATTTCATAGTAGACTATTCAAACAAATGATATCAATATCTTAGATTGATATATTTGAGCACGACTATGCATTTTAACAATCTAACTTATCAAGGGGCCCATGGACATCTCTCCTATAATTGAGCGGGACAAATTCCTTCACTATCAATTATATTCCTTTCTTTGATTTATTCTATATCCAACAGTAGTCTAATTTATTATTTGGTTAAAGACAACTTTAGACAACGTCAAAATATAGAATTTATCAAGTAGGAAACTATGATGAATTTAGGTCAAATGACTTTTAATATTATTATGGCTAGAAAGTACTTATGACATGTTCTATGAAGTACTCTCATAGTGGGTCATGTCCAATACAATGTTCTCTAACATTTATTTATGTTTTGACTTGATATCACAAATATCCATGACCAGTAAAACATAGCCATCAAATCACAAATATACTAATCTTAATTTTATTATTGTTCTAATAATAATAATCGATCAGGGACAGTTTTAGAATAGTCATTGTATTCATTATTAGGTTTTACTATCAAGTTACGTATTTGATGACCACAAAACAAAATGCACTATTCATGAAAAGGAAAACATTATATTATTATATAAAACATAACGACAATAGCATAAGTACAAATTGACTCTAGGGCATATCCCTAATAGTCTCCCACTTGCACTAAGACCAATTTGGCATAAGTCGTAATCCCATTGATCTAGTATGACTATCATGTTTAGACGATATGAGAGGCTTTGTCAGTAGATTTGCAATATTGTCATCAGTTGATACATTGCATACTTTGACATCTCCTCTATCAACAATTTCTCGAATGAGATGAAAACGTCTAAGTATATGTTTGGATCGCTGATGTGATCTTAGTTCCTTAGCTTGTGCAATGGCTCCATTGTTGTCACAATAGAGATCCACTGGGTTCACAATACTAGGAACTACATCTAGTTCTGTAATGAACTTTTTAATCCAAAGAGCTTCTTTAGTTGCAGTTGAGGCAGCTACATACTTAGCTTCTGTAGTAGAATCGGCCACGATGTCTTACTCTGAACTTTTCCAACTTACAACACCTCCATTCAAACAAAATAGAAAATTTGATTGCGATATGTAATCATCTATGTTGGACTGAAAACTAGCATCAGTGTAATCATTTACAACTAGCTCGCCTTCTTGTCCTCAATAAACTATGAACATATCTTTAGTTCTTCTTAAGTACTTCAGTATGTTCTTAACAACAGTGTAGTGTACCTCTCTAGGATTTGACTAGAACCTACTTATCATGCTCAATGCATATGATACATCAGGTTGAGTACATAACATGGCATACATGATAGACCCTATAACGGAAGCGTATGGTATCTTGTTCATGCGTTCTTCTTCATCCTTCATAGAAGGACTTTGAGTTTTGCTGAGCTTAATGCCATGTGACATTGGCAAGAATTCTCTTTTAGAGTCTTGCATACTAAACCTTTTCAGTACCTTGTCAACGTATGCACTTTAACTTAGTCTAATTAGCTTTCTAGATCTATCTCTATAGATCCTTATACCTAGAATATAGGCAGCTTCACCTAAATCTTTCATTGAGAAACAATTTCCCAATCATGTCTTTACACTTTGTAGAGTTGGGATGTCGTTTGCAATGAGTAAGATGTCATCAACATAAAGTACCAAAAAGATTATTGCATTCCCACTTGTTTTCTTATAGACATAAGGCTCATCTTCATTTTTCATAAAGTTTAATTCTTTAATTACTTCATCAAAATGAAGATTCCAGCTTCGAGATGCTTGCTTCAATCCATAAATAGATCTTTGAAGCTTGCACACTTTATTAGAATTCAAAGGATCATCAAAACCTTCAGGTTGTGTCATGTACACATCCTTGAGTAAGTTTCCATTGAGAAATGTGGTTTTGCCATCCATTTGCCAAATCTCATAATCATAATTTGCTGCTATGGCAAGGAGAATTCTAATAGATTTAAGCATTACAATTGGTGAAAAGGTTTCATCATAGTCTATACCATGAGTTTGTCTATAACCTTTTGCTACCAATCGTGCTTTGTAAGTATGCACATTTCCCTCCATGTTTGTTTTCTTTTTGAAAACCCATTTACACCCAATGGTTTTTTAACCTTTAGGTGGATTAACCAAAGTCTAAACTTGGTTATCATACATGGATTGCATCTCAGACTTCGTAGTCTCTAACCATTTTCCAGAGTCAAAACTCTTAATGGTTTCTAGATGGGAAATGGGCTCATCATTAACCATAAGCTCCGCATTGTGATCGTCAGTGGTGACGAATCCATATCTCCCAAGCTATTGACGAACCCTATATGATCTTCGAGGTCCTTGTTCTATAGAAGTAGGCTCATCTTGGACTTGTGAGCCATCTAATCGAGGTTCATTATTTAGTTTAAGTACTAATTATAGCTCTTGAATCTCATCAAGATGTATTTTACTCCCATTGATTCTTTTGGAAATAAATTCCTTTTCAAGAAAGAATCCATTTCGAGCAACAATTACTCTATTTTCTTTTGGGAGATAAAATTGATATCCTTTAGTTTCTTTAGGATACCCTACAAATATGCATTTATTCAATTTAGGTGCAAGTTTATAAGATAATAAATGCTTTACATAAATTTCACAACCCCAAATATTGAGAAATGACAAACTAAGTTATCTCCCAGTCGATATCTCATATGGCATTTTCTGAACCGATTTAGATGGAACTCGATTTAGTGTGAATGTAGCAGTCTCTAGGGTATAACCCTAAAAGGAGATTAGAAGATTAGTTTGACTCATCATTGATCGAACCATATCTAATAAAGTATGATTTCTCCGTTCAGATACACCATTCCATTGAGATGTTCCAAGTGGAGTTTATTGGGAGATAATTCCACAATTTTTAAGATTCTCGTCAAACTCGTGACTTAAATATTCACCACCTCGATCTGATTGAAGTGTTTTGATACTTTTGCCAAGCTGATTTTGTACTTCATTTTGAAATGCTTTGAATTTCTGGAACAATTCAGATTTGTGTTTCATCAGATATAGGTAGCCATATCTGCTGAAATCTTTTATAAATGTAATGAAGTACTGAAATCCTCCTCTAGCATGTGAGTTCATTAGTCCACATACATCAGTATGTATTAGGCCTAATAAACCAGTTGCCTTTTCATGTTGTCTCTTAAAAGGTGCTTTAGTCATTTTGCCTAATAAACAAGAATCACATGTTTCGTAAGATTTCAAATCGAACGATTTTAGAAGCCCATCATTACGAAGCCTTGTTATGCATTTCTCATTTATATGGCCCAAACAACAATGCTAAAAGTAATTCTAATTTAAATCATTGAATTTTAATCTCTTAGTATTAATATTATAGATAGACTTGTTTGAAGATCCACGAAGATTGAGAATATAGAGCCCATTTGATAATAAGGCATCTCCATAAAAAAATGCCATTTTTATTAATGGAGCAAATGTTATTCCTAATAACAAATTGAAGACCTTCTAAATCCAAATGAGAAACCGAAATAATATTCCTACTCATAGCAGGAATATAAAAACAATTATTCAGTTCTAAAACAAGCCCACTGGGCAATATTAATTCAAAAGTTCCTATAGCTACTGCAGCAACTTTTGCTCCATTCGCAACTCGTAGGTCCACCTCACCTTTTGCCAAGGCTCTACTCCTTTTTAAACCCTTCACATTTACATAAATATGAGATCCACATCCGGTATCCAATACCCATGAATCAAAAGTAGATAAATTAATTTATATAACATAAATACTTGAAGCGGTAGTCTCACTGTCCTTCTTTTTCTTTGCTTCCAAATAGAGCTTGCAATTTCTTAACCAATGTTCTTGTTCTCCACAATGGTGGCAAGCTCCCTCATTTGGTATCTTGGCCTTAGGTTTGGGCTTGAAATTGAACTTTGCCTTGTCCTTTCACTTACTAGCCATGACTTTACCCTTTTAGTTGTTCTTTTTCCCTTTCTCTTTCCCTTTTTGAACCATTAGAACACTAGGAGTATTCTTTTTAATGTTCAGTTCAGCTTGTTTTAGTATCCCATGCAATTCAGTAATGGATTTCTCCATATTATGCATGTTAAAATTCATGACAAACTGGTCATACTTATGAGGTAATGAGCCCAAGATCAAATCCGTGGCCATGTTATAATTAATAGGAGCACCAAGCTTATCAAGATGATCAATATAGCCCTTCATTCTAAGGACATGAGCGCTTACCGAAGTGCTAGAAACCATTTTACATGCATTTAACACCTTGTAAGTTTCAAGTCTCTCTTGTCATGCTTACTTTTGGAACAATTCCTTGAGATGCACAATCATGTCATATGCCTCTGCTTCTTTAAACTGTTTTTGAAGTTCAGAGTTCATGGTTGCTAGCATGAGGTAAGTAACATTATTGGAGTCATTTTTGTGCTTACTATAAGCATCTTTTTCAGATTTTGAGGCGTTATTTGTTGGAGCAGGGGGAATTTTTTGCTAGCTTGATACAAGAGTGGTATAAACAAGCAAAAATTTTGGAATTTTTTTGAAGTTCAAAAATGTTTTGGAAATAGTGATCTTAGGAGGTTTTTAAGGTGTGATTATGAAGTCCAAGTACTTAAGGTAACTGTGGAGGTTAATGGTGTTCAGTCCATAGCTAAACAAGGTCCATTTTGTAGAGGTTTGAAGGTGTTTTTTTGGCCTAGGATTTGAGAGACAAAACTGGAATTTTTCTGATTTTCATTGTTGTTCAAAGCTTTGAAGGTTGATGATTTTTTTTGGGTGCAGAATTTCTACATTTCTCCAGCTCGATTTGCAACTGGTTTTGAGGGATGTTTTAAGGTCTTTCAAAGGTGATTTTCCAGCCTTCTTTCCGAAGAAAAATAGAGGAGGTTCTTGCTAAATTGATGGGGGAAAAATAGCTTCAATTACAGCTTAGAATGCAGTGAATTGTGTAAGAAATTTTTCTAGTTTTGTGCAGTTTGTGCAATCCGAATATTGCACAGAATTTTCAGTCATCAAGCCACATGAAATGTCCATTTTTCTGGCAGCAAATGGTTAAGATTTTTGGCTGAATTTTTTGAAAGCTGGTCTGCAAGAATTCTAGAAAATTTCCAGATTTTCTTCATTAAAAATATGAACAACATGAAGGTAAGTTTGAATGTTCTACCATGGTGATTTATTTCTCTTAGGATCCCTTCCTAACCTCTCTCCTATTTTTGGCATATCCTCTAACTTTCAAGAGATTTTCAAAATTCAAGGCTAAAGAATTATCATAGAATTTTTGGAATTAAAAGAAAAGATTTAATGGATTTTGGTTTATTTAAATTATGAAGATGTTAGGACAAAGTTAGAGGTAATAAAAAGGATAAGAATTCCTCTAGAATTCTTTTTAGGACATGATTATATGATCAAGACATTCTTTTCTTGTCTCTTCTAAGACAACATTCCTATCTTTAAGGGATGTAAGAAAACAAAAATTCAAACATAATTAAGATAATCATGAATAAAACTTAAATGATGGGATTTGAACTCAAGACCTTAAAGATTAATCACAAATCTCTAACCACTTAACCACAACAACTTTTGTGCTTATTTTCTCACTCAAATATTCTTCTTATCTAAACCTCAAGCCATCTTCCTATTTTGTCCTCAAGCAAAATTACCATTTTACCCTTCCTTCTCAATAAGCATAGTTAAGCCATCTAACCTATAAATCATAATTCTAATGCACATAAAATCATTCAAAAAAATATATTTTTATACAGAATAATATGATATGTATCCCCGCCCCCTTACCCTAAGGTTAGCTTTAGGTGGGGTTTCACATCCTCCCCTCCTTATAAGAATTTTATCTCAGATCGGGATACCTTCACTTTACCCACTCTTCTGTTTCTCATGTGGCATCTCACGTGCCATGATGCTCCTACTATACCTTTACCATCGGAATCTACCTGTTTCGAAGAGTCTGGATACTTCGGTCTAGAATTTTCACAGTTTTCTCCACATAGTTTAGGTCGGGTTGCAACACTAACGGCTCATCATTCAAAACATGTCTGAGATTGGCATTGTACTTCTTCAGTTGAGACACATGAAATACATTGTGAACCCCCGTCAACCCATCTGGCAAATCCAATCGATACGCCATTAGCCCAATTCTCTCCTTTATCAGAAACGGTCCCAAATACCTCGGATTCAGTTTTCCACCTTTCGGATGCTTTAGAATTCCTCTATTTGGTGTTAATCTTAGGAACACACTATCCCCTACCTGAAATTCTAACTCTCTTCGCCTATTGTCTGCATAGCTCTTTTGTCAGCTTTGCGCTGCTTTCAACTTTTCCCTGATCAGCTTGACCTTATCCAACATTTCCTGAACACAGACTTCTCCAAACTTGCTTATGTGGCCGTCCTCCGGCCAACTCCAGTATAAAGGTACTTGACACTTACGTCCATATAACGCTTCATATGGAGCCATTCCAATCGAAGATTGATAGCTATTATTGTACACCAACTCTACATACAGTACACATTCGATCCACTTATTCCTGAAATCCATTATATAGGCTCTGAACATATCGTCTAATATCTAAATAACCCTTTCTGACTGACCATCGGTTTGCAGATGCACCATTGTACTGAACTTTAAACTAGAACCCATTGATTCTTGAAACTTACCCCAAAATCGGGAAGTAAATCTCAGGTCTCGGTCGGATACAATACTTGAAGGTACTCCGTGCAGTCTGACTATTTCTTGCACATAGGTCTGAGCTAGCTTCTCCATTGAATCCCTTTCATTCACCGGTATGAAATGCGCTGACTTGGCCAATCGATACACCACTACTCATATGGCGTCCTTTTGGGTCCTTGCCATAGGGAGTCCGGCAACGAAGTCCATGGTCACCTCTTCCCATTTTCATTCAAGTACTGGTAATGGTTGTAACAATCCTGCTGACTTTTTGTGCTCCACTTTGACTTTCTGATGATTAGACATGTTGAGACATACATAACCATGTTCCTCTTCATCCTGGGCCACCAATAAGCCCTTTTCAAGTCTTGATAACATCTTCACCTCTCCCGAATGAATTGCATACTTGCTGTTATGCGCCTCCACCAAAATCTTATCCTTCAACTAGTGCCGTTCATGCTTGCTTCCTCCGGTTCTGCCAATGGTGGTTGGCAAGGTGCTTGTTGTGTTGTTGCTTCTGGAAAGGTCTCGGTGGTTGCCTTGGTGGCAGGAAAGGTCTTTGTACCATCCTGTTGCGATCCTCATTCTCAGTCCAGGTAGCTGCGTCCACGGCCCCCAAATAGGTCGTTGGTGGAGAAGGTGTCAACGCCCTTCTTAAATCCTGCCTTAAACTCTTGACAAATTGTCTCGTCCGGTTCTGCTCGGTATCTACCAGCCTCTTGTAGTATTTCGACAGCTGAGTAAAACGTGTTGCGTATTGTGCCACCATCATACCTCCTTACTTTAGATTCTAGAACTCGTCTTCCCTTTTCTCTACTATCCACGAGGGATATATTCAGCTCAGAATGCCTCCATGAAATTGGCCCATGTCTAGTCTTGATCAATCATCTCCCAGTCATCTTAGACCCATTGTCACCATGCCCGAGCTGGACCCCTTAATCGGAATACAACAAACTTCACCATTCTCTTTTCAATGTAATGAAGAGTAGTAAATATGTCCTCCATCTATTCTACCCATTGTTCAGCTTTCTGATCCTACTTAGCTTCTCCCAAGAAGAAGGGAGGTTGAAATTTCAAGAACCTCTCCAAGGCTTTGTCTTCCCCCTTTGGATTCCTTCGCTCATTCAGAGTTTGCAGAATCTCTGTCATTTTGTTAAATGCTTGCCCCATTATCACGCTGGACCGGTTCTTCTAACCCCACTTCTAGTTCCAGTTTGTTCTCATCCCCCCGGTTGGGTGACGACATTTGAGTTGTCTTAAACTCTGGTGTCATAGGCTCAGCTTCAGAAACCATTCTTCTAGATGTGGCTGCATGATGCCGGGTGCCATTCTAAACCATGCCCCAGATAATAAAGTTTAAAATATTTCAATTGAGCATGCATTCATATTCAGGTTTAAGTAAAAGAAAATCAGATGCATATTTTTGGGTAAAGAATTGCATGTAAATTTTTCTCAAAATTTAGAGTACTCCAGGTACTCTTATTTGCATAAATTTTGAAATAAAGCAGTAAACATGAATAGAATCCTTAGCACAGAAGGTTTATTGAAAGCGGTAAATAAGACGTCCTATGCATAGCAATACTTAGTCTTTCTAATCCTCATCAGAGTCTTCAAAGTCGGCATCATACAACCATTCCCCAGAATTCCTAGAGAAATATATCCTAGCCTCATTCACAAACCCATGATCCATTGGCTCCTTCTCGGATCTCCTAGAACTCTCTCCGGTTTCAACCTGGTTGGGTGGGGTTACGAAGGAAGGTATAGATGAAGATTCATAGTCTATCTCCCTCAGATCATCACTATCAGCAGTCAAATCTATTATGGGACTAGGAGGGAGGGGAACATATTCCATATCAATTTCCTCGTCTTCATTATCAGTAACTAAATCTATTACAAGTATTGGGGGCGGCTCAATAATCTGGACCTCATCATCACTGCTCTCATCCAGGGGTATGATTAGCTGAGGTATGGGCTGCGGTGTAGGTTGAGGCACTGGTAAATCTTCCGGGTGGATAGGGATGGGAGGATGCCATTCCCGCCATTTCCTTGCAGTTCTAATCATTCTAACCGTCCTATAGCATAAACAAGACAGGTTAGTCAAAAGATTTAACCTTAATAAAATAAAACATATATTATCAATAATTGCCTAAACCTAGGCTTTAATACCACTTGTAACACCCCACTACCTAAGCCCATCAGGGGCGGGGATGTTGCCCCATCCATAGGACAATGGGTCTTTATAACTAGGTTACATGAAATAAAATAAAAAAAAACTTTAAAATTAAACTTATTACAACCCAACAATACATGAACATATCTAAAATAAATTGTTTGCTACAATCTCTCCAAAAATAATACATAAGAAAAATAACAGAGTGTCTTCAAAATCATAGGCAACAATCTAGCTAATGATCTTCACAACAGGATTGACCTGAAAACATGGTATAAAATGTGGTGAGATAAAAATCTCAGTAAGCCTGTGTGTGCTTTGAGTGTTTCAGGTAAAACAGTTCATGTATGCAAGTTGTAAAAAATTCATAAGAGAAAGTACTGGCGAGCATTAAATAAATGTTAAAAATGAAGAGTGGGGTTTTGCTTTCCAAATCATACATGTGAACATTAAATACAACCACCGAAAGAGGTAGCATTTATCTCTTTCCTAGAGGGGTTTTCATTGAAAATTGAAAAACTTATCTATGAGTATTTATCTCTTTCCGTTGTTTTCTTTTTCTTGAACAATGATGATTTTAATTCTTTAATTGTATTTAGATATTATTCTTAGATTTATGATTTTGAATTAATTTAGGTCTTCGATTAATTAATTACTTTCTTTGGTGTTTGATTACTTGATTTTATTTGATGGAATTAAATTTAGATCTAATGGACTTGAGAAACGAAGTTAGTTTGAGTTTAATTTAATCAATTCTTCATATTTGTTAAATCTTAATGGACTTGAGAAACGAAGTTAAGATTAAAGAACCTATGTAATCAAAGATTAATTAATTTCCATAGATCATTGGGTTATTGGCTAATTTCATGTTTATTATCACCTAGAGTACAAGGATAATTTTAAAAAAAAAATTGAGTTTAAAGCATCTTTTGGTTATTTTAGTGCAATTGGGAAATTTGCTAATTTAATTAAGAGATAGTAATTCTATGGATTGGGAAAGAAGTGGAGTTCATGTAAGTAGGTTCATGACTTAGAAAATGATTGAATTTTACTTTATATTCCTTCATGATGCTAAGAAAATAATTGGTTATGATAAGTATTAAATAATTCATGTCATGCTTTTGAGAATAATTATTTGATTACATGTTTTTCTCTCCATGAGTTTTATACATACATACATATTATTTTTATTTTTATGTTGATTTCTTTATTAATTTAGTTGATAGGTTAAAGAATGAATGAAAAGTGATTAGTGTGTACTTGTTCCTTTGAGGATTGATACTCGTTAATTCCCTATACTATGCTTGCGATGAGTATACTTGCTCGTATGTGTGTTTTGGGATTAATATTTTAATTAAAAATTGACTAATGGATGGATTTAAAATTGATGATTGTTATGCACTCAAAATTTACGCATCACATATAGATAAGCAAAAGGACATAAAGTGTGTCCCACTTATTTTACAAACCTTGTTTTGTGTTAATGAAGTTATGGTGTACTGAGAAATGTTCTATGAATCCTTTTGGTTTCTTTGAACGAGAATGTGATTTTTTTGAGAAAGAAATTACATCATGATATGTTATATTTGAATGAAAATGTAGATTTTCATTATTCTAATTAGTTATAGTAAGTGACTGTTTCCTAAAGTACAACAATGAGGTTGAGGAGCCTTTATGTTTCTTGAACAAGCTATCGTTTTCCTAAATGAGAAATGGTTTGTCTGAACGGGAAATTATTGGAAACATTAGAAAATAATATTTTCTATAAGGACTTTTGGGTCACTTAGATTTTGAATAGTTCTTAAGCATAAATGTATATCTGAAAGGCGTTCTTCTCATTAATTATGAGACGAAATCATATTTTATTCTGGGAAAGCATAAATATTCCTTTTTATAGAAAGGATTTTTGGGAAATGTGAATTATGGAATTATAATTGGAATTACTTGAATTTAAATCTTCTTTTAGAATTAGAATTCTGGAATTCCTGAATAAAAACCCTTTGGAATTAGGTATATGTCAAATGAAAAAAAAAAGCCCTTGAAAATGTGTTTTATCAAACAAAAAGGACGTCTTATCCTTTTTCGTTATGGTTTGGAAAACAATCTCTCGGTAAAAGATTAACATTTGGAAAATGATATTTTGGCCCCAAAAAATGTTTCATTTATATTTCTTTGGGAATGGAATATTGGATTGGCCTTGTGAGCCAATGGAATTGGACTGTTGTTGTGAACCAGTGGAAACTCTAAGTATTCAATAGGGGCTATGACCTTTGTACTAGCTCGCGTTAGAGATGGACAACCCCAAGTAACTCGGTTCTAGTTATAGGGATTGTCTTACTCCAAACGAGGCAATAGGATATTGGAATTATCTGGTTCCCCAGCTAGCAATATCCCAATGCTTAAGAACCTATTGATTTGTTGATCTTGAGTGAGCCCAATTTGTGATCAACCCTTGTCAATCTCGTGGTGAGAGGAGTATAGAGTGGGGACCTATACTACTGCAAGTAAAAAGAATTGGTACAAATTATGATAGATTGTGATGATAATCTTACCACTTTGACAATGCACAGTTGAGTACTGTAGGCTTATTCCTTAGCATAACAAGATTGTGATGTTGGAGGTGAAGCCTTGTGCGTTTTGTTCGTAGGTCAACTTTTTATTGACAGGGAAGCCTGCATTTCTTAAAATATGGGGCAATGATCTTATGACTATTTCCTAGCAAACCTTTGAAGAACAAAGCATCAAAGACCCACAAGAAATATAACAATACCTACTATAAATTCACCCAAATATCCTTAACACAACAAAGAAAATCGAGAATAAGAGAAGTAGAACTATAGGCACCCAAGCAATGGAATTCAAGATAAAACCTTAAAAGAACAAAGTAACTAAGTCCCAATTAAAAGAAACCAAATTGGATTATTCAAAGATTTTTGAGACTTAAACATTGGGAGGACAAAACTCTAAGCAAGGTCTTGAACAAGATGAACAAGGAGGTTAAATATCTCAAAGCTCTCTTTCACGATTTGAAATAATGTAAGATGAATTATCTTGTCAAATCACAAAAGATGTATTTATACTACCTTTGCCCTAGCTAAGCGACTACTAAGGCCCCAAGACTATTTAAGGATTAAAAATTCTTTACAAAGTATTAAAATAGAGGGAATGTGGAGAAAATAGTAAAAATTAACAAAATAAGGTGGCCTTCCAGATTAGACCCGGCGCCAGGATCAAGTGCTGGACTTGACACCAGGTCAGCGTTGGAATTGCAGTGTTTTCTAGGCCAAACGCACCTAGCACCAGGTATGCCTATTGGGGCCGGCGGCAGGTGTAATCTAGTAGCTGGATTTCAACATTTTCTCCCTCATTTGCTCCCTCTTTTAGTGCAAGTATGGGCTGTTGTTGGGATTTCTCTTAGATGTTCATCAAATTGAGTTCTCGATTGCCTTTATCATTCTTCCAAATCTTTTCCATCATCAAGTATAGTTATAGGAGCAATTGGATATCGCCTTGGAGTCTCTTGGTCCTTGGTGTTGTTATTGGCCCCAACATTATCGCTCCCCCTTCTTGAGTTTGAATTGCTTAGTTAGCTTAGTTGGCTTGATTCCTATCATTTCCTCCTTCTTGAAGTTGATTTTTCCACGAATCATCATTTACATCTAAAGGAGTTGAGTTGATAACATTAAATGTAGTACTGACTTTATACTTACCCTTTTTATATTGGATGACATAAGGAAATGTCCCAATGAACTCCATCCACCTTGCATGCCTTTTCTTCAAGTTTTGTTGGTTTTTGAGGTGCTTAAAGGTTTCATGGTTGGTGTGGATCACAAACTCTCTTGATAATAGGTGGTGTTGCCAATATTCTAAGGTCCTTACAAAGGCAAAAAGATCTGTCATAGGTGAAATAATTGGTGGCTGCTCAGATAATTTCTCATTGAAATAGGCAATAGATTTTCGATCTTGGGTTAAAACCGCACCTATCCCCACCCACTTGCATCACACTCTATTTCAAATGCTTTTTAAAATTTAGGTAGGATGAGAATTAGAGCTTGGCTCAATTTGTCTTTAAGGGTTTGAAAGGCTTGTTGTTGGATTTCCTCCCACTTAAATCCCATATTTTTCTTCACCACTTCGGTTAGAGGGGTTGCTAGGGTACTAAAGCTTTTTATGAATCTCCTATAGAAACTAGCTAGGCCATGGAAGCTTCGAACTTGGGTTTAGGAGTGGGCTAATCTTGGATGGCTTTCACTTTTTCCTCATCAACCTCAATCCCCTTAGCACTCACAATATACCCAAGAAATGTAATCATCTCCAAACAAAAAGAGCAATTTTCCAAGTTAGTGTACACTCTTTCCCTTCTAAGAGCAACAAGCACACATTGAAGATAATTTAAATGATCTACATATGATTTGCTATAAATTAAAATGCCAACAAAATGCACAAAAATAAATTTTCTAATGAATTCTCTTAAAACAGGATGCATTAAATGCATAAAAGTACTAGAAGCATTAGACAACCCAAAAGGCATGGTGAGCCACTAATACAATCCTTGTTTGATTTTGAAAGCTGTTTTCCATTCATCATTTCCCCTAATCCTAATTTAGTGATAATTGAATTTCGAATCGATTTTAGAGAAAATGCATGCACCAAACAATTCATCAAGCAAGTCATCTAGCCTAAGAATGGGATAGAGATACTTAACCATCACATTATTGATGGCACGACAATCTACACACAAGCACCAAGCCTCATCTTTCTTGGGAACCAAGAGAACCAGAACCACATAAGGACTTAGGCTCTCTCTCACATGTCCCTTCTCAAGTAATTTTTCCACTTGCTTTTGTAATTTTTTAGCCTCCTCATGATTAGTTCTATAGGCCAGTTGATTGGGGATGAAGGTTCCAGGCACAAAGTCTATTTGGTGCTTGATTCCTCTTATAGATGGTAATCCTCTGGGTACCTCTGTTGGAAAAACATCATCAAATTCTTCGAGAATGGCTACAGTTTCACTTGGCAAAGAAAAGGTGGATTCATTAGTAGAAACATAAGATCTTTTACAAATAAGAAGAATAACTGGTTCTTTAGCCTCTATTACTTCTATTATCTCACTCCCTTTTGCAAAATAATTCACTCTTCTTTTACCTCCCCTCTCTTGTCCTTACTCACTCCCATCCGTGATGGTCAATGGCACTTATTTTTGCATTTTCTCCCTTAACTTTTTCTCTTTCTTCTCTTGTTCTTTTCTCTCTAACTCTTATTTTTACTTGGCATCTTGTACTCCTTTTTTCTTTTCTCTTTCCCTCATGATTTTTTGGCCTTTATTAACCTCACTTGGGGGCATGTGGGTTAGAATGAATTTGGATCCCTCATTGATAATAGAATATGTGTTCTTCCTCCTATCATGCTTTATATTCTTATCGTATTGCTAAAGTCTCCCTAAAAGTAAATAACCCGCTTGTATAGGCACCACATTACACAGTACATCATCTTTGTAGTTCTCTATCTCAAAAGACACAAAGACTTATTTTTTAACCCTCAATTCTCCACTATCATTCAACTATTATAGCTTGTAGGGCTTGGGGTGTTTAATCTATTTCATTTCCAACTCATCAACAAAGTTTGCACCAATCAGATTGGTGCAACTTCCGCTATCCACAATAGCACTACAAGGGGTCTTATTGAATAGACCTTTTGTGTAAAATATATTTTCCTTTTGTTGATGGTCTTGGTCTTCAATGGCTTAGGAGTTCAATAATCCCTTCGGACAACCAAGGAAAACACTTGGCCAACCACTTCTCCTTCATCACTTTCCTTTTCCATTTTTTTCTTCTTGGTCTCATTGGCATTGTTCTCCCTCATTTTCTTCATCAGTTGTGACTTCTCCATGGAGGTTAGTATACATAGCCCTTTTACTTGGACATTCATGAGAAGTATACCTATAGCCAGGACACTTGAAGCACTTGATTTCTCTATTTCGTTGTTATCTTTCCATGGCTTTCCCCATATTCTTGTTCCAACCTTCCATAGGTTTTTAATCTTTCCTAGGTTTCCATCCTTCCCTTGGCTTGTTGTACTCCCTTTTGAAGGGTTTAGGAGCATCCCCTTTCTTGATTGGTATCTTGTTAGTGATGTTTGAATTTTGAAATATAGGCTTAGCAAAAGTCCTCCTTTTTAGTTGCTTTTCAATCTTGGCAGCGGCATGAACCATGTCCTCAAGTTAGTTATAGGAGTCCAACTATACCAAATTAGCTATTTTCCTATTCAATCCACCCAAGAATCTAGCCCTTGTTTCCCTCAGATTCTCTTAGATTTGGACTCTTATCAATATCATCTCCATTTCCTTGTAGTAGTCCTCCATACATTTACTTCCTTGTTTAAGGGATTGAATCCTTTAGTAGAGGTCTTGGTAGTAGTGGTGTAGGATAAACTTAGCTTTTATCATGTCTTTTAACAAGTTCTAATTGCCCATGTCTTCTACTCCCATTTGCCTCCTTTGAGCGCCAACTTATTCACACCAAACCAAGGCATACTCCGAAAACCCCAATATAGCTAGCCTCACCTTGGATCTTTCACTATAAGTATGGCATTGAGAGTATATCTCCTTTTTGCTCTCCCATCCAAAATAGGCTTTGTGATCACTCTTCCTATAGAATTTTGGTGGCTTCAACTTAACATTGTTCAACTCCCTATCCTCATTATTTCCTTCTCTTTTACCTTCTCTATTGCCCAATCCTCTATTGAATTCCCTATAGGCATCACCATGTTGCCCTTCATACCATTCATCAAACCCATCAAATTCTTTTTCCAACCCTCTTAGATTGTTTACTCTATTCCTTCCTTAACGTCTACTCTTCCTCCTCTCATACCATGCCTACCCCCTCTCATGGGAGCTTGTTGGAATCCACCAATAGAGTGCGCATCCCACTCTTCAACTTATTAAACATTCAATGGAGGAGTACGGGCATCGTCATCCCTCGTTCTAGGGTTAGGGGGTTCAAATCTCTCTTGACGTCTTCTTTGTGTAATGGTAGAAGAGGTACCAAGTTGATTCCTCAACCCTGTTAGCTCCCCTATCATGTGTTGAAACTCATTTTGCACAGTTCTTATCATAGCTTGCAAATCATCTCGCAAAGCCCTAGCTTTAAGTGGTTCTTTTTATGGTCTCCTAAGACCATTTGGCTTAGGTCTAGAAAGTTCTTGTTCATGGGCCATGGCAATAAAATTAATCAATGAGTTATACCTGCAAAAGAGATTAATAAAAAAGAAGTAGTTCCCCTCTTCAATCCCTTTGCGTGTTTACTCTCAATAGTTTTGACTTTACACTTGTGTTTAACCTCTTTAGCTCTTTTGAAGATAGTCTCTCACTTTTGCCTTTTTCTCAACACTCAACCTTCTTGCTCAATCCAATCCACTCCAATAGCCAAAGATTTAGGCCAACTAAGTAAATCAACAAAATTCATTGGATTTTTCAATTATGGGGTCTTATGGGAATTTTAACAAACACTTGGGCACTCTAAGAAAACAAGTTTTCCATGCAAGAATTGCAAAGAGCAAGAACTTAAATAGTGCAAGTATAATCACTAAAACACAAGGAAGCAATTTTAAACAAGAAACTAACAAGAATTACCAAGAACAAGAAACAAGAAAAACTAGTAGATAGGAATAGGAAGAATAAGACTACCACAAATGTGCAATAGTAAAGATGAGTTCAATGAGTATGGATTTCAATAATACAGTGATATATCAAATCCCAACATCCCAAGGAATGAAAATTAAAAGTCAAAACCCATAACTATAGCCACAAATATCCTTATAGAACATTTATCAAACACCTTGGTTACAATCCCATCACTTAAGAACAACTAATATTTTTACCCATATTCAAGCCCATTTTCACCACAAACACAAGATAAATTTGTTCCTAAGGATTATAATAACATCAGGGAGTAATTTTCTCCACGAAAACTTAAGATATAGCAAAGATTTCATGACTTTTTTGTAGTATGTTTTTGAGTTTCGGGATTCCCCTATTTTTTTCTTTAACTTGTAGGGCTCTTTTTCTTGATGTCAAGCTTTGATTGAGATCAAGGCATTCCTTGCTCTGATAACAAGCTCTTTGATATGATCTTGTGTTAGCACATTTGTAGAATAGTGGAAAACAAATGGGTAGAATCCTTGGCTAAACAAGTATAATCCTAACAGTGAAAAATTTGTAGCAAAAAAAAAAAAGAAAGAAAACTAACTATTCCCTAGCAAACCTTTGAAGAACAAAGCATCAAAGACCCACAAGAAATATAGCAAGACCTACTATAAATTCACCCAAATATCCTTGGCACAACAAAGAAAATCAAGAATAAGAGAAGTAGAACTATAGGCATCCAAGCAATGGAATTTAAGATAAAACCTTAGAAGAACAAAGCAATTAAGACCCAATCAAGAGAAACTAAATTGGATTATCCAAAAATTTTAGAGACTCATACATAAGGAAGACTAAACCCTAAGTAAGGTCTTGAACAAGATGGACAAGGAGGTTAAACCTCTTAAAGCTTTCTTTCACAATTTGAAATAATGTAAGATGAATTATCTTATCAAATCACAAAAGATGTATTTATATTATCCTAACCCTAGCTAAGTGACTACTAAGGCCCCAAGACAATTTAAGGGCTTAAAAAGTCTTTACAAAGTGTTTAAAATATAGAGAATGTGGAGAAAATAGTAAAAATTGGCAAAACAGGGTGTCTCTCCTGACTGGACCCGGCGCCAGGATAAGGTGATGGAACTAGCACCAGGTTAGTGCTGGAATTCCAACATTCGCCTGGCCAAATGCACCTGATGCCAAGTATGCCTACTGGGGCTGGCGCCAAGTGTAATATGGTAGTTGGATGTCAGTGTTTTCTCCCTTATGTGCTCTCTCTTTTGGTGCAGGCATGGGCTGTTGTTGGGATTTCTCTTGGATGTTCATCAAATTGAGTTCTTAGCTACTTTCATCATTCTTCCAAATCTTTTCTATCATCAAGTATAGTTGTAGGTGTAATTGGATAAAGCCTTGGAGCCTCTTGGTCCTTGATCTTGTCATTGGCCCCTATATTATCACTCCCCATTCTTGAGTTTGAACTACTTAGTTAGCTTGATTCCTATCAGGCATGGATCTTAATAAAGTTTGATTTTCCAAATGTGCCTAAGATTTTAAATAATTCTTGGGGAAGGCTTTCTTCTAGTTATCAATGGAACTATTTTCAGTGGAAAATACAATGCTTTCCCACAACGGTTTTATGAAACAAAAATTGATGATACTTTTGTCTGTTTGATTTATAAAACTCAGCACACACGAGGCTCACTGAGTGATTTTCACTCACACGTGTGTCATTTCTTCTTAAAAATTTTAGGAATCCAAGGCGCAGGGGAAGGCGGTAGACTCCCAGAGGCTCGTGCTATATCTCGAATCTATTGTGCTTTAAATATAGTATTAGGAGACAAACTCCATGTGTTTTCTTCTATTTAATAAAATGTATTTTGAGCAAATTTCTACATATTTGATAAGGGCTAAAATCACCATTATTTTCCTAATTATTTAAGATTGTTTTGAGATATATTTGTTGTAATAACTAGGTATATTCCTTCGTATTTGACATTTTGTTTGTAAAAAGTATTTTTGGAAAATTTGTACAGATTTGAGTTAAATTTGAGTAAAATTGGATAAATTCTAGAATGCACCTGGGGCTAAACCTAGCCAATGGACTAGGCACCAAGTCCATTCTGGTCAAGCAGAGGAAATAGAGAAAATTTCAGGAAGAAAACAGAACAGACCTAGCGCCAGGTGTGTTGACTTGACCCAGCACTAGGTCCATTCTGGACAACTAGAGGAAAACTGAGAAAAATTATGAGGAAGAGCAAATTACACCTAGTGCCAGGTGGGTCAACTGCATTTGGCGCCAAGCCCGTTCTGGAAGGTGAAAATCTTGTGTACAAATTTAGGAATTTTCCAATGATTTTAGTATTTTCTGGATCCTACCCAGCCAAGACTTCACAAACTGCTAATTTAGCATCTATAAGGCCTATAAAAGCAAGATAAAACACAAGGAATAGTGTGCGGAGGTGGACCCAAGAAGCTAAAATTCAAAACACTTATTGAATGAAGAATTCACCAAATTAAGGAGCACTCCAAAAAAAGTGGCTTTTGGCAACGATTTTATTTACAACATAGCAAAATTTGCGGTGAAAGCTTGGTTTTTACCACACTTTTGAATTCTGTGGCATACAAACTTTTTTTGTAACACTTTATTTTGTCATAGTTATGTTTCTGTAGATAAAAGTTTTTTTTTTTTTTTTACCACCGATTTAAAAATTGTGGGTAAAAATAATTTTTTACCACAGAGATTTGAAATTGTGGGTAAATAAATTTTATTACCCACAGTTTTACTAAACTATGGAAAAATCATATTTTTTCTTATTTTATCAAATATATATTAAAAAATGTCAATATAAAATGGAAGTTTTCATTAGATACCATGGTTGAGGTAATTGTATATATTCAAGTGGTTGTGTGTTCAAATCTTGATATTATTTTTTATTAATTTTTATATAGATTTTTTGACTAATTAAATAGTTTTTAAAAATATTTTTCTAGATATTATGCTATATTATGTGTCGAAATATATCCGATTACCTTCAAATTTTGTCATAACACTTTTCTTAATAATTTTAACAAATCTAACGGTTGGATCATTAATTTGATATGCATATTTTTGTAAATGCGTTAGGTTTTGGATATCTTTCTAAATAGTATGCTACATTATGTGCCAAAATATATGCGACTACCTTCAAATTTTGTCATAACACTTTTCTTAGCAATTTTAACAAATCTAACAATTAGATCGTTAATTTTATATGTCTATCTTTATACATGCATTAGGTTTTGGATAGTTTTTTTAGATATTATGGTAGATTATGTACCAAAAAATATCTATTTACCTTTAAATTTTGTCATAAAACTTTTCTTAGTAATTTTAACAAATCTACTGGTTGGATCATTAATTTTATATACCTATCTTTGTAAATGTGTTATGTTTTGGATATTTTTTTTTAGATATTATGCTAGATTATGTACCAAATTATATCTAATTACCTTCAAATTTTGTCATAACCCTTTTCTTAATCATTTTAATAAATCTAACGGTTGGATCATTAATTTGATATATATATATATATATATATATATATCTTTGTAAATGCGTTAGGTTTTAGATATTTTTTTAGATATCATGCTAGATTGTGTACTAAAATATATCCGATTTCTTTCAATTTTTGTCATAACACTTTTCATAGTAATTTTAACAAAACTAACAGTTGCATAATTAATTTGATACACCTATTTTTGTAAATACTTTAGGTTTTGGATTTTGTTTTTAGATATTATACTAGATTATGTACCAAATTATATCCGATTACCTTCGAATTTTTCTTAACATTTTTCTTAGTGATTTTAATAAATCTAAAAGTTGGATTATTAATTTGATATTCCTATCTTTGTAAATACGTTAGGTTTTGTATATTTTTTAGATATTATGCTAGATTGTGTACCAAAATATATGTGATTACTTTCAAATTTTTTCATTACACTTTTGATAGTAATTTTAACAAATCTAATGGTTAGATCGTTAATTTGATATGTTTATCTTTGTAAAAGCGTTATGTTTTGGATTTGTTTTAGATATTATGCTAAATTATGTACCAAAATATATTCGATTACCTTCAAATTTTGTTTTAACACTTTTCTTAGCAATTTTAACAAATCTTAGGATTGGATCGTTATTTTGATATGCCTATCTTTATAAATGCATTTGGTTTTAGATATTTTTTTTTAGATATTATGCTAGTTTATGTACCAAAATATATCTGATTACCTTCAAATTTTATCATAACACTTTTATTAGTGATTTTAACAAATCTAATAGTTGGATCATTAATTTAATGTGCCTATCATTGTAAATGTGTTACATTTTAGATATTTATCTAGATACTATAATAGATTATGTGTCAAAATATATCCGATTACATTTAAAGATAGAATATTAATTTGATACACATATCTTTGTAAATGAGTTAGGTTTTGGATATTTTTCTAGATATTATGCTCAATTGTGTCCTAAAATATGTTCGATTACCTTCAAATTTTGGCCATAACACGTTTCTTAGCAATTTTAACAAATCTAACGGTTAGATCGTTAATTTGATATGCTTATCTTTGTAAATGTGTAAGGTTTTGGATATTTTTTTTTTAGATATTATGCTAGATTATGTATTAAAATATATCTGATTACCTTCAAATTTTGTTATAACACTTTTCTTAGTGATTTAATAAATCTTACGGTTGGATCGTTAATTTGATATGTCTATGTTTGTAAATATATTAGGCTTTGGATAATTTTTAGATATTATACTAGATTATGTACCAAAGTATATCTGATTACTTTCAAATTTTGTCATAAAACTTTTCTTAGTGATTTTAACAAATGTAATGCTTGGATCATTATTTTAATATGTCTATCGTTGTAAATGCATTAGGTTTTGGATATTTTTCTAGCTATTATGTAGATTATGTGCCAAAATATATCCGATTATATTCAAATTTTGTCATAACACTTTTCCTAGTGATTTTTTTTATTGGTACCGCAGTCGCCCTTTGGTTAGGTATTGGTGCAACATTACCTACCTATTGATAACAAATCTAATGGATGGATTATTAATTTGATACACTTATCTTTACAAATGCGTTAGATTTTGGATATTTTTCTAGATATTATGCTCGATTTTGTGCCAAAATGTATTCGATTACCTTCAAATTTTATCATAACACTTTTCTTAGTAATCTTAACAAATCTAATGGTTGGATTTACAATTTTTAAATTGCAATGTTTTTTTATTTACATGGATAAAATTGATATTATTTTATATTTTACTTTAGTCTCATTGATAATAAATAATAAATGTTATTTTTTCATAAAGTACAACTATTTTTTATGTTATGATTTTAGATGTTCAAAATACAATTCATATTTAGAATTGATAGTATTTAGAAGATCTAATTAAACATTACAACTATTAGTTTGAATTTTTAGGGAAGAGAAAATTAAATAGATATGCTAATGTTGAGAAACTAAGATTATGAGATTAATTAGATATCTTTGCAAAAATCACATATTAATTTTGAGGGGTTCTAATGAATTTTTCGTAGTTCTTCGGAGCTACACATCCTCAGCAAAACAATGGCATTACCGTACTAAACCATTTCAAACCCTTGGAATTCTCTGCCTCTCTACGAAAAAGCTGGTTCATATCCAACCTAAACGCAAGTCTCGTGCCGTCGAGCAAAGCTGAAGTGGCTAGGGCTCGTAAGCCCGCCAAGCAATTTGAGTGCAAAGAGTGCAAGCCCGTGAAAAAAAAAGAGTAGTACTGGCGAGAAGCCGAGGGTTCCAAGTCTCTTGCCACTAAGAAGTGCGAGGAGGAGGTTGAGAAACGAGCGGAAGCAACCACATGCAAAGCCGAGGCCTATCGATAGTAGGAGGAGAAGGAACTTGAGAAGAATTTAAGGAAGCCTGACAAGAAGGCCAACTGTGTCTCCGTCCCCCGTACCTAAAGTGACAGAGGCGGAGCTACAAAGGAGAAGAGAGGAGGTGCAGGCTGCCAAGTAGAATAAAGTTGAGGAGTAGAAGCGGAAGCAGAGCCATACTGCGGTAGAGGAGGAATATGAAAGGATGGTTCCTACTAAAAACATAAGGATGATTCAATTATTGAAGCCAACATTGTTGACGAATCTATTGCCCAGATGACCATTGTAGACAATTTGCTAAACGATAGGCATCTTGAAAGGAGGCTGAAGGCATCATTCAAGGTAGTTTTTCATTTTAATAGGTCCCTTTCATCCATTTTTTAATGTGTAATCTATCGTTCAGTTCTATGGTTGATGGGAGAATAAGAGACTACATTTTTTTTAAAAAATAAGATTAATTAGTGTGTCAATTGTAATGATCAGTTTCTAGGAATGATAGATTGAAAAAGTAATGATGTGTATACTTTATTGATCCATACGCTTGTGAATTAGTCCAGTGTGTTGATGGTAAATTGCTCCTGGTAAATAAAAAGGGCATATATATATATATATATATATTTAATCCTTTTGCAGCTGGTTATATTTACTTTTGGCCTTAGTGAAAATATACTTCCTTAGATTTCTTGATGTTTATTAGAATGCTTAAAAAATAGTAAATGATTAGAACACTTGATGTTAATATATAACTATCATTTCCATAACTATATATAGTGGGGAACAAATGGCTTATAGTTCAGCATTGGAATGTGCTTCTTATGCTGCTAATTTGGTTGCATTCTAGATGTGTAGTGTGGTAGTTCTATGTCTATGGCATTATCTCTTGGCTTCTTCATATGTACTGATTTTCGATTTTATTTCTCATGGGATTGTTAAAATTATATCTATTCATCTTAAATCACTTGTCTAGAATTTGATCAGCTATTCGATTTGTCTTTTATATTATAACTTGTAGTAGTTACCTTGTGCCTTTTCATGAAATATGGAATGCTGATGCTTTTATCATCTTGCATCACATATTCACGTTTTCAGATTCAAGCACATGACATTCATGTGGGTAACATAGTTTGGTTACGTGAGAACGATGAAGTGCCCTGTGATCTTGTCTTAATTGTCATCTTTGATCTACAAGAGCTTTGCTACGTTGAGGTAAATTTGCTTGCTCTTCCTATGTTGTCTGGAACTTTTTTTGGGGAAGGGGGGTTGAAACCATAACGATTGGCCTATTAAAAAGTTAGAAAGCTAGTAATTGATTGGGGTTTTTTTTTCATTTATTTTTGTTTTTGTTATTTTAGGATTGACATTGAATGGCTAATAATACTGAAGTTTCCGTTGATTGCATATCTTAGATAGATTTCCAAGGTAAACTGTGGCCTTAGCTTATTAAGAAAACAGGTTGGGATTAGATCCCTTATTTCTTTTGAATGATATGCATTTCTTCTATTGTTCCATGAAGCTTTGGAAATCCTGGAATGTCCCATGAGTTGAATGTCAAGTTTGAAATCTGTTAACAAGAAATACAAATGTAGATCTTATTATGTATATTTGCTTATTATGTAGATCACAAAACCCTATTCACCGAAGGTGATATAATCTCTAACATGCTTGATCATTCATACTACTCACGGCATGAAGACATGCAACAAACCCTAAAAATGCCATATAATCAACCAAGACAAACCATCTCATGCATCAATCCCATCTCCATTATACAAACATATTTATTCATGCTTCAATCTCAACTCCAACATAACAACACATGCTCAAACCCTAATCATAATCCATCTCTTTCCAATATCATCCTAGGGACACGAATCTAGCATTTAAAGAGAAGGTTGAAGAGGCTTACTTGAAAGATGACGACCTTGAAGAAGTTTTGAAAGAATCCTCTCGCATGGACAGCTTGGTTTGTCCAAGGAGGAAGAAGGAACCATGGCCATGGTTGAAGTAACCATTCGGCCGAGAGAGAGAGAGAGAGAGAGAGAGAGAGAGAGAGAGAGAGAGAGAGAGAGAGTTCATTAAGAGTTAAAGATAAGTGAAGATGGAGATGATTGATCATGCTTACCTTGAAGGTGTTCTTGAGCCTTCAAGAAAATTCTGGTTTTTTTATCCAAAAGTGAGACTTGGATTTCGGTATTTGATGTTAAAAATTACAAAAGTGGTTTCAAGGAGTTGATTAGGTGTGATATGGAGTTTTTGGAGAAGATTGAAGAGGTTTGGAGTGGTCTTAGGTGAGAGAATGCTAGTAGGTGTTCTTGGTTTGGAGAGAATTTGGTTGAAGCTGGTCGAAATTCTATAGGAATAGGGTGGCCGAATTGTTTGAATGGTTTTTGGCAATTGGATTTTCAAATTTGAGAGGAAAAGGAAAGTTGGTTGTTTGAAGTCCAAAAAGAATATTTTAGGGAATCAATTTTGGAAACAAATATGGTAAGTAGATCTTTGATGGTGGAGAGCTTTTGGAAGCTTTAATGGCTGGCTGCTTGGTTAGGGTTTTTGCTGGAATAAAAGTTATTTAAATGAGCTTAAGGGTGGCCGAAAGATGATGTGCAATGGTGAAGGGATTTTCTGGTTGTTTGAAGGATGATTCTATGGTAGTTTGCTGAATTATTTTGCTGGAATTATGGACTTCAATCAATGGTTTCATTGGAGTGATTGATGGAAAGATTTTAGGACAGCCATGGGACTGGTTTTCGAGTAGAATATTGGGGAAGATGATGAAGATTAGTTCATGTCTATTCAAGGGGAGTTTGTACAGAAAAATGGTGGAAGTTTCGAACAAGGCTGAAGAAGAAGCAAAGCTGGAAAATCCTGAACAGATTTTCTCAAGTTTACTGGAAATTTCTGGGCAGATTTTTCTGCCATTTTCCAGTCATTTTGCAGAAGATTTGAAGGGCCATTGGAGGGTCCTTTAAGGCTGGTTTCCAGCCTCCTTTATGGAGGAAAAACAAGGTTGAGTTTCTGGATGGGAAACTGGAAGAAACAGCTTGGTTTTTAGATCACCAAAGCTACGAAAATTGACCAGAAAATTTCCTGGTTTGCACAGTTTTTGTGCAACTTTGTTTTGGCTGGGATTTTCAGTCTTCAAGCTGAGTGAATTGATCATTGTTCTGGTAGAATTTGAGAGGGAGAGATGGCTGAAATTTTTCACACTTGGACTGATCAAAAGGCTGGACAAATTTCAGTTTACAACATGAAGAAAATGAACACAGCTAGGTTGGAGTTTTGAAGGTTCAACTATGGAGATTAATTCTCTTGGGAACCTTCCAAAACTCCTCCCCATTTTCGGCCAACAAGATAACTCATTTGAACATTTTGAAGCCTTCATATCACAGAACTTTGTCGGAATTTTTCTGAAATAAAATTGGCTTGGATAAATTAATCAACCTAATTGATTAAGAATTAAGGAAAACTAGAGATCAATAAGGGTATGAATCCCTTAGGAATTTTTGTAGGGCACAAGAGTAGGGTTAGGACATTCCTATCACGTCTCCTTTAGGACAACACTCCTACTCTTCCCTAAATCATGCAAGGCCGAAATATAGCCTTTCCAAGCAAAAATAAAATTTTATCATGCTAAAACTCCAATGATGGAATTTGAACCCAGGACAATAAGAATTAATTCTAAAGCTCTAACCACTAAACCACAACAACTCTTGTTTTTATTTTCTCTCCCAAATATTTTTCCTATTTAATCATCAAGCTATCTCCTTATTTTTACCTCAAGCACAAATTACCATTTTGCCCTTCTTACTCAATAAATACTATTAAGCCATCTAGTCTACAAATCATATATCTAAGCACATAAAATTATACAAAAATATATTTATGCATGCAAGCAAATATGATATGCATCCCGACCCCATTACTCTAAGGATGGTTTTAGCTAGGGTTTCACACGTAGTAAATGGGCATTACCCACGGTTATGTCAATTTAGAAAAGAACTATGACAAAAAGGATTATTTCCAATAGAATTTTAAATGTAACAAATAATATTCCCCAACGTTGTAAAATATTGGAAAAATCGTGACAAAAAAATGAAATCTTTGCCCACAGTTAATAACCATTGGGAAAAATTGTGGCAAAAGTCCATGAACAAATATCACACTTTATTTACAACGACTCTAAAACTGTGGTAAATCTGTGGCAAAAGGTATTTCTGATAGCTGCACAACTGTGCCAAACTTTTTGCAACAGTCATAAAGCCAACGTCTCGAAAACCGTGACATTTCCGTGGCAAAAATGTATTTGCCACAGTTTTGTCCAATTTCCCTACATTTTCTCTGGCATTGCCAAAAGTCACTTTTTTGTAGTAGAGGGTTGTTCAAGAGAGTCTTCAAGGGAGAAGAAAGAGGCTTGTCTATGAGTGCTTTCTTTTATCTTTGTTTTCTTTTCCTTAACAATGATGTATTCAATATTTTTATTATAATTTAACATTATTTTGGATTCATGGTTTTATGTTGATTTAGTTATTTGATTAATTCTTTATCATCTTTGGTATTTAATTACTTATTATCATTGGTTATTGATGCGAGTTCTTCTAATTAACTTAGGACAACGATGTTAGGAGTTTTATTGCATTGATTCGTATTTGTCTAATCTTAATGGACTTGAGCAACGAAGTCAAGATTATAGGACTAAGTGATCAAAGATTAGTTGATTTCACTTCGAGTAAAGGGTTATTAGCTAATTTCATGTTTATAAGGAATTGAGCTTAATGTATGTTTTGGTTCTGTTAGCTTGATTAACATATTTGTTAATATTAATCAAAAGATAGTAATTCCATGGATCGGGAAGCGAAGTGAAATTTATCTAAATAGATTCATGACTTAGAAAATGATTGAATTTTACTTTATATTCATTCATGATGCCAAGATGATAATTAATTGAGAGAATTACTAATTGGTTCATCATCATGTTTTCTAGGATAATTGTCTAAATTGCATATTCCTACATCCTTGAGTTGTACATACTTTTTTATTTTTCTTTTTATTATTTTCTCATTTTATTTGGGTCGGTTAAACAATGAATAAAAAGTGATTTGTGTATATTTGTTCATTTGAGGATCGATACTCGTTAATTCCCTATGTTATTCTTGCGACGAATATACTTGTTCGTATGTGTATTTTAAGATTAATGTTTTAATTAAAACTTAACTAAGGAATGGATTTAAATTTGATGATTTTTATACACCCAAAATTTACGCATTAAGTTTTTTGCACGGTTGCCGGGGAACAACATCACGAAAGCTTAGATTTTGTTAATCTAACAATGTTAATATGTTTATATGTAAATATGTGCATATGTATATATGTTTCTTGTATAAATAGGTTCCATATTTTGTTTTCTTGTATACTTGTACACCCTCTATATGTTATAAGCATTGTTAACTTGATTTGTGAACATGTACCTTAACTAACTAACTTAATTTTATATTGTAAGGTGTATATATAATACTAACAAGTTATTTTATGTAGGTGAGATGGCCAACTTGAGCATGGGACCGTATCCTAACATGTCTTAAGGGATGACATCTCGACCATCTGACTCCATTAGCATAGAAGAGGTATTAGGAAAATTTGCCACCCCTGTAACTAAACGTTTTCATGAGATAGGTGACACATTGGTAAAATTTGAGGACATGATTAGAAATATGGAATGGCAAATTTGATTTTTAACAGATTTATAATAAAGTCTCCATTAGGGGTGGAAACACAACATGATTCAGCTACTATTACATTATGAAGTGATAAGGAGCTACCCGATCCTCACACAGAATTGGTACCATCTAAAGAAGATAGGCCAGACCCAACCCCTCTTGTTGAACCTTTTGAAAAGAAAACTAAAAAAATCATATTTTCAGCCACAAGTACCTTACCCTACTGTCACACACAAAGTAAGAAAGGATGCACAATTTGACAAGTTTTAAGAAATATTCAAACAACTGCATATAAACATTCCACTTAGCGAGGCCTTGATACACATGTCCAAATATGCAAAATTCCTCAAAAGCATGCTTGTTAACAAAAAGAGGTTGGAGGAATTATCCACAGTAGTTTTAAACGAAGAATGCTCAGCTATCTTGTAGGACTAATAGGCTTTGCCACGAAAAGAAAGTGATCCAGGGAGTTTTTCTATTCCTTGTCTTGTTGGGACTTTTACATTTTATAATGCATTAGTAGACTTAGGTCCTAGTATTAATCTTTTTCCATACAAAACTTTCAAAAAGATTGGCCTAAGTGAACCCAAGCCCACTAGGATAGTATTCAACTTGCGGATAGATCAATTAAATATCCAAGGGGAATATTGGAAGATGTATTGGTTAAGGTGGATAGATTTATATTTTCTGTGGATTTTGTTATTCTTGATATGGATGAAGATTCTAAAGTCCCTTTAATCCTAAGTCGACGTTTTCTAGCAATTGCCAAAGTATTAATTGATGTTCATGGAGGGAAATTGATACTTAGGGTAGGGAATGAGGAAGTCATTATCAAAATCCACAAAAGCATGCAACATCCTTTTTCTTATGATGATTCTTGTTTAAAGGTTGATATTCTTGATGAACCTATCTTTAAATTTGTGTAGGAATCGTTTGTCCAATGCTATATGGAACAATTCATCGCATATTTGGAGGATTCAAATGAGGTCCATAAGTCGGAAAAATTTGCGAAAATTGAGAAAAGCAGTTTGGGAAGGATGAAGTCATCCGTTGAGGAACTACCAGAATTGGACTTGAAAGATCTCCCCGAGCAGTTAGAATATGCATTCTTAGCAAAAGGTGAAAAATTACCCATGCTCATAGCAAAAGACCTTACTTGTGATCAAAAGACTAAATTGGTAAGTCTATTGGGAAAATATAAGGGAGTTATTGCATGAAAAATCACGAAAATTAAGGAAATTAGACCTTCCTTTTGTATTCACAAAATTTTATTAGAAGAAGAAGACAAACCCATAGTGCAACCCTGACGTAGGTTGAACCTAAATATGAGTGATGTGGTAAAAGGTGCGGGGATTAAACTCTTAGATTCTGACATCATTTGCCATATTTCTGATAGTATTTGGGTTAGTCCAACATAAGTGGTGCCAAAAACGAAAGGAATGACTGTGAGCCCAAATAAAAAAAAAATAAGTTGATCTCAATGAGATTGGTAACCAATTGGAGAGTGTGCATTGATTTTAGAAAATTGAATGAAGTAACAAGAAAGGACAATTTTCATCTCCCTTTCATTAACCAAATATTGGAAAAGTTAGCTAGACATGAGTTTTATTGCTTTTTAGATGGCTTTTTCGGATACTTTCAAATTCCATAGCACCAAAGGATCAAGATAAGACCACATTTACATGCCTTTTTGGTACTTTTGCATATCGATGTATGCCTTTTGGTCTTTACAATAGTGCTGGAACTTTCCAAAGATGTATGATAGCTATTTTTGAACGGCTTGTGGGAGACATCATTGAGGTATTTATAGATGATTTTTTTCTATTTTTGGTAATTATTTTGACTTGTGTTTGACCAATTTAGAAAAAGTGCTTCAAAGGTGTAAAGAGGCCAACCTTTTGCTTAATTGGGAAAAATGCCATGGTGCAAGAAGGTATAGTATTGGGACATAAGATTTCAAGAAAATGTATTGAGGTTGATAGGGCCAAGATTGAGGTAATTGAGAAACTCCTTTCTCCAACTTCTGTGAAGGTCATTCGAAGTTTTCTTGGTCATGCAGGTTTTTAGAGGAGGTTTATCTTAGATTTCTCAAAAATTTCTAAACCACTTACTTCTTTGCTTGAAAAAGATACAGTTTTTTATTTTGATGAAAAATGTCTCAATGCTTTCAATGTGCTTTAAAAAAAATAATTCTCCTATTTTAATTGCATCGGATTGGTCTCTTTTTTTTGAATTAATGTGTGATGCAAGTGATTATGCAATGGGCGCAGTACTTGGACAAAAGAGGAATAAGCACTTTTAACCAATTTACTATGCAAGTTAAACTCTTATGGCAACATAAGAGAACTACACTACAACGGAGAAAGAGTTACTTGCCATAGTGTTTGCTTTTGATAAATTTCGTTCTTATCTTATTTTGTCCAAAGGCATTACGGATCATTCCGCTCTTAAGTACCTACTAAACAAGCATGATTCTAAACCAAGATTGATAAGATGAGTTTTATTGTTGTAGGAATTTGACTTGTAAATGAGGGACAAAAAGGGAGTGAAAATTTTGGCTGTGGATCACTTATCTAGGTTGGACAATCCCAACTTTGAGCCATTGGCGGAAGAAGACATCGGATGAACAACTTCTACTTATTGATGGTGAGATTTTTCAAACACCTTGGTATGGGGATTTTCTTAATTATTTGGTTGAAGGAATTATTTCAAAAGATTTCAATGTAAAATAAAAGAAGAAATTCCTCTCCAAAGTAAAGCATTACCTTTGGAAAGATTTATACTTGTTCCGGTGTTGTGCAGATCAAATTATTCAAATGTGTGTGGATTCCACGAAAAGTATTAATATCATGAAATGTTGTCATGAAGGACTCACAGAAGGCCACTACTAAGCTAACAACACCACAAGAAAGGTACTTGAGTTCGGTTTTTATTGGCCTACACTCCTCAAGGATTCTCACAAGTTTGTTCAAAGTTGTGATAGGTGTCAATGTATAGGTAACATTTCTAAATCTAATGAGATTCCATTACAAAATCTTCAAGCTTGTGAAATTTTTGATTGTTGGGGGATTGATTTTATGGGCCCATTTCCTAGTTCTTTGGGTAACAAATACATATTAGTTGTGGTTGAGTTTGTATCAAAGTGGGTTGAGGTGCAAGCCTTGCCTACTAATGATGTGCGAGTTGTAGTAAATTTTCTCACACAACTTTTCACCCAGTTTGGAGTGCCTAAGGTACTCATTAATGATAGAAGAATCTACTTTTGTAATACCCAATTAGATAAGGTTCTCAAACATTTAGGGGTTACTCATAAGTTTTCTATCCCCTATCATCCACAAACTAGTGGCCAAGTTGAGATGGTTAATAGAGAATTGAAAAGAATTGAAAAGAATCTTGAAAAAAGTGGTTAATCATACAAGAAAGGATTGGAGTTTGAAGCTGGATGATACTCTTTGGGCTTATAGGACTGCTTTTAAAAATTCCATTAGCACAACCCTCTGTCGATTGGTGTATAGGAAATCATATCATCTACCAATTGAGGTTGAACATAAGGCTCTTTAGGTAATTAAACTTGTCAATTTTGAACTTCATCTTGCAAGATAACAACAATTGCTTCAAGTGAATGAGTTGGATGAGTGGCATAACGATGCCTACCATAATTCGTGGATTTGCAAAAATAAGATGAAACATTGGAATGATAGGCATATCCGTTCCCCCCATGAGTTTTAAATAGGAGATAAGGTTTTAGTATTTAATTCTAGGCTTAGACTTTTTCTAGGTAAGTTAATATCTCGATGGTCGGGGCCGTATGAGACATATTAAGTTTGCCCATTTGGAGTTATTGAGTTTTCTCACCCAACTAAGGGGATTGTTAAGGTAAATAGAAGTCAATTGAAACCATATTTGGGTGAAGAACTTGGCATTTTAGAACACCTCGACATTACCTTTTATGAGCAATGATTATCCATTAATCCTTTGTACTTCGATTTCTTTATCCTTTCACTTATTTTATTTTATTTCACTTTCTTTTTCTCTATTTATGCGTTTCTTTGTTTTGTTTCTTTTTAAGTTGGTACTGTTGTGACTTCTCTTATGACTTCTCTTTGTGGTGCATTTGAACATGGTGGACCTACGATATAATGGAAGTATTTTCTTTTCTTTCTCTTTTCTCTCTATTAATTTTGGTCTTCTTAGCTGTACTTTTATTGTTATATCTTTAGCCATTGAGGACAATGTCCAGTTTAAGTTGGGGAGGGGGGAGAATAAGGTTGAAGAAATACTTTTCCATATCATTTTTGTGAAAAATTTTCAAAATTTTGTGGTTTTCATTGTTTAAACAAAGTTGTAATTCTTTTTCTTACTTGGACATGATTCTTTGCCATTCATTAGGTGGATTTTTATGAAATTGGTTTGTTGGATAGGATATTGTTAAGACTTGAGAATTTTGATTAATCATGTTTATGCATTTGTGTTGGAGTATTATTTAACTCATCTAGTTTAAGTATGGAGGATATGATGAATATGAGTGAAGTTTATTAGCTAACTCTTGTTTTATGGGTTTAAATTTTATTTGGCCTTGAGTTATGATAAGGAATGTGAGTTGATAAAAGATCATTGAGAGGAAAGATTGTGGAGAAGTATGGAAAATTCTTGTGAGTTGAAAATTTGAAAAAATGAGTTGATTGCTTCCTCTTTGAAGATGAGAAGATATTATTTTTGCTGAATATGGGGGCCAATACGGATTGTGAAACCCCAATTAAAACCAACCCTAGAGTAAGGGGGTCGGGATGTATATCATATTTTCTTTCATGAACATATATTTTTGAATGATTATATGTGCTTTGGAATTGTGATTTATAGTCTAGAAGGTTTAGTTGTGCTTATTGAGTTGGAAGGGTAAAGTGGTAATTTTGCTTGAAGTGAAAATAAGGAGATATCTTGAAGATTAAATAGGAAGAATATTTGGGAGAGAAAATAAGAACAAGAGTTGTTGTGGTTTAGTGGTTAGAGCTTTGGTATTAATCTTTAAGGTATTAAGTTCAAATCCTACCAATTAAGTTTTATCATGGTTAAATTTTATTTTATAAGGTAGAGTATTTTCGTCCCTTGCATGCTATAAGTAGAAGTAGGAGTATTATCCTAGGAGAGACATGAAGGGAATGTCCTAATCCTATTCTTATGCCCTACAAGAATTCTTAAGGTTTCTATGTCCTTTTTATTCCCTAGCTTACCTTAATTCTTCACTAATTAAGTTTATTCAATTTATCCAAATCCATTTTTTAATTCCAGAAAATTCAGCAAGGTTTATTGACCTTGGGATTTCGAAAATGGCTCTTAGAGGATAGAATTTTAGCTGAAAATAGGGAAGGGTTAAGGAAGATTCTCAAGAGAATTAGTCTCCATGGTTAAACCTTCAAAACTCCACTCCATAAGTGTCCATCTTCTTCATGAAAGCAATCTGAAAATTTCCCAGATTCTTGGGCAGCCTAGGTTTCGAAAACTTCAACCATTTTTCTTACTCAATTGATGCTAGAAAAATGGCCAACGTGTTCAGCTTGAAGACTAAAATCCTTTGCCAAAAATCGGACTGCACAAAGCTGTGCAAACTAGAAAAAAATTATGGGCAAGTTTCGCAGCTTGGCAGGCCAAAAACCAAGCTGTTTCTTCCACCTTTCAAACCAGCAATCTAACTCTGTCTTTCCTCCATAAAGAAGGCTGGAAAATAGACTTAAAGGACCCTCCAATACCCCTTCAAACTCTCTACAAGTCAGCCGAAACATTGTAGAAAAAACTGCACAAAAATTCCAGCAAGCCATGCGAAAATTGAACCAGAAATTCCAGCCTTGCTCTCTCTTCAAGCCTTGTCCGAAAATCACTTCAACTTTCTGTGAAATTAACCTTAGTCATCCATGAACTGAACTTCATCGCCCTCCTTCATTGACCTACATGATTGAACACCATAGCCACACCTTAAATTCCTCCTTCAATTACTCCAATCAAGCTTCCAATTAAAATTTAAAATTCCAGCAAATTGCTCCATGAAAACTTCCTTAAATTAAGCTTCAACAACTAGAAATCCTCCCACCATTGCACTCAACATTTCAGCCAACCTATAGGTCCTTCAACCCTCATCCATTTCAGTAAAACCACAGCAAACCAGTCGGCCATTATAGCTCCAAAGAACCTCCATCAATCAAACCAATCTACCATACCTTCTACCTTAATTTACTCCAAAAATTACTCCCTTTGAAATTCAAATGACCAGATTTCCCTCTCCTCCCTAGTTTGAAAATCAAATCACAAGAATTCCTCAACCATTCAGCCAACATCTTTCAGCAATTTCGTCGAACTTCTCTCCAATTCTCTCCATTTCTCCAAGAAAACCAAGAACACACACTACCATTCTTCAAGCCTAAAACCACTCTAAACACCTCCAATCCCTTCCAAAAATTCTAGATCACGTATACTCACTCCCTAGAGTCCATTTCTGAATTTTATAACATCAAACATTGAAAACAAAAATCTGCTATCGAATAAAAAACCAGAATTTTTCCTGAAGTCTCAAGAATTCTATCAAGGTAACCAAGAACGATTTTGTTCATATTCTTTTCCTTCAATCTTTAACATGATATACTAATACTCTCTCTCTCTCTCTCTCTCTCTCTCTCTCTCTCTCTCTCTCTCTCTCTCTCTCTCTCCCAAAATGGTTGTTTCAACCATGGCCGTTTTTCTTCTTCCTTCTTGGACGAATCAAGCCTCCTAAGCATGTCGATCTCCTTGAATCTTCATTAAGATTGACATCAACCAAGTATTTCTCTTTAACCTTCTCTTTAATTCTAAAATCACGTCTCTTAGATGTTGTTAGGAAAGGATAGAATATGATTGGGGATTGAGTATGTACTTATGTATGAAGGAGTTGAGAATAGAGTATGAGGATGTTTTTCTATGGTTAAGTTTTATGATAGTTCTTCTGGATTGAAGCATGTTTTCATGATTTGAGTGCGTTTGGATGTTTAAGCTTGCTAGATATTATGTCACCTTTGGTGAATAGGATATTATGTTCTTATTTTCATTGAAGCCATGAATATGATTATGCTTAGTAGAGTTTTGACCATGTGATAGTAGATATGGATTTAAGTCTTTACGCATGAATGAAAAAGTTTGTTGATTGATGTTAGAGTATATGTTCATGAATCTTGTTAGCAAGAAGAAAATTATAATCATGACCTTATTGATCCTAAGCTATTTTTAATTAGCCAATTTTATTACGTTAATTAAAATTAACATTATGATTCCCTCCAAAGATTTCAAAAATCCAAGGAAGTTGGATTTGGAATACTAAATAGAATAGTGATATTTTAGCCAAATAAATGATACCTTTTACTAAAAATAATACATATATATATAATAAAAATAATAAATAAGGCCTTTTATATAAATAATAATAGGTAAAATATTAATCTTGTAGGTTATATATTCATAAATACTATTGAAATTTATTTATTATCTATTGATCAAAATCTAATAAAATTTATTTAATATTAATTTTATTTATTAATTGTTTTCTTTCTATTAATCATTAATTAAGAGATTAGTAATAATTTATTTTAATAATATCATCCAAGACTTAAGACTCTTCATCAATTAAACCCTAGTTTATTTATTAATAACAACACTTAAGATTTATATTTGGACCTATGACTTATTAGTAATTATTTTACAACCCTTAGTTAAGTTCACTTATCAAGCTAGACTTATTTTCTAGCCTTAAAGCTTGGGACATTAGGGTCATGATTGTAATAAGTTGAACTAGGATTATTTATGGAAGCGAATATAGCTTGAGTATAACCATATTGTTAGGGATATGCCCTAGAGTCAATTTCTACTTATACTATTGTCGTTATGTTTTATATAATAATATGAGGTTTTTCTTTCCATGAATAGTGCATTTTATTTTGTGGTCATTAAGTACGTGACTTGATAGTAAAACCCTACAATGAATACAATGACTATTCTAAAACTGTCCCTAATAGATTATTATTATTATTGGAATAATAATAAATTAATATTAGTATGTTTGTGACTTGATGGCTATGTTTTACTAGTCATGGATATTTGTGATATCGAGTCAAAACATAAATAAATGTTAGAGAACATTGTATTGGACATGACCCACTGTGAGAGTACTTCATGGAACATGTCATAAGTACTTTCTAGCCATAATGATATTAAAAGTCATTCGACCTAAATTCATAATAGTTTCCTACTTGATAAATTCTATATTTTGACGTTGTCTAAAGTTGTCTTTAATCAAATAATAAATTAGACTACCGTTAGATATAGAATAAATCAATGAGAGGAATATGAATGATAGTGAAGGAATTTGTCCCTCTCAATTATGGGAGAGATATCCATAGGCCCCTTGATAAGTTAAACTGTTAAAATGCATGACCATACTCAAATATATCAATCTAAGATATTGATATCATTTGTTTGAACAGTCTACTATGAAATTAAGAAATAATTGATTAAGCTTAATAAGGATGGCATGCTCCATGCCTTATGCTTAATCTGGATATCGTGTGACATAAGGATTAAATATAAAATTATGGTTTGGTTCAAAGAGATCATCGATCTTCATTTAACCTGGATAGTTATAATGTTTTGCTAGAAACCGCTTATAACTTGTGCGCCATTTAAATATGATTTGGGCATACTGCCAGTGTTAAATAAACCTATATGGTCACACAATAAGCGAACTTGTTAGGTTATTTTTCTAGTAACCAGATTTGATGAATTTGAAAATATGTCTAAGTTAATCGAGCTTAGAAAATTTACCAGATACAATGAATTTGGAAATATATCCATATTCGATGTATCTGGATAATGTCCAGATTATAAGAATCTGACTTGGTAAATTAATTGTTTAAATAACCGAGATAATGGCAGAATCTTATCATATTAGTTTTAATTTAATTTGAATTTAAATTAAAATATGGTAAGATATTATTAGGATTGGACTCTAATAGGTTCAGGGGTTTTTAAGAAAACTCTAGCCGTCTTTTCAAGTGTTTAATTCTGTTGAGAACATTCGTGCCATTCTCTGCCAGAAAAAAACCCTTTCAAACCCTAGGTACTAGCACTCCTCGGGTGACGAGTGAGTTCGCGGTGTGTATTCGATAGAGGACGTTCGCGCACTGCAGCGTCTGGTGATCATTCGGGTTGCAAGTGCAACAGCACCATCGGAATCGAAGGATATCGATTTCACCAACCAGAGGTAATTCTGCAAACCTATGATCTTCTTAATCGTTTACTTGGATCCTCGGAAGGGATTCGTGGATGTTTTCCGCTTTTAGGAGTTCACGAATCCTAACACATATGACTTGTGTTTACCCCAGGTGGGGTTAGGTCAGCTTTGGAAGATTTGTGAATTTGCAAGCAAAGGATCAGGTAAGCTCCTGCATAAACTTATTTGATGACAAAAGGTTGCTATGGCAAGCTAAATGCAGAGTGTATGAATACTCATTCTTGTAAAGGTAAGTAAGGACTGTTTCTTTCTAGTTCAGTTAAACAAGTCATTTATAAAACAAGCAGTTTTGCTCAACCACTAAATTCTTTCTAAAACTCAACTTTGACATGAAATTTAGAAACCCTTAATTGCTATTTCTAAACAACGTAATGTTATATCAGTTTTCTCCTAAGTGGGAAAATCAACGTTGAGTACTTAATAAGGGTAGGCTAGTAATACTAGTTTTGAAGAGCAAGAGTGAGTCTTTTGGCAGGAAGTTGCCTCCAGAAGATAAACCCAACTTAGAGAAACGATAGTACTAATTAGTCATGCCGGTCCGAGCTAGCAAGTTCAGTCAAGTGGACTATGTGTTTCTAGAATGGACAACCGGTTTGGTTGGGTGTAGAGAAGGAGGAGTATCTTACCCGATAGGCTGATCACCTACCTTTTATCAGTCTGCACAAAGTGTGGCATTCTGACCATTATATGGTCATGGGGCCCAACGTGTGGTAACCCATGGCTACCCATTTGAGTGGTTGTATTTATTGTGCATGTGTTTAGTTTGAAAAGTAAAACACTACTCTTTATTTTAATTCTTATTTCTTGCTTGCCAGCACTTTCTCTTATGTAATTTTTACAACCTACATTCATGAAATGTTTTACCTGAAACACTCAATGCACAAACGGGCTTACTGAGATTTTTATCTCATCACCTTTTATGCCATGTTTTCATGTTGATCCTACTGTGGAGATGAGTAGCTAGTTTGTTGCCTGCTTTGAAGACATTGTGTTATTTATTTTATGTATTACTTTGAGAGATGATAGTAAACTATTTATTTTGGATCTGTTCTTGAATTTTTGGGTTGTAATAAGTTTAAATTTTAATGTATTATTTTATTTTCATTTGTGCGACCTAGTTATAAAGACCCTTTGTCCTTTGGACAGGGAGACATCCTCGGCCCTGTTGGGCCTAGGTAGTAGGTTGTTACACGGATAGTGAAGAGAAATCCACTTTCAAAAAAAGATTTTTGAGAAAATGATGAGTAATGACTAAAAAAGGGGGGCCAATACGGTGTGTGAAGAGAAAGTCATGCACTTAAGGCTATCAATTCCCTAAGTCATTGAAAAAAATTGAGAGAGAAAAATTAGAGTGCTTTTATTACACCATGACTTAAGTTGTGCAATTTTTGGATTTATAATACTGGAGTTGGTAGATGGCTTGACTTATGTGATTCATGCAATCTATATTTTAACTTAAGGAGTGAAATAATTTTCTTAGACTAAGATATGAACTTGATTAATTTGACTTTAAGAATTTGTGATGTCTTGTCAAATGTTTCAAAGTTTGAATTGTTTTCAAAGGGTGTGAATGACAAGAGTTTTATCTAAAGGATGGAGAGAAGTTTAAACAAAATTTTTGAATAAGAAAGAACTTGTGTTTTCTTGATAATTTTCTTGGATTAAAGTGCTCTACTTGAGGACAAGCAAAAGTTCAAGTGTGGGGGTATGTGATAGGGGCTAAAATCACCATTATTTTCTTAGTTATTTAAAGTTGTTTTGAGATACATTTGTTATAATAACTCGGCATATTCCTTCCTATTTGATATTTTGCTTGTAAAAAGTGTTTTTGGAAAATTTGTACAGATTTGAGTTAAATTTGATAAAAATTAGAAAAATTTCAGAATGCACCTGGCGCCAGGCCTAGCCAATTGACCAGGTGCTGGGTCCATTCTGGTCAAGCAGAGAAAATAGAGTAAATTTTAGGAAGAAAATAGGATAGACCTGGCGCTAGGTGGGTCGACTTGACCCAGTGCCAGGTCCATTCTGGATGGCTAGAGGAAAACTGAGAAAAATTCTGAGGAAGAGCAGATTGCACATGGTGCCAGGTGGGTCGACTGGACCCGGCACCAGGCCCGTTCTGGAAGGCGAAAATTTTGCGTACGAATTTAAGAATTTTCTAATAATTTTGGTATTTTCCAAATCATACCCGGCCAAGACTTCCCAGACTACAAATTTAGCATCTAAAAGGCCTATAAAAGCAAGAGAAAATACAAGGAATAAGTGTGTGGAGGAGGATCTAAGAAGCTAAAATTCAAAACACTCATTGAGAGAGCAATTCACCAAATCAATGAGGGTTGTTCAAGAGAGTCTTCAAGGGAGAAGAAAGAGGCTTGTCTATGAGTGCTTTATTTTGTCTTTGTTTTCTTTTCTTTAACAATGATGTATTTAATGTTTTTATTGTACTTTAACATTATTTTAGATTTATAGTTTTATTTCAGTTTAGTTATTTGATTAATTCTTTATCATCTTTGGTATTTGATTACTTGTTATCACTGGTTATTAATGCGAGTTCTTCTAATTTACTTGGAACAACGATGTTAGGAGTTTCATTGCATTGATTTTGTATTTATCTAATCTTAATGGGCTTGAGCGATGAAGTTAAGATTATTGGACTAAGTGATCAAAGATTAGTTGATTTCATCTCGAGCAAAGGCCTATTAGCTAATTCCATGTTTATAAGGAATTGAGCTTAATGCATGTTTTGGTTATGTTAGCTTGATTAACAAATCTATTAATATTAATCAAAAGGTAGTAATTCCATGGATTGGAAAATGAAGTGGAATTTATCTAAGCAGATTCATGACTTAGGAAACGCTTGAATTTTACTTTATATCCCTTTATGATGCCGAGATGATAATTAATTGAGAGAATTGCTAGTTGGTTCATTATTATGTTTTCTAGGATAATTGTCTAAATTGCATATTCCTTCATCATTGAGTTGTATATATTTCTTTATTTTTTTTTACTATTTTCTCATTGTTTTGGGTTGGTGAAACAATAAATGAAAAAGTGATTAGTATGTACTTGTTCCTTTGAGGATCTATACTCGTTAATTACTTATGCTATGCTTTCAATGAGTATAGTTGCTCATATGTGTATTTTGGGGTTAATGTTTTAATTAAAACTTGACTAAGGGATGGATTTAAATTTGATGATTTTTATACACCCAAAATTTACGCATCAATATTGGATGAAGTTATTGTAAAGACCCCCTATCTGGGCAACTGGACAGGGTGACATTCCACAAAAATGAAGGCCGCTACGCTATAGAAAGGTGGGGTGTTATAATATTAGACATCACATAAATAAAAAGAACAATCTTTATTCTTAAAAATTAAATGAAAACTATTTAAGTCCAAACAAGCAACTGAGATAATGTTCTTAAATAAATGAGGTACATAATATCAGTTTGTAAGTTCTAAGACTTATCCAGAAGGTAAGTGTAGAAAATAAATCCCCAAAACAAGTATAGCAATCTTTGCTCCATTTGCAACACGTAAGTCCACATCACCCTTTTTTAGCCTTTTACTGTCTTTTAGTCCCTATAAGTCATTGCATAAATGAATCCACAACTAGTATGTAATACTTATATCTCATTTTTAAAGGTAGTATTAATCTCAATCTTAAACATACCAGAAGTAGAAGTAGAGGTCCTCGTAAGCTTCTTTTTCCACAATGATAGCATGGCCCCTTGGTGGCTACCTCATTTTTCTTCACACCACCTTTGAGCTTAGTGGGAGTCTTCTTCCTCTTCTTGAGAACTTTCTTCTTATAAGATAAACAATATACCAGCATGACTGCATTAGTTTCCCTCTTCATGGAGGATTCTGCAGTCTTGAGAAGATTGATCAACTTGGATAGTGTGGTCTCAATCTTATTTATTTGGTAGTTAATCACAATTGTAAAATACTACTAGGGAAAGATTATAGAATTAAGTTAACACTTAATTCATGATTTATCACAAAACCAAGAGATCCAAGTTTCTCAATTAAGCCTTGCATTTTTAGTCCATGAGTGGCCATAGAAGCACCCCCCAGCCATTTTAGATAGGAACAACTATTTAGCGATCTCGTATCTCTTTATTCTAGCTTTTGATCAAACAACTCCCTAAGATGAAAGGTAATGGAGTAACCATCTATATGCTCATGTTACTTTTGCAGCTTAGAGTTCATCGATGCCAAAATGATATAAGATGTTGTGTCCTTGTCCTCTTTGTGCTTGTTATGAACATCATGCTATTAGTAGGAGCATCTATGGCTGGAGGTGGCAGAATAGGATCATCTAGTACATAGAATAACTTTTTTTACTTAAGAACAATTCCTATAGTTTTTATAACAGTCCAAGAAATTGGTCTCAGTAAGCTTGTTCGTTTCCAAAATGTTACGTTGTTAGTGTTATGCCCTAAAGGCAATCATATGTACATTGTATATGACACATTTTATTTTAATTAAAGACACTATTTATCTTACAGTTTCTTTTGTTTACTTTTAAGTAATATAACTTTTAGGTAAAGTCCCTAGTACAACACTGTGTTAAGGAAATCATGATAGAGATCATGATATGAGATTCTTACTACACTGTATAGTATTAGTACTTAAATAGTCCCTAGTCATAGTATTAATGAGACAGGACATCATTAATGCATTAAGACTAGCATGTGTTAGACTTCCTAATTTGATCGAGTTGTGGTTCTTATATCCGTGAGTATTGAGATACTAAAAGTTAACACGTGTATGCTTGTCTATGGAACAAGTACATTGGATGACCTAGCTATGAGATAATCATATGGATAACTATTTAGTGCCAGTGATATAATCTCAATACAGCAAACGTGCAAGTATCCTTAGACTTGAGATCTCCAAAGTACTTTGTTTGTTGAGCATTGTGCTTTGATTTCCAATCTCTGGAGCCAGATCGAGGGCTGCCTATGGGATTGATATTGGGTTCATTGTGAGGTAAATGAAAGTATTTGAGAGGGTCAATAAAAGATTCACCACTCTTAATAGTAGGGGCAAATATCTCACGGCCACTTGTAGGAATTACTACCCAAGAAGTCCTTGGCCAAGGCGACTGTGTATTGGAAATAGTTCCAATTGATACACATCTAGAGTAGTGGGTTCCTGGTACAAGTACTATTATATTCTGGCCATAATTAATATATATTCTAGAGGGAGTTGGTGTAAAACCCCGTTACCTAGGCCCACCAGAGCCGGGGATGTCACCCCGTCCAAAGGACAAGGGGTCTTTATAACTAGGTCACACAAATAAAATAGCGAAAATAAAATGGTAGTTGAACTTAAAATTTATTACATCCTAAAAATAAATCCAAGAATAAATCTAAGAATACCAACAACAAATCCATAATAAAATTTATCTACTCTCATCTCCCCAAAACATTACACAAAATAAATTATCAGAAAATCTTCCAAAGCAGGCAATTTCTAGCTACTCATCCCCACAGCAGGATCGACCTAAAATCATGGTAAAAATGGTGGTGAGACAGAAATCTCAGTAAGTCCGTGTGTGCTTAAGTGTCGGGAGAAAACAGTTCGTGAATGCAAAGTACAAAATTCTTTATAAGAGATCACTGGCAAGCAATAATCATTAGTCAAAAGCAAGAGTGGTGATTTGGCTTTTCCAACCATAAATAATCAATAAAATCAACCACTCAAGAGAAATAATCATGGGTTACCACACGTTGGGCCCCATAACCGCATGGTCAGCATGCCACACTTTGTGCATACCGCCGGTCAAAATGCCACACATTGTTCAGACTGATAAAAGTAGGTGATCGGCCTACTGGGTAAGATACTCCTCCTTCTCTATACCCAAACAACAACCGAGTGTCCATTCTGGCAAAACACAGTCACTTGACTGAAAAGAACACTGCTAGCTCGGACCGGCACGACCTACTGGACTGACGTCTTATCCAGGAAGGACTTACCCCTCAGAGGTGGCCATCTACTGAGAGACTTACCCTAACCCCTCAAAGACTAGCCCTAGTAGTCCACCCTTATTTAGTACTCAATGACATTTCCCACTTGGGATAAAATGAACAAAACACTGTTCCACATGAAAATGGCAATTAAGGGTTCCCAAAGTCTTTATCAAAATCAGTTTTGGAAAGAGTTTTGAGATTGAGTAAATCTAATTATTAATTTTTAAATAAATTGTTTGTCTGAAATAGGTAAGAAGTTAATCCGCAATTGCCCTAACAAAATTTAGTGTCCATGCACTCTACATTTAGCTTGCCATAATAAACATGTTTCATCAATCAGGTTTTATGCAGGAGCTTACCTGATTCTTGCTCACAATATAAGGTCTCCAACACCTGACCTAACCCCGCATGAGCAAATACAAACCACAATCAAACTCAAGCCAAAATCCACTTTCTCAATTTAAAACAACTTAACTCATTACCACCATGATCCTAGCATCCCAAGCTTTAAGGCCAAACTATAAATAAATAAATAGGTTTATAAGCTAAGCCTAATTTGATATTTAAAATAATTAATGTTTTGAGAAACAAGTACTGATAAGTTGATGGTTTAAATCTTGCTAAGAAAAATTTAGAGTTTATTTGATGAACAGTCCTAGGTGGTATTAGGTAAAATAATGATTTATTAATAATGTAGTTGTTAGAAAATAATTGATAACTAAAATCAGTTGAAAATAAATTTAATAGGTTTTGCTTGAAAAATAATAAATAAAATTTTAATGTGTTTGATTAAAAGATAATAATTAAATTTTTGGTAATAAATATTTTACTAATTATGATTATTTCCATAAAAGGCTTTAGTTGATTTCATTATTTTATATAATATATATATATATATATATATATATATTCTATTTTTCTAGCAAAAGCTATTATTTATTTGACTAAAATATCCTTATTATATATAATAATCCAAATTTACCCCTCCTAGGGTTTTTCAAAATTACAAGCAAAATCATATTATGAAATATTTTATTCATGAAATAAAAATTAGCTTAGGGACAACTAGATCATGATCATACTTTTATGGCTAACCACAATTATGAACATATACAATCCTTCAATTTATCAAATCATCCAAATCATGCATATAAGCACAAATCTAAATTTATCAAGATATGATCTAACCCCTACTAGCATAAATATGATCATGGCTTCAATAATCCAATATGAATATAAATCCTATTCACCAAAGGTGATATAATCTCTAGCATACCTCATCACAAATACTACCTATGACATGGAGACATGCATTAAACCTCAAATCATCATACAATCAACTAAGATAATCCATCCATGCATAAATCCCATCTCCTTCATATTCATACATACATTCATACTTCAACCTCAATAATATATACTCAAACCTTATCCACAATCCATCTTCTATCAACATCATCCTAGAGATATGAATCTAGAATTTAAAAGAATGGTTAAAAAGGCTTACTTTCTTGCTGAATATCTTGAAGGAGTTTCTAATGGTTGACAACCCCTAGATGCCTAAATCTGTCCAAGAAAGGTGGAGAAAGCATGGCCCTTGGAGAAAAAGCCATTCGGCCAAGAGAGAGAGAGAGAGAGACCATTAGCATCTTGATTCACATTTATATTCATTAGAGATCAAGATTGGAGAAGATGAAGTTATTAGAACAAACCTACCTTGAAGGTGTTCTTGAGTCTTCACAAAATTTCTGGTTTTTTATCCAAAATAATAAGTTGGATTTTGGAGTTTGATATTAAGAATGGTAATGATGGACTCACGGCAGTGAATAGGTTCAATCTAAAAATTTTAGAAGGAGTTTGAAGTGATTTGGGAGAGTATTGGGTGAAAGGAAGGAGTAGGTGTTCTTGATGTTGAAGAGAGTAGAGAGCTTTTGGGATTGGAGCTGCCGAAATTCTATAAAGATTAGGGTTGGTTGACTGCTTGAAGGATTTTGGTAGCTGATTTTCTGGTTTGGAAGGGAAAAGGAAAGGCTAGTTGATGAAATCCTTGAAGAATATTTTTGGGAAGCAAATTTAGAAACTAAATATTCAGGAATACCTTTGATCATGGGAGAGCTTTTGGAAGTCTGCCATGGCCAAATTGCTGGCAGTGTTTCGGCTAGATGAATGCTGGTTGAGGGGGCCTAAAGGTGGCCAAAAATAATGAGTGTAATGGTGAAGGGAAGGTCTGGTTATTTGAGGTATATTTTATGGAAAGTTGTTAAATCATGGTGGCTGGAATTTTGGTATCCAAATCAAATCATGTTTGCAGAATTTTTTTGGAAATCTTTTAGGCATCCATGACTGGATTTTTGTGCAGAAGCTTGAGGAGGATAATGGAGTTCAGTTACTGAAGGTTTAAGGGTGATTTGTGCGGAAGAAGGATGGAGTTTCGGCTAGGGATGAATTAGGAACCAAGGTTGGAAAATTTCTGCACAGGATTTCGCTGCTTGCTGGAATTTTCTGGGTAGTTTTCGGCTGCCCTTTTCCAGTCGGTTTGCAGGGAGTTTGAAGGGGAATTTTAGGGCTTTTCAAGGCTGGTTTCCAGCCTTCTTCATGGAGTAAAAACGTGGCTAAGATGCTGAACAAAAACTGGAAGAAAACAGCTTGGTTTCGGACTCCTAAGCTTTTGTGCAGTCCGAAAATGATTTAACAAGTTCTAAGATTTGCCCGGGAATTTTCCTGGTTTTGCATAGCTTTTGTGCAGTCCGAAAATGGCCAGAAAAATCCAAGTTATAAGCTGATCAAAAAGGCCATTTTCTTGCAGCATTTAGGAGGGAATAATGGCTAAGAATTTCGACACCTTGAAGGCACACAAAGCTGGGAAAAATTTCAATTCCATGCATGAAGGAAGATGAACTTAGCTAGAGTAAAGCCTTTAGAAAGTTCACTAAGGAATTTAATTCACTTGAAATCCTTTTCCCCGTTTCCATGGTTTCGGTCCATAAGATGTCTCTTACTAAGAAATTTTGAACCTACAATGCCACAGCACATTGCTGGAATTTTTCTAGAATAAAATTGGTTTGAACAATTTGAACAAGCTAATGAATTATGAAATAGGAAAAATTAAAGATCAAGATAAAATGAATTCCCCTTAGGAATTTTGTGTAGGCAAAAGAATAGAATGAGGATACTCCTTTCATGTCTCTCTTAGGACAAGATTTCTACCCTACTCCAAGCTCATAAGGCCAAAAATATTACTTCCCAAGCAAAAATAAAATTTAACCAAGCTAAAGCTCCTTTGATGGAATTTGAACCCAAGACCTCAAGAATTAATTCCAATGCTCTAACCACTAAACCACAACAACTCTTACTCTTATTTTCCCTCTAAAAATATTTTCCTATTCAATCCTCAAGCTATCTCCCTTTTTCCACCTCAAGCAAAAATTATCATTTTGCCCTTCTCACTCAATAGTCATAATCAAGCCCCATAGACTATAAAACACAAATTCAATGCACATAAAATCATATAAAAATATATTTAAACATGCAATGAAATATGATATGATCTCCAACCCCCTTACTCAAAGGTTGGTTTTGAATGGGGTTTCACAGTTAGCACTAATTTTGTACTCCAAACCGAATAAGATATTGTATAATGAAAGGAGTTAATTGCACTGTAGTTTGTTATTGAAGGGTTCCTATCAAGCCACTTTACTTCCTGGACTCTTAGGTTGTCATGATGTGTTGCTAGATACCACTTATGATATGGGAATATAGGTTTATTAATTAATGAATTAATAAACCAATGTTGATTGGAATTAATATGATTAATTCTAATTAGTTATAGATTATTAATCTCAAAGACGTTTAGATTAATTCATGTTCGCTTCCAATTGAATAAGAAACTTAATAGGTCACACACAATAGATGATTATATACTCAAGATGTTATTTGATAACATAGTGGGGTTAATTGTGAGAAAGAGAAGTTGTTGTGGACAAATTATAATTAGTTGTAATTTATAGTCCAAATTGTAATTGAGAGAACTTGATGTTACCAATTACAATTAGGAAATTCTAACTGTTTTAGAATTCTCAGTTGGAGGATTTTCCATCAAGTTTTTTCGTACAATATATGGGATATATTACACGATTCCTTTGAAAAAAAAAATAAGGGAGACGAAAACAACTCCTAACCGTAGGGGATACACGATCCTTTTTCTCTTCTCCCTCTCACTCGTGGTTCTTCACCATAAACCCTAGCCACCATTATTGGTTTATGCTAATACATAAACATCTTAGTGCTTGAGTGTTATCCTCCGTGTGAATTTTTGTTAGAGATAATCATATACTATGATTATAGTGGTTGGACGTTCAACTCTCGTGGTGTTTGATCAAGAGGATTGCGGGATCGCACCTTGACTTGAAGAAGGAAAATTTTGTTTTCCACACGATCAAAGAAAGGTAAAAAACTGTTACCTTTGTTCTCTTTATGTCTTGTTTTCTACACTTATGCGGATCCTGGGTTAGTTTCTCATTCTTATTTTTTCGCTGCACCATATATGATAGTTTGTAGTCATGATGCAAATGACCTAAACGTAAAGAAAGAGAAATTAGCTAAATGTATATGTACATGATATGCAAATAATTAGGTCTTTAATTAAGTGCATAATTATTCCACTATTTTTTTCAAATCAATAGCCTCCACTATTGATTCAGGAAAGCCCGTTAAAAGCTTTTCTAGTAGACCGGTATCCAAATTCTTTAAGAATGACCTTAGGTATGCCCAAAAAACCACTCTTAAGTTTAGTGGTAGGCATCCAATACTAATTACATCAAATGTAACTATCTAATTGTTAGGTGGTTAACATATTTTAATCTTGAAGTACTTAGTACTACCCCAACTTAACCTCCAATATTCTTTTTGCTTGGTTATGCCTAACCGAGATAAAGATATTAGTTAAATCCAACCCATTAATCAAGAATCATATTCCATAGTTTGAATATGCTCAATGTCGAGTAAGCTTGAGTATGTCCAACAACCTAATCTCGAAAAAAGAACTCTCGTTCTTACTATATTAACGAAAGGCTTTAGATTTAATATTGTTTAAGGGATTTAATTATTTAATCAGCAGTCTTATCGTTTGGCATGCAAAATATCCACACTTTGACACAATTGTAATATGCTCAATTATATGACTTGGTTATGGACTTTTCTAGATTAATTTCCTTGAGCCAAGCAGGAAATTAATTTTGGTCAAACCTATTGTTCATGCATGTTTTGAGAAGAAATTCTTACCATCTTCTTGCTTCATCTTGATCACCATCTTCATAAATTAATTATGTAATCTAATTACACATTTTTTTTTTATAATAAAAAAGCCTCAAGTTACACTCGTGGGGAGTTAGATGAGAAGAGAAATTACACAAGGATAATAGAGAAGGTAGGGCACGCATGCCCTATTTATTCAAAATAAAGCAATAAAAATACATGACATAATATTAATTAATCAAAATTAATTGGTCTAAGTCCATAACCAAGCCAACATGCCAAAATCATACTTAAAATAAATTAAGCAAATAAATAAACATCAAATATAACTTTCCAAAATCATTAATTTGGAAAAATAAAATAAAAGCATATGAAATATCAATTTCCAAAATGATTATTTTGGAAAAGTAAAATAATTAGTTCCAAGACCAAAATATTGGAAAGCTATTGGATCTATTTTGAAATAGGAAAACTTGTTGTGGGTAAAAAAAATAGTTTTTTTTAATTTAATTATACCCTTGGGCAACCTGGGAAACTCCTTGGGCAACCTGGGACCTTTCATAGGCTGCCTAGGTTGCTCCCTGGGCAGTCGAGGAAAGCTTTCCTTGGCCGTTTGCTTATTGGCAAGCCATTTTGTTTTTGTTTTTTCTCATTCAACCCCCCCCCCCCCCCCTTTTTTTTTTCATTCTTTCAATCCAATTTTAGAAATAATTTTCTTATTGGATTTGGTTTTTGAAAAACATGTTAATCTTTATTAACAGTTTAGTGTGATCACAATCACATCGATTGAAACGAATTTTCCAAATCAAAGTACTTTCAAAAATAATAATAAATCCATAAAATGCATACGAGATGTCTATGACACCGCTGTTGGATTTCAATCATGCAAAATCAAATAATGCGCAATGAAAAATTAAAATGAAATCCACTCAAAGGATCCTTTGTATGTAATTAAACGGGTTAGGAGATGGAAGAAAATTTATTACCTAAAAAACGTAGCTTTTAAAAAGATATTCCCCTTCCTGCACGGAATATTTCCATAATATTTGTCCAAGGACGAACCACTAAATTCCAATGATAGGAATTTCTCTAATATTGATCCACATGAGGATGTACTCAAGAAACCACCAGAAATTTATGCTAGCAATTTTATTTGTGGCTGCAATAGGGTTTATTTACGAAGAAGAAACAGAGAAGAAAAAGGCTTTTTATTTTCTCGAAGGAAAAGCACAATTAGTTTTCTCACACACAAAATGCCACGCTTTGTTTGAATAGAAAACACAGTTTTTTCCTATTTTCCTTTTTGTTTCCTTAACACCTTTTGGAAACAAACTTACAGGCAATTTCTCCACGTACAGAAAAACCTTTTCTTTTCCCAATCATATTAGAAAACAATGCACAAAACTTTTCCCCTTTTCCAGAACCTTTCTAGAAATAAAACATAGCCTTTTCCAAATTATGGGTTCAAGGTTATTTAATTGCAATTAGGCCTCTTGAATTATAACAAGTTTATAATTCAACCAGAAGCCTTTTAAATAGTTATAATTTCACCCAACTAATTATAAAAATTTATAATTAACTCATAATGATTATTTTTCCTCACAAATTAACACCATAATACTATCAAAATATGTTGAGTACCAATTCCTCTTTGTGTGTGACCTATTATGTTTTCTTGTCATTTAGTAGCAAAAATATAAGTTAATTTTAATTTCTATAGAATTAATAATCCTTTAATAATTATAATTAACTTATTAATTCTAATAAACACTAATTTATTAATTCTATAATTAATAAATCCATATTTAATAGATTACGAGCGACATCTAGTAATGCATCATGACCACCCAAAAGTCTAGAAAGTCAAGTAGCTTGACATGTACCTTTGATTAGAAAAACATTAATGTAATAAACTACTTTCACCATACAATATCTCATTCGATTTAGAATATGGAATTGGTACCAACTCACTCTAGAATATAAATTAATTCTGACCCGAATATTTTAGTACTTGTTCTCGAAATCCATTATTCAATATGTATATCAATTAAAACTATTTCCAACACATAGTTGCCTTTGGCAAGGACTTCTCGTGTAATGATTTTTACAAGCGGCCTTAAGATATTCGCTCCTACTATTAGGAGTGGTAAATCTTTCATTGACCATCTTAACTACTTTCGTTTACTTCATGTTGTACCCAATATCCTTCCCATAGGCGATCCTATAGGGACTCCAAAGATTGAAATCAAAGTACAACACTCAATAAGCAAAGTGCCTTAGAGATCTCAAGTCGAAGGTATTGGAAAGTATGCCCTCAAAGACTATTTATTCTGTGTAAACATATTGCAATAAAATATTTATTCATTCAAGTTAGTTTTTTTCTTATATTATAGCATATTTAAGGTCTATGTATGACAAGTAATGGTCCATGTGTTGGGTAGTTCTTCATAGTAAGGTATAGACCATGGATACTTGTCATACAAGTAAAATTGAGTTCTTAGTCATTTGATGAAATGCCCAGTAGGCATTTGATCAAGGTAAGACTATTATGTCATGATTTACAATGAGGAATAGTTTACCTTGAATCAATGAGTAGTTCGCTCACATCACTAGCATAAGTGTATTTCAAATACGTAGAATTAGACCTGTAGTAGTGGTCTCTCTTAAAGTACTATAATTATAGAGACCAAACTATTACTACTACAGCGTGGATGGATACCTTCATACTTGAGTATAAGTTGGTGGTCCGGCGAAACAAGGGTTTTATACTTTGATGTATGTTGGGTGAGATTTCTTTTGTGAGATCAATATCCATGTATGTTGGGTGTATTATTCTAATTAGTTAAGATAGACTCATGCAACATAGTTTCTATGTTTCACTTAGTGATGTTAAATCACCCATTTATGATTATCCAAGATAATCTAATGATCCAAGGCCCTAGAAACGTGACTCTAGAATGTGTGCTTTTAGGTAGCTTCGAATGATAAGCAAGTACATTCATGTAAGTCATGGATTATCGAACTAGAGATCTAAAGATGGTGAATGTCTTTGAGATGGATGTTAGTACATTTATCCTGTCTCATTAATGGGTGTTACATAGTGGGGTATTTTCATCATTTGACCTATAGACGGAGACATTGCTTTAGAAATATTATTCTTGGGGTCAATATTTCTATATGGTGATAAATGAAAATATTTAAAATGATAAAATGCAGCTATTTAATAGTAAGTGCATTTTCATTATTTTAGTAGCCATGAATAATATATCTCTTGGTCCCCCGAGCAGCTTAAGTTACCTTGGTGTTGTTTAGACACAATCTTGGCCTAATGAATAATTATTTGGAAGAGAAATAAAATTTATTCTAAGAGTACAAATAGAATTAATTAATTAGTCTTGAGTTTTGATAAGACCCAAAAAAGATAATTAAACAATTAAGAGAATTGGGCTTGAATAAATTAATTAATTGGGCTGATATATGTTGACATATATTAAGAGTCTAATTAGAATTAATTAATTAGTCTTGAACATTTAATGAAGCCTAGAAAAGATAATTAATTAACTAAGAGGATTGGGTCAGTCTTGCGCTGTTTTTTTTTTGGCCCAACACCTAGCCCAATTGGGCTTAGTGATTTCGGTCATTAGGGCTTTGGAAGCCATAAGACTGGCCAAAATATGTAAGGAAAAAAACAAGCATTGTCAAAAAAAAAAAAAATTATTTTTGAGAGTGTGTCGCCTCCTCTGGTTTTCTCTTCCACATTCTTTCTTTTCCTTCTCACTGGTAGAGTGATTTTATCTAAGAAAGGAGTTCTCACCAAGCTAGCACCTAGAGAAAGGTAGAGTTATACTCTAGAAGACAAAGAAAAGAAGCTTGGAGACGCTTAATGCGTAGGAGTAGAAGATTGGCAGAAGTTTCAGTTGAACAGCAGGCACCTCCTTCTCCCATTCTAACGTAGGAGTTTCCAGTGCAACTCGGCCTCTCGTTGGTAAATCGGCAACCAATAAGAAAAAATAAGTACTCTCTCCTAGATATGGCTTGGAAAACTGAAAATTTTCCACTGCGTTTTTCCTTTGATAGATTTCCACGATTCCTTCATAAGGATACTTGCACATTTGCTATAATAAGACTCAATCACTGGCACTAAATAGTTATCCATGTGATTATCTCATAGTTAGGTTATCTAATGAATTTGTTCAAGTAACAAGTATCCACATGTTAACTTTGAGTATTACAATACTCACAGATATGAGTACCACCGGTTGATCAAATCAAGAAGTATAATACATGCTAGTCTTTGTGCATTAATGATGTTCCAACTCACTAATGCTATGACTAGAGATAATTTCAACACAAGTACTATATGGTGTAGTAGGAATATCATATTATAATCTCTATCATAATTTTTTTAACACTACACTATGTGCTTGGGACTTTATCTAATAGTTTTATACATATATATGTGGAATGATTAATTAAATTGAAAGATAAAATACCTTTGATTAATAAGCAAACCATATACAACATACAAGTGATTAATTCTAAGGCATAACACTAATAGGATAGGGCTAAGCAGAGCGAAAAGGGTTTTCTATAAGATGGGAAATAGAAACTATTAGTCCCATACGAAGTTTGTGAATAGGTGATTGTTTGAAAATGAGCAAGGAATATCCATCTTTCTGCTAAATAGGATGTATTGAACTCATAATTTATTTGATACTTTTTATGAATATCAACTATCATAAGTAAATTGCTCCCAGTTTTTTAGCCAGAGTCATTCTTTGATAAACGATCACCATGAATCAGACTCCATATAATTTGATCAATCCTCTTGTCTATCATTAAATTATAGGCATGGATGTTCTTATTTGGGCTACTGGATTTATATTTTTAATTTCCTGCTGTGGTTATTGGCAAGAATTGATTGAAACTTTAGCGTAGGCTCACGAACACACACATTTAGCCAATTTGATTCGCTGGAGAGATAAACTAGTGACCTTTTCCATTGTGCAAGCAAGGTTGGATTAGCTCACTTTTATATAGGTTCAATGCTTTATTTCTGTCCTAGTTGATCCTGATTCAACATTAGAAGTATATTTATTTTTCTCCAATAACCGAATACTTTTGTCTATAAATATTGCATATTTAATTCATATACTATTTTGGGGTTAATCTATTAGGACTAGGACTATATGGTTATGGTTCATTTATATTAACATCTAATTGAAATCGAGAAAGGATCTTACAAACACAACACATTAGGTTAATATAAAAAATTTAGATAAAGACTCCGTTTTTTGCTCTTTTTAGATGGTGTGAATCAAACCCATGTTTGAATTGAAATTGAAAAACTGATGCAAGTTTTTCTTTTTTGAATCAGATAGAACAACTTGGAGCTGGACATTCTTTTCACACTAGTGCGGATATGAAAATAATGGTCAAAATCGGATTCATCTACCCCTATTAGAAATAGGATTGACTACTGATTTCAAAGGAATTGGAGTTCTATCTCTTTTCCATCTCTTCAACAAGTCTAGTAATGAGCATAATGGCCTATTATTTCGATGGAGAGAAGAACCTATGAGTAGCTTTTCGGGAAATTTCCAAGCGAACAATTTCAATTAAAGCTTTCAATTTCTTATTTTACTATATTCAATTCTATATATTCCTCTATCTGTAAAGTACATTGAATGTATAGAAATGGCTATAGGGAGGGCAGAGCTTTTGGTGTCCCATCCAGTCAAGAATCGGGGAGGCCTAATAATCGCTAGCCAACATGCTTTTCTATCCCACCTTTCTTCGTTCATGGTTTCATATTCTGGTATCCTATGCATAGAGAAACCACACCAATCCATCCAAAACTTGGTGGTTAAACTCTACTGCAATAATGATACTGTAGGGGAGGTCCTGTGAAAAAGTAGCTTGACGTCCTAATTGGAATTAGGGGATCCTTTTGATGAATTGATTCTTTTATTCCATTTTGATATTTTAGATTGTTGAATAGACCTATTCAAAAACAATTAGATGATAACAAAATTAGCAACATCTAGAATTCCTTATTTCTATTCAATAATGTATGAATAATTCCTTGATGTGGATTAAGGAATTGTGGAATTCTTACTTTAGAATAGGAATATATGGAGGAAAATAGATAATATTAGTGCAATCTGATCCATTACCTACACATCTTGCTTTTGCTGTTATTATCGGGAGTTGCTCAATGTATTGCTTGACGTAAAATGGATAATGGATTTGTTTGTCTTTTGTTAAATCTTTTTCATGGCTTGATAGATAATTTGATAAGCCAATGATTTTTTCTTTTCGTGTTTCAGAATATAGTTAACTAACATGTTAAATAATCGATTATGATAAATTGCATTGGATTTGGCTATTTTTTCTCCTGCAGCACCTTGATGTGACATAAGTGTGAAAAGGGTTGTAACGATCAAGACTAGTAAGTCCATCGATCCACATAGTTGTCCATGTACCAGTAGAAGATTTGGCAGCTATCACGGCACCTACTTCTTCAGGCGGAACTTTGAGTTGAGAGTTACTCGAAATGCTGCCAAGATATCTGTATATTTGGTTTTGTATTTAGGATTACAATAAGTCAATTTTTGTTATAGCTATTATAGTCACTACTATAGCTATTAGACTGATTATCATTTCATCAGTTTATCGTAATCGAAAATCAACTCGTATTAACCAATTGAATTTGTTAAGTAAGTAGTATTAATCATAGGAATTCGAATATTCCTAAAGAAATTCAAATTAGCATCTTAAAATAGAATCTTGTCTGCAGAAATATAAGAAATTAAAGTATTTTGGCCCTTTTTTCTAGAGATATTTTGTTTCACCAGAGAAAATAGTTGATTCCCCCTTCAAAGAATTTCCACAATACATCAGAACAATCATTTATAGGATTTACTAATTCCTAAGAAGGGAGTCATTCCTTTCACTACATTTTCTTCTTTGATTTAGTGTAGTCGTTTGATTTAGTAATAAAAAGAATAATGAATAGGAAAGAGCAAAAGCTTGGGTTGTGAATCTATAGCCAATCTACGGTAGAATAAGGGTAAACATTCCATGTAAATACCGTAGAATAAGGGTTGATCCTATTAATGGAGATTCTGAAAATATTCCATGTGTAAATATTCCACAAAAAGTTCGACACAATTGGGATTTTTTTGAAAATTGGATTCAGTTAGTAATTTATGATTTGGCATGTGCAGAATGAAAACTTCATTCTCGATTTTTAAACTAACAGAGATAGAATCAAATCGATTCTTGAAATACCTTTCTAGCTATTCCTCAATGTCCTAGCTATTCATGGAACGTGAGGAGCAGATGATTAACCATTAGTCCCAAACATGGCATCGACTCTATGTATTCATGTGTATCTCTAAAGTGTACCATTACAACATCAAATTATCATATATTAATAGATCCAAGGAAACAAGGTGACATACATAAATCATACCATCAACAATGATATAGACTTAGGTTTAATTATGCATAACTTATCAACTAAAAGCTCAGTATGCTCCATCAAGCAAACATGAGTAAAAGAAGAAGGGATAAGATTGTGATTTACTTGTAGAAAAGGAGTGCATCTAGACTATGGCAATAAAGGTTGTAAAGTGATCCAGTTTAATGCCTTGATTTGCTAAGAGATGAAAACAATATTGCCTTGATAAGTGGGATGAACCATGTGTATATATGTGGCTAATTTTCTAGAGTTTAAAGTGAAGAGTACAAGGAGTTGAGTTTTGGTGTAAATAGATAGAAAGAGATCGAGAAAAAAAAAAAAAGAAGTTTAATTACCTTGGTTGTGTGTGAGAATGTTAGAGGTTGAGAATCCTTTAAAAATGAGAGGAAGTTTTGTTCTTGATAGGGGATGAGACCATGTACTAATCTTGAGAGGAGAAGAGGGTCTGTGCATACTAAGTGCTTCAGTGGAGTGAGAATAGAGTAGAGGAGAAAAGGTGAAATCTAAGAGAGAAGAGTGAGTGAGAGTGTTCTCGGTTTTCTTGTGAAAGTGAGGGGAATATGGCCGAGTGCTTGAGAAATTGAGGATGGTGAGTGCTAACCTCTCTAGACGATAGTTTTGGACCTCCTCAGTAAAATAAGAAAGAAGAGACCAAGAAGTGAGAGCTTGTGTTCAGTTTTGATGAAAGAAAAGAATAGAGAGGGAGAATGGAAAATGAGAGCTAAATGGGAGGGGTTTGTTTCGATTTTTGGAATGCTAAAAGGGAGTTGCCGAAACTCTTTTTGGTGCTTTGTGAATTTGTTCACAATGGAGGGAAAAATAGAAATGTTGTTTGAAATATTAGTGTGAAATAATTTGGGTAGTTTTCGTTAGTTGAAGATGGCATACCAAATGACTAGAATTCGGCAAATTTGCAAGCTCGGATTGACACTTTTTGTGAGATGTCACTTGATGCTTCAATGTATTCTTTTGTTACCAATAAAAATTCCTCCATTAAGTGGCATAAAGAAGCATCGCAACATATGAGCCATCAAAGAATACAACTAGCGATGCTGGTTGAGGATACATAAAGGCCCGTACTCTTGAACAAGAGAATCCCCAAGAAAAAGAAAAAGGATATGAGGAACAATTACCTAATGTGGAAAAGGAGGTATTCAATTCTCATCTTTGTGCTAATAATTCTAATCTCTTTTTATCATATTATTTTTTAGGTTCTTTTCAATTCTTGGAGAACAAGGGTCCAAATGATGATGTGCTGAATTTATCATGCCCTAAGGAGTTGGATCTTTCAACACTACATTGTAAGAAGTCCTTGGAGGATGGTGGTAATTTCTACCCTTCACCCTATTCAAAGGGAGGTAACTTAATTTTTGTAGATGTGTCGAAAAGTACTGATTTTGTGATCCCATCTTTAAGAACTCGATTGCTAAGTTTTAAGGGAAGTTTTAATTGTGACAAATCTTTTGAAGGGATAAGTGGTAATTCTAATATTTATACACTTTTTAGACATAATTTACATCTTTATGTTGAGAACTTGATTTGTATATCTAAAATGGTGCTGCGAACAGGGGGTCATGCATTCATTGCAACTAATATTTTCCATGAACCATTCATTTTTCAAAATCCTCTCTTATTTCTACTTTCATCATGCCTACTTTTTTCAGTGAGCATTACTTTTTTTTACAAAGTTTTGATAAGGAAGCATGATGAGTGGAAATAGTGTTTTTTTTTTAAATGTATTTTGGGTTTATTTTGAGTTTGGATTTCTTTAGGTCTTTTGGTCATTCTTTTGTTTTATCTAAATTCCATCTTTAGTTTTTAGGTGTTATTTCCCCTAAATAAGAAAAATATTTTCCATCTTAAGTGTGGGGGAGTAAATTGTGTCTTTATTTACTTTCTTAGGATTTTTTAGTATTTTTCTTTAGTTTGTTTTATTTTATTTAGGCGTGTTTTTATTTCGATATTATTTTCCTTGTGCTTTTATTTGTGTTTTGTTTTGTAGGCAGGAATAAAATCCTTTTGAACAAACCCTTCTCTCTATTTCCAGTTTTGATATCTATTGACACTTTATTGCACTTGGAAAGTATTGCTTAAACTTTCTACCCCTTTATTATTTTTTGACCCATTGGAGATGCTTTCTTTTGTTTATTTTTTGTCAATGAGGACATTGTCCAATTTAAGTGTGGGGGAGTGGTTTGGTGATATTCTTTGTCCAAGTTTTTATCAATTATCTTGGTATTGGGCTATTTTGGAAAATTTTGATTTAAAAGATTTTGATTGAAAAATAACTTTGTTGCAAGTTCCTTGAAAGTTTTGAACAATTGAAGATTTAAAAGTTTGGAACTTTTGAAGCTAATTCGCAATGCAAGTAGTTTCTTTCCTCTATTATTCCACTTTATTGATTTTGGTCTTATTGACTTTGCTTTCAGTGTTATATCTTTGGCCATTGAGGACAATATATACTTTAAGTGTTGGGGGGAGGGGGGGGGGAGGGGAGGGGGAGGGAGGGAATGTGGTTGAAGAAATATTTTCATGTCATTTTTTTTCTATCTTTTTTTTTTTTGTGAAAAGTTTCAAAATTTCAGTAGTTTTCATTGATTAGCAAGGTTGTAATTCTTTGTCTTACTTAGATATGATTCTTTGTCATTCATTTGGTGGATTTTTATAAAATTGGTTTATTGGATGGGATATTTGTCAAGACTTGAGAATTTAGATTAATCTTATTTTATTCATTGGTGTTTGAATGTTATTTGACTCATCGACTTTGAATATAGAGGATATGCTGAATGTGGGAAGAGTTTATTGGCTAACTCTTGTATTATGGGTTTAAATTTTGCTAGCTTTGAGTTATGATGAACAATGTGAGTTGATAAACGATCATTGAGAGGAAATATTGTGGAGAATTTTGTAAATTTTTTTATTTGAGATGAAAAAAATAATGAGTGGAAACAACACTATTATTGGTGTGAATTGAAAAAAAAAAATGTTCTTATTAATGATCGTTGAAGATCTTTAGCTAAAAATGTGGTCAATATGAGGAGAAGTAGCAAGTGACTTCGGTACACCCTCTTGAGGCTATCCCGAAGGCAAAAATGTAAGAAAGAGCATAGAAAGAAAGAATTGTTGGAAAAAAAGATGAGTGATGACTGTAAAGGGGGCCAATACGGTGTGTGAAGAGAAATCTATGAACTTGAGGCTATCAATTCCCTAAGTCATTAAAAAATTTTGAGAGAAAAAATTGGAGTGCTTTCCTCTCATCATAACTTGAGTGTGCAATTTTTAGATCTATAATGCTCGAGTTGGTAGATGGCTTGACTTATGTGATTCATATTATCTATATTTTTACTTAAATGTGGAATAACTTTCTTAGACTAAGGTATACACTTAATTAATTTGACTTCAAGAGTTTTGTGATGTCTTGTCCAATATTTCAAAGTTTGTATTATTTTCAAAGGGTATGAATGACAAGAGTTGTATCTAAAGTTTAAAAGGAAGACATAATCTTTGTTATGGTAAAGAGTTTTTGGAATGAGTAAGAGCTTGTGTTTTCGTAATGATTTTTCTTGGACTAAAGTGTTTTGCTTGAGGACAACCAAATGTTCAAGTGTGGGGATATGTGATAGGGGTTAAAATCACCATTATTCTTCTAGTTATTTGAGGTTGTTTTAAGATACATTTGTTGTAATAACTAGGCATCATTCTTCTTATTTGACATTTTACTTGTGAAAGGTGTTTTTGGAAAATATGTATAGATTTAAGTTAAAATCGAGTAGAAAGTGCACACAACTAGAGTAGACCTGGTGCCAGGCCCAGCTAATGGACCAGGCATCGGGTCCATTCTGCTCCAGTAGAAGAAATTGCGCAAGCTTCAGGGGAATTCCAAAACAGACCTGGTGCTAGGTCTAGCAAGTGCACCTGACATAGGGTCTAGCCTGTCAGCTAAGGAGAAACGGCAAAAAACAGAGCAAAAACATGGGACGAATAGAGTGCATGTTGCGCCAGGTGGGTCGAAGGTACCTAGTGCCAGGTTTGCTTTGGAGGTGAATATTTTATATATGAAATTAGGGCTTATCTAATGATTTTGGTATTTTCCTACTCCTACTCGGCCAAGACTTCCTCAGCCATGAAATTGGCATCTAAAAGGCCTATAAAAGCACAAGTAAACACAAGAGTTGGAGATATACAAGAAAGAGAGGTGAATTAATGATCAGAAATTCGGAATCTCTCATTGAAGGAGGAATTCACCCAAATCAAGGAGGAATGTTTAAGGGAGTCTTCAAGGAAGAAGAAAGAGGCTTGCCAATGAGTGTTTTTTTTTTTTTTCTCTTTGTCTTCTTTTCTTTTAACAATGATGTATTCAATGTTTTGACTGTAATTTAATATTATTTAGGGATTCATGATATTATGTTAATTTAGTTCTTTGATTAATTAATTATCATCTTTGGTGTATGATTACTTGATTTCATTGGTTATTGATATGAGTTCTTCTAATTAACTTGAGACGACGATGTTAGGAGTTTCAATGCATTGATTTTGTATTTATCTAATCTTGATGGATTTGATCGACGAACTTAAGGTTATAGGAATAAGTAATCAAAGATTAGTTTATTTCACCTTGAGCAAAATGTTATTAGCTAATTTCATGTTTATAAGGAATTGAGCTTAATGTATGTTTTGGTTATATTAGCTTGATTGAAAAATCTGTTAATTTAATCAAAATATAGGATTCCATGGATTGAGAAATGAAGAGGGATTTATTTAAGTAGATTCATGACTTGTGAAACGATTGAATTTTACTTTATATTCCTTCATGATGCCAAGATGATAATTAGTTGAGAGAGTTGCTAGTTGATTCATTATCATGTTTTCTAGGATAATTGTCTAAATTGCATAATCCTACATCCTTGAGTTGTATATATTTCTTTATTTTTCTTTTTATCATTTTCTCATTTTATTAGGTTGGTTAAATAATGAATGAAAAGTGATTAGTGTGAACTTATTCCTTTGAGGATCGATACTCATTAATTCCCTATACTATGCTTGCAATGAGTATACCTGCTCGTATATGTATTTTGAGATTAATGTTTTAATTAAAATTTGACTAAGGGATGGATTTAAAATTGATGATTTTATGCATCCAAAATTTACACATCAATGTACAAGTTACGTAGCGAGATATTTTAGTCATTACACCTATACGCTGGAGACATGGCTACACGTAGTATTATCCTTGGGGTTAATATTTTTTTACAGTGATATTAGAGAATATTTAAAATTCAAAATACAATTATTTCCATAGCAAGGGTATTTTGGTCACTTTAGTAGCCAAGGACGATGTGTCTTTTTGGTCCACGAAATAGCCCGTAAGTCCTAATTAATATTTGGATTGAGGAAATGGTCATGATAAGAGGATTTTATTTTATTTAGGAAGTCTAATTTATTTTTAGGCTGGAATAAAATAAAGAGTTCAGATAGATTAACTTAATTGTTTAATTTAGTTGGTTAATTAATTATTCAGGGCTTAGGCCTAGATTGAATGATTAGAAATTAACTTGGATTTAAACTAGGAATAAGGCTTGCTATTTTTTTGGGTCTATTTGGGTGGTTAATTATTTATTTATGGGCTTCTATTGGTCTAAGTTTAAATAAATAATTTTGGCTTAGCCCAATAGCCTAGATCAAAGGTCCACAAAGTCGCACAGGAGCTTAGCTCGGCTAGTATTGTTGCATCCTAACCGAATGGCTCTTTGTGATTAGGAAATACAAAAAATATGGGAGATGAGCTTTGAATGAGTAATCTTTGGGGTTTGAGTTTTTCCTTGTTTCTAAATATCAGACTTTGAGGTGAAGTGGTTTTTTGACACACGGAAAAAAATTCATAGAAGCTAAAGCCTTAGATAACTCTCTCTTTTCTCTCGTCTCCTTGTCTCTGGGTTTTTCCAATATTTAGGAAATTAAGATCTAAGATTTTTCTCTTTTGATTACTGCTCATTAGCATTTAGTTAGAAGGTGGAGCGACCATTGTTTTCCTAAACACTGTAGCATTCATAGGCTTAGATAGCCAGTGGTCATATTATGTGAACTACGGAGCTAGCATTCATGCCTAGAAAGAGCCGAAGGATAGCCAGATATTCCCCTGAAGCCATTGTTCAAAATGCTGTGACTGAATAGCCTTCATTATCAGTTCCTCCAATGCGAACTAAATCCACAAAACATAGAGGTATAAGAAAATTTTAAATACTTCAGCTGTTACTTTGATATCTTTGTGTGCGTATTGTTTACTTGATCCACTTACAAGTGGTATCAGGGCCACTGGTTTTAGTAAACATAGAAAGCATACTAGTTAAATAAAATTGGAAAGGTTTGGTTTAATCTTGTTCTGAGATCTTTTGTGTTTTTGGAATGGGTAGAGGCATTGTAAGCTTTGTGAGAGGAAGTATAGGAATATTGTATATTCAATTGTTTTCATAGATGATTCATGTAACCCCGTGTTTTTGGGCATGGTCATTTGGGTTTCACAGTTTTTTGTGCTTTATGCTTTGTTTTTGCAAATACACTAGAGCTTGAGGAATCATTTGGATAGAAAAATGAAGAAGAATGGAGGCAACTATAGGAAAAAATGGAGAAGATCATGGAAAGTCGAACTGGGATTTGTTGAAGTCAGCCGCGGCTTCGAGGACAAAATTTGGCTAAGCCATGGCAGGCTTGGGCAAAGCCAGCCGTGGCTTGCCTTAGTGCAACTCGAGAATGGCTTGCCTAAAGCTGGCTACAACTTACCTTAGTAGAAGCTACACTCGGCTAAAGACAAGCCGGTTCGATCGTTTCGGCAACTTAGGATCCAGCGTGGCGGGTACATGAAGACCATGGAACAATTTTTAATTTTTCCTTAAGATTTCATGTGATATTCTGTTTCGTCTTTGGTCCCATACCAGACGAAGTTTTTATTTTTGCATAGTTAATATTCTTGGAATATTTTGCATGGAAAAATAATAGTAAGGGAATTTAGGATTAAACAAGATATTAATTAATGTGTTTAATTCTATTATTTGGACACCTAGGTTAAAAGAAGAAAAAAACATGAAATCGTTTACAATATTCTGGCATGCTATTTTCTTTTGTAAACCTATGTGCACATTTTCTCAAGACCAATGTCTTGGGAATGTTTTACAAATAAAAAAATTTTCTTTAATTACATGGTTATTTTTAGCTTGAAGCAAAAATTAATCTATAGAAAATCTCTTAAAGGATTTTGTCCTTGACATAGAGAATATTTAGGATTTAGATATTTTTTAAGCTATAAGAAAAAGCTATTTTAATTCATTTTCACAAGGAAAATGCTTTTGTCAAATAAAACTTGAGACCAAAGCCTCCAAGAAGTTTTAAAAGAACATTTTTTAAATCATTAAGTTCTTAACAAGGTAAAATTAATCCATAGAAAATCTCCTAAAGGATTTTACCTTAACATAAAGATTTATGGATTTAGGTATTTTGCAAGAGTTAAGGGATACATAATGAGATATTTTCAAAAGGTTATTGATACGTAGATTTTGGGTATATAAAAATCATTCAAATTTAAATCCATCCCTAGCCAAGTTTTAATTAAAACATTAATTCCAAATTACATATATGAGCAAGTATACCCATCACAAGTATAGTATAGGGAATTAACGAGTATGAATCCTCAAGGAACAACTACTATTAGTTACTTTCATTCATTGTTTAACCGACCTAATAAAATGATAAGAGGATAAAAAAGAAAGATGAAAAAAGTACATACAACTGAAGGATGTAAGAATATGTAATTTAGACAACTATCCTAGAAGACATGGCAATCACTTACTTAGTAAATATCACAATTAATTATCATTTTAGCATCATGAAAGAATTAGAATAGAATCTAATTGTTTTCCAAGTCATAGACTCACTATCTTATGATTAAATTAGCAAATTTTCCAATCAAACCAACATAACCACAAAGATGCATTAAAGTCATCCTTCAACAATTATCCCCATAACAAACATGAAATTAGCCAATAACACAATACTCTAGATGATATCAACTAATCTTTGATTACTTTGGTTCTTTGTCTTAACTTCATTTTCCAAATCCGTTAAGAAATAACAATCATGAAATTAATGAAATTAAATCAACTCTTAATATCGTTTCCCAAGTTAATTTGAAGCAAATCTAAATTCATCAATTCTTCCATAATCACAAGTAATTAAACACTAAGAATGATAGGAAATTGGTCAAATAACTCAATTAACCAAAAAATTATGAATCCCAAAATAATGTCAAATTACAATAACAACATTAATAACATCACTATTCTAGAAAAAGAAAACATAGGTAAAAGAAATAACTCATAAACAAGCCATATTTCTTCTCTTTAAAAACTTCCTTGAATAATGCCCATTGATCGATAAATCTCCTCTTCTTGGGAGTGATTGGAAGCTTTGATCGTTGGACTCATGTCATTCACTTATGTTTTTCTTGTATTTATAAGCCCTCTTGATACTAAAATTTGTGGCTTGAGAAGTCTGGTCCAAGTATAATTCATAAAATAACAAAATCCTTTAGAAGATACAACATTCATGCACAAATAGAATTTCACTGCCTATGGATAGTGTGGACCCGGCACCTAGTCACTTTGACCTGCCAGACGCCCAGTTGCTTTTGGATTGTGACTCAAATAGCTCTATTTTGCTTTGTTTTTCCAGAGTTGACCTGGCACTGGGTTGAGTAGCTAGGGTAGGTGCCGGGTTGCTACTGGATTAGCACAACTTTTCTCAAAATCTTCTAATTCCTGTACAAATTCATCTAGAGCACTTTCTACAGGCAAAATATCAAATAGGAAGGAATATGCCTAGTTATTTCATCAAATGTATCTCCAATTAGCCTCAAATAACTAGGAATAAACATGTGAATTTAAGCCCTATCATATTCCCCCACAATTGAATCTTTGCTTGTCCTCAAGCAAAATACTTAAGTCAAGAAGAAAATAACAAGAAAACATAAGCTTTAATTTTTCCAAAATGTTAATCACAACAAGGCTTATAACTTCCCTTCAAACTTTAGATATAACTTTGCCATTCATTCAACCATTTAAAAACAATTGCAAATTGAAGTACTAGATAAGAAATACCAAGGCTCTCGAACTCAAATTAAGCAAGTTTATACTTTATTTTAAGAAAATCATTTCACCCTTCAAGTAAAAATATAGATAATATGAATTATACAGGTCTAGCTATCTACCAACTCAAGCATTATAAATCTAAAACTTTCACAACTCAAGTCATGATTCAAGGAAATCACTCCATTTTTTTCTTTCAATTTTTTTTAATGACTTTGGGAATTGATAGCCTCAAGTGAATGAATTTCTCTTCACGCACCGTAATAGCCCCCTTATAGTCATCACTCATTGTCATTTCATTTTTTTTTTCAACTTTCTTTCTTTCTTTTGCTTTTGGGAATTAATAGCCTTAAGAAAATAAATTTCTCTTCACTATTCGTATTCGCCCTCATAATCAAGCAAAAAGTGCTTTCTCGTTTTCAAAGATGAAACAAGTTTTTTTTCCACTTTTTTTTTTTTTTTTATCATTTTGCAACTCACAATTAAATTTTTTTTTTTTCACTCAATCTTTCCACCCAAAGAGATTTTCCTCATATTCTGTATCATAACTCAAAGTCAAGCAAAGTTTGCACCCATAATACAAGAGTTAGCCAACAACTTTTCCTACATTCCTCACATTATCTATATTCAAACTAGATGAATAAAATAATACTCAAACACTAATACATAAATAAGATTAAACCAAATTCTTAAGTTTTAACATATTGCATCCAATAAACCATATCATGAAAAATCCACCAAGTGAATGACAAAATGCATATCCAAGTAAACAATGAAAACCACAAAATTTTTAAAAAAATTTCAGCCAAATGTGTAGCCGAAGGCTAAATATATGGAACATATCTTTAATGCTCAATTCTCCCCCCAGACTTAAACTGGACATTGTCCTCAATGGCAAAAAATATATCAATAAAAACAAAGCCAATGGACCAAAAAGATAAAAGGGGAAGAAGAGAGAAGAAATACTACCATAACCATGTTCCACAAAAGAATGTTGAATTTCATCACATTTGAGCATGTTCCCTGAATAGTGTTTGATCATTCCTAAAACAAAGAAATAAAACCAAAACGCAAAAATCTGGAAAAAGCAAAATAGATCAACAGCTAAAAATTAAGAAAGGTCATTACATTTCAAAGAAAAAAGAGAAAATTGACAAAAAATAAAATAAAAGTAAGTAAACAGGAAATCATGAGGTAGCATCAACATCAGTCCCATCCGCACATCATCATCAGGATCTCCAGTGGCCCTACCAGTGGAAACACCAGTGGATTACTGTATTAAAGTAGCTAAGCTCTACTCCTGGACATCCTGACGTCTATGGAGATCAGCAATGGAGTCTCACAGCTGGAGGAGGATGGTCGTCTATGTCTCGTGTCCAAGGCTCAACTACTCTAGTCGGGCCTCTACTCGTGCCTCAAAGTCAACACTAAATTGGGAACGAGAACTGCTAGCATAGGTGTGAGGCTAGGTAGACTACTCCTCTGACTCATCAAGAAGTAGCTCCACCATCCCTGGATGCTGGACCTCAAAAGGTTTCTTCCACTCCTCATTTCATCATTATATCTGTAGCCCCACTGAACCAAAGTATGCTCTATCACTAACTCTCGCTCAGTGATCGGCTCACTGATCTCTCTATCACAACTCATACTAAAGTCTTGTAGGATACACATAATGACTAAGGGAAATACAAGGGCCTTAGAGGAGATGCGAGAGTAGACAACATCCCTCATAGACTGAAGAATAAGAGTAGTAAGAGGAATAGGCACACTCTTCATCATCATGTCAAGAATATAGACAAGAACTCTAGACTCATTAAAGCCACTAGCCTTAGAATAGACATTAAAAGAAAAGAAGTATAATATGGCACATAGTTGAGCCTCAAGATTATTGTTGGAGTAGTATCTATATTGTCCTATCTGTCTTTTCCTCCATATCTGCATGCTAGTCCTAACAACATCTACTTCCCAGGTAAGATCAGAGATAATCTGATGATTATGATGGTCCACAGCTATCCATGGACAATCATTAGGCACACCCAAGATCCTGGCCAATCTAGTCCTGTCAAACTCAATAGGCACCCCCTTAACAATAGTAGAGATGACCTTTATATTGTTCTTCTTCTTGTCCATAAAACCCTTTCACTCTCACAGGACAATAGTCTCTTCTAAGTCTGATAATAGGCTCCCAACCCATTCTCCTAAACATAGTAAAGAGTGTAATGAATTATCTAGAGAAGGCTTGAACATCTTCTCTACTATGATTTTATTGTGCTGATGGCTTTGGTACCATATCTGACATGTGAAACCCCATCTAAAACCAACCCTAGAGTAAGGGGGGTCAAGATGCATATCATATTTTCTTGCATGCATAAATATATTTTTGAATGATTTTATGTGCTTTAGGATTATAATTTATAGTCTAGAATCTTAGTTGTGCTTATTGAGTAGGAAGGGTAAAATGGTAATTTTGCTTTAAGTGAAAATAGGGAGATAGCTTGAGGATTAAATAGGAAGAATATTTAAAAGAGAAAATAGGAACAAGAGTTGTTGTGATTTTATGGTTAGAGCTTTGGAATTAATCTCTAAGGTCTTGAGTTCAAATCCCATCAATTAAATTTTATCATGATTAAATTTTATTTTATGTAAGGTGGATATTTTCGGCCCTTGCAAGCCATAAGAAGAAGTAGGAGTCTTGTCCTAGGAGAAACATGAAGGGAATTTCTTAATGCTATTCTTATGTTCTACAAAAATTCTTAAGGGATTCATGCATTTTTATACCCTAACTTACCTTAAATTCTTCACTAATTAAGCTTGTTCAATTATCCAAATCCATGTTTTAATTCCAGAAAATTTAGCAAGGTTATTGATCTTGGAATTTCTAAAATGGCCCTTAGAGGATAGAGTTTTAACTGAAAATGGGGAATGAGTTAAGGAAGGTTCCCAAGAGAATTAATCTCCATGGTTGAACCTTTAAACTCCACTCCATAAGTGTTTATCTTCTTCATGGCAACAATCTGGAAATTTTCCAACTTCTTGGTTAGTTCAGCTTTCGAAAACTTCAGTCATTTTTCTCACTCAAATGCTGCTAGAAAAATAGCGAATTTGTTCAGCTTGAAGATTGAAATCCTTTGCTAAAATTCGGACTGCACAAAAACTGTGCAAACCAGGGAAAATTCTTGGACAGTTTTGCAGCATGGCAGGCCAAAAACCAAGCTGTTCCTTCTACCTTTCAAACTAGTAATTTAACTCTGTCTTTCCTCCATAAAGAGGGTTGGAAACTACACTTAAAGGACCCTCCAATACCTTTTCAAAATCACTGCAAGTCGGCTAGAACATTGCAGAAAAAACTGCACAAAAATTCCAGCAAACCATTCGAATGACCAACCAGAAATTTTAGCCTTGCTCCCTCTTCAAGCTTTGTTCGAAAATCACTTCAACTTTCTGTGGAAATAACCTTAGTCAACCATGAACTGAACTTCATCTCCCTCCCCACTAATCTACACGATGAACTCCATAGCCACTCCTTAAATCACTCATTTAATCACTATAATCAAGCTTCCAATTAAAATTCAAAATTTCAGCAAATTGCTCCATGAAAACTCATTGGATTAAGCTTCAAATAACCAGAAATTCTCCCACCCTTACACTCAGAATTTCGGCCACTCTTTGGCTCCTTCAAACCTCATTCATCTCAGCAAAACCCCAGCAAAATCCAGTCGGCCATAGTAGCTCCCAAGGACCTCCATCAATCAAATTACTCTACCATATCTTATATCTTAATTCACTCCATGAATTACTCCTTTTGAAATTCAAATGATCAGATTTCCCTCTTCCCCCTAATCTGAAAATTCAATCACAAGAATTCCTCTAACCATTACAGCCAATACCTTTCAGCAATTTTCGTCCTGCTATCTCCATCTCTCCAAGAATACCAAGAACACATACCACCATCCTCCAAGCCTAAGACCACCCTAACCACCTCCAATTCCTTCCAAAAAAACTCTAGATCACATCTACTCTCCCTCTGGAGTCCATTTCTGTATTTTATAACATCAAACATTGAAAACAAAATTCTGTTAACTGATCAAAAACCAGAATTTTTCTTGAAAATTCAGGAACTCTTTCAAGGTAACCAAGAACGATTTTGATCATCTTATTCCTTCAATCTTTAAGCATGATATACTAATATTCTCTCTCTCTCTCTCTCTCTCTCTACTCTCTCTCTCTCTCTCTCTCTCTCTCACTCTCTCTCACACACACACACACAGCCGAAATGGTTGTTTCAACCATGGCCGTTCTTCTTCTTCTTGCATGGACAAATCAAACCTCCTACACGTGTGGATCTCCTTGGATCTTAGACATGATTATCATCAACCAAGTATTTCCCTTTATCCCTCTTCTCAATTATAAAATCATGTCTCTTAGATGTTGTTAGAAAAGGATAGAATATGATTGGGGATGGAGTATGTGTTTGTATGAAGGAGTTGAGATTGGAGCATGAGGATGTTTTGTCATGGTTGAGTTCTATGATATTTTGTAGTTTATTGCATGGTCTTCATGTCATGAGTAAGTATGGATGATTAAGCATGATAGATATTATGTCACCTTTGATGAATAGGGTTTTATGTTCTTGTATTGTTGTTGAAGCCATATATATGATTATGCTTGGTAGAGATTTAGCCTTGTGATAGTAGGTTTAGATTTAAGTCTTTATTCATGAATGGATTGGTTTGTTGATTGATGTTGGATTTTATGTTCATGATTATTGGTAGCAATAGGAGAATTATGATCATGACTTTGTTAATCCTAAGCTATCTTAATTGACCAACTTTAGTACGTTAATAAAAAAAAAAATTAATACTATATTTTCCTCCAATAATTTTGAAAAACCCTAGGAAGCTTTGGAATTGGATTATTAAATGAAATAGTGATATTTTAGCCAAATAAATGATATATTCTATTAAAAATAGTATATATATATATATATATATATATTATAAAAATGATAATAAATTAGGTCTTTCATATAAATAATCATAATAGGTAAACTATTAATCTTGTAGATCATAAATTCATAAATACTATTAAAAATTCATTTATTCCCTTTTGATCAAAATTTAATAAAATTTACTATTAACTTTATTTACTAATTATTTTCTATCTATTAATTATTAATTAAGAGATTAGTAATAATTTATTATTTTTAATAATATCATCTAAGACTTAGGACCCTTTATCAAATAAACCCTAGTTTATTTCTTAATAACAAATATTTATATTTAAACCTATAGCTTATTATCCCTAGTTATTTTATCATCAAGCTAGACTTATTTTGTAAAACCTTTTATCATTTAACCTTAAAGCTTAGGACATTAGGGTCATGATTGTAATAAGTTGAACTAGGATTATTTATGGAAGAAAATATAGCTTGAGTTTAACCATATGGCTTGTGTTTACCCCAGGCGGGGTTAGGTCGACTTTGGAAGATCTTTGAATAGCTCAAGCAAAAGATCAGGTAAGCTCCTACATAAAACTTATTTGATGTCAAAAGGTTACTATGGCAAGCCAAATGCGAAGTGTATGAACACTCATTTTGGTAAAAGTAATTAAGGACTATTTCCTTTCTGTTTCAGTCATATCATTTGTAATCAACAGGTAGTTTTACTCAAACACTAAACTCTTTCTAAAACCAACTTTGACACGAACTTTAAAAACCCTTAATTATTATTTCCAAATTAAACAATGTTTTATCAGTTTTCTCCCAACTGGGACAAGTAACGTTGAGTACTCAATAAGGGCAGACTAGTAGTACTAGTTTTGAAGAGCAAGAGCAAGTCTTCTGGTAGGAGGCCACCTCCAGAAAATGAACTCAACTTGGAGAAACGACAGTACTACTTAGTCATGCCGGTCCAAGCTAGCATGCTTAAGTCATATGGACTGTGTGTTTCTGGAATGGACAACCGGTATGTTTGGGTGTAGAGAAGGGGAGTATTTTACCCGGAAGGTCGTACACCTACTTTTTGTCAGTCTACACAAAGTGTGGCATTCTGACCATTATATGGTCATGGGGCCCAATGTGCGGTAACCCATAGCCGCCCTTTTGAGTGGTTGATTTTATTGTGCACATGTATGGTTGGAAAAGAAAAATGCCACTCATTATTTTTAACATTGTCTAATGCTTTCCAGTACTTTTCCTTATGAAGTTTTACAACTTGCATACATGAACTGTTTTACCTGAAACACTCAAAGTATACATGGACTTACTGAGATTTTTATCTCATCACCTTTTATGCCATGTTTCAGGTCGATCCTACTGTGCAGATGAGTAGCTAGAATGTTGCCTGCTTGAAGACTCTTTGTTGTTTAGTTTATATGTTGCTTTGAGAGATGATGATAGTGAACAATTTATTTTGGATTTGTTCTTGAATTTTTGGGTTGTAATAAGTTTTAATTTTAAATTCTTGTTTTATTTTCGTTTGTGTGACCTAGTTATAAAGACCCTTATCCTTTGGATTGGATGACATCTCCGACCCTGTTGGTCCTAGGTAGTGGGGTGTTACATGACATGTAGGATTAATGAATTGGGTAGGTTGGTTAGGAAATGGCTCAAAAGATGGGGTAGAAGAAGATGAAGCCCTAGCTCTCTTAGCATCGGGTGCTATACCCTTTGTCCTCCTAGACATGACGATGATAGAAAAAGATAGGCAAAAGGAAGAAGGATAGAACACACTCATGATCATTCCTCAATACAAAATCAAACACATCTCTCAATCTCTTCACAATCACAACACCCACTCAGCTCATCTACCACCTCAGTATATATAAACACCTCACTGGTACAACATAAACTCCCCTAACATATGTGCGAAAAGATAACAATTGGCCAATCCCAAACATAATATTAATACCTATGATGAAAGTAGCAATGCCATCTATGTCATAGTTTAAAGCTCATGATCACAATGTCAATTCAAACATATAGATTTAAGTAATAAATTAGCACAACAATTATCTCTCAATATATAAAAAATGATCCTTTGTAGGCTTAAAATTGCACATGAGAGGCATGCTCAATAGCTACCAAAAAGATTGAAGATATGAATTTCATCAACAAAATAACATTACCAATCATATACCCATGCTATCTAATCTTCAAAGAATGCAAAAATTCCATTCAATCCAATAAACCAAGAAAAATAGGAATTTTCGGACCACAATGCACACAAAAATGTGCAATAATTGATATAAAAAAAATGAATCATAAAAAGTGCAGAAAAATCATACCACAATGATCTCAAAGGTATGGGCAATGATCCTATGCAAAGAGAGTGAAAAAAATTGCGCACCGGATGAAGGGATTAAAAAATCAGATTTGTGAAGAAAAATTGGACTTTTCTTGATTTCAATCCAAAACTTCAAGAACAAAGCAATGATTTTATGTTTAGAATGTGTTATGGAGGAGTTGAAAATGATTCAACGGTGCTTTGAAGAAAGATTTGGCAATAGGTTGAGAGGAAAAATGAGGGAGATGGACAGTTGGTTTGAAAAATGGTATACTCAGAAAGAGGGTATTGATTATGAGGAAACCTTTTATCCGGTAGCCATGGTTAAGTCCATCCGTATCCTTCTTGCCTTCACATGTCATTATGACTATGAGATATAGCAAATAGTGAGGGACGGGAACAACAAAGGATGAAGAGACGTGAGAGAGAGAGAGAGAGAGAGCTGCGTGAGACACTATTTGTTAGGGAGATTAGGGTTTTCTTCCACCAGAGACTTGTTTATTGGCCAGTCAAAACTAGGTCTCTCATTATCTGATAAACATATCCCCGGGATATCATATTTCTAAACACCCGAATGTTATCCTGAAAATGAGTTTGGCTTAACCCTAAACTCTTCTTAACTGTATCTGGAAAAAACCCTACGGTCCAAGCTATTGGGCCGAAATAATATTTATTATTTTTCTTGGACCCAAAAGGCCCAAAATAATAAACATTAATTATTTATTTCCTGGGCTTATATAAATAACCCAATAAATAATTAATGAGCCCAAATGAACCAAAATAATTAATCTTTAATTATTTATTTCTTGGGCTTATATAAATAACCCAATAAATAATTAAACATTAATTATTTCCCCTAGTTTAAGCCCAGGTTAATTTTCTAATTATTCATACTGGACCTAGGCCCTGAATAATTAATTAACCAATTAAACTAGATAATTAATTTCTCTCAACTCCTATTTTATTTTATTTATTTATTTTATTCCAGTCTAATAATAAATTAGACATCTTGAATAAAATAAAATAAAATCCTCTTGAACTGAGACCAATTCCTCAATCCAAAATTAGTTAGGACTTACGGGCTATTCCGAGGACCAAAAAGACACATCGCCTTGACTGCTAAAATGACCAAAATATCCCTACTATATAAATAGTTGTATTTTACCTTTTAAATATTTCCTAATATCACCATAAGGAAATATTGACCCCAAGGACAATGCTGCATTAGCAAAGTCTCCGACCTACAAGTGAAATGACTAAAATACCTCTCTACACATAGCCGTACATTTAGAAAGGAAGAAGTGTACTAACACCCCTCTAAATGACATTTACCATCCTTAGGCTTCTAGTCCAATAATCCACGACTTCTTGGAGTGTTTCCGCTTTCCAAGGGAGCTACCCTAAAACAAACATCCAAGTCATGTTTCCCAAGGCCCTGGACATTTTAGACCATTCGGACAGCCACAAGGGGCGATATAGTGTAGAAACTATCTTGTACAAGTCTGTCTTAACTAACTAGTTACATATATCCAATACACAAGTATATTGGTTCTACTATTGAACCTCAACTGTAGCATATCAAAGCATATGCTTCCAGTTTCGTCAGACCACCAACTTATACTCAAGTCGTAGAGTAGTAGTCTACGCTGTAGTGGTAGTAGTCTAGGTTTCTATCATATAGTACTTTTAGAAACCACTACTACGGTCCTGTCCTACGTATTCGAAATATGCTTATGTCATGAAGTGAGTGGACTACTCACTGGCTAAAGGTAAGCCATTCCCCATTTGGAATTCTTAACATAATAACCTAAACATGATGAGATTCCCAGTCTCATCAATAGGTTTAGAACAAGTGTTTATGTGTTAAATAACCTGTGATCCATACCTTACTGTGAAAGACCACCATTCACATGGACCACTTATTTAAACACAATGGGTCTGTTCTAAACGAAAATTGTGCACAAACAAAAAGTAAATTCACAAATAATTTTTGAAATTAAATTCTTTTTTTAAAATATTCGATTTTACATCAGAAACCTAGTCTAAGAGGACCTACAATCCAACAATCTCCCACTTGCACTCTAAGACTAGGTAAGTCCATAGGTGCCCAACCCTATGGCGTCTAAGTGTTTCTTGAAGACTTTCTCAGCCAAAGGCTTAGTGAATGGATCTACTAGATTATTTTCCGAAGCAATATGTTCTACCACGACTTCCCGTCTCTAGATGAAATCCTGGATCATGTGGTACTTCCTCTCAATGTGTTTCCCCTTCTTGTGGTTCCGAGGCTCCTTAGATTGCGATACTGCTCCAGTGTTGTCGCAATACATCACAATTGGCTTGTCCATATGTGGTACGACTCCAAGTTCTGAAAGGAACTTCCAGAGCCAAACTGCTTCCTTGGACTCCTCCGAAGCTTCCACATACTTAGCTTCCATAGTTGAGTCAGCAATACAAGACTGCTTAATACTCCTCCATGAAATTGCTCCTCCAGACAAGGTGAAGACATATCCACTAGTAGATTTTCTCTCATTCTTATCTGCCTGGAAGTCTGAGTCTGTGTATCCTGCATGAACCAAATCATCAGCCCTATAAACTAGCATATAATCTCTCGTTCTTTTGAGGTACTTAAGAATATGCTTTACAGCTTGCCAATGGACCTCCCCTGGGTTTGACTGATATCTGCTAACCAAGCCCACGGTAAAGCAGATATCTGGCCTAGTACACAGTATAGCGTACATGAGACTTCCTACAGTCGAAGCGTAGGGAATCCTACTCATTCTGTCATTTTCTTTTTGAGACTTAGGACAGTCCTTTGAAGAAAATGACAACCCATGTCTGCAAGGGATTAGAGCTCCCTTGCATGAGTCCATGCTGTACATGGCTAGTATCTTGTCAATGTATGTTGCTTGGGATAACCCTAACATTCTCTGCTTCTTATTTCTAAGAAGCCTAATCCTGAGAATGTAGCTGGTTTCTCCCAAGTCCTTCATACTGAATTGACTAGACAACCAAACCTTTGTAGATGACAATATTCCTACATCATTTCCAATGAGTAGAATGTCATCCACATACAAGATAAGAAAAATTACATTAATGCCTTCAAGTTTCCTGTACACGCATGGTTCATCTTCGTTTTGAATAAATCCATAAGACTTTACCGTCTCATCAAAACGAATGTTACATGCTCTCGATGCCTGCATAAGTCCATAAATGGACTTCTTAAGCTTGCAAACCATATGTTCCTGGCTTTCAGCAATGAAGCCTTCTGGTTGGGACATATAGATGTCTTCGCTAAGATGGCCATTTAAGAATTCCGTCTTGACATCCATTTGCCATATCTCGTAGTCATAGTGACATACGATGGAAAGGAGGATGCAGATGGATTTAAGCATGGCTACCGGAGAAAAGGTTTCCTCATAGTCGATACCTTCTTTCTGAGTATACCCTTTCGCCAAAAGCCTAGCTTTGAAAGTTTCCACCTTCCCATCCGCTCCCCTCTTTCTTTTGTACACCCACTTGCACACAATGGGTTTTATCTCTTCAGGTGAAGCTACAAGATCCCAAACTTGATTGAGGTACATAGACTCAATCTCGGCTTTCATTGCTTCATGCCAAAGATTTGCATCGGCATCAGAAATAGCCTCCTCGTATCTAGTGGGGTCTTGTTCCTGATGGTCAGAGACCAGTTCAAAGGCTTCTCCAGTCCATCTATCCGAAACCCTAGACACTCTCCAACTACGACGAGGCTCCACTTGCACAGGCTCTCGAGGCTGCGCCTCTTCTTGTTCCACAATCGGGTCAGAAGAAGTTGATTCTGTAGATAACTTCTCAACAAATTCCAACCCGGTAGAACCTTTAGTGGAAGTACTTTGATCATCTTCCAAGTATCTAGCATTGGTACTGACTAGCACATTCTGCTCCTTAGGATGATAAAAGTAACCTCATTTTTTCCCTTTTGGATAGCCAACAAAATAGCATAATTTTTATCTTAGTTCCAACTTGTCTCCCATGACCAGTACATAAGTTGGACAACCCCAAATCCTGAGATGATTCAGACTTGGCTTACGCCCAGTCCACATCTCATAGGGAGTCTTAGGTACTGACTTGGAAGGCACCAAGTTCAGAATATATGCCGTTGTTTCTAGGGCATATCCCCAAAAGGATACTGGAAGAGTAGCATGAGACATCATGCTTCAGACCATTTCCATCAATGACCTGTTCCTTCTCTCAGCTACTCCATTCTGCTAGGGTGTTCCCGGTGCAGAGAACTGGGATACTATCCCATGATGTACCATGTAGTCCTTGAATTTACCTAGGAGATACTCTCCACCACAATCCGATCGTAAGGTTTTGATTAATTTACCTGTTCGACGTCCACTTTAGCCTTAAACTCCTTGAACTTGTCAAAAGAGTCAGACTTGCGTCTCATCAGGTAAATGTAATCATACCTCGTACAATCATCCATGAAAGTGATGAAGTACTCAAAACCTCCTCTAGCTAGTGTAGACAACGGACCACACACATCAGTGTGAACAAGACTCAACACCTCCATAGCTCTATTCGCCTTTGGTGTAAATGATCTTTTGCTCATCTTTCCCATCAGGCAGGATTCACACTGAGGCCAACTTTCCAATCTCAATAAGCCCAAAGGCCCATCATGGATTAGCCTCTGAATCCTGGTTGAGTTAATATGACCCAACTTTAGATGCCAAATGTATGAATCATTGATGTTGGTCTTTCTCTTCTTAGTTAAAGGTTCAGACTGAGCGTTATTTGATTGGTTGTTAATAGAGTTTAAAAAGAACAAATTTCCATACATGTGCCCAGTACACAAAATTTCTCTATCTCTACTGATAGAAATACCAGAATGGAAAGATACAGAATATCCTTGATTAATAAGTTTTGCAACTGAAATCAAATTCTGATGAAAACTAAGTACATATAAAATATCTTTTAAAACCACTATCTTATTACAATAAAAAATAAGATCTAGCTCTCCCACTACAAGGGCCTAGACTTGTGCTCCATTACCCACTCGAAGCCCATGTTCGCCCTTCTTGAGTCTTCTTATCTTTCTAAACCCTTGTAAGGAGTTACAGATATGATCAGTAGCTCCTGAATCAACAATTCAAGTGGAAGTTGATCCTACCATTGATATGGACTCTAGATAGAAAACATTACATGTGGGGTTTTTCTTGGTTTGAAGATCTGGACACTCCTTTTTCCAGTGTCCCTTCTTCCTACATTTGAAGCATTTACCCTTTGGTTTGTCCTTGGGCTGGGTCTTGGGCTAGGCTATTGCATTCCCCTTCTTCCTCTTGAACTTTTTGGGTTTAGGCCCAGTTCTTGAGGAAGAAGCCTTAGTAATCATGACCTTTGACTGCGGCTTTATGACCTTCTCCGCCATCTGGAGCTCCTTCATCAATTCAGTCAAACTCATGTTCAGTTTGTTCATGTTATAGTTCAACATAAACTGAGTGAAGGAGCCCGGTAAAGATTCGAGAACCATGTCCACTTGGCTCTCGGGGTCAATGACATCCCCTAAGATTTCTGCCTCCTCGAAAGCAGCAATAATCTTGAGCATATGCTCTCGGACTGATGCTCCCTAAGCCATCATAGTATTTACAATAGTTCAAAGTGCCTCCTGCCTTGCGGGCCGGCTCTTGTCCGCGAACATAGTAGCCAATGATTGACTGATGTCATATGCAGAAGCCATGTGCTCGTGTTTTGACTGGAGCATATTAGACATGGAGGCTAACATATAGCAGCGTGCTATTTCGTCAGCCTTCTTCCACGCCTTCTCAACCTCTCGCTCTTCGGCGGTGGAACCTTCCCCGATAACAGGGCAGGTGTTGTAAAGGACATACTTATACTCTTCGGCTGTGAGTATTATGTCCAGGTTCCTTTTCCAGTCCACATAGTTTGGACCCCTTAACTTATTCTCCCTGAGAATAATGGCCAATGGACTAAAAGAACCTCCTACCATTTCTAAAAATCGAAAGAAAGAATTTAGTTTGTGAAAACAAAATAAAATTTGTGCACTAAAAATAATTTGGCTCTTAGGAAAACTAACATAGCTTCTTGTGAAGATTAATAGTTTCCTAAGCTAAGTGTATTAACCACCACAAATTAATTTCCCTTCTAAGTAATGATCTAGAGGATAACTCCATCATGGGATGGTCATTTCCTCTTATTTCCTATAGACATACCTCGCACTATGACCTCCAACGTGGGCTGGCCGATCATAGTACGTGCCCCGGGTTATTAATTACATCCTTCCATTAGATCTAGATCCTTGTGGTAGCCCCGTCCTATACAGGTTCACTCCCAGGGTGACGCGAGGGGACCTACGATCTCTAATGAGGACCGTGATGGAAGTCGTGGTGCCGTTGGAACCCCTCTCCCACTTAGTCTTTTAAAACAAAGGTTTTCTGAAAAATATCCTTTTGAAATTTCCATTAAGTTTTTCTTAACTCAAAAATAAAATATCTAAGTCCATTAATATCTCTATGTCAAGGCTTATATCCTTTGAGAGATTTCTCCATGGACTAATTTTATTTAAGTTAAAACTTAATGATTTCAAAAATTTTCCAATTAAAACTTTCTAGAGACTTTGGTCTCAAGTTTACTTGACAAAACAATTTTTCTAGTCCAAAACAAAACAAAATGGCTCTCCATTTTAATTTACAAAAATATGTAAATCCAATATATTTTCTATGTCAAGAATTAAATCCTTTGAGAAAATATTCAAGGATTAATTTTTGTACAAATTAAAATAACCATTTAATTTTTGAAAAAAAAAAATACTTTTCTTGTAAAAAATGTTCCTAAAGACTTTGGTCTTTGAGAAAAAGCACACACAGGTACACAAAAAAATAGCATGCTCGAAAACAGAAAACGTTTTCATGCTTTTCTATTTTTTAAACCTAAGTGCCCAAATAATAGAATTAAACACATTATTTAATTAATGATTTTGTTTAATCCTAAAATCTCTTACTAATATTTTTCATGCAAATATATTCCAAAAATATAAAATATTGCAAAAATATTAAATTTGCCTGGTATGGGTCCCAAAATGAAAAAAAATAAAAAATAAAAAATTGCAAAAAAAAATAGCTGGCGGTCCACTGCACTGGCCGCACAGGACCTGCGCCAGAGTGGCCTGTGGTCCACTGCGGTCGCGGTACACCAGCCGCACTGGATCATCAGCTACCTTAACCCGCCAAGCCTTACGCCCGCCTGAGAACCCGCGTCCGAACCACCCGCTGACCCGTGTGTTTATCCGAATGGCGGCTCCGACCCAGCTGCATGACTCGCGCGGAAGAATTGCAATTCAATTGCAAATTTTGCAAATGAATTTGGCTTCCAATTTCATGAATCAAGCCAGCTCCAGCGGCTCCAACGACACGGCTCCTCTCATAGAAACAGTTTGAGGCTCGGCGCCGGCTCAGCTTAGGCGGCAGCTTATGAACAGTGCCTCATTCTTCATTTTTCTTCTGTTTGGCGTGAAAATTGCAGAGGCTTCTTCTTCGTTTTTTTCCTTATTTCTTTGGCTTCTTTGGACATTTATACTTACAAAAACTCATCCAAAACAAAAACACAGCCGCCTATACCCATTTAAATTGGGTTTACACGATCAAACATCAAAACCAAAAATTTTACAGAGATACCTATGCTTCAACGGTGAAGCTCACAGTGATGCTATCCCATACCAAAACAGCGAAGGATCACAGGTATAATCATATTCTCCATTTTTATTAACTACCATACTCCCTATATTGATCAAAGAACCTGGCTCTGATACCACATTGAGGGACAGGAACAACAGAGGATGAAGAGACGTGAGAGAGAGAAAGAGCTGCGTAAGACACTGTTTGTTTGGGAGATTAGGGTTTTTCTTCTACCAGTGACCTGTTTATTGGTCAGCCAAAATTAGGTCTCTCATTATCTGATAAACATATCCCCGGGATATCATATTTCAAAACACCCAGATGTTATTCTAAGAATAAGTTTGGCTTAACCCTAAACACTTCTTAACCGTATCTGGAAAAAACCCTACGGTCTAAGCTATTAGGCCGAAATAATATTTATTATTTTTCTTAGACCTAAAAGGCCCAAAATAATAAATATTAATTATTTATTTCCTGGGCTTATATAAATAACCCAATAAATAATTAATGAGCCCAAATGAACCAAAATAATTAATCTTTAATTATTTATTTCTTGGGCTTATATAAATAACCCAATAAATAATTAAACATTAATTATTTCCCCTAGTTTAAGCCCAGGTTAATTTCTTAATTATTCATACTAGACAGAGGCCCTGAATAATTAATTAACCAATTAAACTAGATAATTAATTTCTCTCAACTCCTATTTTATTTTATTTATTTATTTTAATCCAGTCTAATAATAAATTAGACATCATGAATAAAATAAAATAAAATAAAATCCCCTTGAACTGAGACCAATTCCTCAACCCAAAATTAGTTAGGACTTACAGGGTATTCCGAGGACCAAAAAGACATATCTCCTTAGCTGCTAAAATGACCAAAATACCTCTGCTATATAAATAGCTGTATTTTTCATTTTAAATATTTCCTAATATCACCATAAGAAAATATTGACCCTAAGGACAATGCTGCATTAGCAAAGTCTCCGACCAACAGGTGAAATGACTAAAATAACCCTCTACACATCGCCGTACATTTAGAGAGGAAGAAGTGTACTAACACCCCTCGAAATGACATCTACCATCCTTAGGCTTCTAGTTCAATGATCCACAACTTCTTGGAGTGTTTCCGCTTTCCAAGGGAGCTACCCTAAAGCAAACATTGAAGTCATGTTTTCCAGGGCCCTGGATATTTTAGACCATTCGGACAACCACAAGGGGCGATATAGTGTAGAAACTATCTTGTACAAGTTTGTCTTAACTAACTAGTTACATATACCCAATACATAAGTATATTAGTTCTACTATAGAACCTCAACTATAGCATATCAAAGCATATGCTTCCAGCTTCATCAGACCACCAACTTATACTCAAGTCGTAGAGTACTAGTCCACGCTGTACTGGTAGTAGTTTAGGTTTCTATCATATAGTACTTTTAGAAACCACTACTACAAGTCCTGTCCTACGTATTTGAAATATGCTTATGTCATGAAGTGAGTGGACTACTCACTAGCTAAAGGTAAGCCATTCCCTATTTGAAATTCATAACATAATAACCTAAACATAATGAGATTCCCAGTCTCATCAATAGGTTAAGAACAAATGTTTAAATGTTAAATAACCCGTGATCCATACCTTACTGTGAAAGGCCACCATTCGCATGGACCACTTATTTAAACATAATGGGTCTGTTCCAAACGAAAATTGTTGACAAACATATAGTAAATTCACAAAAAATTTCTAAAAATAAATTCTTTTATTAAAATATTCGGTTTTACTTCAGAAACCTGGTCTAAGAGGGCATACAATCCGACAAATAGATGTCAAGATAGCCTTTCTTAATGGCCATGTTAGCGAAGACAGCTATATGTCCCAACTAGATAGCTTTATTGCTAAAAGTCAGGAACGTATAGTTTGTAAGCTTAAGAAGTCTATTTATAAACTTAAGCATGCATCGAGATCATGGAACATTTGTTTTGATGAGATTGTAAAGTCTTGTGATTTCATTCAAAATGAGGATGAACAATGCGTGTACAGAAAACTAGAAGGTGTGAATGTGATTTTTCTTGTCTTATATGTGGATGACACTCTACTTATTAGGAATGATATACGGACATTATAATCTACTAAGGTTTGGCTATCTAGTTAATTCAATATAAAGGCCTTGGGAGAAGCTAGTTACATTCTCAACATTAAGCTTCCTAGAAGTAGGAAGCAGAGAATATTAAGATTATCCTAAGTCACATACATTGATAAGATATTGGCAAAGTTCAGCATGGACTTAAGCAAGGGAGTACTAATCCCATGCAACATGGGTTGTCTCTTTCTTTAAAGGGCTATCCTAAGTCTCAAAAAGAAAAAGACAGGATGATTAAGATTCCCTACGCTTCGGCTGTGGAAAGTTACATATACGCTATGCTGTTTACTAAGCCCGCGATTTGCTTTGCCGTAGGCGTAGTAAATAGATATTACTTAAACCTCGAGGAGGTTTATTAGCAAGTTGTAAAGTATATTTTGATGTTCTCAAGGAAACAAGATTTATATGTTGGTTTACAGAGCTGATTGTTAGTGTTATGCCCTAGAGGCAATCACTTGTACGTTGTATATGGCACATTTTATTTTAATAAAAGGCATTATTTATCTTACAGTTTCTTTTATTTACTTTTGGATAAAATAACTGTTAGATAAAGTCCCTAGTACAACACTGTATTAAGGAAATCATGATAGAGATCATGATATGAGATTCCTACTGCATTGTATAGTGTTAGTACATAAATAGTCCCTAGTTGTAATATTAATGAGTTTGGACATCATTAATACGTTACGACTAGTATATGATAGATTTCTTGATTTGATCAGAGGTGGTTCTCATATCCGTGAGTATTGAGATACTCAAAGTTAACACATGTATGCTTGTCTATGGAACAAGTACATTGGATGACCTAGTTATTAGATAATCACATGGATAACTATTTAGTGCCAGTGATATAATCTCAATATAGCAAACGTGCAAGTATCCTTAGACTTGAGATCTCTAAGGTACTTTGTTTACTGAGCATTGTGCTTTGATTCCAATCTCTGGAGCCAGATTGAGGGCCGCCTATGGGATGGATATTTGATACATTGTATGGTAAACGAAAGCAGTTGAAAGGGTCAATAAAGGATTCACCACTCCTAATAGTATGGGAGAATATCTTATGGCCACTTGTAGGAATTACTACTCGAGAAGTCCTTGGCCAAGGCGACTGTGTATTGGAAATAGTTCCAATTGATACACATCTACAATAGTGGGTCCCTGGTATAAGTACTATTATATTTGAGTTAGAATTAATATATATTCTGGAGGGAGTTGTCAGTAATTCTATACTCCAGACCGAATGAGATCTTGTATGGTGAAAGGCGTTAATTACACTATAATTTGTTATTGAAGGATTTATGTAAAGTTACTTGACTTCCTAGACTCTTGGGTGGTTATGATGTGTTGCTAGATATCGCTCATTATATGGGAATATGGGTTTTTTAATTGATGAATTAATGAAACAATCTTGATTAGAATCAATATAATTAATTCTAATTAATTATTGATTATTAATCTCAAAGACGTTTGAATTAATTCACACTCACTACCAATTGACTGGGAAACCTAATAGGTCACACACAATAGAGGATTATATACTCAAGATATTATTTGATAACATAGTGGGGTTAATTGCAAGAAAGAGAATTACATAGTTATAATTTATGGGCCAAATTATAATTATGAGAACTTGATGTTTCCAATTACAATTAGCGAATTCTAATTGTTTTTGAATTCTCAGATGGATTGTTTATTTAGTAGGGTTTTTTCGTGTTATGTATGCAAGACACACGATACCTATTGGGGGTAGAGCTATTCACGAAAAACCTTAGTGCACACACACTATCTTCTTCTTCTCTCTCTCTCTCATTTTTCTAAAAAACAAGAAGAACCCTAGTTGCCATTGTTGTTTTCTGCTAGCATAGAAAAATCTTGATGTTTGAGTGTGATCCTCCATGTGGATTTCTATTAGAGAGAATCACACACTGTGATTATAGTGGTTGGACATCCAATTCTCATGGTGTTTGATCAAGAGGATTGCTAGATGGCGCCTCAGACTTAAAGAAGAAAAATTTTATTTTTCAGACGCTCAAAGAAAGGTAAAGTTGTTACCTTTGTTCTCGTTATGTCTTGTTTTCCGCACGTATGCGGATCCTGGGATGGTATCTTGTTATTATTTTCCGATGCGCCTTATATGATATGCATGATATACCTAAAACTAATGACTTAGTTTTATTGGATACACAAACTCAGACTTCCAGATGAATAGGGATGAAAGAAAATCCACTAGTGGATTTGTATTCATCTTGTCTGGAGGAGCTATTTCATGGAAGTGTATTAAGTAATCTTGCATTTTTTACTCAACCATAGAAGCTGAGTATAAGGCAGTTTCAGAGGCATGGAAAGAAGCAGTCTGGCTCCAAAAGGTTCTCATAGAACTTGGAGTTGTGTCACAGATGGACAAGCTAATTGCGTTGTATTGCGAAAACACATGTGCAATCTCATAATCCAAAGAACCGAGGAACCACAGAAAAGGAAAGCATATAGAGAGGAAGTACCACATGATCCGAAATTTTTTTCAGAGTCGGGAAATCATGGTGGAACAATTAGCCTTGAAGAACAATTTAGCTAATCCATTTATCAAGGTTTTGGTTGAGAGAGTTTCTAAAAGAAACTTAGACGTTATAGAGGTGGGCACCTATAGACTTACATAGTCTTAGAATGTAAGTGGGAGATTGTTGGAATGTATGCCCACTAAGACTGTATTTCTGATATAATTTTGATAAAATTAATAAAAGTTTTATTCTCACAAATTGTTTGTATTTTCTCATTTGAATTCGTGCACAATTTTACTAGAAAAGACTAATTGTGCTTAAGTAAATGATCCGTGGGAATTGTAGTCTTTCATAGCAAGGTATAGATCACAAGTTACTTAATGCATAAACTGTTGCTCCTAACGAGATAATGAGAATGGGAATCTTATCATGATAAGGTTATTATGTTATAAATTCCAGATAGAGAATGACTCACCTTTAACTAATGAGTAGTCCTCTCACTTCATAGCATGAGCCACTACAAACAAACGGGGCAAATACAACGGATACAAATATGACGGTCGCAAAATAATCATAATAGGCTAACTAATACGACGGTATGGTAACGTTGTATTAGTGAGGGTTTATACGATGGTTAAAGTTAAACCGTCGTATTTTTTCAGTTTAGATGAACCGTCGCAAGTGGGTTAGAAAGTTTAAGTAAAACTGTCCAAGTGCGAAAATGCTCTAATAGATATCCAAACGTGAGGTACAAAGAAGGGCTTCTCCAAGAGGACTCTATGCCTATAAAACAAAAAATAAATAAAAGCACAAGGCAAATAATAATAAAATAAAATAAATACCTAAATAAAAGAAAACAAAGTAAAGAAAAAGAACAAAGAAATAAACAAATAAAAAATAAAATAAAAACTCTTTACACTCATCATGCTTCATCATCAAGCCTTTTCAAAAGAAATTAAAGCTTAAAGTAGCAGATAGGCATACTGAATGTAGAAAGAATGGAGGATTTTGAAAAATAGAAGGTTCATGAAAATTATTTTTTCTCACTAAAACAAAACACATAAATCTCTTTCTCTAACATTTCTTTAGACACACGAATATTGTTGTCAACATATAAGTGCACATGGTTTCTAAAGAATGCATCAAGCTTGAAATCACCAATTAACCCTTCAAAAGAATTTTTACAATTTAAAATACCCCTTTAAACTTAGTGTTTGAGTTCTTAAAGATGGGATTGGGAAATTCTTACTTTTCAATGCTTCGACAAATACTAAGTTACCTCCCTGAGATTGGGGTGAAGGGTAGAATTTGTCAACATCCTCAAAGGGTTTCTTAGAATGAATGATAAATCCAACTTCTTGAGGTATGTTCAACTCCATACATCATCATTGGAACCATTGTTCTCCAAGGAGTGAGAAGAGCCTAAGAAATCATGTGACAAAGAAATATTAGAATTATGAGAACATAGAGTAGAATCAAATACCTCTCTTGCCACATCATGCAATTGTCTCTCATAGGCTCTCTTTTTTTTTTTTTTGGTTAATTGTACGTGCTAGCATGAACTCATGAGTCTCCTCAACAATCTTAACTAATTGTTTCCTATGATCGCCCAATTGTTGGGAAGCTTCTTTATGCCACTGAACAGATGAGTTTGTATTGGCAACAAAAGAATTCACTAATGCTTCTAATGACGTCTCACTAAAAACATCAATGTTAGCTTGTAATTTTGCCAATCTGTCATCAATACACTAATGTTTTTTTTTTTTGGTGAAAAATGAAATAAAAATGATGAACATGCATTAATGATGAATAATGTACTTTAATTCATGAAGAAATAAATAAAAATGAAACAAAACGAAATCTACTATATCGCCTTCAGGTCATTGGATCATGTACCAAGGCTAACACCTAGCAAAGACAAGACGAAAGTTAGATAATAGAATTCATAATTCAAACAAAATTACAAGAACTTGTTAGTCAAATTAAACATAGTCAAAGTTAGCAAGTTAGATTACAAAGGTATACATAAGATACACAAGATACAAAAGATAGCACTTTTTTGCGAAAAGAAAAATTTTACATATTTACATGGTTAAATCAACAAAATCCAAGCTTTCATGCTATTGTTCCCTGGCAACGGTGCCAAAAACATTATGTGTCCGGACTTGGGTGTAAAAATCATAAAAAAAACTAAGCACATCCCCAATTAAGTTTATATTAAAATGTTCAACCCAAATCAAACATATGAGCAAGCGTACTCATCATTAACCGAGCATAGGGTTCAAACGAGTGTCGATCCTCCAGGAACAAGTGGACATTAATCACCTTTCTTTCATTGTTTAACCTACTCAATAAAGTGAAAAAGAAATAAAAATAAAAATAAAAATAATATATATATATATATTTATATATATGTCAAGGATGTAGAATTATGTAACTTAAGCCATTGTTTAGACAATCATGATATTAAAGTATCCAACCTTTATCATAATTAACTATTCTCTTGGCATCATGAAGTATTAAAGTAGACTCACTTCTTTCCCAATCCATGAACCCCTATCTTCTATGTAACTTAGTATCACATACTCTGTCTCAACCAGTCTTACCCAAAAGATGCATTAAACCCGATCCTTGATTAAATTTCCATACTCTGGCAAACTTAAAATATGAAATTAACTAATAAATCCTTACTCTGGCAGACATCAATTAACCTTTAATTACCAGTTCTTAGCAATTAACCCATTTCTCAAGTAAGTTAAGAGACAACAGATAAGAAATCAATCAAATTGAAACCACCATCAACCCTTTTCTCAAGCAAGTTAATGGACAGAAACAATCAACCAATCTCGTAATAAGTACAAGTAATTAAATACCAAGAATGACAATCAATTAATTAAAAGATCAAATAACTCTAAATATCATGAATATCTAAAACAATGTCAAATTACAATAAAATAATTAACAGATCATTGTCTAAGAAAAAGAAAAGAAAGTAAAAGAAAGTACTCATAGAAAAGCCTCATTCTTCTTCCTTTGAAAACCTTCTTGCACAACCCTCCTTAAATTAAAGAATTCCTCCTTTAATTGAGTGATTTTCTATGATGATCAATGAATTCTCTCCCATTTCCCTTGTGTTTTTCATCTATTTATAGGCTTAGGAAGTGCCTAAACTCGTAGGTACAGAGTTCTTGGCCGAGTAGAAGTTGGAAGATACTAAAACTCCACAGATTACCAAAAGCCACGTAGAAAAAATCAAGTACCGCCTTATCTTCAGGGCATAGTCGGCGCCACCTTAGCTCTCAGAGCCAGTGCTGGTTCCCCTCGGTTCCGCTTTGTTTTGACAATTTTTTGTTGCTTCGAAGTTCGTGTAATCCAGTGCATGGCCGCGCTGGTTCTATAGCCCTAGCCGGCGCCGCCTCTCCTCTATTTAATGATGTTTTTGTTTTGTTTTACCCTAAAAATCTGAAATAATGAAAAAAAATACCTTTCCAAGGGTAAAATCTCAAAGATGAAGTAATATGACTCGTTATTGAACAAAATATATCACAAAAGAATCTCAAATAATTAGGAAAAACATGACTAATTTGCCCTATCAGAGTATTAGATAAATATGTTATATAACATAAATAATTTTTAATTACAAACATAAATATATGTGTGTACATATATATCTACATATGTAAGTAGAGTATACTATCTCTTAATTATATATACAGATATTCTATCTATAATTTTTATTGTAAAAGTAAACTTTATATAATTTTATTTGTCACAATAGTATTATATATATGTGTGTGTGTGTGTGTGTGTGTATGTATGTGTGTGTGTGTGTGTATAAATAAAAAATAAATAAAATTTATTTTTTTAAGAAAAATTAAGATTGTAACTTATTACGATGGCTAATCTTTAGCTGTCGTATTAGATGTATTTAATATGACGGTTAATGATTAACCGTTGTGTTAAACACAATTAATACGACAGCTAACCATTAGTCGTCATATTAGTGCATTTAATACGACGGGTTTTAATTGTCGTATTAAATATCTAATACAATGGCTACATGCCGTCGTTTTAGGTAACTTAATATGACGGTTAACAACCGTCGTATTAATTAGTCTAACATGACAGCTAATTTATTAGATAATTTAATATGACCGTTATATTAAGCCGTTGTATCTAGTGTTTTAATTAGATTTTCTCCTCCACTTTGTTCGATTTTAGTCGCAACACTTTGGCTTTAGACTATCTTCTTTGGTGCAACACTTCAGCTCTGGACTATCTTCTCTAGCGCACAACACTGTCTTCTCCAGTGCTAGACCATCGTCTTCAGCTGTGGATCTCGATTCAGCCGCATGGCTAGATTCTCTGTCATCTTGATTTCTCAGGGCCTTCCCCACTTTAATCCTTTTCGACGAGTTTCACAAACCACTCTACAAGATAGGAAGACTTCTAACTTCAAATGCCATACACTACAAAGCTGATCTATGCTAAAGAATCTTACAAATCTGTTTAGTCGAACTGTCTTTGCTTATATTTTGGGCAATTGTAAATTAATATTATTTTACTGGTTACAAATCAGCATTCAATTAATATTATTTTTTGGACAATTGTAAATTAATATTACAAGTGACCTTGTAAGACTAAGAACATTCTCGAAACATGGCACAGAGAGGGCCAGGATGATTATTATTTGGAGCATAATTGAACCCATAGTGCCTCTTTTGATCATTTTTATTCTGGCCTTCATTTTGGGAGGGGGGAGATTTTGTTCTAGTTGGATAGCAAATGGTGCAAATTCCAGTGCATATTTGGTCATTGGTGTCAGAACTATTGCCCATAGTGCAATCTTGGTTACAATTAGGTTCCTAAGCATGCTTAGAGTGATATGAGAATTCACTATTGAAAATTTATTGAAAAGTTATTTAGTCCTGAGGTGAATTCTCAGATCACTCTAAGCATGCTTAGGAACCTAATTGTAACCAATATTACACTATGGGCAATAGTTCTGACACCAATGACCAAATATGCACTGGAATTTCTCACGATACGGGTATTTGTATTTAATGAAATACAAATCTGAGGCATTTGATAAGTTTAAAGACTTTAATAATGAAATAGAGAAATAACTTAGCAAAAGTATTAAGACTCTAAGATCTGATCGAGGTAGAGAATACTTGAGCTAAGAGTTTCTGAGTTATCTTAGAGATAATGGGATATTATCTCAATAGACTCCACCGCATACACATCAACATAATGGTGTATCTGAGAGAAGGAATCGAACATTTCTAGACATGGTACAGACCATGATGGCTTCTATAGACCTACCAAAATCGTTTTGGGGGTATGCACTAGAGACTTCTGTTTATATACTAAATAGAGTTCTGATAAAATTGGTTGATTCTACCCCATTTGAGATGTTCTTTAGTAAGAAACCAAAGTTATCTCACTTGCGAATATGGGGTTGTCTTGCCTTTGTCAAAAGGCCACAGTCAGACAAACTTGATAGTAATTCTAACAAGTGTTTATTTATGGGATATCCGAAAGAATCTTTCGGATATTACTTCTACCTACTCTCTGAAAATAAAGTGTTTGTTTCAAAACATGCCATGGAGTACATGCTTAAAGAGGACAGTGGAAGTAAAATTAAATTTAGTGAAGTTCAAGAAGATCAAACAAACAAAGATCAATCGTCTGATCCTACATATATTAAGAGAATAGATGAACCTTCTACTACACAAGAACCTCGTAGGTCTGGTAGGATATGTGTGGCACCTGAGAGATATGGATTTCTCATTAGTGACCACAATGACGTATTGCTCATAGATGAAAATGAGCCTACTACCTACAAGGATGTTCTGAATAGTTTAGAATCTGGCAAATGGCTTGAGGCCATGAAGTTAGAGATGGATTCCATGTACAACAACCAAGTATGGACTTCGGTTGATCCAACAAAAGGAATTAAACCTATTAGGTGCAAATGGGTTTTCAAAAAGAAAATGGACATGGATAGTAACGTAGTTACCTATAAAGCACGACTAGTGGCGAAGGGTTATCGTCAACAACATGATATTGACTATGATGAAACCTTCTCGCCTGTAGCTATGTTAAAATCTATCAGGATACTCCTAGCCATTGTTGCTCATTATGATTATAAGATTTGGCAAATGGATATGAAAACAGTTTTCCTAAACGGAAATCTAACTGAGGAAGTGTATATGACACAACCTGAGGGTTTCATATCTAATGATAGCACAAATGTGTGCAAGCTGCAAAGGTCCATTTATGGACTTAGGCAGGCTTCTAGGAGTTAGAACATCCATTTGATGAAACAATCAAAGAGTTTGGTTTCATTCAAAACATGAATGAGCCTTATGTATACAAGAAAGTCAGTGGGAGTGCAATCATTTTCTTATTGCTTTATGTAGATGACATATTGCTAATAAAAAATGATATACCTGTCTTGCAAACGATTAAAGTTTGGTTGTCCAAATAATTCTCCATGAAAGACCTTGGAGAAGCAACCTATATTCTTGGAATAAGGATCTATAGAGATAGATCCAAAAGGTTGCTAGGTCTTTTGCAGTCTATATACATAGATAAAGTGCTAAAGAGGTTTAGCATGGATCAATCTAAAAAGGGATTCTTACCCATGTCACATGGTGTAAGCCTTTCAAAGTAGATGTCTCCTAAGATACAAGTTGGAAAGAATCACATGAGTAAGATTCCATATGCTTCAGCAGTTGGATCTATCATGTACGCAATGATATGTACAATGCTCGATGCATCTTGTGCTCTTAGCTTGATGAGCATATACCAATCTGACCCTGGTTAGGTTCATTGGGCGATTGTAAAGAATATCCTTAAGTACTTGCGAAGGACTAAGGATGTGTTCTTAGTATATTGAGTATATGATTTGAAAATAAACGGGTATACTGATACCAGTTTTCAATTTAACAAAGATGATTTCAAATAACAATCTAGCTACGTGTTTACGTTGTGCAGAGGGGCAATAAGTTGGAAAAGTTCCAAACAAGATACTATTGCCGACTCTACGACAGAAGCTGAGTTCATAGTCGCTTCTGAAATAGCTAAGGAGGCTGTTTGGATTAAGAAGTACGTGATGGAATTGGGTGTGGTTCCTTCTGTTGTTGGTCCAATATCTTTGTATTGTGACAACAATGGAGCCATTGCACAAGCAAAGGAGTCACGGTCTCACCAACGATCCAAATACGTACTACGACGCTATCATCTTATCCGAGAGATCTTAGATAGGAATGATGTAATGATAGAGAGAGTTCCTATAGATGAGAACATAGCTGACCCTCTTACAAAAATACTATCCCAAAAGAAACATGATAAGCATGTTGAATCATTCGGTATTAGATACATGAATGATTGGCTCTAGTGAAAATGGGAGTTTGTTAGTGTTATGCGCTAGAGACAATCACTTGAACATTATATATGACACATTTTATTTTAATAAAAGGCATTATTTATCTTACAGTTTCTTTTGTTTACTTTTGGGTAAAATAACTTTTAGATAAAGTCCCTAGTACAACACTGTGTTAAAGAAATCATGATAGAGCTCATGATATGAGATTCCTACTATACTTGTATAGTGTTAGTACTCAAATAGTCCATAGTCGTAGTATTAATGAGACTGGACATCATTAATGCGTTAAGACTAACATGTGTTAGACTTCCTGATTTGATCAGGCGGTGGTTTTCATATCTGTGAGTATTGAGATACTCAAAGTTAACACATGGATGCTTGTTAATGAAACAAGTACATTGGATGACCTAGCTATGAGATAATTGAATGGATAACAATTTAGTGCCAATGATATAATCTCAATATAGCAAACATGTAAGTATCCTTAGACTTGAGATCTCTAAGGTACTTTATTTACTGAGCATTATGTTTTGATTCCAATCTCTGGAGCCAGATTGAGGGCCGCCTATGGGATGGATATTTGGTACATTGTGAGGTAAATGAAAGTTGTTGAGAGGGTCAATAAAGGATTCACCACTCCTAATAGTAGGGGTGAATATCTCAGGGCCACTTGTAGGAATTACTACTCGAGAAGTCCTTGGCCAAGGCGACTGTGTATTGGAAATAGTTCCAATTGATACACATATACAGTAGTGGATCCCTGGTACAAGTACTATTATATTTGGATCAGAATTAATATATATTCTAAAGGGAGTTGGCACTAATTCTATACTCCAGACCGAATGAGATATTGTATGGTGAAAGGAGTTAATTGCACTATAGTTTTTTATTGAAGAGTTCTTGTCAAGTCACTTGACTTCCTAATCTCTTGGGTGGTTATGATGTGTTGCTAGATACAGCTCATGATCTAGGAATATGGGTTTTTTAATTGATGAATTAGTAAACCAATCCTAATTAGAATCAATATGATTAATTTCAATTAATTATGGATTATTAATCTCAAAGACATTTGGATTAATTCATGTTCACTACGAATTGACTGGGAAACCTAATAGGTCACACACAATAGAGGATTATATACTAAAGATGTTATTTGCTAACATAGTGGGGTTAATTGCGAGAAAGAGAAGTTGTTGTGGCCAAATTATAAGTAGTTATAATTTATAGGCCAAATTGTAATTGTGAGAACTTGATGTTTCCAATTACAATTAGAGAATTCTAATTGTTTTAGAATTCTCAGATGGAGTATTTTCAGTAGGAAATTTTCGTATAATATATGGGATATATGCTCGATTCCTACTTGCTTGAGAACAAACAAAACATAACTCAAAAACCCTAAGGCTCACATGATTCTACTCTCTTCTCTCTTTCTCTCTCTCATCTTCTCTTGCAAACCCTAGCCACCATCCTATTTTTTTGCTAGCACAGAAAATCTTGGTGCTTGATAGTGTTCTCTGTGTGGATTTCTGTTAGAGATAAACACACACTGTGATTATAGTGGTTGGACATTCAACTCTCATGGTGTTTGATCAAGAGGATTACTGGATTGCGCCTCTGTAACACCCCTCTACCTAGGCCCGCCAGGGCTGGGGATATCGCCTTGTCCAAAGGACAAAGGATCTTTATAACTAGGTCACCCAAATAAAATAGCGGATTAAAATAATACTTTAACTCAAAAATTTATTACATCCCAAGAATAAATCCATGAATTCCCAAACACAAATCTATAAATAAAAATTATCCACTCTCAACTCCCCAAAGCAATACATAAAAATAAATGACAACATTCTCTTCCAAGGCAGATAACACTAGCTACTCATCCCCACAGTAGGATCCACCTGAAATCATGGTAAAAAGGGGTGATGAGACAAAAATCTCAGTAAGCCCCGTGTGTGAGTTGGTCTAAAGAGACAAAACACTTTTTATGATGCATGCACTAACAATATATCAAAAGCTTTGTCTTGGCTTCTTTACAAATTTAACTCTCACTTCTTGAAAGATAGTAGTGAGAAGTCATGAAGCAAAATCTCTTAAAATATTCTATTTGGAAAGATATGAATAATTAAAAGATTTTGAGCTTCGAATAAAATTCCAACGACACTTTAGAACAGTTCCACGAAAATAGCTCATCAATTAAAGTAACCAAGTTAATCTGAGAGGGCACAGCGGTGGCTCTCACACCAAGTGAAGCACTTGATCCCCGTTAGGTGGTGAAAGGGCACAGAGGTGGCTCTCACTCCTGTGAAGCACTTGACCCCCAACACCTGGTGAAAGGGCACAGAGGTGGCTCTCACTTCTGTGAAGCACCTAACCCCCAACACCTGGTAGGTGTACATCTTACCAAGTGAGATACTCCTCCCTCTCTCACTCAATCCAAACTGGTTGTCCCACTTCTGGCCGTCGGTTCTACCAGAACCCCATCGCTAGCTGAGGACGGCTCAACCTTCTATACTGACACCCTGATCTAAAAGAGTCAACCTCTCGGAGGTGGCGACCTGCCGAGAGATATCCCCAGACCAACCAAAGGCTAGTATAAAGGCCTAGCCCCCATTGAGTACTCAACGTTATTCAATCTTCACAATTCATAAGGCTCCAAAGTGGAACCTACAAAATTAGCTCAATACAGCTCCAAACAACATTTTTCAACTCGTACAAAAATTTTAGAAGGCATGGTTTTAAGTCAATAAGTTATTCCACAAATTCATAGTGGAGGAGCCACATGCTCAAATAAGTCATGCTGTGATTTTCAAAAATTAGATACATGCCCAAAAATTTATCTCTTGCATATTCAAAATAAATCAAAATGTTTAATGCTTGGCTCCTAAGTCATGTTTGATACATTTTAAAAATTTATAAATCTAGAAGTTTCTAAAATTAGAAGTTTTCCAAATGTAGAAAGTTTCCAACATAAGAAGGTTCCAAATATAGAGGTTTTCAAAATTAGCTACCATGCTAAAATTTCGTATTTGCAAGAGATACTCACCAACCTTACTTTCAAACCAAGATAATAAAATAAAATCAATTTCATGAATGCAAGGGAACTTACCTTATCCTTGCTCAAAAGAAAGGTATCGAACAGTTGACCTAACCCCGCCTGGGGTAAATATAAATCACAATCAAACTCAAGCCAAAGATTCACTTCCACAAATAAAACTAGCTCAACTCACTACTACCATGATCCTGGTGTCCCAAGCTTTAAGGCCAAATAATAAATAAAAAGGTTTGTAAGCTAAGTCTAATTTGATATTTAAAATAATTAGTGTTTTGGAAAATCGGTACTAATAAGTTGAAGATTTAAATCTCGCTAAAATAATTTAGATTTTATTTGATAAAGGGTCCTAGGTTATATTAGGTAAAATAATGATGTATTAATAATTAAGTTGTTAGAAAATAATTGATGGCTAAAATTAGTTGAAAATAAATTTAATGAGTCTAGCTCAAAAAATAATAAATAAATTCTTAGTGGGTTTTGATTAAAAGATAATAATTAAATTCTTAGTAATAAATATTTTACTTATTATAATTATTTCCATAAAAGGCTTTATTTGATTTCATTATTTTAAATAATATATATATATATATATATATATATTACTTTTCTAGCAAAAGCTATTATTTATTTGACTAAAATATCCTTATTATATATAATAATCCAAATCTACCCCTCCTAGGGTTTTTTTTTTTCAAAATTACTAGCAAAATCATATTAGGAAATATTTTATTCATGAAATAAAAATTAGCTTAGGGACAACTAGGTCATGATCATATTTCTATGGCTAACCATAATCATGAGCATATACAATCATTCAATTCATCAAATCATCCAAATCATGTATATAAGCATAGATCTAGACTTACTACGGCATGATCTAACTATTACTAGCATAAATATAATCATAGCTTCAATAATCACACAAGAATATAATTCCTATTCATCATAGATGACATAATCTGTAGCATACTTGATCATGGAGACATACATCAAACCCTAGAACACCATATATTAAACCAAGATAAGCAACTCATGCAAAAATCCCATCTCCTTCATATTCATACATATATTCATGCTTCAATCTCAACTCATCACAACAATATATACTCAACCCTATTCATGATTCATCTTCTATCAACATCAACCTAGAGACATGAGTCTAGAATTTAAAAGAAGGGTTAAAAAGGCTTACTTGATTGGTGAATACCTTGAAGGAGTTTCGAATGAATCTCAACCCCTAGATGCCTAAATTCGTTCAAGGAAGATGAAAAAAGCATGGCCATTGGTGAAGAAGCCATCCGGCCAAGAAGGAGAGAGATTCGACCAAGAGAGAGAGGGAGTGTTCGGTCGAGAGAGAGAGAGAGAGAGAGAGAAGAGAAGAGAAGAGAAGAAGAGAGTCCATTAGCATGTTTAAACATATATATATTCATTAGAGATCAAAGATTAGTAAAGATGAAGTTGATTGAACAAACCTACCTTGAAGGTGTTCTTGAGCCTTCACAAAATTTCTAGTTTTTTGATCCAAAAGAGCAAGTTGGATTTTGGAGTTTGATGTTAAAAATGGTGCCGATGGACTCACAGCAATGAATAGATGAAATCTGGAATTTTCTAGAGGTAGTTTGAAGTGATTTGGAGAGGTATTAGGTGAAAGGAAGGAATAGGTGTTCTTGGTGTACTATGTGTTCTTGAAGGTTGAAGAGAGTAGAGAGCTTTTGGATGGGAGGCTGTCGAAATTCTGAAGAGATTAGGGTTGTCGAATTGTTTGTAGGGTTTAGGAAGATGATTTTTTGGTTTGGAAGGAAAAAGGAAAGGCTAGTTGTTGAAATCCTTAAAGAATATTTTTGAAAAGCAAATTTGGAAACTAGATATAACAATAATATCTTTGATTTTTGGAGGGCTTTTGGGAATTTGCCATGGACAAATTTTGGAGCAGTATTTCAGAGCTGGTTGAAGGAGGCTAAGGGTGGCTGAAATTAAGGAGTATAATGGTGAAGGGAAGGTCTGGTTGTTTGAGGGATATTTTATGGAAGGTTGCTAAATCATGGTGGCTAGAATTTTTGGTATCCAAATCAAGGCATGATTGCAAAATTTTTTTGGAAATCTTTTAGGCATCCATGATTGGATTTTTAGTGCAGAACTTAGGGAGGATAATGGAGCTCAATTAATGAAGGTTTAAGGGTGATTTGTGCAGGAAAGGATGGAGTTTTGGCTAGGATAGAACTAGGAACAAAGTTGGAAATAAATCCTGCAAATGATTTTCGCCCTTGCTGGAATTTTCCCTGGGCAGTTTCAGCTGCCACTTCCAGCTAGCTTGCAAGGAGTTTGAAGGAGATTTCTGGGGTCTTCCATGGATGGTTTCTAGCCTACTTTATGGAGGAAAAACGTGGTTAAGATGCTGTGCAAAAATTGGAAGAAAACAGCTTGGTTTCGGACCTCCATAGCTGCGAATCTGCCCAGAAATTTTCTGGTTTTGCATAGTATTTGTGCAGTCCGAAAATGGCCAGGAAAATTCAGATTTCAAGCTGATCAAAAGGGCCATTTTCTTGAAGCATTTGGGAGGGAATAATGGCTAAGAATTTTAACACCTTGAAGGCACAAGAAGCTGGAAAATTTCAGTTTAATACATGAAAGGAAATGAACCTAGCTAGAGTGAATTTTTAGAAAGTTCACTAAGGAATTTAATTCACTTGAAATCCTTCCATTGTTTCGGTCCATATGATGTCTTTTACTAAGACATTTTGAACCTTCAAAGCCACAGCATATTGCTGGAATTTTTCTAGAATAATATTGGCTTGAACAAAATGAACAAACTAATAAATTGAGAAATAGGAAAAATTAAGGATCAAGAGGAAATGAATTCCCCTTAGGAATTTTGTGTAGAGCAAAAGAGTAGGATTTGAAGACTCCTATCATGTCTCTCATAGGACAACATCTCTACCCTACTCCAAACACCACTAAGGCCGACAATGATACTTCCCAAGCAAAAATAAAATTTAATCATGCTATCGGTCTAATGATGGAATTTGAACCCAAGACCTCAAGAATTAATTCCAAAGCTCTAACCACTAAACTACAACAACTCTTGTTCTTATTTTCCCTCTAAAAATATTTTTCCTATTTAATCCTCAAGCTATCTCCCTATTTTCACCTCAAGCAAAAATTACCATTTTTCCATTCCCACTCAATACTCACAATCAAGCCTTTGAGACAATAAAACGCAAGTCCAAAGCACGTAAAATCATATAAAAACATATCTAAACATGCAATAAAATATGATATACATCCCAATCCCCTTACTTTAAGGTTGGTTTCGACTAGGGTTTCACAGCCTCAGACTTGGAGAAGAAAAATTCCATTTTTCAGACACTCAAAGAAATGTAAAAGCTATTACCTTTGTTCTCTTTATGTCTTATTTTCCACACATATGCAGATCCTAGGATGGTATCTCGTTCATGTATTTCTGTTACACCATATATGATATGTGTGAGATACCCAAGACCATCTAGTGTATCTACGGCATCTCTGGGTATTGGTTCCATTTCTCTACCCATTAGATTGTGTTATGCTGGCGAGACTGCTCATGATGGCTGGCGTATTCTCATTTTCTTCTTGTTTTACATGTACTAACATTTCTAATAGATTTCTTGGCATTTTCTATTTGTTATATATATAGTATTACTTCTCTTGTGGAGTTTTTGGATTATTTTTTATTTCAATGCTCAAGAGATTGATTTTAAATTGTTTAGCATTAAGCAAATTGTGTTTTAATATGATTGGTATTGAATGAGTTGAATGGATAGTATTTGGTTTGATATTGTAGGTGGATAGTCCTAAATACCAAGCAACTAATTTTTTTATAAAAAAATTTAATAAAAAACGACGGCTAGAACCGTCGCATTTTTGAAAAGTAAAACCGTTGCATTTGATTAACCAAATACAACGGTCATAACACCATCACATTTGATAAGCAAATACGATGGCTTTGTGACCGTTTATTTGGTAAGAAAATATGACGGTTTGTGACCGTCGCATTTGATAACAAAATACGACGATCAACCCTCGTATTTGATATCAAATGCGACGGTCCCAAAACTATCATATTTACTTATCAAATGCGACGATGTTGTAACTGTCGTATTTGGTTATCAAATGCGACAATTTTGTTAGGTAATACAATGGTTTGCGTAATCGTATCTTTAAATCTTCTGCAATGATTAAATACGACGGTTTTATAGAGCCACCATATTAGAGTGTTGTATTAGGCAAATGAGACTGTTTGGTTGCCATTGTTGAACAAAAATGATGATACTCTATGCGACAGTCATGGAACCGTCATTTAGCCATCGTATTTGCCAAATACAATGGCTTGGTTATCAAATACGGTGGCTACTTGGCCATCGTATATGAGCAATTTTTTAGTTGTGAGCGTATTTCGAATATGTAGAACTGGACCTGTAAGTAGTGGTTTCTAAAAATGTTATAATAATAGAAACCCAAACTACTACTATTATAGCGCAGACTTATACCTTGCGACTTGAGTATGGGTTGGTGGTCTGGCGAAGCTGGAAGTGTGCACTTTGATATACTATAATTGAGTTTATATAATAAGAGCAATATATTTGTTGGATATATGTGACTAGTTAGTTATGACAACTTGTATAAAATAACTTTTACACTATATTGCCCCTTCTGACTATTTGAATGATCTAATAATTCAAGGCCTTGGGGAAAATAACTTAGATGTTTGGTTTACAATTGCTCCCCTAGTAAAACGGAAACATTCTAGGAAGTCACGAATCATTGGAGTAGAGGTCTAAGGATAATAGATGTCATTTAGAGAGGTATTAGTACACTTTTCCTTTCTGAATATATAACATTACATAGAAGGGAATTTTAGTCATTACACTTGTAGGTCGGAGATAAGGCTACATGCCGCATTATCCTTGAGGTCAATTATTCCTTATGGTGCTATTAAGAAATATTTAAAATACAAAATACAACTATTTCTGTAACAGGAGTATTTTAGTCATTTTAGTAGCCAAGGATGAGGTGTCTTTTGGTCCATGGAATAGCCCGTAAGTCCTAACTAATATTTGGGTCGAGGAAATGGCCTTAGTAAGATGATTTTTATTTTATTCAAGAAGTCTAATTTATTATTAGGTTGGAATAAAATAAATAGTTTAGAGAGATTAAATTAATTACTTAGTTTAATTGGTTAATTATTTATTCAGGGCTAGAGTCCTGATTGAATAATTAGAAATTAACCTGAATTTAAACTAATTATGAGGCTTTGATAGGAATCAAATTAGGTATGAAGGCCATTTTCAAAAAGGGGAAAGAAGGATAAAATCTCACTTCATGGTTCCATGGGTAAGAAAAATATTCAAGAGGATTTAAGAGACTTGTCACGGCAACAAATTCAACAGACCCAAGGTTAAGAAGATTGTGAAGAGATGGATAGTAAAGGAAGGGCCAAAGGATGCACAACACAAGTAACAATCCATGTAGAGGATCAAGTCAATCTTTAAACAAAGATTGAAGGCCAAAGAAATATCAAGAAGAGCTCAAGATGACCAACATTTCATTTGGAGATCAAGGAAATATAGTGAAATGGAATGGAAGTCCAATGAACAAGTTTTGGAGTGTAACAAAATAATGGAGGGTGGACAGAGCCTACCCGGCTCCGGGTAAGAATTTTGGACCCGGCATCAGCTAAAAGTCAGCCCAATTCTATTTTGGAGGACTGGTGTCGAGTGCGTGTACCTGGACCCGGTGCCGACCCAAGTCAGGTCCAACCCAAAATTTTCCTATTATGCCTTATTTCAGGTTTTTACATTTTTATTTTGATCCCCACAACTTTTATTATGTTTTTACTTATTTTAAGACATGTAATAGGGCCTAAAAACATGTATTAAGGCCCTCTAATTTCTATGCTTTGTCTACTAATTAGTTAGGGCATCTTGGGACCTATAAATACCCTATTATAGCCTCTTTTGTAATAGAATTCAGATTTGAAATTTCAAAGAGAGAATAGAGTGTTGAACTCTTGGAGAGGAGAATTCCTCCTTAGTTCTTCCTTTCAAAACCAAGCAAATGAATTAGCCTACCTTTATTTAGAGTCTCTAAAATTCTTAGGTTAATCCAACTTGTTTCTTCATTATTGAGTGGATTTATTCTTACCTAGTGGTCTTGTTAGGAAACCTAGAAGGGTGCCTACTTTTCTTTATCCCACTTGTTCTTGAATTCTTTGTAGATTCAAGGATGCTTGGGTATTAAAGTAGGTGGCCAAATCATATTAGAATTTAGTTGTAGTTGTTAAATCACCTAGGGTTCTAATTTTTTTGGGTATTTTGGTAGAGGATTGGGTGACCAATTCTTAAGTCTTGTTCCTGAGTCTAATTTTTGAAGTTTGGATCTCTCGAGCTCGTATCAAAGTGGCATCAGAGCAAGGTTGTGTTGATTCTTATTAACACAACTTTCTTTGGGCAAGAAGTACAACCTTCTTCAAGAGTTTGTTGAAATTTTTCTATTTTTCGTCACTTCACTTATTGGGCACTATTTTTGAATGCTTGAAACTTAATATTATACCATAAAATTAATGTTAAATTGATCTTATATTCTAGATATGATGTTTGAGGAATCATTTGGCATTAATTGGTTGATTTTGTGCTCAAACAAGGTGGATATCTCATCTAAACCATTGCTGTTAATTTGAATCCCGTAACTTATTTTCTTGAGATTTTTGAGAGTTGAATACTTCATATTTAGCCATGGGTTTGTTGTGAAATTGATCCCACATGTTTGGTTGATATTTAGATAGCTATTTGGGGTGATAAATTGCAGAAATCTTAAGGTTTATTGGGTGTTTTGCTGCAAAAATTCTAAACACCGAAAAAAATCCCGTAACTCTTTTTTGTGCTATTTTTGTGAGCTTTAAAACTCAAACTTTGTCCATGTAATTGCGGTGAAATTTCTCCTTGATGTTATATCTATCATTGGGAATGAGTTTTACTTGTGAATCTTGAGTATTGGAGTAGCTATATGGTTGAAAATTTTGAATTACTTTGAGTTACGAGGTTGCACATGAAGTGTTTGATGTGTGGTTTCATGACTTAGGATTGTGCTTATATAACAACCAAAGCTTTGTTTATTAATCCCTATATATTTTCTTGCATGTTAACTTGATTTTTATGGAATTAAACTTTCTAATTGTTAGTAGCAATTTTTTTTTTGTGAATTGCTTAGTAGCTCAGAAAACAAGTTGGTGCATCTTGGTTTATATCAATTCAACTCTTTAAGTTATTGAACTCCTTGTGTGATCATTGTTTTGAGCAAGTTGATTGATCATCAAATTGAACTTTTGAGGTTTGTGATAGTATCCTAACATTTGAAAATCATGATTTGAACTAGTTGCCTACTAAGTGTTTGATGAAATGCTTTAGTGTCTTTACAAAGTCTTGTAAGGGTTCTTAGCTTATATTTTTCACTTCCATTAAACTTAATTGATATACTTCCTATTTTCGGTTGGTTAAATATTTAGATTGGCATCTTCTTGAGATACATTGGATTGAATTGAACATTGCTAATCTTGAATCCTACTCTTTGGTATCCTTATTTATTTGAATCCTTATGGTGCTAGACTAGTGTTGTTACTACACAACTTCTTGAGAAATCCTAGAGTTTGTATGACAACTCATTGCTTGAAATTTTTGATTGATTAAGTCTCATTCTTGTTATCCATCTAGTGATAAATTTCTTCTAGGAATTTTCTTTTTCTTGAACCCTTGGAATTTAGTTGGCTTTAGCTAGTGGAACTAAATCCCTTGGATTGGGGAGACTTCAAAAATAACTTAAGTGTAGAATTGAGAGTGTGGAAAAGGCAAGAGGGTGAGCTCATTTTGATAAAAGCCAAAAGATAGTATACACAAGAGAAGAGTGTCATTGAAAGAGTGTAAACACGTGAGGGAGTGAAGTGAGAAATTTTTTTTGTATTTCTTACTTAAATTTTGTGGGTAGTTCTCTTGAAAGTAAAGTTCACTATGTCTAGTTGGAATGAAAGTGGAGTGATGTGTCCGGACTTGGGTATAAAAATCATACAACAACTAAGAACATTCCCAAACAAGTTTAAATTAAAACGTTCAACCCAAATCACACATACGAGCAAATGTACTCATCATTAATCGAGCATAAGGTTCAAATGAGTGTCGATCCTCAAGGAACAAGTAGACATTAATCACATTTGTTTCATTGTTTAACTGACTCAATAAAGTGAAAAAACAAGTAAAAAGGAAAATAAAATAAAATAAATCAAAATAAAAATATATACATGTCAAGGATGTAGATTTATATAACTCGAGCCATTGATTAGACAAACATGATCTTGAAGTATCCAACATTTATCATAACTAATTATTTTCTTAGCATCATGGAGAATTAAAGTAGACTCACTTCTTTCCCAATCCATGAATCCCTATCTTCTAGGTAATTTAGTATCATATACTCTGTCTCAACCAGTCTTACCTAAAAGATGCATTAAACACAATTATCTTATTAAGTCCTATTCTCAGGCAAATTTAACCCATGAAAATTAACCAATTGAATCCATACTCTAGCAGACATCAATTAACCTTTAATTACTCTGTTCTTAGCAATTAACTCCATTTTCAGGCAAGTTAAAAGACAACAAATATGAAATTAATCAATTGAACTACCATCAATCCTGTTTTCAAGCAAGTTAATGGAAAGCAATCAATTAATCTTGTAATAAGTACGGGTAATTAAATACCAAGAATAATAATCAATTAATCAAAAGATCAAATAACTCTAAATATCATGAATATCTAAACCAATGTCAAATTACAATAAAACATTTAAAACATCATTGTCAAGAAAAAGAAAACAAAGTAAAAGAAAGCACTCATAGACAAGCCTTCTTCTTCTTCCTTTGAAGACCTTCTTGCACAACCCTCCTTGAACTTGAAGAATTCCTCCTTGGATTAAGTAATTTTCTATGATGATCAATGAATTCTCCCCCTTTCCCTTGTATTTTTCATCTATTTATAGGCTTAGGAAGTGCCTAAACTCGTAGGTACAAATTTCTTAGTCGAGTAAAAGTTGGAAGATACTAAAAATCCTTAGATTACCAAAAATCGCGTAGAAAAATCAGAACACTGCCTTGGCTTCAGGGCACAGCCAACGCCGCCTGAACTCTCGGAGCTGGCGCTGGTTGTGTTTTGTTCCTCCACTCGTTCGCTGATTTTTCTTCGAATTTTGCACATTGTGTTCTAGAATGTAGCCGGCGCCGGTTCTAGCTTCACAGCTAGCGCTGCCTTAGTTCTGTTTTGCTCTATTTTAACAATTGTTCTGTCTCTTTGAAGTTTGTTTCATCAATGCATGGCCGGCGCTAGTTCTAGGGTTCTAGACGGCACCGCCTCTCCTCTATTTTGCGACGTTTTTGTTTCGTTTTACTCTAAAAATTTGAAATAAAGAACAAATACATTTCCAAAGGGTAAAATCTCAAATATGAAGGAATATGACTAGTTATTAAACAAAATGTATTACAAATGAACCTCAAATAACTAGGAAAAACATGACTAATTTAGCCCCTATCATGGAGAATATGATTGTTATGAAGAGCCTTGTTCAACTAGAAGTAGTTATGGTAGGAATGATGAGTATGATTGGAGATATGAAGAGGATGACTATGAAAGCATGGGGTATTTGGAAGAATATGATGAAGGACCACAAAAATTTCAAGGAGTAGGTTGCAAAGGACAAAGAGTGGTAAGCAAAAAGAGATGGAGTATGGGTGCTATATTTGTTTGAGCTATACACACACTTCCTATGAATGTCCAAAAAGATCCAAGCCAAGGGAAATGAGTGCATCACAAAATTCTTCCAAGAGTAGTTTGAGAAGAGAGAGATTATATTTGTTCTACTTATTGGGATTATGGCTATGACACATATGATTGTCCAAGAAAGAAAAGTCAAGGGAGTAGGGATAAGTTGCAAAGAGGTGAAGTGAGCCCTTATGAGTATTGTTCTAACTATGAACACATTTCACTTGCTTGTTGTTGGAAGTCCTTTAGTTTGCAATGTAGTCAATTGAACAAAAGATTTGAGATGTGGAAGAAACCATATGAGGAAAAGAATATAGAGGAGTAAGGGGTTGGAAAGAGTGAACAAAATGAGCTACAGGAAATTGAGAAAGAAGAGAAGATAAAAGAAGAAGCCAAAGAAAAAGAATTGTTAAATCAAAAGGGTGAGGAAAAACATGAAGAAGTTTGGGAAAGTCCATTAATACATAGGAGTGAAGACCAACATTAGGATAACAAAGAAGGAGATGAGCATGATAATGATGTGGTTGATGAGGAGAAAATATATACTAAAGATGAAGGTCCCAAAAATGCTTCAAGTAACTATGAATTAGGAGAGAGCTCATATCAACAAAAGAAAGAGGGAGAATGTGACGTTGTGAAGAGTGAAATACCGAGACCATTTTCTAGGAAGACCACAAAACCTAAAGAGGGAGTAGATGGTGAAAGGGGAAAAATGGTTGAGCAAATAAATTCATTAATTGGTGTTGTTAGTAGAGTTTTTGGTACTTATGTTGTTGAGGATATGGCTGATTCCCAAAGGGAAAACATTTTCTACTCAAGATGTAAAATCAATCAAAGGCCATGTTGTTTGATGATAGATTGTGTAAGTTTTGCAAATGTGATAAGTACTACATTCGTGGAAGAGATAGGTATAGAGACCATAAAGCATCATAAGCCATATAAGCTTTAATGGGTCAATGATTGTGGTGAGGTAAAGATGAACAAACAAGCCAAGGTTATATTTAACATGGGGAATTATGAAGATGAGGTACTCTGTAATGTGATGCCCATGCATGTTGGAGAATGGTTGATGGGAAGGTCTTAGATGTTTGATGGAGATGTGATGCTTAATAGTAAAAAAACACTTATGCATTGAGCAAAGAGGAAAGGAAGTTTACTTTTCTCCCAATGTCCCCTATAGAGGTTACAAAAGACCAAAACCTTATGAGGGAGAAAGAAAAGAAAAGGAGAGAGAAAAAAGAGGAAAAGAAGAGTGTGAGAAGAGAAGAGGAAAGAAAAAAGAGAGAGCTAAATAAGAAGGGGGATGAGATAAAAAAGTTTGAGGTAAAAAGAGAAGAGAAAAGAGTAAAGGAACATGGAAAATGGTAAACACAAAGTAATGTGGTGCAAAAAAGGGCCAAACAAGACGTTGAGAAAAAGAAAATTAGTGGAGGTAAAATGAGATTGAGAGTTTGAGTTGAGAAGAGAAATAAAGAGAATTATTGAGGACCCAAAGCCAGATGTTTTACCTTCACACAAAATATCTTATTTAAGTTGTAATGCAAGTATCGATTCAAAGATGAATCAACTTCAAGAAAGGGGAAATGATAGGATTCAAATTTGTCATGAAGGCCATTTTCAAAAAGGGGGGAAAATAGGAATCAAATTAGACATGAAGGCCTTTTTCAAGAAGGGAGAAGAAGGACAAAATTATACTTAATGGTTCAATGGGTAAGAATAATATTCAAAAGTATTCAAGAGAATTTTCAAGGAAACAAATTCAACAAACGCATGGTTAAGAAGATTGTAAAGAGATGGATACTAAAACAAGGGCCAAAGGATGCACAACACAAGCGACAATCCATGTGGAGGATTAAGCCAATCTTTAAATAAGGATTGAAGGCCAAAGAAGTATGAAGAAGAGTTCAAAACGACCAACATTTTATTTGGAGGATCAAAGAAATACAAAGAAATGGAATGGAGGTCCAAGGAGCAAGTTTTGGAGTGTAACAAAACAATGGAGGGTGAACAGAGCCTACCCGGTGTTGGGTGAGAATTTTGGACTCGGCGCCTGCCCAAGTCGGGTCTAGCACGAAATTTTCCTATTTTACATTGTTTCAGCTTTTTACATTTTTATTTTGATCCCCACGACTTCTATTATGTTTTTACTTATTTTAAGATATGTAATAGGGCTTAAAAATCTGTATTAAGATAATCTAATTTTTATGCTTTGTCTACTAATTAGTTAGGGCAACTTGGGGCCTATAAATACCCTATTATAGCATCTTTTGTAATAGAATTCAGATTTAAAATTTCAAAGAGAGAATAGAGTGTTGAATCCTTGTAGAGGAGAATTCCTCCTTAGTTCTTCCTTTCAAGACCAAGCAAAGGAATTAGACCCACCTTTGTTGAGAGTCTCTAAAATCCTTGGGTTAATCCAACTTATTTCTTCATCTTGGGTATTGAATGGATTTATTCTTACCTAGTGTTTTTGTTAGGAAACCTAGAAGGGTGCCTACTTTTCTCTATCCCACTTGTTTTAAAATTCTTTGTTTATTCAAGGGTGCTTAGGTATTGAAGTAGTTGGCTAAATCCTATTAAAATTTTGATTCTAGTTGTTAAATCACCTAGGGTTCTAATTTTGTGGGTATTTTGGTAGATGATTGGGTTACCAATTTTTGAGTCTAATTTCTGAAGTTTGGCTTGTATCAAGCTTGCTATTTTCTTCGTCTATTTAGGTGGTTAATTATTTATTTTTGGGCTTCTGTTGGTCTAAGTTTAAACAAATAATTTTAGCTTAGCCAAATAGCTTGGACCAAGGGTTTGTGAAGTTACACATGAGCCCAACTTGGCTAGGATTGTTGCACCCTAACCAAATGGCTCTTTGCGATTAGGAAATACAAAAAATTCGAGAGATGAGCTTTGAATGAGTATTCTTCGGGGTTTGAGTTTTTCCTTTTTACTGAATATTAGACTTTGAGGTGAAGTGATTTTTTGACACGAGGAAAAAATAAAATTCACAGAAGTTGAAGCCTTATATAACTCTCTCTTTTCTCTTGTCTCCTTGTCTATGGGTTTTTTCTGTATTTTGAAAATTAAGATATGAGATTTTTGTCTTATGGTTACTACGCGTTAGTAGTTAGCTAGAAGGTGGAGTGACCATAGTTTTCCCAAACCTTGTAGCATTCCTTAGCTTAGATAGGCAGTGGTCATATTTTGTGAACCAAAGAGCTATAGTTCATGCCTAAAAAGAGCTAAAAGCTAGCAGGATATTTGCCTAAAGCCATTGTTCAGACTGCTACAATTGAATAGGCTTCATCATCGATTCATCCAAAGAGAACCAAATCCAAGAAACACAGATGCATAAGAAAATTTTAAATGCTTCTACTGCTACTTTGATGTCTCTGTGTGTGTATTGCTTTCCTGATCCACTTACAATTGATTGGGTGAGAAATTGTAGGATTTCAAAATTCAAACTCTATGGAAATTAAGGGAAAGGGGGTTAGCTATTATAAGGGATCAATTTTATTAACCTGTATTACCAAAATTGTGTCCAATCTAAGGAGTTATGGAGTGATTTAAAGAGTGATTCTAGAGGATTTGAAATTCGAATTTCATGGAGAAAAGGAAAGAATATTCAACTTTGGTAAGAGATAAGTTTCATCAATCTTAGTTGCCAAATTGATAGGCAATCAAGGGAATCATGGCTTGATGTGTCTAGCTGCCATATTGGAAGAAACAAATATGGAATTCATGTGAGCGAAAAAAGAAAGAATACATTGGAAAGAGAGAAAGAAAGAGGAATTAGTAACTTATCTTCATCTTATCCTCCTTAATAGTGTATTCTCTTCTTCAAAAAATGGAAATAGTGGCTAGGTAGAGTAGTAATGAGCAAAGAAGCAAAAAAAGGACAATAAAATCTGAAAATTGTGAAGAAGGTAGAATTTGAGTCTCGATTGTTAGGCTAGAATCTTAACACTCTACCCATTACACCACAATACACTTGTGTTTCCTTAAACACATTAAAATTCTCATCTCCTAATTCCATACTCAAAACCCTCTTGCCTAAAAGCTTAAACAGCAAGTAAAGTAACCTAATTCTACATAAGATAAATAATTAAGCTATATCCAAGGCAATAATTCTTAAGCATTTAAAACATGTATGCACAAAAGTAGTGTATTGCATGCGCTCCCCCCATCTCTAAGGGTAGCTTAGGTAGGGGTTTTACATGTCGCCTACTCAGCATTTCTTGGTAGTTTGACTATATCTACTAGCACCAAGATCGTGCTACTTTGGATGAACGAAGTAGTGCTGCCTTCCTTGAGTAGTACTAGGCTGCACTACTTTACGTCAAGAAGCTTCTCTTCTTTTTCTTTTCTTTTTTTTTTTTGGTTTCACTCTAAACTTTGCTCCATTAACCACCAAACATTTGTCATATGCTCTCTTGACTTTCCATATGATATGTTGGCCATTTTGAGCTTCTTTTAGATTCTCTTTCACTACCCATTTCTTCATATTTAGGATGTTCTAAACCTTTTCAAGAGTGTATCATGACTTGTATGCACAACCATTCATCTTGGCTTTACATGAAAACTTCCAAAATCTTCCCAGCAGTAGCTTGGTCACTGTGCATGGCCATGCATCTTGATTGTGCATCTGCACGAGTAAGCGCACAGCCATGCATTTGGTAGAGCTTCTTTTTCCTCAAAAACTGCAAACTTCTGGGAGCTTAAAACCTTCTCCTATTCTACACGGGCACATGCATGTCGTGCACTTGGTCATGCATGGCTCTTGGAACCTCTCTATGACCATGATGCTTGGCCGTGCATCATGTCATACCCCTATTCAAACACTTACAAAACTCTATTAAGTATGTATTCTAAGGCAGCAAAGTATTAGGCAATCATCCTTTATGTGAAAACTCATCATTTAAAGCATATTTTACTCATTTTTCACTTGAAACTTAATATAATACAATACAAGTTAATGTTAGTGTTGTGCTCTAGAGGCAATCACGTGTACCATGTATATTGCATATTAAATTAATAAGAGGCATTCTTTATCTTTTAGTTTGATTGTTATATCTAAATATGTATACAAACTGTTAGATAAAGTCCCTAGTACAACACAGTGTTAAGGAAATCATGATAGAGATCATGATGTGAGATTCCTACTACACTATGCAGTGTTTGTACTTAAATAATCCCCAGTCATAGTATTAATAAGATGGGACATTATTAATACGCCAAGACTGGCACATGTTATATCTCTTGATTGGATCAAGCGGTGGTTCTCATATCCGTGAGTATTAGGATACTCAGGATTAACATGTGGATGCTTGTTTTGGAATAAGTTCATTGGATGACCTAGCTACGAGATAATCACTTAGATAACTATTTAGTGCCAGTGATAGAATCTCATTATAGCAAGTGTGCAAGTATCCTTAGACTTGAGATCTCCAAGGTACTTTGTTTAACGAGTGTTGTACTTTGATTCTAATCTTTGGAGTCTTATCTAGGACTGCCTATGGGATGGATATTGGGTACAACGTAAAGTAAACGAAAGTAGTTGAGAAAGTCAATAAAGGATTCACCACTCCTAATAATAGGAGAGTATATCTCAAGGCCACTTGTAGAAATCATTACTCATGAAGTCCTTGGTCAAGGCGACTATGTGATGGAAATGGTTCCAATTGATACACATATCGAGTAATGGATTTCTTGAACAAGTACTAAAATATTCGGGCCAGAATTAATAATATTCTAGAGGGAGTTGGCACTAATTCCATGCTCTAGACCGAATGAGATATTGTATGGTGAAAGGAGTTTATTGCACTGATAATTTGCTATTGAAAGGTTCATGTCAAGCCACTTGACTTTCTGGACTTTTGGGTGGTCCAGACTCATTGCTAGATGTCGCTCTTGATATGCTAAATACGGATTTATTAATTAGAGAATTAATAAATTTAATCCTTTATTTTATTAAGGATTATTAATTCTAATATTGTTAGAATTAATTCATATTATGCTACCAATAAGACCAGGAAACCTAATGGGTCACACACAATAAAGGTTTGAATGCTCAAATATATTATTTGATAATATTGTGGGGTTAATTAAGAGAAGGGAATATATTTATAGGTGAATTATAAGTTTGTTATAATTCTGGGACCTAATTATAATTAAGTAAACTTCAAGGACCAATTTGTTGACAATTGGACGTTGAAGAACTAAGTTACAATTTACGGTAATCATAAATCTATAAATATAAAGAAATGGTTTCCTTAGGGTAAGAGACACAGACTATTCACGCAATAACAGAGAAACCGTTTCTCTGCCTCTCTCTTGATCAAACCCTAGCCGTCTCTCTCTTATTAATCAAAAACCCTAGCCTCCTAAATTCTACTAGTATAGAATTGTGAGATTGTGAGCGTTCGACCTTGTGTGGATTATCATTAGAGGGAGTTCTTTCTTGGACTTCAGTTGAGCTGCTGTGAACCGGTTTTGTGATTTGGATCGCGCCTGCGTTCTTCGAACAAAAAATTTAAATTCCGGCTTCAAGAGGTAATATCTTCTCTTTTTCCCATTTCTACTGCAAACCCGTTATCCATGGCTTGGATTTCTTGCTATTTTTCGCTGCGTTTAATCTGTTTAATTAATTTAGAAATCCTACAATTAAAACATTATACATTCACACAAAAGAGTATACATAATCTAAGGAAAAGTGCTATGAAAATATGACATTTTCACATTTAACAAATACCCTCATACTAAACTTTGTGCACATCCCCTGGCAAAACAATTTTTCAAAAACAATCAAGACCAAAAATTCCAAATCTTCAAAAGATATGGTGGAGAGGTTAACTTTTCTTTTCACAATGAAAAACATTCCAACATTATTTGATCCGAACTCTTTGAGGCAAACTAACATATTAAGTGAAATATATCCAAGGCCATTAAAGTTAATTTAATCAAGTTTATCTCCCTTCCAATGTATTCCACTCATTTCTTTGATCAAAACAAATAACGAAGATGAATCATATAAGTTAAGCATATATAACCAATTTAAGTTATTAATTGGCTAAACTACAAAAAATTGTGTAGCAAACAAGGATGTTTCAAACACATATTTTGATTTTGAATTCAAAAAGATTTTTTTTATAATTTTTTTGGGGGGATTTCTAGCCTCAAGTAAGTGCATTTCACTCTATCTCACCGTATTGGCCCCCTTTCATATTCTTTTTCAATTTTCCTCATTTTTTTTTGTTCTTCGACCCTCTTTTTTCTTTTAGACACGCATTGTTTTTTGCCAAAGGATACACACTTTGCATTCTCAAACCTTTTTTCTCCTTACTTGTAGGTGCCATTTTAGAACCACCTACTCTATCCTATTTACTTAAACCCAAGTTTAGGACTAGTCTAGACAAAATTTCAACAAAAATAATTACATAACTCAACTTATACTCATCATATCAATTATATAAATTTCACAAAGTAAAAAGTTTCATACCTCTAATAAGAAATAACTAAGTCAAAATTAAATTTGCAAGACTTTGTTATCTCTAACTTAATATGAAAGTTTAACAAAAAATTAATTAATTAAATAAACATCAAAATATTTTTCAAAGTAAAAAGAAAACAAATTAACTCCAGAAATTTGTTTAAAAAGCTTAAAAATTTGCCCAAAAGAACTTAAAAAGAAATAGAAGAAATACTTGGAAAAAGTTGAAATTCCACCCCCACACTTAAACCGTTCATTGTCCTCAATAGATGATCAATAAAGCAAGAATTATATCCAAAAGGAATAAAAAAGATAAGGGGAAAGGAAAAACAAATACTTCCCAAAATAAATTTGCACCAAGATTGCCATGGGGACTAAAGCTCCAATAGTTGCACTAAGATATCTATTCGAAAGCATCAAGGCTAGAGAAATAAACATCATTAGAGCATTAAATATATAGCTGAAAGAAAGAGAAGAAGTGTGTAATAAAAATAACATAAGGGAGTAGTGCATAAAGTAAACCTATTTTAGAAAACTCTTAAACTAGTTAGAAAGATGAAAATACATAAAAAGGAAAAAGAGAATAAAGCACAAAGCCACTAAAGCTCTCAACCTTGTGCATCGAGAGGAGGTAAATCATCATGTATTAGCTTATCTCTTTGAGGAGCCACTGGTGGAGTAGCTTGTGAAGACATTCCTGCACTAAAATAAGAAGGTTGTGGAGTGTAAGTAAAATGTATGGAATCAAAATAAGAGCACAAGTTTGACTTCATCCATCCCATGTGCATATCCACATTATCCATTCTTTGTCCAAGAAAATCCATCATTTGGTTAAAATGGCCTTGCATAAAATCCAATCTTGGAAGTATGACATTAAATCTACTATCCATACTTACCCTCATCTCCCCTAACAATTACATTATTGGTGCAATTGTTTCCCTCAAAGGAGAAGGTGGTATGAGAACATTCGGCTCAATAGGAATTTTAGTCTTATTAGGAATTTCAGGTTCTTCCCCATGAATGTCTTCCTCAACTCCAACTTCAACTCCTACTAAAGCATATTGATTAACCCCAACTTTTCTCACCATAGCCATTTTTTGGAGGGTTTAAAAATTTAAAGGAATCATAGTCACAGTCACCTCTAAACCTATATCATCACAAATGAGTTGAAGATTCTTAGCTAATCTAGTGATGTATGGTAAACCACAGAGAGAGCACCTTTTTTAGAAATAACCACCGAATCAAGATAGGAAGCAAAAGAGACAATGATATTTATAGGAGTACGAGTCATGATGGACTAAAGATGAAATAAATCTCTCAATGTGACCACTCCATCACTCTTCTTCCTACCCCTAATAGTATGAGCAATAAGTCTATGGTGGTACCTAATAGTGGGGGAAATAAATGGGCTATTTTTTTGAAATTTGTGCCTTTCACATTAGGCCAATCGTATATGCTTGCAAAAAAGTCACCTAATCTAAATCATTTGCAAAAATATCTCTTTGTGGTGCACTTTCTTCAGTAGCATAAAATCTTAAAGCCATCCCAAATTGATTTAAGAACATGTTAAAGTGTTGACCATATAAGCGGAATCTAATGGTATTTGTTGGGTATCTCACACATATGATATATTGCACAGCAGAAGATTAAGAATGAGATACCAACCCATGATCTGCATATGTGTGGAAAATATGACATAAAGAGAACAAAGGTAATAGATTTTTACCTTTCTTTGATCATGTGGAAAATAAAATTTTCCTTCTTCAAGTCGATGCGCAATCTAGCAATCCTCTTGATCAAACACCACGAGAGTTGAACGTCTAACCACTATAATCATAGTGTGTGATTATCTCTAACAGAAAACCACATGGAGGATGACACTCAAGCACCAAGATATTTATGTCCTAGCAGAAACCAATAATGCCAGCTAGGGCTTATGGTGAAGAACCACAAGAGAGAGAGAGAAGAGAAAAGGATCATGTATCCTCTAGGCTTTGGAGTTGTTTTCGTGTGCCTTGCCCTAAAAGGAATTTTGTGCATATATCCTTAATATATCATGAAAAAATCCTGCAGAAATACTCCATCTGAGAATTCTAAAACAGTTAGAATTCTCTAATAGTAATTGGAAACATCATGTTCTCTCAATTACAATTTGAACTATAAATTATAACTAATTATAATTTGTCTACAACAACTTCTCTTTCTCGCAGTTAACCCCACCATGTTATCAAATAAAATCTTGAGTATCTAATCCTCTATTGCATGTGACCTATTTGGTTTCCCAGTCAATTGGTAGCGAACATGAATTAATCTAAACATTTTTTAGATTAATAATTCATAATTAATTAGAATTAATAATATTGATTATAATCAGAATTGGTTCATTAATTCATCAATTAATAAACCCATATTCCTAAATCATGAGCGGTATCTAGCAACATATCATGACCACCCAAGAGTCCAAGAAGTCAAGTGGCTTGACATGAACCATTCAATAACAAACTACAGTGCAATTAACTCCTTTCACCATACAATATCTCATTCAGTTTGGAGTACGGAATTAGTGCCAACTTCCTCCAGAATATATATTAATTTTGGCCCGAATATAATAGTACTTGTACCAAGAACCCACTACTCTAGATGTTTATCAATTGGAATTGTTTCCAATACACAGACGCCTTGGCCAAGGACTTCTCGAGTAGTAATTCCTACAAGTGGCCGTGAGATATTCTCCCATACTATTAGGAGTGGTGAATCCTTTATTGACCCTCTCAACTATTTTCGTTTACTTCACAATGTACCCAATATCCATCCTATAGGTAGCCCTTGATCTGGCTCCAGAGATTGGAATCAAAGAACAATGCTAAGCAAACAAAGTATGTTGGAGATCTTAAGTCTAAGGATACTTGCACGTTTGCTATATTGAGATTATATCACTGGCATTAAATAGTTATTCATGTAATTATCTAATAGCTGGGTCATCCAATGAACTTGTTCCATTAACACACATCCACGTGTTAATTTTGAGTATCTCAATACTCACGGATATGAGAACCACCGCCTGATCAAATCAGGAAGTCTAACATATGCTAGTCTTAACGCATTAATGATATTTAGTGTTATTAATACTACGACTAGGGACTAAGTATTAATACTATACAGTGTAGTAGGAATCTCAAATCATGATTTTCTTATCATGATGTTGTACTAGGGACTTTATCTAAAAGTTATTTTACATAAAAACAAACAAAAGAAACTGTAAGATAAATAATGCCTTTTATTAAAATAAAATGTGTCATATACAACGTACAAGTGATTGCCTCTAGGGCATAATATTAATAAACTCCCACTTGCAATAGAGCCAATCATTCATGTATCTAATACAGAATGACTCAACGTGCTTACCATGTCTCTTTTGGGATACTGCTCTTGTAAATGGGTCAGCTACGTTCTCATCTGAAGGAACTCTCTTTATCTTTGATAGCGTCACAGTACGTGTTTGGATCGTTGGCGAGACCGTAGCTCCTTTGCTTGTTCAATGGCTCTATTGTTGTCACAATACAAAGTTATCGGACCAACAATGCTAGAAACCACTCCCAGTTCCATCACGAACTTCTTGATCCAAACAGCCTCTTTAGCTGCTTTAGAAGCGGCTATGTACTCCGCTTCTATCGTAGAGTCGGCAATAGTCTCTTGTTTGGAACTTTTCCAACTTATTGCTCCTCCGAACAATGTAAACACGTAGCCGGATTATGATTTGAAATCTTCTTTGTCAGATTGAAAACTAGCATCAGTTTACCCGTTTATTTTCAATTCACCTTCTCCATATACTAAGAATACATCCTTAGTCCTTCGTAAGTACTTAAGGATATTCTTTACAGCCGCCCAATGACCCTTACCAAGGTCAGATTGGTATCTGCTCGTCAAACTGAGAGCACAAGATATATCGGGCCTTGTGCATATTATAGCATACGTGATAGATCTAACTGCTAAAACATATGGAATCTTACTCATGTGATCCTTTTCAACTTGTATCTTGGGAGATATCAACTTTGAAAGGCTTACACCATATGACATGGGTAAGAATCCCTTTTTGGATTGATCCATGCTAAACCTCTTTAGCACTTTATCTATGTATGTAAATAGTGAAAGACCTAGCAACCTGTTGGATCTATCTCTATAGATCCGTATTCCAAGAATATAGGTTGCTTCTGCAAGGCCTTTCATGGAGAATTGTTTAGACAACTAAACTTTAACCATTTCCAAGATAGGTATAACTTTCCGATTAGCAATATGTCGTCTACATAAAACAATAATAAAACGATTGCGCTCCCACTAACCTTCTTGTATACACAAAGCTTATCCACGTTTTGAATGAAACCAAACTCTTTGATTGCTTCATAAAAACTGATGTTCCAACTCCTAGAAGCTTGCTTAAGTCCATAAATGGATCTTTGTAGCTTACACACCTTTGTGCTATCATTGGATATGAAACCCTAAGGTTGTATCATATACACTTCCTCAGTCAGATTTCCGTTTAGGAAGCTTTTTTCACATCCATTTGCCAAATCTCATAATCATAATGAGCAGCAATGACTAGGAGTATCCTAATGGATTTTAACATGGCTACTGGTGAGAAAGTTACGTCATAGTCAATACCATGTTGTTGACGATAACCCTTCACCACTAGTCGTGCTTTATAGGTAACTATGTTACCATCCATGTCCATTTTCTTCTTGAAAATCCATTTGCACCCAATAGGTTTAATTCCTTTGGGTAGATCAACCAAAGTCCATACTTGGTTGTCGTAGATGGAATCCATCTCTAACTTCATGGCCTCAAACCATTTGCCAGATTTTGAATTATTCAGAACATCCTTGTAGGTTGTAGGCCCATCTTCATCTATGAGCAATAAGTCATTGTGGTCACTAATGAGAAATCCATATCTCTCAGGTGCCACACGTATCCTACCTGACCTATGAGGTTCTTATGTAGAAAAAGGTTCATCTATTCTCTCAATAGATGTAGGATCAGACGGTTAATCCTCGTTTGTTTGATATTCATGAACTTCACTAAGTTCAATTTTACTCCCATTGTCGCCTTTGAGCATGTGCTCCTTCTCGAAGAAGACGGCATGCTTCGAAGCAAACACTTTATTTTCAGAGGGTAAGTATAGGTAATATCCGAAAGATTCTTTAAGGTATCCCACAAACACCACTTGTCAGACTTATTATTAAGTTTATCTGACTGTGGCCTTTTGACAAAGGCAAGACAACCCCATACTCGCAAGTGAGATAACTTTGGTTTCTTACTAACGAACATCTCAAATGGGGTAGAATCAACCGATTTTGTCAAAACTCTATTTAGTATATAAATAGAAGTCTTTTGTGCATACCCTTTAAACAATTTTGGTAGGTCTGCAGAAGCTATCATGGTCTGTACCATGTCTAGAAGGGTTCGATTCCTTCTTTTAGATACACCATTATGTTGAGGTGTATATGGTGGAATCCATTGAGATAATATCCTATTATCGCTAAGATAACTCAGAAACTCTTGACTCAAGTATTCTCCTCCTCGATCAAATCTTAAAGTTTTAATACGTTTACTAAGTTGTTTCTCTATTTCATTCTTGAAGTCTTTGAACTTATCAAAGGCATCAGACTTGTATTTCATTAAATACAAATACCCATATCGTGAGAAATCATCGATAAAGGTTATGAAATAGTTATAATCTCCTCTTGCTTGTATTGATATTGGGCCACATACATCAGAGTGTATGAGTTCTAATAACTCATTAGCCCGTTCTCTTTTTCCTGAAAAATGAGTTTTAGCCATTTTACCTAGTAAACAAGACTCGCATGTGCCATATGATTCATAATTAAATAACTCTAAGTTATCAAGCTTGTGTAACTTAGAAACACGATTTTCGTTTACATAGCCTAAACGACAAGGCCATAAGTAAGATGTGTTAGAGTTATCTATTTTAGGTTTCTTATTATTTATATTGAGCATTGGATTATCTAAGTCTAGAGCATATAAACCATTAACCAAAGTTGCTGAACCATAATAAATATCATTCAATGAAAAATAACAACATTTATTCTTATATATCAAATGAAATTCATTTAAGTCTACACACACAACTGAGATAATATTTTTCATTAAAACGGGTACATAATAATAGTTTTGTAATTCTAAAGTTAATCCTGATGGTAGGTTCAGCTCGTATGTTCCCATAGCAAATGCAGCAACCTGTGCCCCATTTGCAGAATGTAGGTCCACGTCGCCTTTTTCTAGCCTTCTACTGCTCTTTAGTCCCTACAAGTTATTGCACAAATGAGATCCACATCCTGTATCTAATACCCATATCTCATTTCTAAAGGCTGTATTTATCTCAATCATAAACATACCCGCAATAGAAGTAGAAGTGCTTGTAAGCTTCTCCTTGTGCTTCTTGTCTTTAACGGTCTCTAAGTAGGCCTTGCATTTGCGCCTCTAATGGTCCATCTTACCACAATGATGGCATGGGCCCTTAGTAGTAGCGTCCTTCTTATTCACACCACAATTGGGCTTCATGGGAGCCTTCTTCTTCTCCTTTTGAACTTTCTTCTTAGAAGAAGAAGATTCTACCACTAAAACTGCATTGGAATCCTTCTTCATGGAGGACTCCATAGTTTTGAGAAGATTGATCAACTCTGGAATGGTGGACTCAATCTTGTTCATCTGATAGTTAATCATAAATTGTGAGAAACTATTTGGCAAAGATTGCAGAATTAAGTCAATACTTAAGTCATGGTCCATTGCGAACCCGAATGATCAAAGCTTCTCTATCAATCCCAGCATCTTCAGCCCATGAGTGGCCACAGAAGAACCCTCTACCATTTTGCAATGGAATAGTTACTTTGAGATCTCGTATCTCTCAGTTCTGGCTTGGGCGTCAAACAGCTCTCAAAGATGTAGTATAATCGATCGAGCATCCATATGCTCATGCTGTTTTTGCAGCTCGGGAGTCATGGATGCCAGCAAAATATATGATGTTGTATCACTATCCTCCTTGTATCTTTTGTGGACAGCATGCTCATCAACATGAGCATCTTAAGCTGGTGGTGGCAGAATAGGAGTATCTAGCACGTAGAGCAACTTTTCTGATTTGAGAACGATTCTCAAATTTCTATACTAGTCGAGATAGTTTGATTCATTTAACTTGTTGGTTTCCAAGATGCTACATAGGTTTAAGTTTGTTTAAATGATGCAAGTGTCCTAGATATAAAGATAGAAATGATTAGCTACTGTATATGCACATGAAATGCAAATAATTAGGACTTTAATTAAACGCATTTTTGCTCTAGTATTTTACTCAAACAAATAGCCCCCACTACTGATTCAGGAAAGTCCGTTAGAAGCTTTCCTAGTGGACTGGTATCCAAATTCCTCAAGAATAACCTTGGATTTGCCCAACAAGCCACCCTTGAGTTCTTTAGTAAGTATCTAATACCAATTACATCGTATGTAATTACTAGATCATTGGGTGATTAACAACTTTTAATCTTAAACCCTTTTGGGCTATCCCAACTTTTCCTCTAAATTTCTTTATGCTTGAGTTTTCCCAATCGAGATAAAGAATTTAGTTAAACCCGACCTATTAATTAGGAATTTAATTCCATAGCTTAAACGTGCCCAATGTCGAGTAGGGTTGGGTTTGCCCAACAACCTAGTCTCGAAAAAGGACTCTTGTTCTTACTATATTAACAGAAGGAATTAGGTTTAATATTAATTAAGAGATTTGTTCCTTTTAGTGATTTCAACAAATAACATGCATAAAAATTAATGAACCACATAATTGATAATCATGGTAATAAAACGATTACGTGGTACAGTTATAGACTTTTCCCTAAATTAATTTCTTTGAGCCATAAAAGAAATTAATATCATTAACTCTATGTGTTCATGCATGATTTAAGTAGAAGGTCTTACCTTTTTGCCTTGTTTTGGTTGCCATCTCCAAAATAAAATAATTCTACTCCTATCTAACCTATGTAAACTAATTATATAATTTCCTAAAGAGAGAAAAACTCGAGTTACATTCGAGAGGAGTTAGATGAGAAGAGAATTACACAAGAATTCTAAAGAAGACACGACACGTAGGCCCTATTTCATAAAAAACCAAAACTGTAAAATGCACGAATAGATATAATTAGTTTTAGTCCATAACCATCCACCATGCCATTAATTATGCTTAAACAAAATAAATATATAATTTTTATTATTCCAAAATCACTATTTTGGATAAAATAAAATAAATTCTAAAATCAATATTTTAGAAAAATACATTAATTTTAAATTTTCAAAATCATTACTTTGAAAAAATAAAATTGTTTGTCTAATTTTGAGAAAATGCTTTTGGAATGTCGAAACAGAGCAGAACCGGCACCGGTTTGGAAGCCAGAGTCGGTGGCGGCGGCGGTCTGGTTTTAACAAATTTTTTTTTTCCAGAAATGATTTCTAGACGTCATGAAACAACACAGAATCAGCGCCGGTTTGGAAGCCAGAGCCGGTGCTGGCTGCAGTCGGGGGAAGAGGTGGCGATTTTTGAAAATTTTTCCAGAAACAATTACTGGAGCCCTTATCTTCTACAATGGTTTAGTGAGAACAATTCTGAGCAGTATTTTCTATCTGAAGCTCAAAACAACAACTAGTTTGTTAGTCTAAACAAAAACAAAACAGAAAATGAGGATGATACAGAAGGCAAGAACCATGTTCACAGAAAACGTTTTTCTGCAAAAACCTGTAGCACACAAGAAAACAATCCTTTTTGACACTTTTGAAATATGTTGTAACAAAATACACAAGCATATTGTGCTACGGACCCAACCCACAATGCTCCAAACAATTTCAACTCGAGTGAAAATAATTTTCACAGTAAACAAGGACATACACGGTTACATGAAACACATTTCATGCAAGAAACAATGTCTTCAAACCACATATAGCAAGGCTCTAATACCACTGTTGGGTATCTCACAATATCATATATAGCGCAGCCGAAGAATAAGAACGAGATACCAACTCAGGATCCATATATGTGTGGAAAATAAGATATAAAAAGAACAAAGGTAACAGCTTTTTACCTTTCTTTGATCGTGTGAAAAATAAAATTTTCCTTTTTTAAGTCGAGGCGTGATCTAGCAATATTTTTGATCAAACACCACGAGAGTTGAATATCCAACCACTATAATCATAGTGTGTGATGATCTCTAACAGAAATCTACACGGAGGATGAAACTCAAGCACCAAGATGTTTATGTGCTAGCATAAACCAATAATGCCGGCTAGGGCTTATGGTGAAGAACCACGAGAGAGAGAAAGAGAGAGAGAAAAGGATCGTGTATCTTCTAGGGTTTGGAGTTATTTTTGTGTGTCTTACCCGAACAGGAATTTCGTTCATATATCCTCAATATATCACGAAAAAAGCTTGCAGAAAATACTCCATCTGAGAATTCTAAAACAGTAAGAATTCCCTAATTATAATTGGAAACATCAAGTTCTCTCAATTACAATTTGGACCATTAATTATAACTAATTATAATTTGTCTGCAACAACTTCTCTTTCTCGCAATTAACCCCACTATGTTATCAAATAACATCTTGAGTATATAATCTTCTATTGTGTGTGACCTATTAGGTTTCCCGGTCAATTGGTAGCGAACATGAATTAATCCAAACATCTTTTAGATTAATAATCCATAATTAATTAGAATTAACTATATTGATTCTAATCAGGATTGGTTTATTAATTCATCAATTAATAAACCCATATTCCCATATCATGTGCCGTATCTAGCATCACATCATGACCACCCAAGAGTCCACGAAATCAAGTGGCTTGACATGAACCATTCAATAACAAACTATAGTGTAATTAACTTCTTTCACCATACAATATCTCATTCGGTTTGGAGTACGAAATTAGTGCCAACTTTCTCCAGAATATTTATTAATTCTGGCCCGAATATAATAGTACTTGTACCAGGAACCCACTACTCTAGATGTTTATCAATTGAAATTGTTTCCAATACACAGACGCCTTGGCCAAGGACTTCTCGAGTAGTAATTCCTACAAGTGGCCGTGAGATATTCACCCTTACTATTCGAAGTGGTGAATCATTTATTGACCCTCTCAACTATTTTCGTTTACTTCACAATATACCCAATATCCATCCCATGGGCAGCCCTCGATCTAGCTCCAGAGATTGGAATCAAAGAATAATGCTCAGCAAATAAAGTACCTTGGAAATCTCATGTTTAAGGATACTTGCACGTTTGCTATATTGAGATTATATCACTGGCACTATATAGTTATCCATGTGATTATCTCATAACTAGGCCATCCAATGAACTTGTTCCATTTACAAGCATCCATGTGTTAACTTTGAGTATTTCAATACTCACGGATATGAGAACTACTGCCTGATCAATTTAGGAAGTCTAACACATACTAGTCTTAACATATTAATAATGTCTATTCTCATTAATACTACGACTAGTGGCTATTTAAGTACTGACACTGTACAGTGTAGTAGAAATCTCATATCATGATCTCTATCATGATTTTCTTAACACGGTGTTATACTAGGGACTTTATCTAACAGTTATTTTACATAAAAGTAAACAAAAAAATTGTAAGATAAATAATGCCTTTTATTAAAATAAAATATGCCATATATGACAGACAAGTGATTGCCTCTAGGGCGTAACACTAATAGTATTAACATTATCAAAGCCAACATATTCCTGCCTAAAGTAGTAGGTACTAAGGAATTCTAGCATAAGGTTACTATAACCCGACTCAATGATGTTAAAGAATAATTCCCAACCCGAGTCACAGAGGAGGCTACTAATTTCTTCATTATGGCCTAGGTGCTGTATGATAGTATCATCAATATATTGATTAGCCCCAAAAGTCCTACCACTATGTCTTTTAAAATGTGCTATAGGTTCAGGATCAATGAAATGTAAGTCCACAAGATCGTGTTCTCGTACTTGGTTAAAAGTTCTAGAACTAAATCCACTACCCCTTCTCACAACACGCTTTCGTTTTGGAGCCATGAAGAAATTCAAAGAAATTTGTTCAAGGAAGAGAGATAATAAAATCTAAGAAGGAAAAAATGCAAGGGAAAATGTGAGTAGTTTATCAAAGGATGGTGAATATTATAAAAGATGAATGAGTAATGTGAAGAGTTTAAGCATTATTATTCCACCATACTCCCCATCATCGACCAAAAATAGCCACAAGCTCTTAATCTCCACCACAATTCAACAACATTCTCCCAATATCATCATTAACGTAACACAAGACAAAATAAAACCATGTTGAAGCACCTTGGCTTGCAAAATTTCAGCCATCACACATTAAGTTAATCCACCATTATATTCATCAAAACATCCACAAAAAATGATATATCACTTCTCAATTCAAACCAATCAATTCCTCCATTCAATAACAATTTCCACAATATGAAAAATGCAGCAATATGTAGCAATTTATATCATCAAAGTGCAGAAATTTTAAGCCAAGAAGATATTCATAATTAACCATCATACTCTACCAATACCATATCCCAAACTCCAAATAGACAATATATCATTACTCCATCAATTCTCCATCAACAACACAACAATTTATAGCTTTAATAACTACAAAATATGCAGAAAATTTGCTGATTTTTTGACCCCAAATAAGTAGAAAATTTTACCATAAAACACCAAAAAGGTTACATTTTGTTCCATACAATTGCTTGCTTATATATCAAGGATAATTGAAGCCAAGTTTTTTCTTACCAAAATGCCTTTGATTTGTTGAAGATTTATTGCTCAAAAGACCCCCACAAAGCTGTAATTTTCGGACAAAACCTTCAAGAAGAACTTCAATTTTGTGAAGTTGATGGAAAAACCATAAGTTTGAAGGTGGAAAAATGCAAGGTATTTTGAGTGCATTCAAGGGAGAAATCAGAGGAGTACGGGTGGAAGGTTTCTGAACGAATTTTGGGAAGAAAGATGGAAAGACCATGCACATTTGAGATTTTTATGAAGTATGTGAAAGATGAACGACCAGAGGAACCGTGCCTCTGCCCATACATTTTGCAATATATATATATATATATATACATACATACATACATACATACATATATATTTGGTACAGCCATAGGCATAGGCGTGCATAGGCTATGCATTTTGTAGAAAAATAATTATTATGAAAACAAATAAAAAGATGAACAAAATTGAGAAAAAGATGATGTAAGAAAAAAAATAACTAGAAAAATCTTTTTGTGTTTTTTTTAGAAAAATGAAAAACATGAAATAAAAAGAAAAAAGTATTGGGTTGCCTCTCAATAGTTCTTTTGTTTTACATCATTTGTTCGACCAGGTTGTATCTCCTTCATGAACCCTAGATAAGAAACAACAATGTGAGCTTTGGAGAGAAAAGAAACAAATAGATCATGCAGTAAATCCTTATAATAATGCAAGCCATTGAAACCTTCCTTAAGACACAATTTTCTAAAAAGCTCCTACCCTTAGAAAATTTATATTAGAAGGATCCATAGGGTTAAGGGGTTGAGAAAGAAGCTTATTAGATAATTTTGCCTTAATTTGATCAACATCTGTGGACAATTGTCCAACTTAATTTTCTAAATTTTGAATGCTAGATTTAGTCTCTTTTTGGAAATTTAAGGAACTAGATGCAAGAGACTTAACCATGTCTTCTGAATTCATGCCATGGGTTTGATCTTGTGGAGGTGGTGCATTAGAAGAAATATTTGTAAAGTTTTGAGGCCTCACTTCTTGGTTTCGCCATTTAAAGTTTGGATGATCATGTCACCCCTCATTATAAGTGTTGGAATAAGAATTGTACCTCCTGGGGGGGCTGATTTGGGAGCCCTAAGGCATTAACTTGTTTGCTATCACCAAGATTACGACATGCTTCACTAGAGTAGTCAAACGAATTGCACATATTAGATGCTGTAACTTGTGAGTTATTACTTAGCATCTTTCCTAACTACTATACCGAAGTAGTTAACTTATTAACCTTGTATTCTAAAGAATTTGTAGTTACTTCTCCCACCTTCCTAATTGAGTTATTTTGTGTGCTAAAAGATTGTGTTGAAAGATCTCGGGAAAATTAAATACGTAGCGGAAGATAGCAAATTAAAATTTTTCCCGAGCTAAAATCTAGGAATACTTACTTCTAGGGCACTTAACTTTAATAACCGGAGTTGGATTTGGGTTCGATGGCACTTGTTGAATAGGAATGTCTACTTGTTTCGCAGGAATACCAGCTAACTGTCGGCTCTTTCGCATCAAACACTTACCATGTTTGCTAGCTCCTGACCTTTCAGAGTATTCTCTAACCACTATGGACCTCTATCGGTGAAAGTAAAATTAGATTGAAGAAAATTGGAATAAAAATGAAAGAGCTAAACATTAAGAAAAACGAAAGAAACAACAAAAGAAAAATGGTAGCCGTTTGGCTTTGTTCTCCAGAAAAAATGAAAGCTGCTATTATTATTATTATTATTTTAATGAATTTGGTCAACCGATAACCAAGACACATGAGATGCCTATTTAATATAAGTAGCTTCCTTTTCCTTTTCCAAAACAAAACCGATTTTCCTTTTTCTCTTTTCCTTCACTTTTTTTTTCTTTTGTGTAGTGGCTTTCAGGGATTTATTAATTCCCTAAGCTGCAACTAAAATCCCTAGGGGGCCAAGGTTGTTCTTAATTAGTCTAAGACTAATTAAATAGCTCTCATATTAATTAATCTACTTAGACCCAATATAAAATTACCCAAGATAAATAATTAATAAGCCAATTAATTAAATTAGTTCTTTTATTAATCAATTAAACTACTTGGGCCCAATATAAAATTACTCAAGATAATTAATTAATAAAATAATTAATTAAATTGACCTAATTAATTATTCTAATCCAAATAAGTAATTAATTGGAATCCTCGAATAATTCTTCCAATAATAAATTCACCCAATAAGCCCATATAGTAAATAAATTTACCAAAGTTATTTGAGCGATATTGGGGACCAAAAGACATATTATTCTTTCTACTAAAATGACCAAAATACCCCTACTAACAAATAGTGGTATTTTACTCATTTTAAACATTCCATTTATCACCATATAAAAATATTAACTCCGAGAATAATATTGCATGTGTAGTGTTTTTGACCTACAGGTATAATGACAAAAATACCCCTCTACGTAATAGTCGTCATTGAGATAGAAAAATAGTACTAACACATTTCTCAATGACATCTACCATTATTTGATAGGTAGTTTGATAATCCATGACTTTCAGTATGTACCAACTTATCTCAGGGAGCTACCCATAAAGCATGTATACTTAGACACAATTCCCAAGGCCCTGAATTATTAGATTATCTCGGATAATTACAAGGGGGTGATTTTTTCACGTAATGAAGTATAGAAACTCTATTGTATAAGTCCGTCTTAATTAACTAGAGTCATACACACAATGTATAAGGTTATTGGTCTTCCAATAAGACCTCACCAAACATACATCAAAGTGTACAAGTCCAACTTCACCAGCCCATTAACTTACACTGAAGTCCTAGGGTACTCATCTATGCAATAATTGTGATAAATCAATTTTTATTTATTTTATTACTTTGATAAAAATTATTATCGCGCAGTCTAGTTCTACATATTCCAAATACGCTTATACTATTGTTGTGAGTAGGCTACTCACTAGTTAAAGGCAAGTTATTATCTATTTAGAAACTATAGTGTAATGATCTAAACCTTGATAAAGTACCAACCTTCACTAGTTGATCAAGAACAAATTTTTTCACTTATGTGTTAGTAGCCCATAATCTACACCTTAATGTGAAAGCATGACCTAATCATGTAGATTACTTACTAACACACTTAGACCTTTAATGTGTGAATATATGTAAACAAACAATCATGAACAGAATGCTTTTATTAATTTCTAAAATATAAAAATACATAGGTCATTTTATGCATACGTTCCAACATATGTTAGGAGCCATATTAGAAATTAGATCCCTAATAGCTTGTGGGGTTTTATCCACAAGGGCATCCCACTATCCGTATCAATCATTAATCTATCATAAGGAACTAACCTTCATAAAGTGTTGAATGAGTAATTGTTCATTGGTTTGATGATATGAACAACTAGCACAAATTCTTTTAAATCTATCCTAATAATCATACAATGACTCGCCATGCACTTACCTTATGCCACATATATCTTTCCTAATACATACAGCTCTAGACGCAGGAAAATATTTTTCAAGAAAATACCTTTTGTATATTCTACCAACTATTAATGGAACCAGTGGGCAAGTCATCTGACCAATCTTTAGCTCCACTATGCAAACTAATTGGGAATGCATGCAATTTAATGACCTCATCTTGAATTCCATCCAGTTTCATATTAGAGCAAACAACGCGAAATTTTTTAAGATGCCTATGTGGATCTTCTCCCAGTAAACCATGAAAAGAAGGGAAGAATTTGACTCAGAATACAATTTAAAATTAGTTGTGACTCGAGGAAAAATAATACATAAAGAATGATCATTAAGGGTAGGGACGACATGTTCTTTAAGAAATCGGTTAGCACCCATTCTAAAGCCAAGGATATATGAAAAACAATACATAAAGAGTAATCCTTGTACATTGGGTGCATGACTCTAGTTAATTAAGATAGACTTAGATAATAGAGTTTATATACTTCATTACTTGTGATTGTTCAGGATAATATAATAATCCAGGGCCCTGGGAAATGTGACTAAGTATGAATGCTTTATGGGTATCTCCCAGAGATAAGTTGGTACATACTGGAAGTCATAGATTATCAGACTAGCTATCAAAGGATGGTAGACGTTATTGAGAAAGGTGTTGGTACTGTTTTCCTATCTCAATGACATGTGTTGTGTACAAGGGTATTTTCATCATTACACCTGTAGGTCAAAGACATTGCATTTGCAATATTATTCTCGAGGTCAATATTTTCATATGGTGATAAATTGAATATTCAAAATGATTAAAATATAGCTATTTGTTTGCAGGTGTATTTTGATCATTTTAGTAGCCAAGTATAATATGTCTTTTGGTCCATAGAGTAGCTCAAATAACCTTAGTAAATTTATTTACTATATAGGTTTATTCAATGAATTGGAAGAAATATTCTAGAAGTCTAATTAATTATTTATTTCGATTAGAATAATTAATTGGACCAATATAATTAATTACTTTTTTAGTTAATTATCTTGGATAATTTTATATTGGGTCTAAGCGGTTAAATTAATTAATAAAAGAGCTAATTTAATTAATTCATTTATTAATTAATTATCTTGGATAATTTTAATATTGAGTCCTATTTGATTAATTAATTAATAAGAAAGCTATTTAATTAGTCTTGAATTAATTAGGAACAACCCTGGCCCACTACGGTTTCAAGTTGCAGCTTAGGGAATTAATAAATCCCTGGGAGCCCGCAACAAGCAAAAGAAAAATAAGGAAATAAAAGAAAATAGGAAGTGGTGGCTTTATTGTTTTGTGAAGGAAAAGGAAGCTGTTAATTAATGAAAAAAAGGCAATACCTAAGCCACTGTTTTCTACATCTAAAGCTACAACTTTTGGCTTTCTAAAAAGAATTAAGAGCCACCGTTTTTCCTTAGACTGGTTTCCTTCACTTTTTTCCTTTAACGTTTAGCTCTTCCATTTTTCATCCAATCTTCTTCATCCTAATTCTACTTTCACTGGTAGAGGTATATGGTCATTACAGAATACTCTGGAAGGTTAGGATCTAACAAATATGGTAAGTGTTTGACGCGAAAGAGCCGACAGTTAGCTGGTGTTCCCGCGGAACAAGTAGACGTTTCTGTTCAACAAGTGCTTTCAAACTCAAATCTAACTCCGGTTATTAAAGTTAATCACCCAGAAGTAAGTATTCCTAGACTTTGGCTTGGGAAAAGTTTTAATTTTCTATCTTCTACTGCGTATTTAATTTATCCTGCTATCCTTCAAGTGGTATCAGAGCAATTATTATAATCTAGTAGCATGCTTAGGGTTAATAATTGAAAAATGTGGTTCCTTTACTAATTAAAATATAATCTTTCCGATTGTATAGATCCCTCATGATTTTTTATATGGGTAGATTTTGTGTACGCCTTGCGCGTGGAGGCATAGACACCTGTAATTTAATTTTAATCGCTTTTCATAGAAATCGTGTATACCTCATTTTGAAAGGCGTAGGTTTTTGAAATTGTATTTCAATTTATTTACGTATTCTGTAATTAAATGGTGCCTGGATAAATGCTTGAAGAAAACCCCTGAAGAAGAAATGGGAAAAAGTAAGAAAAAAAAAACTAATAGACAGAGAGGAGGAGCCAGTAGCAGTGGGGAGCAGGCAAGTCGCGGCAGGACCAGGGAGAAATTCTCCTAGGGCTCGCAGTTATTTCAAGGGAAAGTTTCCCAAGAGCCACAGGAGGTTCAATCAATGCCTCTCACAGCTGTGCGTCTGGTTTCAGCAAGTCGCAGGCATGGTCTCGGTTTGGGTCCTGGAGTTTTTTTTTTTTTCATTTTTTTTCATTTTATTGTAATTTCGTTTTCTCTTGGGAGCCCATATCACATGAGGCTATTTTTCTTGAAATGGTTTATTTATTATGATAAATAATTTTGCATGAAAATTGTTAGTAAAGGGGAACCACCTTAGGATTAAACATGATGACTTTAATTTTGTTGTTATTATGATGTGTAATCCATTATTTGGTTACATAAGAATCAAAGGTTAGAAATAGCATGTAAAAAAATTTTATTTTTGGAGCATGTCTGTTATATTTAATTTTGTGACCAAATGCACAAAGGTTTTGGAGAAATTAATTTTTTCTCTAGATAAAACAATTAAGGAAAATGTCTATAAAATTGGAAATAAGTAATTTAAAAATAAATTTATGGTTTTTCTTCCAAAGGGTTTTATCCTTAACATGGAGAATAATTTAGAATTTAAGTATTTTAAATTTAGTTCCTAGAAAATGGTTTTAACTTAAATAGTGAAATACAAAATTCATAATTTATTTTCTTAAAGGGTTTCATCCTTGTCATTGAAAATAGTAGTTGGATTTTTGGGTTTTCACTAAAGTTAATAAAAACCAATTAATTTTTAAAGAAACTTTTTTCCTAAAAGCCTATTTTTCTCAAAAGATTAAGTGCGAGAGAGGTTTCAACGGCTCCACAGCTTCCATCACAAATTCTTATTAGAGATTGAGGATTTTCTCGTGTCATTTTAAGCATGACCCCCTATAGGATGGATTTCCATAAGAATCTAGAACTAATGGAGAAATTATAGTTAAAGCCTAGGATAAGTGTTAGTATTGGCCAGCCCATCGTTGGAGGCATTAATGCTGGATTATCTGTAGTTGGTGACAATAGTGACCATCCTATGGATGGAACTATTTCTAGATCATTACCTATTAAGAAAGTTTAATTTGTGATGGTTATACACTTAATTGAGAAAATTGTTAACCTTCCTACAAAGCTCTGTCAATTATTCTAAGAGCCAAATTTTCATATTTTTTGATAATGGTTTTAATAGGTTAACCATTTGATGAAAATAATATGATGTTTTCAATATGCATTTTTATGTGTTTTTCAAGACAAAAATTTTTCTCTGTGAAGTTTTTTTTTTTTTTCAATCAATAGAAATGTCTGGTTTCAGTCCTTTGTCCATTATTCTGAAGGAGAATAGGTTAATAGAACCTAACTATATGGACTGGAAAAGGAATCTGAATATAGTACTCACTGTTAAGGAGTATAACTATATTCTGACCGACTCCTGTCCTGAAATTGGAGAAGATTCCACGGACTAGAATCGTAAGGTGGAGAAGGCATGGAGGAAAGCTGACGAAAGGGGTCGATGCTATATGTTATTTTCCAAGTCCAATGTTCTCCAATCCAAGCATGAAAACATGCCTACTGCATTTGACATTGATGTATCGTTGCGAACCATGTTTGGTGACAAGAGCATGCTTGCAAAGCGGAAAGCTCTTGGAGCAATCATGAATATTAGGATGGCTGTGGAAGAATCGGTTCACGAGCATATGCTTAAGATGATTGCTCACTTTGAGGAAGCCGAGGTCCTAGGGGTAACAATTTATGCTAAGATCCTAATTGACATGGTTCTTATGACTTTGTGAGATTCGTATTCTCAGTTCAAGCTAAATTATAGCATGAACAAATTGAATTTGTCTTTGACTAAGTTGATGAAAGACCTCCAGGCTGTTGAGAAAATCATGAAACAAGTGTCAAAGGTTTTGGTTACTCACTCTGGACCATCTTTTAGAACTAAAGTCCAGCCCAAGAAGTTCAAGAAGAAAAAATCCCAGAACAATGCAGGGGCCCAGCTTAAGGGATCCAAACCCAGTCAGTCCAAGCCCACCACCAAACCCAGAGGTAAGTATTTCACGTATGGTAAGAAAGGGTACTTCAAAAAATATTGTCTAGACTTCTTGGCCAAGCCTTTCTCTAGTATTGCTCTTTATTTAGAGTTTATTTTGATAGTTGGATCATCATCCATTTGGATTATTGATTTTGGAGGCACTGATCATATCAGTAACTCTATGCAAGGGTTCAACAAGATAAGATAACTCAATAGAGGGGAGTATGGACTTAGAGTGCACAACGGAGCAAAATGTGGGTCGAAGCAGTGGGAGACTTAGAGCTTTTATTTGATTGTAATAGGATTTTAGTTTTAAAGGATATTTTATATGTTTCTAGTTTTATGCAGAATTTGATTTCAGTTTCAAGATTGATTAATTAAGGTTATTCTGTTTCTTTCTATTCTGGTATTTCAATCAGTAGAAATGGAAAACTTATTTACACTGGAAACATGTATGGTAATCTTGTTTACATTAATCCTATAACTCATCAAATAAATAATACTCAGCAAGAACCTAATAATAAGAAGAGAAAGGCCATATCAAATAACTCATATTTATGATACTTAAGATTAGGACATATAAATTCTAGTCGGATTTAGAGGTTAATCCAAAATAGGTCTTGGGACTTATTGGAATTGGAGGAATGGCGTCAGTATGAATCTTATCTTAAGGGAACAATGACCAAAAGGTCCTTTACTCAAAAGGCAGAAAGGGTTAAGAAAATATTAGAGTTAGTTCATACAGATGTTTGTGATCCTATGTCTTTACTGGCTAGAGAAGGTTATAATTACTTTATCACATTCACAGATGATCACTCATATTTTGGTTATGTTTACTTGCTAATGCATAAGTCTGATTCCTTTAATATATTCAAGAAGTTTAAGGTTGAGGTGGAACGTCAAATAGATAAACTAATAAAAAAGCTAAGATCAGATCGTGGTGGAGAATATGTCCTTGGTGAATTCAAGGACTACTTGGCATATCAGGGTATAGAATCTCAACTACCTGTACCTGTGACTCCCCAGAAGAATAAAGTAGCTAAGAGAAATAGAATTTTGATGGAAATGGTCAGGAGCATGATAAGCCATACTACTCTTCCAATTCTTTTTGGGGATATGCTCTGGAAAGAGCAGTATATATTCTAAACTTGGTTCCTTCCAAGTCAGTGCCTAGGAAACCTTTTGAGATATGGACTGGACGAAAGCCCAGTTTAAATAATCTAAAAGTATGGGGTTGACCAGCTTATATATTGACTAAAGGAAGTAGGGTATCCAAAAGGAACAAGGGGTAGATACTTTTATCATTCCCAAAGCAAAAAGTACTTATTAGTACTCATTCTAGGTACTTGGAAGATGAACAAAGTGTATTCACTAAGGTTTTATGTAATGTGAAATTGGAAGAGAAGATGATTGATGCCTCAACTTCTAGTACCCTAGTTGAGGAATCAAAAGAGACACAACCAGATGTTCCCATACAGATTGAGCAACATTGTAGTGGGAAGATATCTAGGGTTCCTGAGAGATAGAGTGGAGAAGCCTTTGAGGTGGTCTCTGACGATTGGGAACAAGATCCCCCTAGATACGATGAGGCTATTGTTGATGTTGATGTCAATAATTGGCAAGTTGCAATGAATGCTGAGATTGAGTCTGTGTACCTCAATCAAGATTGGGATCTTGTCACTGTACCTGAAGAGATTAAACCTTTAGGGTGCAAGTGAGTATACAAGAGAAAGAGAGGTGCGGATAGAAAGGTGAAAACGCTTAAAGCAAGGTTGGTTGCAAAAGGTTATACTTAGAAAGAAGTGATCGATTATGAGGATACCTTTTCATCTGTTACCATACTTAAGTCTATACACATTTTCTTGGCAATCACATGTCATTATGACTACGAAATATGGCAAATGGATGTCAAGATAGCCTTTCTTAATGGCTATCTTAGCGAAGACATCTATATGTCCCAACCTGAAGGCTTTATTGTGAAAGGCCAAGAACATATGGTTTGCAAGTTTAAAAAGTTTATTTATGAATTTAAGCAACTATCACAAGCATGGAATGTACGCGTTAATGAGACTATAAAGTGTTATAGTTTCATACAAAACATGGATGAACCATGTGTATATAGGCAGTCAGATAGGAACAATGTGTCATTTATGGTACTTTATGTAGATAACATTCTACTCATTGGAAATGATGTGAGACATTGTCATTTATAAAGTTTTGGCTATCAAGTAAATTTTGCATGAAGGATGTAGGAGAAGCTAGCTGCATTCTTGGTATTAAGCTTCTTAGAAACATGAAACAAAGAATGTTAGGCTTATCCCAATCTGCTTATATTGACAAGATATCAGCTAGGTTTAGCATAGATCAGTGCAAAGGGGCAATCGTGCCCTTTAGGCATGGATTGGCCTTATATTCCAAGCAGTGTCCTAAGAGATAGGAAGAAAATGAGACGATGAGTAGGATTCCCTATGCCTCGGCAGTGGTAAGTCTCACGTATGCCATGCTTTGTACTAGGCTAGATTTCTATTTTGCAGTAGGCATGGTTAGTAGGTGGGGATGAACATTAGAAAGCTATAAAGCATATACTCAAGTTCCTAAAAAGAATGAGGGATTATATACTAGTTTACAGTGCTGATGACTTAGTTCCTACCGATTACGTAGACTCAGACTTCCAGGTGGATTAAGATGAAAGAAAGTCCACCAGTGGATATGTCTTCACTTTGTCTAGAGGGGCTATTTCATAGAAAAGTGTCAAGCAATCTTGTATTGATGATTCTACCAAGGAAGCTGAGTCTATGGTAGCTTCAGAAGCTTAAAAAAATGGTTTGGCTCTGAAAGTTCCTCATAGAACATGGAGTTGTGCCACACATAGATAGGTCCATAATAATATATTATGACAATTCTAAAGTTGTGTCACAATTTAAGGAGTCAAGAAACCATTGGAAGGCCAAGAACATTGAAATCAAGTATCGCTTGATCCAGGAGTTCATTTAGAAATAAGGGATAGTGGTTGATCAATTTTTATCAGCATACAATCTAGCAGATCCATTTACTAAGCTTTTGATGGAGAAGGTGTTCAAAAGACGCTTGGACGTCATAGGGGCATACGCATATGGACTATCATAGTCTATTTAGTGCAAGTGGGAGATTGTTGTAATGTATGTTCAAAATGGCCTATGTACTTATGTATTTTGGAAATTAATAAAATTATTTTATTCATGATTGTTTGTTTATATATATTCACACATTAAAGGTCTAAGTGTGTTAGTAAGTAATCTATGTGATTGGGTCATGCTTTCACAATAAGGTGTAGATTATGGGCTACTAACATATAAGTGAAAAAATTGTTCTTGATCGATTGATGATGCTTGGCACTTTATCAAGGTTTAGATCATTACACAATGGTTTTTAAATAGAGAATGGTTTACCTTTAACTAGTGAGTAGTCCACTCACACCAATAGTGTAGGTGTATTTGGAATACGTAGAATTGGACCACGCAATACTAATCCTTATCAAAGTACTAAAATAAATAAAGATTGTTTTGTCACAGCTACAGCGTGGGCAAGTACCCTAGGACTTGAGTGTAAGTTGGTGGTCTATTAAAGCTAGACTTGTATACTTTGATGTATGCTGGGTGAGGTATTATCGCAAATTCAATAGCTTTGTACATTGGGTGTATTACTCTAGTTAATTAAGACAGACTTATACAATAGAGTTTCTATGCTTCATTACATGAAGAAATCACCCGGGTATGATTGTTCGGGATACTCTAGTAAACCAGGGCCTTAGGAAATGTGACTAAGTATGTATGCTTTAGTTGGTACATACTAGAAGTCATAAATTATCAAACTAGCTTACAAAGGATGGTAGACGTCATTGAGAAAGGTGTTGGTACTCTTTTCTTATCTTAATGATGGGTGTTGTGTAAAGGGATATTTTCGTCATTACACATGTTAGTCAAAGGCATTGTACTTGTAATATTTTTCTCGGGTTAATATTTATATATGGTGATAAATAGAATATTTAAAAAGATTAAAATATAGCTATTTGTTATCAGGAGCATTTTGATTATTTTAGTAGCCAAGAATAACATGTCTTTTGGTCCCCAGAGTCGCTCACATAATTTTAATAAATTTATTTACTATGTGGGATTATTGGGTGAATTTATTATTGAAAGAATTATTTTAGAAGTCCAATTAATTATTTACTTAATATAATTAGTTAGTTTATTAACTAATTATCTTGGGTAGTTTTATAGTGGGCCCAAGTGATTAAATTAATTAATAAAAGAGCTAATTAAATTATTTAGTTTATTAATTAATTATTCTGGGTAATTTTAATATTACCCCAAGTGGATTAATTAATTAATAAGAGAGCTATTAAATTAGTCTTGGTCTAATTAGGAACAACCTTGGTCCACTAGGGTTTTTAGTTGCAGCTCAGGGAATTAATAAATCCCTGGGAGCTGCAACAAATAAAAGAAAAATAAGAAAATAAATGAAAATGGGAAGTGGCAGCTTTATTGTTCTATGAAGGAAAAAGGAAGCTGTTAATTAATGAAAAAAAAAGGCAATGCCTGAGCCTTATTGAAGTTGACCGAATTTCTCAATGAAGCTACAGCTTTTGGTTTTCTAAAAAGAATTAAGAGCCACCGTTTTTCCTTAGTCTAGTTTCTTTCGTTTTTTTTCTTTAATGTTTAGCTGTTCCGTTTTTCTTCCCATCTTCTTCACCCTAATTCCACTTTCACTAGTAGTGGTTCATACTGGTTAGAGAATACTCTGGAAAGTCAGGAGCTAGCAAACGTGGCAAGTGTTTGATGTGAAGGAGCCGACAGTTAGTTGGTGTTCCCGCAAAACATGTAGACGTTTTTGTTCAACAAGCACCCTCGAACCCGAGTCCAACTCCGGTTATTAAGGCTAATTGCTCTAGAAGTAAGTATTCCTAGACTTTGGCTCAGGCAAAGTTTTAATTTGCTGTCTTTTGCTGCGTATTTATTTTTTCCCGCGATCCTTCAGAAACTACCTAAAACTAATTTGAAACAAATGAAGTAACAAATATATATATATATATATATATATATTTATATATATATGAAACAAGCAAAATAAGAAACTTCAAGACCAATTAAGAAATTACTAATTCTTAGGCATATGTTATGTAATCAATTAGGAACTTATCATGGATTATGATTACTTTGTGATGTTGATTTTAGGATTCATACAAAAGAGTCTAGAATTCCTATCCTTGCAAAAGTGGATTCAATCCCCAGAGTTGTTGATTTTAGAATTCGTACAAAAGAATCTAGAATTTTTATCCATGTAAAAGTGATTCAATCCTAAACCTTATTCTTAATCTAATCCAAATTGATTAACCTTTTCTTAAAGACATTAGTACTTTAGTTAATCAATTGTCATAGAATAATATATCAACGCATCATCAACACCAAGTTTGCATATATTCCAAAAATAAAAAAAATAAAAAAATACAAATATACACAACTTGAACCATGTTATTTCTTATCAAACTTAACCATATCCAAAAAGATGCAGCCTAATCAAGTTTAATAGATGCTACTTAATTAACCTAATTAAAAGATTAACCAACTTAGCTTTCCAATCATGCAAGTTAAATATGTTGCATATACATAAACAACATAACACAATTGATAGAGAAGATAATTAAAATTGCATAAAAGCTTAGGAGTTAATCTTATTATGACCAAAGATATAATCTTTAATGCATCAATCCCAAAGTATCAAAATTCATAACAAAATATAGAGTTTGAATATAGATAAATTTCTCAATTGTTTGAATATAAAGGGAAAAAAACATAGAAACAAGAAAGAACAAGAGAAGGATTAAAAGATGAACACTTGGAAAGTTCACAATCTCAAGTTTTCTTGCCTCCTTGCCTTTTCTCCTCCTCCTAGCCTTCTTAGAAGCTTTTCTCTAAGAGAATTATGTTCTCAGTGAAGTATATTGATGTTCTATGCATATTGGATGTTCTTAACTTATATAGAACCCTCCTAAACCATTCTTGATTGGGTTTAGGGAGTTTGAATCAATAATGGACCAATTTATGATGTTCTAAACCACTTTAGGAGTGTTGTACGACTTGTATGCACTGCCATGCATTTTGGCCGTACATGATAACTTCTAAAATCTTCCCAACACTAGCATGGTCACTACGCACAACCATGCATCCTGGCCGTAATTTACACTGGCAAGGTCAGGGCCGTGCATTTGGCAGAGCTGCTTTTTTCCCAAAAATTGCAAACTTCTGGGAGCTCAAAACCTTCCCTATTCAGCATAGGCACATGCATGGTCGTACAATTAGCCGTGCATAGCTCCCAGAACTGCTCTATTGTGCACGACCAAGATGGATGGCCGTGCATCATGTCGTGCCCCAGTTCAAAATCTTAAAAACTCTATTAAGCACATAATCCAAGGTAACAAAGTATTAGGAAATCATCATTTGTGTGAAAACTCATCATTCAAATTATATTTTACTCATTTTTCACTTAAAACTCATTATAACACAATATGTGTCAAAACATTATATATTCACACAAAAGAGTGCATAAAAGCTAAGGAAAAGTGTTATAAAAATATGACATTTTCATGCTTAATAGATTCATACTCAAGTTGATACCTTCATAGGAATTTAAATAAGAGTTGTTGTGTGAAAGCAAGAATAAAGGCTTGTGATTTTCGACAACTTCATCTTTTTTACTCTTCAATGTCAAAGTAGTCACTCTTATTTTATCTCCACTTTTCTTCCTTGTCTCACTATCATTTTTTTCATTCTTCATAACTAAGAAGTCACTTTCATTTTATGTTCATTTTCATTTTTCTCTTGTTCACATTCTCTCATTTTTCACTCTTTTGTTTGTCATGTTCTTCACTATTTTGTTTGTGTTTCTCTCTTAGCTCTTTTCTATTCTTTTCTTCCTTTCGCCTAATGTTTTTGTCTTTGTTCACTCACTTATGAATAGTGGATGCAGAGTAAATTTCTTACCTTCTTTGATCAAGGAATAAGTATTCTTTCTACTATGGTGCACCACAGCTCTATCATATTGCCATGCTCTCTCCAATAGCGAATGCCCCACATGTATTGTAATTCCACGATGAATTGCCTGTAATATTAATTTCCCCACTATCGTTTAACAATTTAACTTGTAAGGCCTTGGATGTTTCATGGTTTCTATGCCCAATTCTTCTAACAATATAGCATTAACTATATTAGTACAACACCCTTATCTATAATCAAACTATAAAGCTTTCTCTTAATGAGACACCATATGAGACGAAATCTAGAGAGGTGATGTGTTTAAATTTAGGTATAAAAATCATACAAAAATAAACACATTCCTAATCAAGTTTAAATTAAAACGTTAATCCCAAATTACACATATAAGTAAGCGTACTCATCATTAACATAGCATATGGTTTAAACGAGTGTCGATCCTCGAGGAACAAGTATGCATTAATTACTTTTCTTTCATTGTTTAACCGACTTAATAAAGTAAAAAAAGAAATAAAATAAAACAAAAAAATAAAAATAAAAATATATACATGTCAAGGATGGAGAAGTATGTAACTCATACCGTTGTTTGGACAAACATGATCATAAAGTATCTAACCATTATCACAACTAATTATTCTCTTGGCATTATGAAGGATTAAAGTAGATTCACTTCAATGGTCAATCCATGAAATCACTATCTTCTAGATAAATTAGCATCACTTGGTCTGTCTCAATTAATTTACCCAAAAGACGCATTGAATACAATCCTTAAGTAAATTTCCTTGGTCTGGAAAATTTAAAACATGAAATTAATCAATGAATCCTTGGTCTGGAAACATCAATTAACCTTTAATTACTCAACCCTCAGCAATTAACCTCTTTCGTCTAGCAAGTTAATAGCCAATAAATATGAAATTAATCAATTGAAACCATCATCAACCTCTTTGGTCTAGCAAGCTAATGAAAAGAAACAATCAATTAATTTGGTAATACGTCGAAGTAATTAAATACCAAGAAGAACAATCAATTAATTAAAAGATCAAATAACTCTAAATATCATGAATATGTACAACAATGTCGAATTACAATAAAACAATTAATATATCATTGTTCAAGAAAAAAAAAACAAAGTAAAAGAAAGCACTCATAGACAAGTCTCCTTCTTCTTCCTTTGAAAACCTTCTTGCACAACCCTCCTTAAATTGAAGAATTCCTACTTTGATTTGAGTGATTTTCAGTGATGATCAATAAATTCTCTCATTTTCCTTTGTGTTTTCCATCTATTTATAGGCTTGGGAAGTGTCTATACCCGTTGGTGCAATGTTCTTGGTCGAGTAGAAGTTGGAAGATACTAAAACTCCACAGATTACCAAAAACCAAGTAGAAAAATCACAATCCCACTTTTCCCTCAGAGCACAACTGCTGCCCCCTTGGCTCTCGGAGCTGGCGCTAGTTGTGTTCTGGTTCTCTACTCGTTCGCCGAATTTTTTCTAAATTCCACACAATGTAGTTCAGAATGTAGTCGGCGCCGCCTTGGCTACTAGAGCTGATGCCGGTTCCATTCTGTTCCGCTCTATTATGACAATTTTTTATTGTCTCGAAGTTTGTGTCATCAATGCATGGCTGGCGCCAGTTCTAGTACCCTGGCCGGCATTGCTTCTCTTCTGTTTTGCTACATTTTTGCTTCATTTTATCCTAAAAATCTGTAATAATGAACAAAATACCTTTCCAATGGTAAAATCTCAAATATAAAGGAATATGACTAGTTATTGAACAAAACGTATCACAAAAGAGCCTCAAATAACTATAAAAAATATGACTAATTTAGCCCCTATCAAGAGGCCATTTTCGTGAGAAATTTGTGGTTTAAGATGTCATAAAAACAAGAACAACAAAGGCACTCAATAGTGATTTTTACTTGATTTTTGTAGAACAAAAAATACTTGAATCTAAAGACTAGAACCCTAGGAGAATTAGGTTATCTAGAACCCTAATTCTAATGAATTAAGTATGCTAAATCAACACCCAAGTACCCCTAAACTCACAAGAATTAAGAACAAGTGGAATATGAATATTTAGGCACCTTATTTGGTTCCTAGAGAAAAAACTTATAAGGACAAGAATTTAAGACCCAAACTAGAAAACTAATTGGAGTATCCTAGATAGATTAGAGATTTGATTTTTAAGAAGGACTAAACCCTAAGAGAATTCTTGATTTTTTCTAGGTAATCCTTAGAGGAATCATCTCACAACTCTCTTTCAAAGAGACTTTTTGTTTATAATAGTTTATTATGGAAGATATATAGAACCCTTGCCCTAAGCTACTTGGGGTTGCAAACCCTAGTAAAAAAGTGACCCTAAAACAAGTTTGAGGGCCTTAAAAGTCAATACAAGTCGTGGGAATTAAAACGTAAAGCATTTGGAACAAAATGGGAAAACATAGCAAAAATTCATCTTGGTCTTAACATTAGGCGGCGCTGCTTGCTCTCAGTTTCTCAATGGTTTCTTCGACAGTAACCATCGACACCACTTGTTATAACTTCAATGGCACTGCTTTCTTTGATTAGCCCCAGGTGGCACCACTTGTATCAACTCGAGCGGTGTCACTTTACTTTAGTTTACTTTTCTTGTTTTTAACTCTTCAATCCTTGCTTCTTTAATCTCCACTACATTGTTGTGCATTCCTTTGAATTTCTATATGAAATATTGGTCACCTTGAATTCCTTTTAGACCTTTTTTTTTTTATCCACTTCTTGACAACTTTCTTGATCATTGGCTCGTTAGCTTGAAAATCATCTTGATATTTTCCAAGGATTCTTGAATAAAGTCTTAGCCTTCTATCCTCCTTTTTTAAATGTGCATGATGCTTGGGCAGATTTCTATGATACGTCTTACTTTATGTTGATTCGTACTTAAATTAATATCTATATAAAAATCCAAAATAGAATTTTTATGTGAAAGCAAAACTTTGGGCATGCAATCCTCAATAGCTTCTTTGTTTTCTCTATTCTCAATCCAAGCTTTCACTCTCATTTTATCTCTATTTATATTTTTCTCACTCTTGTTATTTTCACCTTTCAAAACCTAAGTAGGCACTCTTGTTTTATTTCGATGCTTGTTCTTTTGCTCTCTCTTCTCCTTTGACCCTGCTTGCTTTTGGAGTTCTAGTATCTCTTTTTACTCTTTTACTCTCCTTTCATTCTCCTTTCTCTCATGCTATTATTTTGCTAAACTCTAGCTTTTCTCTATCTTTTTGTTCTCTCATTTTTTTTTTCAATCTTCCTCATTTGAAACATTTTGATCTTTTAAGACCTTACTAGAATGCAATAGGCAGAGAGTAAATTTTTGCCACCCTTGCATAGAGACTAAATATTCTTTCTTACGTTGTGCACCACTTTTTTATTATATTTCCAAGGTCTTTCCAATAATAATTTTGATAGGAATCGTCCTAGGAATGAAGGCTATGCTAAAGAAGGGGGAAAGAGGACAAAGATACAACACATGGCTCCATGGGTGAAGCTGATTTTCAAGAGACTTCAAGTTACATTTTAAGATTCCAAGCCAAGGATGAAGAAGGTTGCCAAGTAATGGAGGATTAAAGAAGGGCCAAGAAGATCAAAGCTTGGACAACAATTGGTATGGAGGGCCAAATGAGAATAATAAGAGGCTGAAAAGATAAGAAAAGTGAGGCGTGAGGAGGGCAGAACACACCTGGTGCCAGGTACACTAGTACACCTGGCGCCAGGTCCACACTGGAACATCATTGATCCGTTTGCATATCACACCTGGCGCCGGGTCCACCAGTACACCTGGTGCCAGGTTACTTCGGGCAATGCCCAGTTTTACTATTTTTTCTTGTTTTATTTTAATTTGTTTCGAATTTAATTTTCACAATTTTTGACTTGTAATAGGTATATTTTAGACTCACTTAGGAGATGAATGGCTGAGATTACATCTCCCATTTACTAGGTCTAGTTTGTTATCTTTATATATGCCTCTTTACTCTTGTAATAGTTAGTTTTTTAGAAAATTAGAATATTTTGGTAGAGAAACAAAATTCTCTCTAGAGGAGAGTGCGTAAAGGGTGATTCCCATTTCAAGACCAAATTAAAGGGTTTAGTCCCACCTTTGATTCCATGTCTCTAAACTTCAATGGGATAATCTAAATCTCTTTCTCTATTCTTGGGTGCTTCTGTTCTCTCTAGTGTTCTTGATAGGTTGAATTTTTGGGTGTCTTCAAATCCCATATTTTTGTTCTAATCTCTTAATAGATTAGGGTATTTAGGTGTTTTGAAGTAGGCTAGATTCACAAATTCTTATTGGGTTAAGTGCATTTGCATTTGGTTCATTGGTGTGTGTGAATTTGGTAGGGTGTTGGGTGACCAACTCTAGGGTTCTTCAAAATCAAGAGGCTTACACGTTTTTAGCTCATATCAAAAGTGGCGTAAGAGCAATATTGTGTTAATTTTAATCAATACAAATTTTCTTTGGGTAAAGGTATAATTTTCTTCACGAACTTGTTAAAAATTTCAGATTGTCGTCACTTATTTTGGGTCTATTTTTGAATACTTAGAACTCAATATTGTGCTATAAACATGATGTCAAATTGAACATACATGTTGGGTTCATGATTGGGTAGCTATTTGAGGATTAAAATTGTTGAAGTTTTGAAGTTATTTGAATTGATTGGCTGCAGACAATTCTGCACATAAGAAATCCCGTAACTAAACTTCTTACAATTTTTATGGGTTAAAAAACTTGAATTTGTGACATGGGAATGTTGTGAATTTGATCCTATATGATATATTAGTGTTTGGAAAGTCATTTAGTGTTAAAATGTGTTGATTTGGTTCCAAAACAAAGCTGAGATTTGTGAATCAAAGTTGAGTTACGAGGTGCACACAAGGCGTTTGATATATTGTATCAATTACTTGTGATTGCTCATACATGACTATCCCAAGCTTCCATTCATGAATTACATTGTCTCCTAGCATAGTAGATTGTTCTTGGTGAAGTAAACCTTTCTTGTAGCAACTAGAAAGTTTGTTTCTCTTTGAATTAGTCTTGAGCTTGGGAAGCAGTTGAGTAGATTGAAAAAGGTAAGAGGGTGAGCTCATTTTTGTAAAAGCCAAATAAGAGTGTAAACACTAGGGTTGAGTGACATTGATTGAGTGCTAAACACGTAAGGGTGTGAAGTGAGGAACTTTTCTTATGTGTTTTTCTACTAAAAATTTCTCTTTAAACAAAAACAAAATGGCTTATAAGAGTTCATATGTTTCATCTTCTATGTGTGCTCAAGATGAAGTAAGTGATTTCTATGAAATGTCATGTTCAAGTAGAAGAAAATGTGATGACTATAATGAGGAAGAATAGGACTATGAAGAATGTGAAGATAATTGTGAATTGTTATATGATTGTGATGAAGAGCAAAGCACTAGTGGAGATAGAAATGGTGGATGCAAAAAGGGAAGAATTGAGCGGATAGATTCATGAGAGTGATGGAATTCTTGTGGGAGGACCTTCAAAGAGAGCAAAAGGTAGATTACAAAATTATTCAAATAATAGAGTGCAAAGAAAAAAAAAGAGGGCATATGTAAAAGAAGGAGTATGATTGCTCTAATTGTTGAGGAAAATGCCACTATTTTTACAATTATCCTAATGAGCCACAATAGAGGAATGATAAGTTGCAAGGTTGTAGAAATTCCACTTATAGATACACCAAAGCTACTTATCCCCACAAACTGACACATACGAAATTTTATGGAGTACAAGGTGATAAACGAAGGCATGCAAAGGTTGAAAAACAAATTCTAGAGGATAAGAAGCAACCCCAATGGAGAGTAGACCTAAAGCAAATCATTTACGCCAACCATCCACTTAATCAATCAAGAGATGTGGTAAAAGAGAATCTTGGAGGGGTTGGAATAGGTAGTAAAGAAGGAAAGGTGATTGAGCCAATTTGTCCATTGATTGGAGTAGCAAGAAGAGATGAAGATGCTTGTGAGGGTAAAAAAGAAGATGATATGCAAAGGGAAAATATTTTCTTTTCAAAGTGTCTTATCAAGAAAAAATCATGTAGTGAGCTTATTGATGGAGGAAGTTGTAAAAAATTGATTAGTACTACATTGGTGGAGGAATTAGAGTTAGCAACTTTGAAACATCCTAGTCCCTACAAGCTTCGTTAGTTAAATAATTGTGAAGAAGTAAAGGTGAACAAGCAAGCTAAGGTTGAATTTGACATGGGAGGATACTATAATGAAGTATTATGTGATGTATATCCCATGCATGTTGGGCATATTTTGTTGGAGAGACCTTGGATGTTTGACAGGGATGTAGTCTACAAGGGGAAGGACAACACTTATACTTTGAAGAAAGATGGAAAAAAAAAATTCACTTTAGTTCCTTTATCCCTAGTGAAGTTTTGAAAGATCAAAATATTTTGAGAAAAAATGAAAAAAAATGAGAGAGAAGAAAGAGGGGAAAAAGATTGAGAGAAAAGAAGTTGAGAGAAAAGAAGAAAAGGAGAAAACAAAAGAAGAGGTTGAGAACAAAGTTGAAAAAGAGAAAGGAGAAAAAGAAGAAAATAGAATGACATTGTCAAATTTGAGAGAAAAAGAATCGAGTAACAAACAAGGAGGTGAGAAAAGAAAAGAGAGTGGAGGTAGAATGAGAAGAAAAATGTGGATAGTGAAATGAGAAAACAAAGAGAATGGCAAAGTTCGGAAGACTATAATTTTGCCTTCACCCAAAATTACTCATTTAAATTTTTATGTTGGTGACAATTCGAGGACGAATCATCACAAAAAAGGGGGAAATAATAGGAATTGTCCCAGGCATGAAGGCCATGTTAAAGAAGAGGAAATAAGGACAAAGACACAACACATGCCTTCATAAGTGAAGCTCATTCTTAAGAGACTTCAAGGTGCATTTCAAGATTCCAAGCCAAGGATAAAGAAGGTTGCCTAGCAATAGAGGATTAAAGAAGGCTTAAAAAGATCAAAACTTGGACAACAATTGGTATGGAGGGCCAAAGGAATGCAAGAGGAGGCTGAAAATACAAGAAAAGCGAGACATGAGAAGGGCAGAACACACCTGTCACTGGCTACACTGGTACACCTGGTGCCAGGTCCGTACTAGAATAGTATTATTCTGTTTGTAGATCACACTTGGCGCCAGGTTACTTCAGGCAATGCCTTGTTTTACTAATTTTTCTTGTTTTATTTTAATTTGTTTCAAATTTAATTTTCATGACTTTTGACTTGTAATAGGTTTATTTTAGACTTACTTAAGAGATGAATGGCTGAGATTACATCTCCCATTTGCTAGGTTTAGTTTGTTATCTTTATATATGCCTCTTTACTCTTGTAATAGTTACTTTTTTAAAGAATTAGAATATTTTGGTAGAGAAACCAAATTCTCTTTAGAGGAGAGTGTGTAAGGGGTGATTCCCATTTCAAGACCGAATCAAAGGGCTTAGTCCCACCTCTGATTCCATGTCCTTAAACTTCGAAAGGATAATCTAAATCACTTTCTCTATTCTTGGGTGCTATTGTTCTCTCTAGTGTTCTTAATAAGTTGAGTTTTTGGGTGCCTTCAAATCCCATCTTTTTGTTCTAATCTTTTAATAGATTAGGGTATTTAGGTGTTTTGAAGTAGGCTAGATTAACAAATTCTCATTGGGTTAATTGTATTTGCATTTAGTTCATTTCTGTGTGTGAATTTGGTATGTCGTTGGGTGACCAATTCTAGGGTTCTTCAAAATCAAGAGGTTTCTGCATTTTTAGCTCGTATCAAATTTCCTAACATGTATTGGAATTACTATTGGATTGTATGCCTACTAAAATTGTATTTCTAATGTAATTTTGATTAAATTAATAAAAATTTAATTCTCATTAATTGTTTGTGCTTTCGTATTTTATATTATGCATGATTTTACTAAAAAAGACCTATTATATTTAGATAAGTAATCTATATGAAAAGAGGTCTTTCACAGTAAGGTATAGATCATAGGTTACTTAATACATACACTCTTATTTATAACCGGATGATGAGAATAGTAATCTTACCGTGGTAAGGTTATTATGTTATGAATTCTAGACGTGGAATGGCTTACTTTTAGCCAGTGAGCAGTTCTGTCTCACTTCGTAACATAAGCATATTTCAAAAACGTAGAAGTGGACCTATAGTAGTGGTTTCTAAAACATGGTAGAAACCTAGACTACTTCTGCTACAACGTGGACTTATACCTTATGGCTTGAGTATAGGTTGGTGGTTTAGTAAAGCTGGAAGCGTATACTTTGATATGGTATAATTGAGGTTCTATCGAAGGACCGATATACTTGTATTTTGGGTATATGTGACTAGTTAGCAAAGACAGGCTTGTACAAGATAGCTTATATGCTATATCACCCCATGTGACTATTCGAATGATCTAAATATCCAGGGTCCTAGGGAACATGACTTGGATGTTTGCTTTGGGGTAGCTCCCATGAAAAGCACAAACATTCCAGGATATTGTGGATCATTGGACTAGAGGTGTAAGGATGGTAGATGTCATTCAGAGAAGTGTAAGTACACATTTTCTCTCTGATTGTACAACATTACATAGAGGGGTATATTTGTCATTACACATGTAGATTGAAGACTTTGCTTACACAGCACCGTCCTTAGGGTGAATATTTTCTTATGGTGATATTAGAAAATATTTAAAATACAAAATATCCCTATTTCTATAGTGGGGGTATTTTGGTCATTTTAGTGGCCAAGGTGATGTATCTTTTTGGTCTTCGGAATAGCTTGTAAGTCCTAATTAATTTTGGACTGAGGAAATGGTTTCAATTAAAGAGGATTTTATTTTATTTAGGAAGTCTAATTTATTATTGGATTGAAATAAAATAAAAATGTTGAGAGAAATAAAATTAATTATCTAGTTTAATTGATTAATTAATTATTCAGGGCTTGAGTCTAGATTGAATAATTGGGAAAATTAACTTGGGCCTAAACTAGGTAAAAGGCTAGAAAATAATCTTAGTCCATTTAGGTTTTTTTATTATTTATTGGACTATTTTATTAGTCAGGAAAATAGGTAATTAATTAAGATTTATTATTTATGGGTTTGTTAAGTCCAAAAATAAATAATTAAATCTGGCCCAATAGCCTGACCAAGATTTTCACCTAACAGAAGAGTGTTTAGTTCTTTTACCCTAGCTAAATGTCTTCTATGTATAGGTAGATGATAATGTCATGGTTTTGAAATATCAGGATGCCCTGGTAGTTTTGTTATCATTTGAAATCTCTTATGGTTAAAAAAATAGCCAGATGATTTTTTTTCTCTCTTGTTTGGCCTCTTCGTTTTTCTCTCTGTGAGTTTCTATTTTATCCAGAAATGAGAACTAGAATAGTGAGACTCTTCTTCTCTTCTTGATACTGCTAATCTTAATAGCAATGGGTCAAGAACGCGAAATAGATTCCTCACCTTAATAGCTTTCACCAACGGTATTTAGGTTGTCGAATATTCTGAGTGCCGAGAGTTTTGGCATTCATGCAAACAAGAAGGAGCAGGAGACTAGCAGCGTTGTCACTAGGGATTACTTCATAGACTCCTGCAGTTGATAAACCTTCATCATCAGCTCATCCGATATAGTCTACGTAGTCAGTTTTGAGAAAACGCAAAGGTAAAACTCTTCCGCTGCTATGCATCTTTTCTTGCTTATGTTTGTCTATTAGCCGTATTTAACCTTCAATTGGTATTAGAGCATGTCGGTTTTATGGCAAACATAGGAAGCATGTTAGTAAAAAAAAACTAGCCAGATGATTGTTTGAATTTATGGTACTGTGATCCTTTTATGTTTCTGGTATAGGTAGGGCTTTCTGCATGTCTCACCATTGAGACATAGGCATGTTTCATTTACTGGTTTTCTTAGATCAATCGTGTAAGCCCAGAAATTAAAGGGCATAGGCACTTGATTTGGATTTGTTTCGATTTAATTCTGTAATCAAAAAGCTGTCTATAAGTTCCATTGAGAATATTATAGAAAAAACCAAAAGAAGATCGTAGAAAAATAGAAGAGATGCAATTCTACAATGAAAAGCCACACCAGGATTCTAAGCATCAGGCTACGAATCAAGAGAGAAATTGCTCAAAGCCATAGCTAGCTTCTGCGGATGGTATGGAGAGCCGCGGCTAAAGGAACTTTTAAGTGCTGATTTGGTTCGGTTTCAGCTTTATTTCTAGTTGCAATTTGCGGGCCCGGTTCAAGTGGCTATGATCTGGTGTGGGAGGTGCACGAAGACAATAGGAAATTTTTTGTAATTTTCCTTGTAATTTTCTTACATTTTCCTTTTTCGTTTTTGGTCCCATACCAGGCGAAATTATTATTATTTGCATAGTTAATATTCTTGGAATATTTTTGCATGAAAAATAATAGCAAGGGATTTAGGATTAAATAGGATAATTAATTAATGTATTTAATTCTTTATTTGGAGACATAGGTTAAAAGAATAAAAAACATAAAAATGTTTATAATTTTCTAGCATGCTATTTTCTTTTAGTAACCTATATGCATGTTTTCTCAAAGACCAAAGTCTTTGGGAATTTTTTATAAGAAAAAATATTTTTCTTTAATTAAATAGTTATTTTAACTTAAAGGCAAAAATTAATCCTTAGTATTTCTCTCAAAGGATTTTATCCTTGACATAGAGAATATTTTGGATTTAGATATTTTTGTGAGTTGAAAGGAACAACCATTTTAATTTATTTCACAAGAAAAATTATTTTTTGTCAAATAAAACATGAGATTAAATTCGCTTAAAAGTTTTAAAAGAAAATTTTTGAAATCGTTAAGTTCTTGACTAGGTAAAATTAATCTATATAAATTCTCTTAAAGGATTGTGCCTTGACATAGAGATTTATAGATTTAGATATTTATAAAGAGTTATGGGCTACTTAATGGGAAATTTTAAAAAAGATATTTTCCTAGAAAACCCTTGTTTTAAAAGACATTATGGGAGAGGGGTTCTAATGGCCCCACAACTTCCATCACGGTCCTCATTAGAGATCATAGATCTCCTCGCGTTATGAAGGAAGAGAAAAACAGAGAGCATGCAGTGACGAAAAAAACAGAGAAGGAAAAAAAAACCAAGCCTTAAAGGCCACACGGAAGCGTGAAGATCATACATTTGCGCTCCTTAAGCTTTCTAGGTTGAGTAGAAGTAGATTGAACGACAAGAATCGCTTCGCCTTGCCCACTTGAAGAAGCATCTGGTTGAAAACCTGCTAGCCTTCTACTTCGCCTTGTTTGCATGAACGCCAAGCTTTCCAGCTCTCGGAATATTCTTCTACCCAACCTCTAGTCGGTGAACACAATGGTGAAGAGGAACGGTCTCAATTCTCCTTGGTTCTCTTGCTATTGATTAACAAAGAAACAAGAAGAAGACAGAGAATAGAAGGAGACGTCTGAGAGAGAGGGTGCTGCGTGAGTTTCTTAGGCTTAGGAGATTAGGGTTTTCTTTTTCCCAGAGACTTGTTTTATTGGTCAGCCAAAATTAGGTCTCTCATTATCTGATAAACATATCCCCGGGATATCATATTTCAAACACCTGGATGTTATCCTGAGAATCAGTTTGGCTTAACCCTAAACTCTTCTTAACCGTATATGGAAAAAACCCTAAGGTCCAAGCTATTGGACCAAAATAAATTTTATTATTTTTCTTGGACCCAAAAGGCCCAAAATAATCAACATTAATTATTTATTTCCTGGACTCAAATAAATAACCCAATAAATAATTAATAAGCCCAAATGAACCATAACAATTAATCTTTAATTATTTATTTCTTGGGCTTATATAAATAACCCAATAAATAATTAAACATTAATTATTTCCCCTAGTTTAAACCCAGGTTAATTTCTTAATTATTCATACTGGACCTAGGCCCTGAATAATTAATTAACCAATTAAACTAGATAATTAATTTCTTTCAACTCCTATTTTATTTATTTATTTATTTTATTCCAGTCTAATAATAAATTAGACTTCTTGAATAAAATCAAATAAAATAAAATCCTCTTGAACTGAGACCAATTCCTCAATCCAAAATTAGTTACGACTTACGGGCTATTCTGAGGACCAAAAAGACACATCGCCTTGACTGCTAAAATGACCAAAATACCCCTGCTATATAAATAGCTGTATTTTACATTTTAAATATTTCCTAATATCACCATAAGGAAATATTGACCCTAAGGACAATGCTGCATTAGCAAAGTCTCCGACCTACAAGTGAAATGACTAAAATACCCCTCTACACATCGCCATACATTTAGAGAGGATGAAATGTACTAACACCCCTCTAAATGACATCTACCATCCTTAGGCTTCTAGTCCGATGATCAATAACTTCCTGGAGTGTTTCCGCTTTTCCAAGGGTGCTACCCTAAAGCAAACATCCAAGTCATGTTTCCTAGGGCCCTGGACATTTTAGACCATTCGGACAACCACAAGGGGCGATATAGTGTAGAAACTATCTTGTACAAGTCTGTCTTAACTAACTAGTCACACATACCCAACATGCAAGTATATTGGCCCTACGATAGAATCTCAACTATAGCAAATCAAAGTATATGCTTCCAGCTTCGCCAGACCATCAACTCATACTCAAGTCGTAGAGTACTAGTCCATGCTGTAGCGGTTGTAGTCTAGGTTTCTATCATATAGTACCTTTAGAAACCACTACTATAGGTCTTGTCCTACGTATTCAAAATACGCTTATGACATAAAGTGAGTGGACTACTCACAGGCTAAAGGTAAGCTATTCCCCATTTGGAATTCATAACATAATAACCTAAACATGATGAGATTCCTAGTCTTATCAATAGGTTAAGAACAAATGTTTATGTGTTAAATAACTTGTGATCCACACCTTACTGTAAAAGACTACCATTCACATGGACCACCTATTTAAACACAATGGGTCTGTTCCAAACGAAAAATTGTGCAGAAACAAAAAATTAATTCACAAATAATTTCTGAAAATAAATTCTTTTATTAAAATATTCGATTTTACATCAGAAACCTAGTCTAAGAGGGCATACAATCCCACAATCTCCCACTTGCACTCTAAGACTTGGTAAGTCCATAGGTGCCCACCCCTATGGCTTCTAAGTGTCTCTTGAAGACTTTCTCAGCAAAAGGCTTGGTGAATGGATCTGCTAGATTGTTTTCCAATCTATCTATCCGGAACCTTAGACACTCTCACACTACGACGAGGCTCCATTTGCACAGGAACTTGAGGCTGTGCCTCTTCTTGTTCCACAATCGGTCAGAAGAAGTTGATTCCGTAGATAACTTCTCCTCAAGTTCCAACCTCGTAGAACCTTTAGTGGAAGTACTTTGATCATCTTCCAAGTATCTAGCATTGGAATTGACTAGTACCTTCTGCTCCTTAGGGTAATAAAAGTAGCCTCCTTTTGTCCCTTTTGGATACTCAACAAAATAGCATAATTCTGATCTTGGTTCCAAGTTGTCTCCCTTGATCAGTACATAAGCTAGACAACCCCAAATCTTAAGATGATTCAGACTTGGCTTACGCCCAGTCTACAACTCATAGGGAGTCTTAGGTACTGACTTAGAAGGCACCAAGTTCAAAATATATGCCGCTGTCTCCAGGGCATATCCCCAAAAGGACACTGGAAGAGTAGCATGAGACATCATGCTTCGGACCATTTCCATCAATGTCCGGTTCCTTCTCTCAGCTACTCCATTCTCCTGGAGTGTTCCCGGCGCAGAGAGCTGGTATACTATCCCATGATGTGCCATGTAGTTTTTGAATTCACCTAGGAGGTACTCTCTACCACGATCCGATCGTAAGGTTTTGATTAATTTACTTGTCCGACGCTTCATTTAGCCTTAAACTCCTTGAACTTGTTAAAAGAATCAGACTTGCGTCTCATCAAGTAAATGTAACCATACCTCGTACAATCATCCGTGAAAGTGATGAAGTACTCAAAACTTTCCTTAGCTGGTGTAGACAACGGACCATACACACCAGTATGAACAAGACTCAATACCTCATTGGCTCTATCCACCTTTGGTGTAAATGACCTCTTGGTCATCTTTCCCATCAGACAGGATTCACACTGAGGCCAACTTTCCAATCTCAATGAGCCCAAAGGCCCATCATGGATTAGCCTCTGAATCCTGGTTAAGTTAATATGACCCAACCTTAGATGCCAAAGGTATGAATCATTAATATTGGTCTTTCTCTTCTTAGTTAAAGGTTCAGACTGAGCATTATTTGATTGGTTGTTAATAGGGTTTAAAAAGAACAGATTACCATACATGTGCCCAGTACATAAAATTTCTTCATCTCTATTGATAGAAATACCAGAATGGAAAGATACAGAATATCCTTGATTAATAAGTTTTGCAACTGAAATCAAATTCTGACGAAAACTAGGTACATATAAAATATCTTTTAAAACCACTATCTTATTATAATAAAAAATAAGGTCCAGCTCTCCCGCTGAAAGGGCCCAGACTTGTGCTCCATTACCCACTCGAAGCCCATGTTTGCCCTTCTTGAGTCTTCTTATCTTTCTAAACCCCTGCAAGGAGTTGCAGATATGATCAGTGGCTCCTGAATCAACAATCCAAGTGGAAGTTGATCCTACCATTGATATGGACTCTAGCTAGAAAACATTACCTGTGGGGTTTTTTTTGGTTTGAAGATCTGGACACTCCTTTTTCCAGTGTCCCTTCTTGCCACATTTGAAGCACTTGCCCTTTGGTTTGTCCTTGGCCTGGTTCTTGGGTTGGGCTGCTGCATTCCTCTTCTTCCTCTTAAACTTTATGGGTTTAGGCCCAGTTCTTGAGGAAGAAGCCTTAGCAATCATGGCCTTTGACTGCGGCTTCATAACCTTCTCTGCCATCTGGAGCTCCTTAATCAATTCAGTTAAAATCATGTTCAACTTGTTCATGTTATAGTTCAACTTGAACTGAGTGAAGGAGCCCGGTAGAGATTCGAGAACCATGTCCACTTGGCTCTCGGGGTCAATGACTGCCCCTAAGATTTCCACCTCCTCGAAAGCAGCAATCATCCTGAGCATATGCTCTCGGACTGATGCTCCCCTCAGCCATCTTAGTGTTAACAATAGTTCGAAGAGCCTCCTGCCTTGTGGGCCGGCTCTTGTCCGCGAACATAGTAGCCAATGATTGACTGATGTCATATGCAGAAGCCATGTTCTTGTGTTTTGACTGGAGCACATTAGACATGGAGGCTATCATATAACAACGTGCCATTTTGTCAGCCTTCTTCCACGACTTCTCAGCCTCTCACTCTTCAGCGGTGGAACCTTCCCTGATAACATGGCAGGTCTCGTAAAGGACATACTTATACTCCTCAGCTGTGAGTATTATGTCCAGGTTCCTTTTCCAGTCCACATAGTTTGGACCCGTTAACTTATTCTCCCAAAGAATAATGGCCAATGGACTAAAAGAACATCCCACCATTTCTGAAAATCGAAAAATAAAAGAAAGAATTTAGTTTGTGAAAACAAAATAAAATTTGTGCACTGAAAATAATTTGGCTCTTATGAAAACTGGCATAGCTTCTTGGGAAGATTAACAGTTTCCTAAGCTAAGTGTAATAACCACCTCAAATTAATTTCCCTTATAGGTAATGATCTAGAGGATAACTCCATCGTGGGATGGCCGTTTCCTCTCATTTCCTATGGACATACCTCGCACTATAACCTTCAACGTGGGCTGGCCGATCATAGTACGTGCCCCGGGTTATTAATTACATCCTTCCATTAGATCTAGATCCTTGTGGTATCCCCATCCTATACAGCTTCACTCCCAGGGTGACGCGAAAGGACCCAACCCACGATCTCTAATGAGGACCGTGATGGAAGCCGTGGGGCCGTTGGAACCCCTCTCCCACTTAGTCTTTTAAAATAAAGGTTTTCTGGAAAAATATCCTTTTGAAATTTCCATTAAATTTTTTCTTAACTCAAAAATAAAATACCTAAGTCCATTAAAATCTCTATGTCAAGGCTTATATCCTTTGAGAGAATTTTCCATAGACTAATTTTATTTAAGTTAAAACTTAATGATTTAAAAAATTTTCCAATTAAAACTTTCTAGACACTTTGGTCTCAAGTTTATTTGACAAAATCATTTTTCTAGTCCAAAGCAAAACAAAATGGCTCTCCATTTTAATTTACAAAAATATCTAAATCCAATATATTTTCTATGTCAAGGATTAAATCCTTTCAGAAAATTAATTTTTGTACAAATTAAAATAACCATTTAATTTTTGAAGAAAAATATTTTTCTTGTCAAAAATGTTCCCAAAGACTTTGGTCTTTGAGGAAAAAACGCACATAGGTACATAAAAAAAATAGCATGCTCGAAAACAGTAAACGTTTTCATGCTTTTCTATTTTTTAAACATAAGTGCCCAAATAACATAATTAAACACATTAATTAATTAATTAATGATCTTGTTTAATCGTAAAATCCTTTACTAATATTTTTCATGCAAATATAGTCCAAGAATATAAATATTGCAAAAATATTAACTTCGCCTGGTATGGGACCTAAAACGAAAAAGGAAAAAAATTTAAAAAATTGCAAAAAATAGCTGCTGGTCCACTGCACCGGCCGCACCGGATCCGCGCCCTCATGGCCTGCGGTCCACTGCGGCCACGGTGCACTGCGCCGCACTAGATCGCCTTCACTGCAGCCCATGGATCAGCCTGCGCCCGCGACCCGCAACTGTTTCTCCTCAGCTGTCGACCCGCGTGCGACCCGCGTGTTTATCCGAATGGAGGCTCGGCTTCTCAGCTCATCAGACACGGCTCCTCTCACGGATTTCAGGCTGCAGCTCGGCTCAGCTTTGCGCGACCGGCGGCTTATGAATAGTGCCTTTCTTCTTCATTTTTTCTTCTTTCCGCGAGCGAAATTTGCAGAGCATATTTTCTTCGACTTTTGCTTATTTCTTTGGCTTCATTGGACATTTTTACTTACAAAAACTCATCCAAAACAAAACCACAACCGCCTATACCCATTTAAATTGGGTTTACATGATTAAAACATCAAAGCAAAAAAAAAAAAAAAAAAAATTATAGAGGCCTATGCTTCAACGGTGAAGCTTACAGAGATGCTATCCCATACCAAAACAGCGAAGGATCACAGTACAATCATCTTCTCCATTTTTATTAACTACCACGCTCCCTATATTGATCATAGAACCATAGACTCTGATACCACATTGAGGGACGGGAAAAACAGAGAGCATGCAGTGACGAAAAAAAACAAAGAAGGGGAAAAATAACCACGCCTTAAAGGCCACACGGAAGCGTACAGATCATACCTTTGCGCTCCTTAAGCCTTCTAGGTTGAGTAGAAGTAGATTGAACGACAGGAATCACTTTGCCTTGCCCACTTGAAGAAGCTTCCGGTTGAAAACCCGCTAGCCTTCTACTTCACCTTGTTTGCATGAAAGCCAAGCTTTCCAGCTCTCGGAATATTCTTCTACCTAACCTCTAGTCGGTGAACACAATGGTGAAGAGGAACGGTCTCAATTCTCCTTAGTTCTCTTGCTATTGATTAGCAAAGAAACAAGAAGAAGATAGAGAATAGAAGGAGACGTCTGAGAGAGAGGGAGCTGCGTGAGTTTCTTAGGCTTAGGAGATTAGGGTTTTCTTTTTCCCAGAGACTTGTTTTATTAGTCAGCCAAATCTAGGTCTCTCATTATCTGATAAACATATCCACGGGATATCATATTTCAAACACCTAGATATTATCCTGAGAATCAGTTTGGCTTAACCCTAAACTCTTCTTAACCATATCTGGAAAAAACCCTAAGGTCCAAGCTATTGGGCCAAAATAAAATTTACTATTTTTCTTGGACCCAAAAGGCCCAAAATAATTAACATTAATTATTTATTTCCTGGGCTTATATAAATAACCCAATAAATAATTAAACATTAATTATTTCCCCTAGTTTAAACCCAGGTTAATTTCTAAATTATTCATACTGGACCTAGGCCCTGAATAATTAATTAACCAATTAAACTAGATAATTAATTTCTCTCAACTCCTATTTTATTTATTTATTTATTTTATTCCAGTCTAATAATAAATTAGACTTCCTGAATAAAATCAAATAAAAAAAAATCCTCTTAAATTGAGACCAATTCCTCAATCCAAAATTAGTTACGACTTACGGGCTATTCCGAGGACAAAAAAGACACATCGCCTTGGCTGCTAAAATGACCAAAATACCCCTGCTATATAAATAGCTGTATTTTACATTTTAAATATTTCCTAATATCACCATAAGGAAATATTGACCCTAAGGACAATGCTGCATTAGCAAAGTCTCTGACCTATAGGTGAAATGAGTAAAATACCCCTCTACACATTGCCATACATTTACAGAGGGTGAAATGTACAACACCCCTCTAAATGACATCTACCATCCTTAGGCTTCTAGTCCAATGATCCATGACTTCCTGGAGTGTTTCCGCTTTTCCAAGGGTGCTACCCTAAAGCAAACATCCAAGTCATGTTTCCTAGGGCCCTGGACATTTTAGACCATTCGGACAACCACAAGGGGCGATATAGTGTAGAAACTATCTTGTACAAGTCTGTCTTAACTAACTAGTCACACATACCCAACATGCAAGTATATTGGCCCTACGATAGAATCTCAACTATAGCAAATCAAAGTATATGCTTCCAGCTTCGCCAGACCATCAACTCATACTCAAGTCATAGAGTACTAGTCCACGCTGTAGCGGTAGTAGTCTAGGTTTCTATCATATAGTATTTTTAGAAACCACTCATACAGGTCCTGTCCTACGTATTCGAAATACGCTTATGTCATGAAGTGAGTGGACTACTCACTGGCTAAAGGTAAGCCATTCCCTATTTGGAATTCATAACATAATAACCAAAACATGATGAGATTTTCAGTCTCATCAATAGGTTAAGAACAAACGTTTTTGTGTTAAATAACCTGTGATCCATACCTTACTGTGAAAGACCACCATTCACATGGACCACTTATTTAAACACAATGGGTCTGTTCCAAACGAAAAATTGTGCACAAACAAAAAAAAAATTCACAAACAAGTTCTGAAAATAAATTCTTTTATTAAAATATTCGATTTTACATCAGAAACCTAGTCTAAGAGGGCATACAATCCAACACGTTACACTAGGAGTGAACTCGTATAGGATGGGGATTCCACAATGATCTAGACCTAATGGATCGATATAATTGATGCGTAGGACAAGTACTGTGATCAACCAACCCACGTTAGAGGTCATAGTGCGAGAATTGTCTATAGGAGATAAGAAGAAATGGCCATCTCATCGATGGAGTTATCTTCTGTGTCATTACTTAGAAGGGTAGTCAATTTTTGGTGATCAACACACTTAGCCTAGGAAACTATTAATCTTCCTAAGAAGCTGTCAGTTTTCCTAAGAGCTAAATTGATCATATTAAATATAATAGTGATAGGGTTAACTATTATCAGCATTAATATGAGGATAAAGTGCAAAAATTATTTATTTTTCACAAACTGATAATTTTCAATTTTAAAAAATGGTTGGTGGAGGCTCTTTCAATCTTTTGGTCTTTATTCTTAGTGAGAATAAGCTAAGGGACCAAATTATATTGACTTGAAAAAGAATCTGGACGTAATACTCACTGTGGAGGAGTATAAGTATATCTTATATGAAACCTACCCTGTTATCGAAGATAATTCCACTGAAAAGAAGCGTGAGGCTAAGAAGGCATGGAAAAAACCTAACGAGATGGCTCGTTGCTACATGTTGGCTTCTATGTCTAATGTGCTCTAGTCCAAACACGAGCACATAGCCAATGCTTATGATATTAGCACGTCATTAGCCACGATGTTCGCTAATAAGAGCCAGGCCACAATGCAGGAGGATCTTAGAATAATCATCAACACTAAGATGGCTGAGGGAGGATATACTAAAAATGATTGCTGCTTTCGAGGAAGTGGAAGTCTTGGGCTATTATTAGCCCCGAGAGCCAAGAAGATATGGTTATTGAATCTCTACTAAGCTCTTTTACTTAGTTCAAGCTAAATTATAACATGAACAAGTTAAACAAGAGTTTAACAGAGTTAATGACGGAGCTCTAGGTGGCAGAGAAAGTTATGAAGCCACAATTAAAGGCTATGATAGCTAAAGTTTCTTCTTCAAAACTGGACCCAAGTCCAGAAAGTTCAAGAAGAAAAAAGGAAATGTAGCAGCCAAGCCCAAGTCCCAGCCTGAAGATAAAGCTAAAGGTAAGTGCTTCAAGTGTGGGAAAAATGGACACTGGAAAAAGGAGTGTCTAGATCTTCTGGCAAAAAAAAAACCCCACATGTATTGTCTAGTATCTAGAGTGTATACAGATGGTTGGATCAACTTTCTCTTAAATTGTTGATTCTGGAGCCACTAATCATATCTGTAACTCCTTGCAAATGTTGAGGTAGGTAAGAAGACTCCAAAAGAGGGAACATAGACTACATGTGGGAATTGGATCACAAGTGTGGACCCGACAGTGGGAGAGTTCGAACTTAGATTTAATTGTAATAAATTAATTATTTTGAAGGATATTTTATATGTAATAGGTTTTAGACAGAATTTGATTTTGGTTGTAAAACTAATAAATCATGGCTATTCTATTTCTTTCCATTTTGGTATTACTATAAGTTGAAATGAAGAAGTTTTAAGTATTAGGCATATGTATGGAAATTTGTTTTACATTAACTCTATAAACAATTGAATAAATAACGCTCAAAGTAAACCTTTAATAAGAATAGAAAAACCATTATCAATAACTCTTATCCATGGCATCTATGGTTAGGTCACATAAATTCAATCAAGATTCAGAGGTTAATCCATGATGGGCCTTTAGGCTCATTGAGATTAGAAAGTTGGCCTTAGTGTGTATTCTGCCTGCCCAATGGAAAAGATGACTAAAAGGTATTTTACCCGATAGAGCCAAGGGGATATTAAGCCCTGTTCACATTGATGTGTATAGTCCTTTGTCTATATCAGCAAGCGGGATGTTTGAATACTTCATCACTTTCATAGATTATTGTACATGGTATGGATATGTTTATATGATGAGATGCAAGTTTGACTCTTTTGACAAGTTCAAAGAGTTTAAGACTTAAGTGGAATGTCGACTAGGTAAACTGATCAAAACCTTATGATTAGATCGTGGTGGAGAGTACCTTCTAGGTGAATTTAAAGACTACATGATACATCATGGGATAGTTGAGAGAAGGAATAGGAAATTTATGGAAATAATCTGGAGCATGATGTCTCATGCTACTCTTCGAGTATTTTTTTTTTTTTTTGCCCTAGAAACAACAACATATATTATGAACTTAGTGCCTTCCAAGTCAATACCAAGGACGCCCTATGAGATGTGGATTGGGCTTAAACCAAGTTTGAATCATCTCAGGGTATTGGGTTATCCAACTTATGTACTGATCAAGGGAGATAATTTAGAGCCAAGGTTAGAATTATGCTATTTTGTTAGGTATCTAATAGGAACTAAGTGTGGTTAGTTTGATCATCCCGAGTAGCAGAAAGTACTTATAAGTACCAATACTAGATACTTGGAAGATGATCAAAGTACATCCACGAAAGGTTTAACCAGGTTGGAATTTGAGGATAAGCTATCTTATAATTCAACTTCTTTTGACCTATTGAACAAGAAGATGTACAGACTCAGGAACCTATACAAAGGGAGCTTCGTCGTAGTAAAAGGAATTCTAGAGTTCCAAAAAGGTGGATTGGAGAGGTTTTTGACCTAGTTTCTAACCATCAGGACTAGGATCCTACTAGATACAAGGAGTCTATTGTTGATGCCGATGCAGACCTATGGTATGAAACAATGAAAGTCGAGATTGAGTTTATGTACTTCAATCAGGTTTGGAATCTTATAATTTTACCTGAAGGGATAAAACCCATTGGGTGTAAATAGGTGTACAAAAGGAAGAGAGGTGCAGATGGGAAGGTAGAAACCTTCAAAGCTAAGCTTGTAGCGAAAGGGTATACTCAGAAATAGGGAATCAATTACGAAAAAACCTTTTTCTCGGTAGCTATGCTTAAGTCCATTCGTATCCTTCTTGCCATTGTATATCTTTATGACTACGAGATATGACAAATGGATATCAAGATGGCATTTTCTAATGCCCATCTTAGCGAAAACATCTATAAATCCCCACCAGAGGGCTTTATTAATGAATGCCAGAAACATATGGTTTGTAAGCTTAAGAAATTCATTTATGGACTTAAGTAGACATCGAGAATATGGAACATATGTTTTGATAAGACTACAAAGTTTTATGGTTTCACTCAAAATGAGGATTAACTATATATGTACAGGAAAATGGAAGCCATTAATGTGGTTTCGTTATACTATATGCGGATGACATTCTACTCATTCAGAATGATGCAAGGACATTGTCATCTACTAAAGTTTGGCTATCAAATCAATTCAGTATAAAGGGCTTGGGAGAAGCTAGTTATATTCTTAGTATTAATCTTCTTAGAAATAGGAAGTAGAGAATGTTAGGTTTATCCCAAGCTTTATACATTGACAAGATATTGGTCAAGTTCAGCATGGACTCATATAAAGGAGCACTAATCCCTTGTAGACATGGGTTGTCACTTTTTTTAAAGGGCTGTCCTAAGTCACAAGAAGAAAAAGACAAGATGAGTAGAATTTGCTAAGCTTCGGCTATAGGAAGTCTCATGTACACCATAGTGTGTACTATGCTAAAGATTTGCTTTATTATTAGCTTAGTCAGCAGATATTAGTTGAACCTTGGGGTGGTTCATTGGCAAGCTGTAAAGTATATTCTCAAGTACCTCAAAGGAACGAAAGATCATATGCTGCTTTACAAGGCTGATGATTTGGTTCCTACAGGATATACAGACTCAAACTTCTAAGCAGATAAGGATGAGAGAAAATCCATAAGTGAATGTGACTTCACATTCTCGGGAAGAGCTATTTCATAGAAGAGTATCAAACAATCTTGCATTGCTAAATCAATCATAGAAGATGAGTATGTGGCATCTTCAAAGGTATCTAAGAAAGCAATTTGGCTCTGGAAGTTCCTCACAGAACTTGGAGTTATGTCACAAATAGACAAGCCGATTGTGTTGTATTGTAACAACACAGGCGCAGTCTCACAATCCAAAGAACCCACGAACCACAATAAGGGGAAGCATATAAAGATGAAGTACCACCTGATCAAGGAATTTATTCAGAGACTGGAAGTTATGGTAGAATAGATGGCCTCAGAGAACAATCTAGCTTATCCATTCACCAAGCCTTTGGTTAAGAGTGTCTTCAAAAGATATTTATATGCCATAAGAGTGGGCACCTATGGACTTTTATTGTCATAGACTGAAAGTGAGAGATTATTAGATTATATGTCCACTAAGACTGTATTTCTGATGTAATTTTGATTAAATTAATGAAAATTTTATTCTCATTAATTTTTTTATGTTTTTGCATTCTATTTTGTGCACGATTTTGCTAGAAAAGACCCATTGTATTTAAGTAAGTGATTCATGTGAATGGAGGTTTTTCACAGTAAGTTATAGATCACGGGTTAATTAACACATAAACTCTTATTTTTAACCAAATAATGAGAATGAAAATCTTATCGTAGTAAGGTTCTTATGTTATGAATTCCAAATAGGGAATGACTTACCTTTAGCCAGTGAGTAGTCCTTTCACTTTATAACAAAAGCGTATTTCAAATACGTAGAATTGGACATTTAGTACTGGTTTCTAAAAGTATTATATGGTAGAAACCTAGACTACTACTGCTAAAACATGAACTTATGCCCTACGGCTTGAGTATGGATTGGTGGTCTGGCAAAGCTAGAAGCGTATACTTTAATATACTATAGTTGAGGTACTATTGAAGGACTAATATACTTGTATGTTGAGTATATATGACTAGTTAGTTCAGACAAACTTGTACAAGATAGCTTCTTTGCTACATTACCTCTTGGGACTATTCGAATGATTTAAATATTCAGGGCCCTAGGGAATATAACTTGGATATTTGCTTTAGGATAGCTCTCTTGAAAAGAGGAAACATTCCAAGAAATCGTGGATTATTAGACTAGAGGTCTATGGATAGTAGATTCTATTTAGAGAGTTGTTAGTACTCTTCTTCTCTAAATGTATAGCGTTACGTAGAGGGATATATTTGTCATTGCACCTATAGGTCAGAGACTTTACTTACGCAGGATTGTTCTTGGGGTTAATATTTCTTTACGGTGATATTATGAAATATTTAAAATGCAAAACATGCCCATTTCTATAGCAGGGTTATTTTCATCATTTTAGTAGCCAAGGCAATATGTCTTTTTCGTCCCCGGAATAGTCCGTAAGTCCTAATTAATTTTGGGTTGAGGAAATTGTTTCAATTAAAGAGAATTTTATTTTATTCAAGAAGTCTAATTTATTATTGGGTTGGAATAAAAGAAAATGGTTGAGAGATATAAAATTAATTATGTAATTTAATTGGCTAATTAATTATTCATGGCTTGAGCCCAAATTGAATAATTTGGAAAATTAACCTAGACCTAAACTGGGTAAAAGACTAGAAAATAATCTTTCTCCATTTAGGTTTATTGATTATTTATTAGACTGTATTATGCATCTAGAAAATAAATAATTAATTAGGATTTATTATTTATGGACTTGTTGAGTCCAAGAATAAATAATTATATCTAGCACAATAGCCTGACCAAGTTTTTTACATAACAGAAGAGTGTTTAGTTTTTCTACCCTAGCTAAACCTCTTCTATGTGTAGATAGATGATAACGTCTGGGTTTTGAAATATCAGGGTATCCCGATAGTTTTGTTATCATTTGATATCTCTTAAAGTGTAAAAAAATAGCTAGCCGGTTTTTTTCTCTCCTGATTGGCTTTTTCGTTTTTCCTCTTTAAGTTTCTGTTTTATCCAGAAACGAGAACTAGATCAGTGAGACTCTTCTTCTCTTCTTGATACCGCTAATCTTAATAGCAGTGGGTCAAGGACATAAAACTGATTCCTCATCTTAATAGCTTTCATCGACGATATTTAGGTTGTGGAATATTCTAAATGCCGAGAGTTTTGGCATTCATGCAAATGAGAAAGAATAGGAGACTAACTTGGTTGTCATTGGGGATTACTTCACAGACTCCTGTAGTTTATCGATAGGGGCTAAAATCACCATTATTTTTCTAGTTATTTGACATTGTTTTAAGGTACATTTGTTGTAATAACTAGGCATATTTCTTCCTATTTGACATTTTGCTTGTAAAAAGTATTTTTGGCAAATATGTGCAGATTTGAGTAGATTTTGAGTAGAAAGTGACCAATTCTAGAATAGACCTGGTGCCAGGCCCAGCCAATGGACTAGGCGCTGGGTCCATTCTGTTCAAGCAGTAGAAATTGAGCCAACGACTAGGGGAATTACGGAGTGCCCTTGGCACCGGTGGACTGACTGTACCTGGCAAAAGGTACACTCTGGAAAGCAAATATTGTATGCATGAAATTAAGAATTTTCCAATGATTTTGGTTTTTTTTTCCAAATCCTACTCGGCCAAGACTTCCTAAGCCACAAATTTAGCATCCAGAAAGCCTATAAAAGCACCACAAAAAAAAAAAAAAAAATACAAGGATTTGAGAAGATATACATAGAGAGAGGTGGATTAAAGAGCAAAAAATTCCAATCACTCATTGAAGAAGGAATTCACCCAATCAATGAGGATTGTTCAAGAGAGTCTTCAAGGAAGAAGAAAGAGGCTTGTCTATAAGTACTTTCTTTTACCTTCAATAATCATGTATTCAATATTTCCATTTGTAATTTGACATTTTTTTTGTGATTCATGATTTCTTGAGTTAATTTAGTATTTTGATCAATTCATTATTCATCTTGGCATTTGATTGCATGTTTTTCTTATGGAGTTAGTTGATTGATTTTTGTTATTAACTTTGCTTGAAAAAGAGGTTGGTAATGACTTCAATTAATTAGTTTCATATTTGTTATCTCTTAACTTGCTTGAAAAATAGATTAATTATCTAGAACATTGGTAATCAAATGGTGGTTAATGATTGCTAGAATATGGATTCATTGACTAATTTTATGTTTTAAATCACCTAAAATATAGGGGTTTATATGAGAATTAATTTTAATGCATCTTTTGGATAAGTTAGTCGAGACAGAATATGTTCACTAATTTGACTAGAAAATAGTGATTCCATGGATTGCAAACAAAGTGGGTCTATATTAAATCCTTTATGAGACCAAACTAATAATGGATTGTGATATTTGCTCAGTGATTCATGATCATGTTTTCAAAAGCTTTTGTCTAAATTGTATAAACCTAAATCCTTAAGTTGTATATATTTCTTTAATTTTCTTTTTCTTATTTTCTCACTTTATTTGGCCAGTTAAACAATGAATGAAAAGTAATTAGTATACACTTGTTCCTTTGAGGATCAATACTCGTTAATTCCCTATGCTATGCTTGCGATGAGTATACTTGTTCATATGAATATTTTGGAATTAATGTTTTAATTAAAATTTGACTAAGTGATAGATTTAAATTTGATGATTTTTTATGCACCCAAAATTTACGTATCAAGTTTTTGGTGTCATTGTCGGGGAACAATATTATAAAAACTTGAATTTTGTTGATTTAACCACGTTTATATATTTATATTTTATATATCTATATGTAAATACATGAATATGTATATATGTTCATTGTATGTCTATGTGCCATATTTTGTTTTCTTGTATACTTATACTTTAATGTCTCTATACGTTGTAATTTCTTATAACTTCATTTGTAAATTGTCTAACTTGTAAATTCTATAATCTCAAAATTTTTTGTCTTATGTAGACCTTGCTCTTAGTTTATAACATGATGATCCAATGCCAATATAGTCGATCTTGATCCAAAAATTGAGAGAACTCTTACTTGGGTCTGCAAGGTTGTAACCGAAAGGGTAAGGAAAGAAATGGTGGTAAATCAACCCAACAATGGTGGTAACGGTGGAGTTAACAAGAAGATTATGAATGACTTTGTCAAACCCACAATCTCAGGTACGGGCTCTGGTATCCCAAGGCCTAGGATAGAGACCAACAATTTTGAGATAAAACCCAACGTAATCCAAATGATCTAGAATATGGTCCAATTTAATGGGTTACCTGAGGAAGATCCCAATATCCACTTTGCAATTTTTCTAGAAATTTGTGACACATTTAAGATGAATGGTGTTTCTGAGGATGCCATCCAACTAAGATTTTTCCTTTTTTCCTTGAGAGATCGAGCAAAATCATGGTTGAAATCTTTGCCCACTAGATCCATCACTACTTGGAATGTGTTAGCCGAAAAATTCTTGGCTAAATATTTCCCAGCAGCTATATCATCCAAACTTAGAACTGACATTTTTGCCTTCCATCAATTAGAGGCTGAAAACCTTCATGAGTATTGGGAGAGGTTTAAGGAAATGCTGAGAAAATGTCCTCACCATGGATTTGAGTTGGAAAGGCAAATGTAGACCTTTCACAGTGGGTTAAACTTTGCTACGAGGCAATTAGTTGATGCATCTATAGGAGGCTCCATCAATTCCAAAACACCAGAAGCAGTATTTGATTTGATTAAAAATTTGGCTACGAATAACTATGCCTAAGGTAGTTCACGATCAAGGGCTCGTGTACATGGAGTACACAAGATGGATACAATGGTTGCATATGAGGCAAAGGTGGAAGCACTCACGTGGAAAATGGATCAATTGGTAAAGCCTCCTTCCTTAGGGCAAGTAATGAGTATGAATTGTGATTTTTATGGGGAAGGCCATCAAAACCATGGTGCCAAAATATGGGGTCTTCAGAAGAAGCATTGGAACAAGCGGTGTTTGTAGGTAATAGTCTGCAAGGTAATAATTCTTATAGCAATACTTACAACCTAGGTAGGTGGAATCACCCTAACTTTTCATGAAATAGTCAAAACCAACTTTAGCAACCGTCTTCGAATTTGGGATGCAAAGGACTCAACCACCACTGTCGTATAAGGCCCCACCAACTAAACCATCTTTGGAGGAGTTAGTCAGCCAACTGGTAAGTGGAATGGAAACACGGTTCCAAGGAGTCGATGCAACAAAAGAAACTTGGAGGCATCCATGAGCAACCTTGAAGGTCAAATAGGATAGCTAGCCAAACTCCTTGGTGATCGTCAAACGGGATCACTTCCAAGCAACACAGAGACCAACCTCTGGGAGCTAGACCGTAGGTAGCTCTAATTTTGAACTGCTTAAATTTTTTAGACAATCTTTTTAATTCTTGTTTATTTTCATTTATTTGGCAGTTTCTTTTTAATTGTGGGACTATATGCTTCTTATGAGTTTGTGTTCTTTTTCTATAATCCCATTAAATTGTAGAAAAAATGATTTTTTTTCTAGCCAGAGCTGACCTGGCGCCGAGCCCAACCATTAGCCTAGGTGTCGGGCCAACACGACCTGATAGTAATGCGAAGACAGAATAGGACCGGCGCTAGGCCTAGCCCTTGGGCCCGGCGCCAAGCCCGTTCAGCCACCACACTAAAACTAGCCCTCTTGGCAATTTTTTTTTTTTTTTCAAAACACTCTCTTCCTTCTCAAATTTTCTCTTAACCCATCTCTAGTTTCATCTTCAAAACACTGTCAGATCACTTTCTAAACCTCCAAAACACTTCCCAAACATAAAATCCTCACTTTGTTCCTGAAATTTTGGATCAAAACAAAGAAAATCCAATCTTTTCCTCCAAACCCCATTTTTCATTCCTTCCATTGGGGGCAAATTTCTTTAATCTTTTTGTATAGAATCATTGTCCATGCATTGGAGATCATTGTGGTATGATTTTTTTACACTTTCTGCAGTTAAATTTTTTCTTATGAATTTTGGATAGTTTTCTATGCATTTTTGGGCAAAAATTCTTGAATAGTTTCTGCTGAAGGATTTGATTGTTGTGATTGCTTTCTTTGAGCATTCATTGGCATGAGAATATCATTGATATTGCTTTATGATTAATGTCATTAATATTTTACATCTTTTTGTAAGTGATTGAGCATGCATTCTTTGTGAGCCATTTTTGGGATAAAGGATACTTGTTCATGTTTAACTTAGCCGTGTACTTATAAGCTTTACATTTGATATAAATGGTGTGGCTAATTGAGCATTGTGAGTTTGAGCTGAATATTTATTCAATGAGCAATATTGAACATTGGGGATTTGATTAAGCCTGTTAATATTATGTTTGGATTAGTGTATGGCTATCTTTTTTGCAATTTTGTTGGAGGGGGTTGAGTGGTGTTTTATTGCCTGACTTGTGGTCTTTTGTGTTGAGTTGGTGGTGGTGCTGAATGGTGTTGCAATTGCGAGAAGGTTGAGAGTTGAGAATTTGTTGTAAAGAGTGAGTTGAGAGAATCAACTTTTTCTATTCTAGTATTTTTATTTATCCTTCCATCATGTCTAGATGACCTAGAGGGTTAGCATCGAGGGCTAAGAGAGCTCAAGCTATATCTTTCTCCATACCTTTTTTTGAGCCTCTACCTACCTAACCTACCCAATTTTCTAATCCTATTTGTCAAATCTGGTATGACAGACACCAATACAATAAGATTATAGTAGAAAAATAATATAAGCCTTCTTTAGACAATTCCCTAGAGCTTTGTACTCTGTTTAGATGCATAGGGTTGGAGCAAATTATTAGAATGGAAGGTCCTTATTGTCCTATCCGCATGATAGAGTTTTATACCAACATATAGGACAAAAAGAAAAATAATCTCCAAGTCATCTCCACCATGGTTAAGGGATTCCTATTAAGTTTGACAAGACTAGACTAGCTAGAATTTTTTGAGTCCCTGATGAGGGGCGGTGGATTGCTGCGGACCATAATAACCAAAAGGTTATTTTTGAGCCTACATAGGATGTGAAGGCTATAAGGGATAGTTTTTGTATGTGGAGAACAGGGTAAATAGGTCATACTAGTTTTTACTCAAACAATGACCTTGAGGCTCAGTGGCGTGCCTTAGTCTATATCTTTGCTTTCAATGTCTATCCTAAGGCTAGTGGCTTCAATGAGTCTAGGGTTATTGGCCTTTATATTCTAGATAAGATGGGGAAAAATGAGCTTATTCCTTTTGCCCTAATTATTATTCACTCTATGTGTGAGGTTGTTTCTCTAACATTGCAGCCAAAGCCCTCAAATTCTCTTTTGTTATCATCCACATTCTGAGAGACTTTGGAGTGTAGATGGATGGAGAGTTGAGTGAGCCTACTACTGATCACGACCTAGTGATGAAGCATACTTTGGTTTAGTGTGGATATTACTATGAGGAAAAGGCCAAGAGGTGGAAAAGGCCACATGAGGTGCAGCACCCTGGCGGGGAGGAGCTTCCCCCTAATGAGGAGAAGGAAGAGGTGTCACCTACTAGACCTACCCCTCTTACCACTAGCTCTCCTTCACGTACTAATTTTAAGGCACAGATGGAGGCATAGATGGAGAGCCAAATGACTATCCTCCTCTAGCTTTGCGACTCCATTGCAGACATTCGTCACCGCCAGGACGTTTAAGATCAGAAATTGGCCATTTTGATCCAATAAGTTACTGGTGCATCTTCCAGTCACATAGCTGATAATGATGACAATGATGATGATAAGGATGACTCTTAACTTACTCTCTTGTCTTTTATTTTATTTTCTATTATTTCTTTTCTTTTAAATTTTAATGACCTTTACTAGCTTTTAGGTATCTTTTCTTTTATTTTATTTTTTCTTTCTTTTTCTAGTTTTCTAGTTTTTTTTTTTTTGTTTGTTTCTTTTTAAGTAGGTACTCTTGTAATGACTCTTCCTTGTTGTGGATTCAAACAGGGTGGCACTACGATGTAATAGAAGTATCTTCTTCACTTTCTTCTTCTTCTTTATTAATTTTGATCTTCTTGGTTTTACGTTTATTGTTCTATATTTGGCTATTGAGGACAATGTCCTGTTTAAGTGTGGGGGGAGACTGAGGTTGAAGAAATACTTTTCCATATATCATTTTTGTGATCATTTTTCCTTATGTCATTTTTGTGATCATTTTTCAAAAATTTAAGTGGTTTTCATTGATTAGCAAGGTTGTAATTATTTTTCTTACTTGGATATGAGTTTTGTCATTCATTAGGTGGATTTTGATGAAATTAATTGTTAGATAAGATATCTGTCAAGACTTGAGAATTTTGATTAATCTTGTTTGTGCATTGGTGTTTGAATGTTATTTGACTCACCTAATTTGAATATGGAGGATATGATGAGTATGGGAAGAGTTTATTGGCTTTCTCTTGTTTTATGAGTTTATATTTTTTTCTAGCTTTGAGTTATGATGAGAAATATGAGTTGATCAAAGATCTTTGAGAGGAAAGATTATCGAGAAAAAAGTTGTGAAACATTTTTGAGATGTGAAGATTGAGAAAATGAGTTGATTGCTTCCTCTTTGAAGATGAGAAAAAATTTATTTTTACTTGATTATGGGGGCCAATACGGATAGTAAAGAGAAATCTAGTTTCTTGAGACTTTGAATTCCCTACAGCAAATGTTATTTGAGGTTGTTTTGAGATACATTTGTTGTAATAACTAGGCATATTCCTTCATATTTGACATTTTGCTTGTAAAAAGTGTTTATGGCAACTTTGTGCAGATTTGAGTAGATTTCAAGTAGAAAATGAACATTTCCAGAATAGACCTAGCACCAAGCCCAGCCAATGGACCAGGCATCGAGTCCATTCTGGTCAAGTAGCAGAAATTGAGCCAACGGTTAGGGGAATTCCAAAGTGTACTTGGCATCAAGTAGCCCGACTATACCTGGTGCCAAGTACGCTCTAGAAGGCAAATATTCTGTTTACGAAATTATGAATTTTTCAATAATTTAGTAATTTTCAAATCCTACTCGGTCAAGACTTTTTAAGCCACGAATTTAGCATCAAGAGGCCTATAAAAGCACAAGAAAACACAAGGATTTGGGGAGATATACATATAGAGAGGTGGATTAAAGAGTAAAAATTCCCAATTACTCGTTTAAAGAGGAATTCACCCAATGAAGGAGGATTGTTCAAGAGAGTCTTTGTGGTGGAAGAAAGAGGCTTGTCTATGAGTGCTTTCTTTTACCGTTATTTTATTTTCCTTCAACAATTATGTATTCAATATTTCCATTGTAATTTAACATTGTTTTTGTGATTCATGATTTCTTGAGTTAATTTAGTATTTTGATCAATTCATTGTTCATCTAGGGATTTGAGTGGTTATTTTTCTTATAGAGTTGGTTGATTGATTTTTGTTATTAACTTTGCTTGAAAAAAGGGGTGGTAATGACTTCAATTAATTAGTTCATATTTGTTATCTACTTACTTGAAAAAGGGATTAATTATCTAGAACATTAGTAATTAAAGGTTAATTGATGATTGATAGAATATGGATTTATTGACTAATTTCATGTTTTAAATCATATAGAATATAGGGGTTTTATATGAGGATTGATTTTAATGCATCTTTTGGATAAGTTAGTCAATACAGAATATGTTCACTAATTTAACTAGAAGATAGTGATTTCATGAATTGTAAACAAAGTGGGTATATATTAAATCTTTCATGAGACCAAGATAATAATGGATTGTTTAACATCCCATATTTCCATAACGTAGTAGGCTATAACTTTGTGGGATGTCGCCCCGTCTGATTGTTCAGACAAGGGGTCTTCATAACAAACTTTACTAAAAAAGGCAGCGGAATTTTTTTTCCAACACATGAAAAGTACAAGAATTTAGCTTTTGATACATACACTCACTGGTATAATAGGTCCAAGATGTAGCATGAGCCCCTGAGAGCCCACAGCCTTTCGCTGTGCCTCTGATCTTGAAATTTTCAAAAAAGATAACACACGTATGAGCGTAACGCTTAGTGAGTTTCGTGTGTGCTAATGTTTTATGAAAGAATCAGGACACCTAAAATCTTTGTGGAAAAGCATATCATTTTCCTACTAGAAGGAATTCTTATACTCTCTAAAGAAGTGTTTATTCAGAATTCAATTATTTTTGGAAAACTATATTTTAATTTCAAACCATTGCCTCAATTTCCAAATCATAGGCACTTTTTTCAATAGAAGGTTGGCCTGTGTGCCAAGCTCACAAGGCTTTGCCTTCGGTGCAACATATTATTATGCTTAGACCGAAGCCTATAGCACTTAATCGTGTGTCGCTGGAAGGGTAAGGACATCGTAGCATACTACCAAGAATCAAGTTAGTGCTTAATCCAAGTATTCAAGTTAGTACATACACCAAGTATTCAAGTTAGTGCTTACGCCAAGTATTCAAGTTAATGCATACGCCAAGTATTCAAGTTAGTCATGTATTAGATTTAAGGATTGACAAGTTCAAGAAATCAAGAATTCATGATTTATATTGTTCATCGTGTTTCCAAATCCATATAGAAGGGTCGTACTTGAGCATATCAAAAAACCATTTTCCATATTAGGAAAAACACTTTGCCAAAACTGGGATTTAGAAATTGAAAAGATCACACAAGATATTTTATATTCAAGATGTTCTAGAAATCGAGTACTTGGTAATGCTTTCAAACTCAAGTGTAATGTTTATCTCATAATATATTAGGAAAACATTAACTATATCAGAAAAGCATATTATTGTTTTAGTACATGATTACAAAAGTCATTTCCAAGGGTATTCGGGTCATTTTACCAATAACCAATTCCAAAAGACTTTTCGAGAGTATTCAGGTCATTTTACCCTTACCCAATTTGAAAATTATTCATAAAAGTTTCAACAAGGATATTTCGGTCATTTATCAAATACCTAATTCTAACAGAAAACATTCCAATAAGGATATTTAGATCATTTTCCAAATACCCAATTCCAAAAGGAACTTTTTCCAAGAATCTAGAATTCTAATCCTGAAAGAGAATTAAATTCAAAGTTTCCAAATATGTTTCCATAAATGTTCCAATAAGGGCATTCTAGTCAATTTGTGAATACCCGATTCCAAAAATAACCATTTTTCGAAAATCCCAAGTGTTTAATCCAAAAAGGAACAAATTCACAAAATTCATGCTTTAATCATCCGTTAAGGTTTCCAAGCCAAAATGGAGAACCTTAGCTTTCAAACGGTTTTAGAAATTAAAGAGACTCACCCCGCGTCCTAATTAACTTTTCCCGTTCACAGCTGTTCAACCACCGTTTCCAACGTACCATTGGCTGGTTACTGATAAACCAACACCAAACATCATTTTTAGGTTAAATCATGTTTGGTCACAAAGTAGCCAATGGTCAGCCGATGTCCAACCGACGTGCCCGACGGGTAGCTGACGTCTAGCCGATGTCCAACCCATGTTTAGCTGACAATTAAGGAAAACATTCAACTTTCATTTACGTTGTTTTTTCGTCGTTCGTTCAATTCTTTCATTTTGCTTTTTCCATATCCTTCCTACATTCATGGACAAGGGATTCACTCCATATTTTCATTCACTTCATCTAAAATCACACATTTATTCTTCCTTAAGTTCATTCACTTCCCATGCAAAATCCTCAAATTTTACTGCTTTGACTCACGATTTTGTTTTGCACATAACTTTCAATCCATAACTCCGATTTGACTCTATGATATACCAAAATGACCATAAGACTCTCAAACATAATTCTATGTAAGTCCTTTTCTGAGTTCTGGTTCCCTTGAGAGTCTATAGGGAGAAAACAGCCCCAATAGTTTTCTGATTTTTAATCCATTTTCACAAAACAGGTTCACCTACTTGTGCTTCTTGATTTATAACACCTATATAACCCTTAATCCACTTCATTTTCCCTTCAAAAAACCTTAATTCTTTAGGTTTTCAGGTTCAAGAAGCCACTAAGTTCTTATGGATATAATCAACATTAACGTTAAAAACAATCATAATCTATTTTCTTTAACGTTTAACCCCGTTTTTATCCCAATTCTACCACCTTTCTTCTCAATCATGAACAACCCTTGAAATCACCATTCAAATACCCTTATTTACCATATAAAATATAGCTTGTAGATCCTTCATCCAACCAATACACATACTTGTGCACACAAAGTCGTGCATAGTGCACAATAATCACTTTGATCATCACAATTATCATGTTTTCATGTTATAATTCATATCAAAACGATCACCGTAACAAATTCTACAGCTTTAATTCTTGAAGCATAGGATTTTACCTTGTGTATGAGATGTTCTAGCTTGAATTTTGCTCCAAGAATCACCGAACTCTCAGGAACACGCATTTTTTCTCTCCTTTTCCAATATTTCTCAATTTTCTCTATCTTTTCTTTCATTTCTCTTCCTTTTTTGTCTTCCCTATTTATGGACAAATTTCCTTGCTGAAATCAGCTCCTCCACCATCATACATGGTCCAAATTGGTGACCATCTGGTCACAAATTGTGCGCTATCCACCACGTGTCGCAATTTTATTTATCCACCTATTTTTTATTTATTTTGCAAAACTTATTTGATAAGATTTATCTTGTATGAAATATCATACAACCTCTCATAATGTGACATATATCCCTATCCACCAATCACATAGCACTACACGTCCAAGTTTTACCCGCATTTCTAATTTTTCTCAGAAATGACCAAAATTGGGTACCGAATGGAAAAATATTTCACTTCACCATTCAACTCCAAAAATTCCACTACATCCATTGGTAATACATAAATTCTCTAATTCTTTCTCAATTTGGTCAAATTTATGGTCAAAGTCGCAGGCTCAATCAAAATGACAAAAATGCCCCCGATAACTTGAATAACATAATTCACACCAAAACGTGCATCTCATTGCACTGATCAATTTCCTTTCTCTTTTCACCCTTAAATTCTTATTTTATTGAAAATACTAGCCTTTCGAATATTTAGGGTACGGGTAGAATAAATCTAATAATTACATCCAAGTCCCGATAAAATATTATTATACCAAAATATTCGTTTCATTACACCGATCATCTTTTGTTCTGGCTATTGATATAAATTCTCATCCTATTACAAGTAGTAGACAATCAAAGGTAAAATGCGTGGCATTACAGATTGTGATATTAGCTAAGTGATTCATGATCATGTTTTCAAAAGCTTTTGTCTAATCTGCATAAACCTACATCCTTAAGTTATATATATTTCTTTAATTTTTTTCTTATTTTCTCACTTTATTTAGTCGGTTAAACAATGAATGAAAAGTGATTAGTGTGTACTTGTTCCATTGAGGATCGATACTTGTTAATTCCCTATGCTATGCTCGCGATGAGTATACTTGCTCGTATGTGTATTTTGGAATTAATGTTTTAATTAAAACTTGACTAAAGGATGGATTTAAATTTGATGATTTTTATGCACCTAAAATTTACGTATCATTGATCAACCTTCATCATTGGCTCATGCGATGCTGCCTAGTGTCATGGGTTGGCTATTTCACCACTAATAGCCTGTGCGGTTCTAGCGAGCTCAATGACTAACAAGGAGGATTCGCTAGATCAACCTTTCCCTCAAGTAGCGGAAGCGATGTCCTAACCCGTAAGGAAACTGAAGATAAGAAAAGAACATTGGAAGAGTGGTGGTTTAGTGGCTAAGTGTTTGAAGGCTTTTAGAAAGTAAGAAAGCTTTTGGGAGAACTTTACATGTAATCATAACTTGCTTGAACTTGGATTAGCTTGGATTGTTTACAAATGAGGGGGCTTGGCCTATTTATAGGCAAGCCTTGGAGATCTAGAACCTTCCCTTGCAAGTTGGCCACTTGCTATGCAACTTGCACTCCTACAAGATTCTAGAGAATTCTAGCCTAATCTAGCCTCATATGTACAATTCTAGGTTTTCCACACAAGCCTAGAGACTCCTGGAATACTCTAGAATATTCTACAGCATTCTAGCAATGTTTGTTCGTGGGCCCTGCCGAGTCCCGCCCCGGTACCTTCTAGTCGACTCTAAAACGTTCCACCGTTTGACCATTAACCGATGACCGTCGGTTCCCTCTGGGCCATTCTGGAACGCTCCGATCCCTTCTGGGCTGTTCTGGCCCTACATACCCGAGCTTTGCCCGTGCTGCCCTTGCCGCATCCCAATCCGTCTCGTGCTGGCGAGTACGCCATGTGCCTGTCACGTAATATTGCGTGCCGGCCTCATGCCATGCCCGTGTCTCATCTGCATCTCACCCGCATTCGTCCATTCCGGGCTCGTGCCATGCTCCCGTCCCAAGTGCAAGTCCCATGCCATGCATGAGTCCTGCTCGTGTTGGACGCCCGTTTGGCTTGTCCCAAACTTAATTGTGCGCCTAGCTCCCGTTTGTCCTGTTTCGGCCCTAGACCATCTTAGTTGGCACTAGGTCCAACTAGAGTCGGCCTCGGGCGACCATGCCCGTTTTGATCCGTTTCCATCCCATTGGTTCCAGAACCTCCCAAAACCTTCAAGACCGTCCCATCTTGGTCCGTTCTTGCCCTTCAGTCTCCGTCCATTCCATTAGGCGTTCTTCCGTCCCTTAGGCGTGTTAGTCCGTCCCTCGTGCACGTCTCGTCTCAACGTCCTGTTTTTGTGCTGGTAAACCTCCCCAGCACCTCATTAGTGCATGATAGTGCCCGTTCCCATACTTAAGTACTTATCATCCCTTGTTGGCACCGATCGTCCCATTAGGTGTCATCCCGTTCTCGGGTCGTCACGGCGCGGACCATGACATTAGGTAGTCAGTTTTGAAAAAGCACAAAGGTAAAACTCTTCTGTTGCTGTGCATTTTTTTCTTGCTTCTATGTGTTTGTTTGTCGTATTTAACCTTCAAATACATCACATAGAAATTTCATCTTTGAATTCGTCCATGTCAAATTCAACATTAACTTGTGTATTAATCTTCACCTCCCTTCTATTATTCAATCATTAGAGCTTGAAGCCTTAGGATGTTTCAAGATTTCTATTCCCAATTTCTCCATCTAATTTGTACTGATCACATTTTTACAATTTCCTCTATCAAAATTATATTATATGGTCTTTGTTTGATATGGCATCTTGAATATAAACTTTTTCCCTTTGTAGTTCATTTTCTTCTTCAACCACACAAGTGTCCACAACCTTTCTCATAACACAAATTAATGAACAAACCTGTCTAATCATAACCCTATTTTTTCTATCCACTTTAACTTCTTCAAACTCATCCTCGAACTCTCACTATAGTCTCCCTCTTTGGATGATATCTTATCTTGGTTATTTATGAACACCATCTTCTTATTTGGACTCTCATAGAAGTAATATTCATAACTTAGACATTTATAGTATTTGATGCCTCTATTCCTTTTTTATCTTACCAATGTTTTTTCCTTACCTTTTATCCTTCCTTCTTTAGCCTTGGTGATTTTCTTAGATGACGGAATTAGTGGCTCAATCTTCATGGCATCACCTAAACTCATTTTCTTTTCAGCTTATTCTTTCCAAATCTCTTTCCCCTCCTTCTGTTGTTGAACACTCTCCAAATTTATAGTTGTGTAAAGTATTCTTGGCCTCTTCTTTGAATGTACACTATTGATTCTCAACAAGCTCATCAACAATAAGCTCTCCTCTCCGGCTTTCAATTTCATGCATCAAATGTTTTACCTCATCTTCCTTATTCGTTGGACACAATCTATCCCATTTCTTATTTTTCATCTCCGTTTTGGTTTTCTAACTCTTGTGTCAATCATTTTACTCCATTTTCTTCATATCCTTTGTAATACCCTAACTATTTATACCATTTGAAATTATAGAACCAATATTTGATATATAATTATTAGAATATATTTATATAGCATTTTTTAAAAATTCTCTATGAATGTTAAATGTGCTTGTAAGATAATGTAAACAATTTGTGTTTATTAATTTGAATACCATGCTAATATAGCTGGTGCATGAGTTCTTCATTAAATTAAAGTATTACTTGCAAGGAAATATTATTTCAATTATATTAGGGAGAAAAATAATTTTTACAAACATTCTAAGCCCTATTTTTGAATAATTTTGATTCTTGACCAATTAAAGGTCTTGGTCAACTCAAGACCAATCTATTTTGAATAGACTTTGACAATTTTGATCGAAAATCAACATATTTTGACTTGACTATTCAAGTCTTGTATATTATCTTTGACTTGACCCAATTTATTTTAACTAGAACCAGAAGCCTTAAAAATATGTGAATTTATTATCCTATCCCTCTAGTAGCCACCACACTTGGCCTCATATTTGCTATTAAATCCTTTAAATCTTAGCTATTATATTTACTTAAGTCATGGCCCTTCATTATTCCCATTATTCAAATAAATTTATCCCAACCATTCATCAAGACTTGCCCTAGATAAAACTCCAAACTGCCTAGACATTTCATGAATGTCAATTGACCCTTTCTCTTACTCTAAACAAACTCTCTCCTTCTTCTCTCTAAGTGCCAGTAGTTCTTTCTTCACACTTCACTTGATTTTTCTTCTTCACTTTTCAACAACTCTAGCCCTAAAATCATTAAAGAATAATGCTTCCTTGCTGATTTTAAATTTTTTTCAAGGTGTTGAGTCAAGATCTTCAAGAGGTAACCTAGAAAACTTCCTTTTCCAACTTTATTTCTCTTGGCCGAAAGCACCACCCTCACTTCCTCTTGATTTTTCATCAAGCTACCAAAGGACCCTACCTGAAATTTGGAAGTTACGAGCCTCCCCTAGCTATTTCCAAGGTGTTCTAGTCTAAGCTTCCAAGAGATAACACAAAGGAACACATTTTTCCTTCATTTCTCTTGATGGCCGAAATTTTAGGGTTTATGTCTAGCTTTTGTAATTTTTTAAAAGATGTAATTTTTGCTTATGGTTTTGATGGAAGTTGCAATGGACTTAATGAAGATATGTAATGTTGTATGTGTGTGGTTTCATATGTGAAAGAAATATTAAGCTTTAATGTTGGTATCATGCTTAGTATTGTTGTGTAAAAACAAAATATAGCTGCTGGAAATATCTATATCTTGAGAATGTGTTTTGAATGAAAATAAGAACGTTTAGGTTTCTATTAAGGACTGTTTTTCTATGTTAATACATTGTTTACGGAGTCTCATACTGTAATACCCCACTCTGGTCACACCTGGTTTATGAGAATTAACATGCATTGAATATGAACATATGTATTGGAACATGATATATGCTCATTTCATGAATTTGCAAGCTTGTGTTTTGGTTATATGTGCATATTTTAAATTTATCAGAATATGTGCTGCATTAAATTTTTTATAGTGATTTAGGAATAGTGGAAGACATTATCTGATTATTGTGCCATAAAATATTTTACGTGGAAAATTATTATTATTATTATTATTATTATTATTATTATTATTATTATTATTATTATTATTATTATTATCCTTTGTTAGTTTTAGTCTTATATAAAAAAAATTGGTTATGTTTCATAATCTGAAAACTTCTATACATGTATATATATATGTTTTAGATGGTTAATTTCGTATGAAATGATTAAGAAATGATTCAGCATTTTATTTTCGTTCATGACCCAAAAAAAAAAAAATTATGATCATTCAAAAAAAACTTAGCTCAATTCCACCGTAGTTCCCCACTTTTTAGCCACCTTTCTTGTTGATTTTGAAGAAAACTACTTCTTCACTTATCTGTGATAAAATTGCAGCCAATCTATCTAGCCGTTGTTGTTTTTTTTTTTTTTTAACTTTAAAAAAAACATTAGAATTTATTAAATTATAGAGCATACTTTTAGAAGCTTATCAAGCTACCATTTTGGCATTCAAACTCCAAACCATTTATCAAAGGATGAATAAAATCACCCAATCTAATTATCCTTACTGATTTTAATTTTCAAAAATTTTATCCTTCTTGCCATCAATCGTTCTTGATTTTCCTTACTTTAGCCATCATATTTTGACTTTGAAGACTACTATATTTTATTGCATCTCTTCATGGCCGATATCCACCACCTATCTATCAAGGATTTTATTATTTTTGGAAAGTTAAAACTTCAGCATTTTCACATGACTTTGAAGACCTTATTTTCCTCCTAAAAACTCTAGCTACCTACCACTTTTAATTTTCAAATATTATACCTAACAAGCTGAGTTCAGCAATTTTGATCATGAGACTTCTTAGTTGGCCAATAGCTTTACATGAGTGCATGTGCTGAGATTTTTGATATTCTACTTTGCTTCCTTGTATACAAAATTCTGGGTAGAGTTTGTAAGGTATGTTGAATTACTATACCCTTTTTCCTGTGTACATGTATAACAGAATAGGTTTTTGAAAAGAAAGAAATCATCGTTTCAATGAATAGACTAATTGTAGGGGCTCTTATATATTTCACATCATGTGGGGAGTGTCTTACAAATTTCCTTGAATGAAATATGGTTATGGGTTGGGAGAGCTGGTTTTGATTAGCTCTTATGTTTGTTAGAGGTTGTTTTCTTGAAAGGTAATCAGTAAAGAGAACTATATATGGATATTTATAGCTTCATTGGAATTGGTTTTATAAACCAGAATTTTGCTGCTAAAGAATGTGAAACCTGAATGTGAAACCTTGGATAGTTCTTGAATGCGAACTGACAAAACTTGAGTGCCCTTGATTCGCCTCTCTCCTTTGCATGATTGAGTTCAATTCCATTGTAGAATTGAATTTAATAACCATTTCTTTTAATGTGCAAAGAATTGTGTTCAAGGCTAGAATATCCTGCTGCTATATGTGAAACATGTTATTAGATCTTAAGGAAATTTTGGAATCTAGTTGATTTGTAAAGGAATTGTTTGAAACTTGTTTTTATATATAAATTAAATGTTTTAGTTTTCGTATGAAGAATTATTTTAGAAACTATTGATTGTGATCAGAGAAATTTTATCAAAAGGGAAAATCAAGAAGGCTGAGATTTTAGTGTCACTATTCACTGATTTAGAGTCTGTTTTGTCACCTGCTTTAAGTGCGAATTTAAGGGGGGAAAGGGTAAAAATGTAGGATCTTGTATGCTCTATTAATTTGGAAAATTTGTGATTTAAATGAGGTCAAGGTTGGAAGTTATTAATTTTCTTTTCTGCATGGCCAAATTGAGTTAGATTTGAGTAGTTTGGGTTCAGAATTTTCTGCAATTTGTATGAGCCTAATTTTCTGAATGTGCTCAGTGTACTTCATTTATAACATGTTAAGATTTGTGACTAAAAAATTTGAGGTCAATCAGAGGGGTTTATATAGATTTTTTTTACCCATAGGAGCTTAGACTATAGTTGCTAGAAATTGAAGGCAACTAAGGGTTTTGTGCTAAATTACAAAGTTTAATTTGTTTTCTTGAGAATTGATTAAGGGTGGATTTTATGCTTGCTAAGGGTTAATGGAAGGTCTTAGGTGCTGAGTATATGTAAAGTTCATACTTGCTGCTTATTGGTGTTATTTGGCGAACAAAGGATAATATAGGCATGATGCACACTTGGTGTGTAATATGGACTTGAATTTCTTTGGGATGATTTATATGAAATATTTTCTAGATTTAGGAGGTTTTCAAGGGTAAGGACTAGCGTGCTAGAGTTCATACCCTAAGCTTAAGGATAAGGTAAGTTCCCTTATATTCATTAAATTAATTTTATTTTATTATCTTGGTTTGAAAGAAAGGTTGGTGAGTATCTCTTGCAAACACAAAATAATGGCATGATAGCTAATTTTTGAAAACTCCTATATTTTGGAAAGTTCTTATTTTGGAAATTTTCTGCATTTGGAAAACTTCTGATTTTAGAAACGTCTAGATTTAGAAAATTTTAAAATATGTCAAGCATGACCTTGGAGTCAAGCATCAAACTTTATGATTTATTTTGAATATGTAAGAGATGAATTCATTATCATGCATATACTTTTCGAAAATTATAGCATGACTTATTTGAGCATGTGGCTCATTCAACTAAGAACACTTGGAATAAAATATTGACTCAAAACCATGCCTTCTAAAATCTTTGTGTGAGTTGAAAAACGTTATTTGGAATTGTATTGAACTAATTTTGTAGGATCTGCTTTGGTGCCTTATGAATTGTGAAGAATGAATAACGTTGAGTACTCAATAGGGGCTAGACCTCTATACTAGCCTTTGGTTGGTCTGGGGATATCTCTCAGTAGGTGGCCACCTCTAAGAGGTTTACTCTTTTCGATCAGGGCATCAGTATTGAAGGTCAGCGATGGGGTTTTAGTAGAACCGGCGGCTAGAAGTGGGACAACCAGATTGGATTGAGTGAGAGAGGGAAGAGAATCTCACTCGATAGGATATACACCTACCAAGTGTTGGGGGTCAAGTGCTTCACAGAAATGAGAGCCACCTCTGTGCCCTTTCACCACCTGACAGGGGTCATGTGCTTGATGTAGTGTGAGAGCCACATTTGTGCCCTGCCACACTGACTTGGATGCTTTTAATTGTTGAACTATTTTTGTGGAACTATTGTAAGAGGACCTTGGATTTATATTCCAAGCTTAATACTCCTTTAATAATTCATATCTTTCCAATCAAAATATTTTAAGAGCATTTTGCTCCGTGATTTCTCACTAGTATCTTTCAAAAAGTGAGAATTAAATTTGTAAAGAAGGCATGATAAGCTTTTGATATACTGTTAGTGCATGCATCATGAAACTTGTTTTATTTTCTTAGCCCAACTCACATACGAGGCTTACTGAGATAACCAATTTCACACTATTTTAAACTCATATTTTCAGGGAGCCTCAAGTCTTGATCAGGTTAGAAGATCAGTAGCTTGAAGTTTTTGTTATGGAATTTCTATGTCCATTTGTTGGATATTTGTTTTGAATATTAATTTTATGTGGGAACTTTTGTATAAGTATTGAAGTTCTTTTTTTTTTAATTAATTTTTGTTTAGACTTTCTTTAAAATTTGAATTTCTTTTACTCTTTCGTTATAAAGACCCATGGTCTAATGGATGGGGCGACATCCCCGACCCATTTGGGTATATAAGTAGGTGGGGTGTTACACATACAGTTAGCCTTGCATGTATGGGATGTCAAGAACATAGATTTATGCTCATTGGAAATTGATTTGTACATTGTTGAGAATTCTGTTTAAATATCATATATTAATTGACCCCAAAAATGCATCTTCCTAGTTGAGTTTGGTTTTGAATTTTTACAGTTCGAAACTTCTATGTTCAAAAAATATTTTAAAACAAGAATCATTGAAAATCCTCTTATGGATTGATCAGAATGAATTTTTGAAAATTGCTGCACAAAACTGCTAGTAGCTATTACTATAAAAGTGGGATATTTTGTGGCTTTGAAATGACAAGTCTTTAAGAATGATTTTGGAGAAGATTTTACGCGATAGCTCACTACACATGATGAGATTTTAAACTAGAGGTTTTGAAGTAAAAATAAATTTATTTGCTTAGTCAAACAATTAAATCATTTGATACCCTATTTTGCTCAACCAAAGCAAAATTTCTATTTGAGAAAGTATTTGATGTTGTTGGAAATGTTGCTATGAATCTTATAAAAATTTGATTTGATTCTATGATCTTTAAGGAATATTTAGGGAGGTCAATTATGCTTGGATGAAATAACATGATTATAGAACATATTCATGAAACAACTTGTAGTGTGATATAGGTCACATGTCAGAATTGTTGACTTTTGTGAGAATAATTGATAGCTTAATTTGTTGAGCATGATTGAGTGTTAATTGTATGCTTATATGACCCTTGAATGAATGTCTATGTGCTGCAATGTGCTTAGGAAATTTGTGATTAAAGTTGATAGTTATGGGTGTAAGTATTGATATGTTAAACTAGGAATTATAGTTAAGTTAGAACATCTTTTGATGAGGAAAGAATTAGGAGTTGATTTATGATTTATTTGGATGCTAGAAGTCATGGGACTTAAGGATCGAGCACAAGGAAACTAATCTAGATTTGCTTGATTTTTGCTATGGACTATAATAAGTCCTCGCATTGTACGAAACTATTTCATGTGAAATATAAATCTTTTTCTCACAATTCATGAGATCATTACGTGTGAACTATTTTGGGATAATGCCCTTTTTACACAATATAAAATTATTCATATTCATGATATACACATTATGAAATGATTTATAATCATGATATCTTGGAAAATGTCTATATTTGATAAGTAAGTCCATGTCTATACTCATGACATGCTTATGCATTATGAGAACCATGCATTAAACATTATGACAAGTTTATGATTATCATGTTTATGGATTTTCATTCATGCAAATATTCTGAAAATTATTGCGTGAACCTCATTTATGATGGCTCCAATTATTATTGATTTTATAAGGCAATTTATGAGTATTAAATTAGTATGCCTTAAATATGTCATTAGAATGAATATATGGAATATATTTTGGTATTTTGAGAAAATGGTATGATTTTAAAATTTGGTCAAGATGAAAACAAAAATTGTATTTGAAGACTAGAATAGTGTTTTAAGAAAATGAATTTGAACTATATTCCACAACAACATAGTAGTTTCTTGAGCTACTTAAATTGTAGTTAGACATTGAGTGCTCAATGGTTGACAAAACTTTTAGTATTAGCTTATGTTAGATTGAGGGCATTTTCTAGTAGATTCAAAGTCTCCAGAAGAGTTCCTATTTCCAAATGGGGCAAAGTACTAGATGTTGAGGCTGATCCTTTGCTAGTACACGGTCTCTAAAGGGAGTCAGAGTACGGACATAGGACATCCAACATTATTTTGTATTAGAGAGACGGTGGAGTATTCTCTTAATAGGATATATACCTAACTGGTAGTTGAAAGAAGCTAATTTGATTTAAATTTTGAAGGTCATTTATATTATATTTGTGTTGAATTCATGTATAATTGACTACTCACTCCCACTATTTTACTTTCTTTCATGTAGAATTGATGGAATGTAAAGACTTAAAGAAAAAAGGTTAAAAAGTGGAAAATGGTGAAAAAACAAAGACTGAATGACACCACTTGATCCTAATTGGACATGGCTACTTGTGTAATACCCCGCCCAAAACTACCTTTGACTATGGGGAAAAGTCATGCATTGCATAGTATTTTGCATTTTATGTGGTAGCTTAGAATTATTTTATTTGCATGGATGCATGTGAATTTTTCCATTGCTCTTGCATTTGAATTAATTGAGGTGAAATAGTGTGTTGTTAAAGATTTGGTTAAGGGAGGTTTGGTCGAAGATTTGGAAGGATGAGTATTGGGGTGGTAAGAACTTCTTGTAGGAAGAATTAGTATTGGAATCGATTTGGAATAGCGGGGAGGATGGTGATTTTTCCGTGGTGGCCCGAGTTCGAATCCTATCTCTTGTGAATCCTAGTTTCTCTTCTTGAAGATTCTTTTCCTTAGAGTTTCCATGTCTTGGCCGAAAAAGATATAGCAAACCTAGAGAAATTTTAGTGCCATTACTCCAAGAAAATAAGTCTCTATATTTATTTCCTAAATTCAAGAACTTTGATGTGAATAAAGTTCATTTTTAATTTTCAGCTTTTATTCCTTAGGATTTTCAAAAAAACCCTAGTTAATAATTAAAATTTCAGCTTGATTTTAGCTTAATAGATGTTGCCATGGATAGTTGGAATTAATGAGTCATTTTCCTAGTAGGAAACCTTGTTGATTTTAACCCTAGAATGTTAGCTAAAAATCTGGAAAAATTTCCGCAAGTGCCGCCACTTCTTGGAGGAATTTTAGCCCAATTCAAACTCTTCTAGGACTAGAGGAAATCTTATCCAAATCCTTGATAAAACCATATTTTATTTAATCCTAAATCAACTAGGATTAGAATCCCTTTTCCTAGCTGAATTCCGGCGGCTTTGTGCAAGCACAAGCTACACGAAATTCTTGCACTCCTAATTGCAATCAAACTCTTCAAACCCTAGCTCAAATTACCTAGAAAAAACTCCACCAAATTAGATTACTCTAGTAATACAAAATCAGATTTTTCTTCACCAAAAATTCCAGAATTTTCGTCCAGCTTATGCCCAGAATTTTCGACAGCTTTGCACTCCAAAACCTACCAAAACTCTTTGTTGATTAAGCCAAATTCCAGCACCTAAAAACCACACTTTTCTCCTCTGGAATTTCATCAAAAACAGCAACCAAAACAGTCCAAACATCATCACTCTTGCACAGAATTTTCGTAAAGCACTTGCACATAATTTTCAGTCACCAAAACTCACACAAACTCTCTCTTATTTTGGCCAAAAAACCTGAACACACTCAATCCTTCTCTTGAGCATTATTTCGGCCAGCCTAGGGAGCAATTTCAGAACATATTTCTCCTCTTAATCCCTCTTGAATTCGGCCAGCATCAAAGTTACAGCAAGCTGCAAATTTTCGCCCTTGCTGTCCAAGAAACCTAAAGCCATTAGGAGTCCTTCTTAGCACCACCATCTAACCCTAAATCAAACTTCTCTAAACCTAAATCACAGTAGCTGACACTCCCTCCTTACCACACAAAAATTCCAGCAAATTCTCTCTGCAAATTCTCGAAAAACTCAAGACCTATTCTAAGCAAAAATCGAACACACTTTAAGGTAAGCAAAAATCCTCTCAACCTCTTGATGTCGTTTTCTCTAATGATTCTTTTCTCCTTCTTCTTCCCTTAAATCATGCCATGTAGAGGCTGATTTCATTTTCTTCTTTAATTTTCGGTCAAGAGGAGCAAAGAAGGTAGCTTTTCTCTTCTTTTCAAGTGAACTCGGGACGATCACCATAAGAGCATTGAGACCTCATTACCCTATTGTTGCAAGGTAAGGGTGTAACACCTCACTACCTGGACCCATCAGGGCCGGGGATGTCGCCCCGTCCAGAGGACAAGGGGTCTTTATAACTAGGTTACATAAAAATAAAATGAAATAAAGACTTTAAAATTAAACTTATTACAACCCAAAAGATAAGTACTGGAACAAATCCAAATAAACTGTTTGCAACAATCTCTCCAAAACATCACATAAAGTAAATAACATGAGTCTTCAAAGCATAGACGACAATCTAGCTAATGACCTCCACAGCAGGATCTTCCTGAAAACATGGCGTAAAAGGGTGGTGAGATAAGAATCTCAGTAAGCCCGTGTGTGCTTTGAGTGTTTCAGGTAAAATAATTCATGTATGCAAGTTGTAAAAGTTTCATAAGAAAAAGGTGTTGGCAAGCAATAAATAAGTGTTGAAAATAAAGAGTGGCATTTCACTTTTCAAACTATACATGTGCACAATAAATACAACCACTCAAATGGGTAGCCATGGGTTACCACATGTTGGGCCCCATGACTAAATAACAGTCAGAATGCCACACTTTGTGCAAGCTGACAAAAGGTAGGTGTACAGCCTACCGGGTGAGATACCCCTCCATCTCTACACCCAAACTTACCGGTTGTCCACTCCAGAATACACAGTCCACCTGACTGAAACTTGCTAGCTCGGACCGGTATGACCTACTGGACTGGCATCCTATCCAGGAAGGACTCACCCCTCAGAGGTGGCCACCTACTGAGAGACTTACCCTAACCCTTCAAAGACTAGTCCTGGTGGTCTAACCTTATTGAGTACTCAACGTTGATTGTTCCACTTGGGAGAAAATTGATCATACTTTGCTTTATTTGGAAATAGCAATTAAGGGTTTCTAAAAGTCTTGTCAAAGTTGGGTTTTAGAAAAAGTTTAGCATTTTGTGTAAAACTGCTTGTTTAACTTTCAAATGATTTGCTTGACTGAAATAAAAAGGAAAACAACCCTTAATTGCCTTCACAAAATAAATGTCCATATACATCGTGTTTGGCTTGCCACAACAACTTTTTAGTCTTCACAAAACTCCATGCTGGAGCTTACCTGATTCTTTGCTTGCTCAAACTCAAAAGTCTTCCAAGGCTGACCTAACCCCACCTGGGGTAAACACAAAACATAAGGTCACATTCAAGCTATACCTGCCTTACATAAATAATTCTTAGCTCAACTAGTTATAACCATGATTAACCATGACCTTAATGTCATAAGCTTTAAGGCTAGATACTAAAGAATTTTATAAAATAAGTCTAGTTTGATAAGTTAAAATAACTAGGGGTTTTAAAATAATTGTTAATAAATTATAGACTCAAATAATAATTCTTAAGTGTTATTATTAATAAATAAACCAAGGTTTGAATTTTAAATAATGCTAAGTCTTAATTAATATTAATATATGGTAATTTAAAAATAGCTTATTATAAATAAATAATAAATTACAAATAATTTTTAATTAATTTCAAAGAGATAATGAATAATTAATAATAAATAAAATTTAATAATGAATTATATTGAATTTTTGTTTAATAAAAATTTTAACAGTTTAACTTAATATTCTAATCCAAATTCCCTAGTGTTTTGAATTTTTGAAGAAAAATATAGTAGTAATTCTAATTTCTGTAATAAAATTTGTTAATGAATATAACCTAGAATTAACAAGAAAATAATATTACATCATGGTTTCCTATTGCTAGAAAAGATTCATGATCACATTCTCCATCATCAAACAATATATTAATCCATTCAAGAACATACACTTGAACTATCTCATACCATCACATGGCCAAAATCCTACTAAGCATAATCATCAATCATGGTTTCCATGGAAAAATAAGAACATAAAAGCCTAATCACTTTTGGTGTCATAATATCTAATCATGCTTCAAACCTCCATAAAATTCATTAAGCATGAAGAACATACATTGATTCGAAAGGAAAACACATACATCCTAGTCATATACAACAATTATCATGTCCTAACGCCAATCCCTTTATGCATATACTCAATCTCCCAATCATATTCTATCTCCCTACCAACACCTAAGAGACATGATTTCAGAATTTAATAAGAGAGATTTAAGAATGAATACCTGATTGTCGAGTACTTTGATGAAGACAAAAGAAGGTCCACGCGCGATGGAGTGTCTTGAATGGTCCAACGAAACAAACGATCATGGTTGATGGTTGATCAACCATTTCGGTTGAAGGGAGAGAGAGAGAGAGAGAGAGAGAGAGAGAGAGAGAGAGAGAGAGAGAGAGAGAGAGCATTAGTAAGGTATAGTCGAATGAAAAATGATGAACAAGAAGGTTGTTCTTGACTCACCTTGTTGATGTTCTTGAGGCCTTCAAGAAAAAGTTTATTTTGATCCGCTTGAAAATTTTTGTTTGCGAGGTTTTGTGTTATAAATACCAGAAATGAAGTCTAGGGATTAAGTACAGGTGATCTAGAGTATTTGAGAGTGATTGGAGGTGTTTAGAATAGGTTTAGGCTTGAAGAAGGTTAGTGTGTGTTCTTGGTGTTCTAGGTGAAAATGGAGAGAATTTGGAAGAAATGCTGCACGAAATTTGGTAGAGGGCTGGCCGAATGGTATGGAGTGAATGAGAGTTTCAGTTTTCAGCTTGTGAGAGAGAGAGTGATCAGATTTTATTTGAAATTCAAATGGAGAAAATTGTGGAGTTGTTTAAGGTAAGAGGTTAGCTATGGTGTTTGATCAAGAGAGGTTTCTATGGTCTTCAATGGTGCCGGCTGAACATGGTGGTTTTGCTGAATTGATTGAAGGTTAATGTTGCTCCAAGGCTGGCCAAAATTCATTCTTAAATGGCAGAGGAAATTCTGGTTTATTTGTCTAATACAAGAGTGATTTTAATGGAGTAAAATGCTGAAATTATTTGAAGTTCAAAAAGAGTTTGAATGGAGTGATCTTAGGAGTGTTTTGTGGTGTGGCTATGGAGTCCATATGCTCAAGGTAAGTGTGGGGTTAATGGTGTTCAGTCTACAGCTGAGCAAGGTTCAATTTTACAGAGGTTGAAGGTGATTTTCGGCCTAGGCTAAAAGGGAGCAAAGCTGGAAAATTCTGGTTTCAAGTTGTTCTTAGTTTCGAAGATTGGTAGCTCTTGGTGTAGAATTTACTGCACTTCTTGAGCCCGATTTTCAGTGGTTCCTCTGGGGTGTTTGAAGGTCTTTCAAAGGCGATATCCCAGCCTTAATGCTAGAGAAATACAAAGGAGTTTTGCTGGCTTGAAGATGAACCAAAACAGCTTCATTTCCTTGGTTGAAAGCTGTGAAATGCCCAGAATTTTTTTCTGGTTTGGTGCTGTTTGTGCAGTCCGAAAATTGCACAAATTTTCCACCCTTCAAGCCACATGAAATGACCTTTTTCCGGCAGAAAATGAGTGGGTTTACTGGCTGAATTTTTGAAGAAATGGCCTGCAAAAATTCTGGAAAATTTCCAGATTTTCCTTCACTAGAATATGAACAACATGAAGGAGAGTTTGAAGGTGCTATCATGGTGATTGATTTTCTCTTGGAAACCCTTCCTATTTCCCCTCCTATTTTTGGCCAACTCCCCATCCTCCAAAGCTGATTTTCGAAATTCAAGGTGGAGGAATTATCACAGAATTTTTTTTGGAATTAAAAAGAAAAGATTTAATGGATTTAAATTATAAAGATGTTAAGACAAGCTAGAGGAAATAAAATGGACAAGAATTCCTCTAGAATTCTTTTTAGGATATGAGGATAAGATTAGGACATTCTCTTCATGTCTCCTCTAAGACAACATTCCTATTTTTATGGAATGCAAGAAAACAAAATTTCAAACTTAATTAAGATAATCATGATAAAACTTAAATGATGGGATTTGAACTCATGACCTTAGAAATTAATTCACCCAAGCTCTAACCACTAAACCACAAAAACTCTTGTTCTTATTTTCTCACCCACATATTTTTCTTATCTACTCCTCAAGTTATCTTCCTATTCTGACCTCAAGCGAAATTACCATTTTACCCCTCCTACTCGATAAGCATAACTAAGCATTTTAACCTATAATCCACAACTCTAAAGCACAAAAAATCATTCAAAAACATATATATTCATGCAAGATAATATGATATGCATCCCAACCCCCCTCTTACTCTAGGGTTGGCTTTAGTTGGGGTTTCACAAAGGGAATACCCACCCTTGATGCCGAAAGTAAGGTTTAATGATGTCTATTAGTTGGATGAGCATTTGGTCATGGTATATGATCTTTGGGGATTGGATATTTTACTTGGATTTAAATAGGGGAATGCGAATTGTTGTGAAAATAAATGAGATTAGAGCATGTTTGAATTAATTGAGACCCTGATCATGATATTATATGATTTAGATCAGGAGGATAATTGAGGAAAGCAAGCTGTGATTTTATCTCATTTATCTGAGGCATATCAAGTAAGTCCTTGCATAAACTCTTTTGTTAAATGTTGTGATGGTAAGTCCTTGTATAAACTCTTTTGTTAAATGTTGTGATGGCAAGTCTATGTTGTGAAGCTTTGTAAAGCTATTGTTGAACTATAATTATTTGGGTTGTAAACATGGATGATTATTCTTTAAACGGTTTTGTCAAACTAATGATTTTATCAAGAAAACTATTCTTTCCTAAATTTTTAGAAAACTCTTTTAGAGAAAAACCACGTTGTACAAAGCCAAGGTGTGGAGATATTTTGAATCAGGAATTGACGGATATGTTCGTTGAGTACTCAATAAGGGTAGGCTAACAATACTAGTCTTGGAGGGCTAGCGTAAGTCTTCTGGCAGGAGGCCACCTCCAAAAGATGAACTCTACTTGAAAAGGCGACAGTGTTGGTTGGTCAAGCCAGTCCGAGCTAGCATTTGTACATGGACATCCGGATAGTTTTGTTGGGTGTAGAGATGGAGGAGTATCTCACCCGGTGATCTGTACACTTACCTTGATCAAAACGCCCAACGTGTGATAATTTGGTCCAGACAAGGTGCACAAAGTGTGGTGCCTTGGCCATTTTGTTCTCATGGAGCCCAACGTGTGGTGACATGACTGTTTATTTGAATGGAGGATTTATTTAGTACAAAGTGTGACAATGAGAAAAACCCACTCCATGCGAAATGAGATTGTTTATGACTTGCCAAATTATTTCTACAAATGTTTTACACTTTGCATACACGTACTATTCAAAACACCATGTGCACACACAAGACTTACTGAGATTTATTCTCACACGATTTTACATTATGTTTTCAGGAGATAGATTGTGCTGAGTCAGCGGGACTTTGACAGTAGAGGCTTTTGCTATTTTTCCTATGCTGTTCTAGGAGACTTTTGTCGTTTATACTTCTGAACAATATTTCTTTTATTTTGTATTGCTCCAATTTGAGCCTGATGTAATAAGAGTATTTCTTCATTTATCAAAGTTGATTCTTTTGGGAGATTGCCTTTATATTTTATACCTCGTTTTAAAGACCCCTTGTCCTACGGGACGGGGCGACATCCCCACCCTTTTAGGGTACGTAGTCGTGGAGTGTTACAAGTGGTATCAGAGACATGATTTAGGCAATTACTTGACTTATTGGGTTCTATCTTCTTAAGTATTTTGATATAATACTAATTCTTGTCTTTTGTTTATAGGATGCTCAAAAGGGTTGTATCGGTTGTCAGAGACTAGCCCGCTAGCTGTGGGAATCCACCTGCCCCACTACCTGTAGCTGATCCACCCACGTCTGATTCAGAGAGGGAGTGTGAGCTGCCGGTGCTAGATGACCCGGGGGTTGAGGTGGAGATAGAGACCGGGGAGAGCTTAGGAGAGTATGAGAGAGATGAGGAGATGGCAGAGTTGAGTGAGTAAAAGGTAGATGAGCTCGGGAACAAGGAGGACGATGAGAACAAATGAGAGATAGCTGGGGTAGAAGAGGAGGATAAGGAAGGAATAGAGGTTCCCCAGACCCCGCAGATAGGAGAAGTTGATAGGACCCTTGCTTGCTACGACCCTAAGGAGTCCGGTGGTGAGGAAGGTAGGTCAAGGGATGGAGTTGCCTCGAGAGAGAGGGAACTTGGGCCGTCAGTTCCAGGAGGGGTAGATAAGGGAAAGAGGAAGCTAGAAGAGAATCCTATGAGGTGTAGACTCCGATATGGACTGGGTATAGATGACATGCTAAGGAGAAAGGGGTTGGTTGATCCATCTGACTTGGGGAGTGAAAGGCCTGCGCCTAAGGGTGCGGTTAGATTAGCACTGGATGAGCTCTTTGAGACGGCCATGAGAGCTAAGAGAGGCCGAGAGGGTGAGTCAGGGTAGCCAAGTGAGAGTGTTAGATTTGCGAGGAACTATATAGGGAGACCTAATAGCTCTCTGGGGTGGCTTGTGGAACCAGCCTTTGACGACTCCGATGCTTCAGTTGAAACTAGAGAGAGTCGAGTCTAGAAGATTAGCAGCTTTTACTTTTCTTTCTTTGGGATTTGCATACCTTTAGCTGTTTATTTCTTTTAAAGGAGTATGTTGCTCATAGGACTTATTGATTATTTTATTAAGTAAAAAGGGTGTCATATGGGATAACCCCTTCTTTTCTGCAAAGAATGGTTTATATAAAAAGCATGAGTTTCGTTTATTACTTGATTTACCCTTGCACGATATCATCACATTCTCTTGTAGATAAGTACATCGCTATCAACTGATCATGCATCTAAGCTTATTCTTTTCCCCTTGGTAACTAACTGACCCAGAGTGAATGTGATTAAGATGGCACCAAGACGTAGAACAGTTGTGCATAGCAGAACAGTGCAGGAGAATGCATCCTCCACCCCGAAATTTGAGCAGATGCATCGTTCCACCCCCGACGTGGAAGAGCACCTGCCACAAGAGCAGGAATTGGCTTCGGAGAGGTCACGGAATGTGACCATGGGTCAGGCTTTCGACAAGATGGCCTCGATCCTACAGAACCTGACTGAAAGGATGGACAAGGTGGCCAGGAAACCACCACGGGGAGAGGATGAGGCTCTGGAGCGTTTCCTGAAGTTCCAGCCTCCCATCTTCCAAAGGGAGGTGGAACAGGATGAGAAGGCCGAGCAATGGATTGAGCAGATAGAGAACATCTTCGCAACTTTGCAGTACTCGGAAGAGAAGATGGTGATGTTTGCTGCTTTTCGGCTAAGGGGACCGTCTCGAGCATGGTGGTAGCGAGTACGGGGTGATTGGGACAAGGAGGAGCAGGAGTGGACTTGGGACGATTTTACGAAAGCCTTCCGGGCTGAGTACATTCCTCGATGGGTAGCTGTGAAGAGGGAGGATGAATTCCAGACCCTTAGGTAGGGAGGCATGACCATGGCCCAATATGTAGCCCAATTCATGCAGTTGTCCAAGTACTGCAAGTGCTTGGTAAATACAGAGCAGAAGCGCACACGGCAATTCGTGAAAGGGCTTAGGCCAGAGTTGAGGAAAGAATTGGCCCCATCGCCACCAACTTCATACACTGCTGCTGTGGACGCAGCTTCATGGATAGAGAACGATGATCGCCATTGACCGGTGAACCGACCCTTCCAACCAAGTCGTCCACCTATAAGGCCTTCCGGCAAAAAGCGACCTGCGGCCTTTATGCCATAGGGAAACCGAGGTAAGCAGCCTTGAGTGCATGTAGCAGGACCAATGCAAGGCAGCCTAAATTGCCATCTGTATAGGAAGCGAGGTCATACCGAGAGGAATTGCTGGGGTAATGGGGGTGTAAGGAGGTGCTTCAATTGCGGAGACCCGGGACATCTGAGAAACGCCTGTCGCAAACCCCTAAGGATTCAACAGACCGCGCCGGTTCAACTAATGGGAGGTAATAGAGGCGCCGCTACTGGACCAACTGGAGCGGGAGGCCAGAAGCATCAGGTGAAGGCTAAAGTCTTTGCCCTGAACCGAGAGGAAGTCGGAGTGGACGCCACCGTGATTGAAGGTAACCTTTCTATCCAAGGTTGTCTTGTTAATGTTCTGATAGATCCAGGATCCACACACTCTTATTTAAGTAAAGTATGTGCTTCACGTCTGGTTTGGGAAGGAAATGAGCTACCTTATACCCTAGTAGTTAGTTCCCCTTTGGGAAAGGTGGCGGAAGCAAGCAAGAAAATGGGAAGTTGTGGAGTTGAGGTGGGGAAGAAGATTCTGGAGGCCGACCTTGTAATCCTGCCCATGGATGATTATGACCAGATCTTGGGCATAGACTGGTTGTCGAAGCACGGAGCTCGTGTGGACTGTAAGATCAAGACGGTGCAGCTTGTGAGACCTGGTCGGGACGTTCTTGAATTCAACGATAGACGAACGAAGGAACTGAAATTTCTCATTGCTGGAGCTAAAGCCCGGAAGTTGCTCAAGAAAGGATGTATGGTATATTTGGTGTATCTCCTAAACAAACTGAAAGACCAGCGTACCTTGGAAAGTACGAAGGTAGTGAAAGAATTTTCGGATGTGTTTCCTACGGAGCTCATTTCGCTACCCCCTGAACGGGAAGTTGAGTTCACCATGGATCTGACTCCCGTAGCAGAACCGGTGTCAAGAACCCCCTACTGAATGGAACCGACAGAGTTGAAGGAGCAATTGGAAGAATTACTAAGGCAAGGCTACATTCGGCCGAGTACGTCACCGTGGGGAGCCCTGGAGTTGTTTGTCAAGAAGAAAGATGGTACCTTGAGGCTATATATCGACTATCGGGGACTGAACAATCTAACGATCAAGAATAAATACCCTCTACCCTTGATCGATGAGTTGTTTGATCAACTACAGGGCGCCGCATGCTTTTCAAAGTTGGACCTGCGGCAAGAATACTACCAGGTACGGATTAAGGAAGAAGACATTCCTAAGACTGCATTCAACACGCGATACAGCCACTACGAGTTCGTGGTAATGCCATTCGGTGTAACCAACGCACCAACAGTATTCATGGATTTGATGCATCGCATTTTTCAACCATACCTGGACAAGTTCGTGGTTATATTCATCGATGACATTTTAATCTACTCCAAGAATCCGGAGGACCATGCGGGGCACTTAAAATTGGTCTTAGAGAAGCTAAGGGAATTCAGGCTTTACGCCAAGTTCAGTAAATGTGAGTTTTGGCTGAGCTCAGTATCTTTCCTTGGTCACGTGATATCCAAGGAGGGGATCAAAGTGGACCCTGCCAAAGTGGAAGCCGTAGCTAACTGGAAACAACCAGAGAACATTACCGAGATACGAAGTTTCCTTGGGCTAGCCGGATACTATCGGCGATTCATCAAAAATTTTTCTACTCTAGCTTCACCAATGACGCGACTGTTGAAGAAGGATGTCTCTTTTGCTTGGAGTGAGAAGTGTGAAAAGAGCTTTCAAGAGCTTAAGTGGAAGTTGATTACAGCACCCGTGCTGAGTCTGCCTGAGGCTGATAAGCCCTATGCACTCTATACAGATGCGTCTAAGGAAGGTTTGGGGGCTGTGCTGATGCAGGAAGGGAAGGTCATAGCCTATGCTGTTGGGATTCGTGGACTCCTAAACACGGAAAACATCTACGAATCCCTCCCGAGGACCCAAGTAAACGATTAAGAAGATCTAAGCTTTAAGAGTTACCTCTGGTTACTGTAATCGAAATCCTTCGATTCTGGTTGCGCTGTTGTACGTTCAACCCGAACAATCACCAGACGCTACAGTATGCGAACGTCCTCTATCGGATACACACCGCGAACTCACTCGATACCCGGGGAGTGCTAGCGCCTAGGGTTTGAGAGGTTTTTTTTTTCTCTGGTAGAGAATGGCACGAAAATTCTCAACCGGAAAAAATTGGACTATTGAAAGACGGCTAGGGTTTTCTTAAAAAACCCTCGAACCTCTTAGAGTCCAACCCTAATCATATCTTATCATATTCTAATTTAAATTCAAATTAAATTAAAACTGATATGATAAGATTCTGCCATTATCTCGGTAATTTAACTAATTATTTTATCGAGTCAGATTCTTATAATCTGGATATCATCCAGATTCATCGAACCTGGTCACCAGAAAAATAACCTAACAAGTTCGCTTATTGTGTGACCCTATAGGTTCATTTAACACTGGCAGCGTGCCTAAATCGTATTTAAATGGCCCACAAGTTATAAGCGGTTTCTAGCAAAACATTATAACTATCCAGGTTAAATGAAGATCGGTGATCTCTTTGAACCAAACCATAATTTTATATTTAGTCCTTTTGTCACACGATATCCAGATTAAGCATAAGGCACGGAGCATGTCATCCTTATTAAGCTTAATCAATTATTTCTTGATTTCATAGTAGACTGTTCAAACAAATGATATCAATATCTTAGATTGATATATTTGAGCACGGCCATGCATTTTTAACTGTCTAACTTATCAAGGGGCCCATGGATATCTCTCCCATAACTGAGGGGGACAAATTCCTTCACAATCAATCATATTCCTCTCCTTGATTTATTCTATATCCAACAGTAGTCTAATTTATTATCTGGTTAAAGACAACTTTAGACAATGTCAAAATAAAGAATTTATCAAGTAAGAAACTATGATGAATTTAGGTCAAAGGACTTTCAATATTATTATGGCTAGAAAGTACTTATGACATATTCCATGAAGTACTCTCACAGTGGGTCATGTCCAATACAATGTTCTCTAACATTTATTTATGTCTTGACTCGATATCACAAATATCCATGGCCAGTAAAACATAGCCATCAAGTCACAAACATACTAATCTTAATTTATTATTATTCGAATAATAATAATCGATCAGGGACAGTTTTAGAATAGTCATTGTATTCATTGTAGGGTTTTACTATCAAGTCACGTACTTGATGACCAACAAAACAAAACTCACTATTCATGGAAAGGAAAGCCTCATATTATTATATAAAACATAATGACAATTGTATAAGTTCAAATTGACTCTAGGGCATATCCCCAACATATGCATCTAGAAAGCTAAAGCAGCATGAAGCTAATTATCCAACGCATGACTTGGAGTTGGTAGCTATAGTGTTTGCCTTGAAGAAATGGCGACATTATTTGTACGGTGTGCAATACGAGGTCTTCACTGACCATAAGAGTCTGAAGTACATCTTCACACATAAGGACCTGAATCTTCGATAGCATAGGTGGATGGAATTTCTCGAGGAGTATAAGTGCCCTATTAATTATCACCCGGGCAAAGCGAATGTGGTAGCTGACGCACTGAGTCGGAAGGTGAAGATGGCTCACTTGAGAATGCAGGAGATGTTAGCAGTCCAGGATATCCTGGAGCAAGAGGCAGAAGTTCAAGAGAGGAAGTTCTGCGTGAATAATCTGACCATGAAGCCCGATCTGGATCAAGAGATTGTATCAGGCCAGCAAGATAGTGTGGAATTTCAGATTTTTAAGGAGAAAGAGATCGCAAGAGGAGGAAGTGACTTCTGAACCAATGAGAAGGGGGTATTATACTTTTAGGACTGGATTTATGTGCTTGACATCCGAGACCTAAGGAAGAGGATACTGGACGAAGCGCACAAGAGTAAATATACCATACACCCTGGGGAGGTAAAGATGTACCGAGATTTCAAGAGGGAATATTGGTGGGCTGGAATGAAGAGGGATATAGTTCAGCATGTGTCAACTTGCCTGACGTGCCAGAAGGTTAAGATGGAGCATAAGAAGTCTGCAGGTTTACTGCAACCGTTACCGATTCCCGAGTGGAAATGGGAAGAGGTGACCATGGACTTTGTGACTGGCCTTCTGATGACCAAGTCACACAAGGATGCAATCTGGGTGGTAGTGGACCGATTAACCAAGACAGTGCATTTTATACAAGTGAACGTGTGGGACTCGATAGAAAAGTTGGCTCAGACGTATACCCAAGAAGTTGTAAGGTTACATGGTGTACCGTCGAGTATTGTGTCGGATAGGGAGCCTAGATTCACTTCAAGGTTCTGGGGTAAGTTTTAGAAGTCCTTGGGCACGACCCTGAAATTCAGCACCTCTGCTCATCCGCAGACGGACGGTCAATCCGAGAAAGTCATTCAGATTTAGGAAGATATGCTCTGAGCATGTATCTTGTACTTTGGAGATAAGTGGATTGAGTCCTTACCGCATGCGGAGTTAGCATATAACAACAGTTATCAGGCGTCGATTGGGATGGCGCCGTACGAAGCATTGTATGGGCGAAAATGCCAAGTACCGATATACGGGGGATGGATAGAAGAGGGGAACGTTAAGAGGACTGGTGAAGTATGCATTCAGGAGATGACAGACAAGATCAAGTTAATTCGAGAAAGGCTAAGGGCAGCACAAAGCAGACAGAAGAGTTATGCGAGACTCTAGGAGAAGGGAACTGGAATTCCAAGTAGGTGATTGTGCATTCTTGAAGTTGACTCCTAGTAGAGGAATCCTGAAGCATTCGAGATGAGGGAAGTTGAGTCTTAGGTATTTAGGACCGTCCCTGATATTGGAGAAAATTGGACCGGTGGCCTACCGATTGGATCTACCTGATGGTCTAGCAGGGATGCATGGTGTATTCCATATTTCTCAGATGAAGAAGTACAACCCCGATCCGAGTCATGTACTCAATGAGGAACCGTTAGAGTTGCAACCGAATCTAAGTTATGTGAAGAGACCAGTCAAGATCTTGGAACGGAGTACCAAGACTCTTCGAAACAAGCAGATACCCATGGTGAAGATACTTTGGGATCATCATGGAGCACATGATGCGATGTGCGAAACGGAGGAATGGTTAAGATGGAAGTATCCGAATATGCTCTAAGGGTATAACATCTAAATTTTGGGACAAAATTCTCTTAAGGGAGAGGGGATGTAATACCCCACCCAAAACTACCTTTGACTATGGGAAAAGTCATGCATTGCATAGTATTTTGCATTTTATGTGGTAGCTTAGAATTATTTTATTTGCATGGAAGCAAGTGAATTTTTCCATTGCTCTTGCATTTGAATTAATTGAGGTGAAATAGTGTGTTGTTAAAGATTTGGTTAAGGGAGGTTTGGTCGAAGATTTGGAAGGATGAGTATTGGGGTGGTAAGAACTTCTTGTAGGAAGAATTAGTATTGGAATCGATTTGGAATAGCGGGGAGGATGGTGATTTTTCCGTGGTGGCTCGAGTTCGAATCCTATCTCTTGTGAATCCTAGTTTCTCTTCTTGAAGATTCTTTTCCTTAGAGTTTCCATGTCTTGGCCGAAAAAGATATAGCAAACCTAGAGAAATTTTAGTGCCATTACTCCAAGGAAATAAGTCTCTATATTTATTTCCTAAATTCAAGGACTTTGATGTGAATAAAGTTCACTTTTAATTTTCAGCTTTTATTCCATAGGATTTTCGAAAAAAACCCTAGCTAATAATTAAAATTTCAGCTTGATTTTAGCTTAATAGATGTTGCCATGGATAGTTGGAATTAATGAGTCATTTTCCTAGTAGGAAACCTTGTTGATTTTAACCCTAGAATGTTAGCTAAAAATCTGGAAAAATTTCCAGCAAGTGCCGCCACTTCTTGGAGGAATTTTAGCTCAATCCAAACTCTTCTAGGACTAGAGGAAATCTTATCCAAATCCTTGATAAAACCAGATTTTATTCAATCCTAAATCAACTAGGATTAGAATCCCTTTTCCTAGCTGAATTTCGGCGGCTTTGTGCAAGCACAAGCTACACGAAATTCTTGCACTCCTAATTGCAATCAAACTCTTCAAACCCTAGCTCAAATTACCTAGAACAACCTCCACCAAATCAGATTACTCTAGTAACACAAAATCAGATTTTTCTTCACCAAAAATTCCAGAATTTTCGTCCAGCTTATGCCCAGAATTTTCGACAGCTTTGCACTCCAAAACCTACCAAAACTCTTTGTTGATTAAGCCAAATTCCAGCACCTAAAAACCACACTTTTCTCCTCTGGAATTTCGTCAAAAACAGCAGCCAAAACAGTCCAAAAATCATCACTCTTGCACAGAATTTTCGCACAGCACTTGCACAGAATTTTCAGTCACCAAAACTCACACAAACTCTCTCTTATTTTGGCCAAAAAACCTGAACACACTCAACCCTTCTCTTGAGCATTATTTTGGCCAGCCTAGGGAGCAATTTCAGAACACTTTTCCCCTCTAAATCCCTCTTGAATTAGGCCAGCATCAAAGGTACAGCAAGCTGCAAATTTTCGCCCTTGCTGTCCAAGAAACCTAAAGCCATTAGGAGTCCTTCTTAGCACCACCATCTAACCCTAAATCAAACTTCTCTAAACCTAAATCACAGTAGCCGACACTCCCTCCTTACCACACAAAAATTCCAGCAAATTCTCTCTGCAAATTCTCGAAAAACTCAAGAACTATTCTAAGCAAAAATCGAACACACCTTTTGGTAAGCAAAAATCCTCTCAACCTCTTGATGCCGTTTTCTCTAATGATTCTTTTCTCCTTCTTCTTCCCTTAAATCACGCCACATAGAGGCTGATTTCATCTTGTTCTTTAATTTTTGGTCAAGAGGAGCAAATGAGGTAGCTTTTCTCTTCTTTTCAAGCGAACTCGGGACGATCACCATAGGAGCTTTGAGACCTCATTACCCGGTTGTTGCAAGGTAAGGAAATACCCACCCTTGATGCCGAAAGTAAGGTTTAATGATGTCTATTAGTTGGATGAGCATTTGGTCATAGTATATGATCTTTGGGGATTGGATAGTTTACTTAGATTTAAATAGGGGATTGCGAATTGTTGTGAAAATAAATGAGATTAGAGCATGTTTGAATTAATTGAGACCCTAATCATGATATTATATGATTTAGATCAGGAGGATAATTGAGAAAAGCAAGCTGTGATTTTATCTCATTTATCTGAGGCATATCAAGTAAGTCCTTGCATAAACTCTTTTGTTAAATGTTGTGATGGTAAGTCCTTGTATAAACTCTTTTGTTAAATATTGTGATGGCAAGTCTATGTTGTGAAGCTTTGTAAAGCTATTGTTGAACTATGATTATTTGGTTTGTAAACGTGGATGATTATTCTTTAAACGGTTTTGTCAAACTAATGATTTTATCAAGAAAATTATTCTTTCCTAAATTTTTAGAAAACTCTTTTAGAGAAAAACCACGTTGTACAAAGCCAAGGTATGGAGATATTTTGAATCAGGAATTGACGGATATGTTCGTTGAGTACTCAATAAGGGTAAGCTAACAATACTAGTCTTGGAGGGCTAGCGTAAGTCTTCTGGCAAGAGGCCACCTCCAAAAGATAAACTCTGCTTAAAAAGGCGACAGTGTTGGTTAGTTAGGCCAGTCCGAGCTAGCATTTGTACCTGGTATGGTATTATTTATATTCCCGCATGGACATCCGGATGGTTTTGTTGGGTGTAGAGATGGAGGAGTATCTCACCCGGTGAGCTGTACACTCACCTTGATCAGAACGCCTAACGTGTGGTAATTTGGTCCGGACATGGTGCACAAAGTGTGGTGCCTTGGCCATTTTGTTCTCATGGAGCCCAACGTGTGGTGACATGACTGTTTATTTGAATGGAGGATTTATTTTGTACAAAGTGTGACAATGAGAAAAACCCACTCCATGCGAAATGAGATTGTTTATGACTTGCCAAATTATTTCTACAAATGTTTTACACTTTGCATACACGTACTATTCAAAACACCATGTGCATACACAGGACTTACTGAGATTTATTCTCACACGATTTTACATCATGTTTTCCGGAGATAGATTGTGCTGAGTCAGCGGGACTTTGACAGTAGAGGCTTTTGCTATTTTTCCTATGCTGTTCTAGGAGACTTTTGTCGTTTATACTTCTGAACAATATTTCTTTTATTTTGTATTGCTCCAATTTGAGCCTGATGTAATAAGAGTATTTCTTCATTTATCAAAGTTGATTCTTTTGGGAGATTGCCTTTATATTTTATACCTCATTTTAAAGACCCCTTATCCTACGGGACGGGGCGATATCCCCGCCCTTTTAGGGTACGTAGTCGTGGGGTGTTACAAGTTGGCTATTGGAAAAAGCCACATTTATTGAGACAGAAAGCAATTGGCACTATTTGACCTCTAGAAGAACAATTGTCCTTGAAGCAGAATCCAGGTTGTGCCGTTTAGAGGAGCTTAAGTGGTGCCCCCTTCTTCCTGGAAGGAGAGAAGTTCTAGCTAAGTAGGGCATACTTGGTACCAATTGAGTAGGCTATTTTAAAGAGAAATCCTTTTGGAAATTTGGTTTTTTTTAGCAATTTTGAGAGAGCTTCTTTTGTGTAGAATTGATGGAATGCTAAGACTTGGAAAAAGAAGGTAAAACAAAAGAAAAATGGGGAAAAGCATAGTTTGAATAGCACTACTTGATCTTCATTGGGTAGGGTTGTTAGCTTTTGGAAAGAGCCATGTTTATTGAGATAGAAAGTAAGTGGCACTGCTTGACCTCTGAAAGAACAATTACTGTTGAAGTAGAATCTAGGAGGCCTAGAAGAGCTTAAGTGGTATTATCTAGTCCCTAGAAGGAGACAAGTTTGAGCTAGGCAGGGCTGCATGGTACCAATTGAGTAGGGCTATTTAAGAGACGGAATCCTTTTAGAAATGAGGTTTTTAAGCAACTTTGGAAGGATAAAAACTTATAAATATGAGAGGAGAGAAACCTTAAATATAATACCATAAATAGAATATATTAGTGGTATATTAGAGAGCATCAGAGAGAGCAGTTAGCCACCACAAGAACGCCAAGAGGTGTCCAAAGGAAGAAGAAGATAGAAGCATTAATCAAAAGAAGATTCACAGTGAAGAAAAGATCAAAATTGTCTATGAGTTCTTATCTTTTTTGTACTTTTCAATTGACAATGTTATTTTATTTGCTTTAATTGTGTTTTGAAGAATTGAACCAAAGATTATGACTTTGCATTAAATTTCTCTTTGGATTAAATAATTTCCATTCTAGTACTTAACTACTTGATTGAATGTTATAATTTGATTATTTTGGTTATTTTCTTCTAATTAACTCGAGAGAGATTGGTTAGATGGTTGAATTTCAATCAATCAATGTTATTACTCTTTAATTAACTCAAAAGAGGTTAAAGGGAAGAACCTAGTAATCAAAGAGCTAATGACATTATCTAGAGATAGGGATATTAATTTATTTCATATTTAACTTTAGAATTCATAAGTTTAATACATCTTTTGGTTGAATTAATAAAGTAGAGATATCTATTGATTTTCCTAGAGATAGGAAATCCATAACTCGAAAGATAATGGAATTCATTATTTGTAATTCTTCATAGTGGTATAATGGTATATTAATAATGTCGAGTGTTTATTTTATACTTGTATAACTTTAGGAAATATTTCAAAACACATATTCATATTCCTTATCTTACTTCATAATATTCTTGTTGTGAACCTTGTGTGGTGTAATTATTCTCTATGTGTGTCATTGTATTTCTTTATCTATGGAATTAGTTAGGCTAAATTGTTGAATAAAAGTGATTAATTGTACTTGCTCCTTGAGGATCGATACTCGTTGTTTCTTATTCTATGCTTTACGATGAGTATACTTGCTCTAAATGCATGGTTATGAGATAAAAAAAAAGAATGGTTTTTTATATACTTAAATTAGTATATTAGTGGTTTGGGATTATGTGTTGTGTACCCATTCACTGTATGTCATGATGTTGGGTTTCATGGCATATATTATGATGTAGGGTTTCATGGTATAATATCGCTATGCAAGATTTCATTATATGACACTAACAACGATATATCAAAATTTTGATGATGCTATTTTGAAAATAGTTCAAGGCTCATAGCAATTAATTATATGTTCCAGAATTGTGTTGTTAATGTTGTATCCGACAAAAGTTATTTTGGCATCATAAATGAATGTGTTTGCCAAAATTTTCCAAAAAAAGATACTTTGTTTCAGAAATGCATAAAGCACTTAGTATATGTTTATATCCATTCAAATCAATATTTCTCATGCATCATGACATGCTTTTATAACTTATTCAAAATTGTCCTACTGCACTTCTTGAAATTATTTTGATTTTACACGTTTTATCAAACCATGCTTTCAGGGTGAAGAGATCCTATCAAGATGAAGGATATTAGACTTATCTCTTTTGTAATGATATGGCAATGTTGATGCATTTTATTTTATTTTTATTTCAGATGTTTAGAATATTTTATTTTGAGATTTTAAGTTATGATGCACTTGTAAAAGTTTTTAGTGTAAGTTCAAAATTTTTGGATTTGTTTATTTATTTTCTTGTCACATTATAAGGACCCCTAGTCCTAAGGATGGGACAACTTTCCCGACCTATATGGGTTACGTATGTAGTGTGGTGTTATATCCTTATCAAACATACCATCACTAAGCTCCAATTCTTCTTTAGCATCTTTATAATTTCTTTCTAGTTCATCATTAATGATCGTTTTTATTTATTTTCCCATTCTTCTTCAAGCTCATTTCATTCTTTTGACTTGTCAAAACTGAATTTTTTCTTTTTTCTTTTAGTTCTCTCTTCTCTACAAATGCTAGGGACATAATATGCTCATTATTTTGCTCAACATTCCCTCTCCCATGTCCCTGAAATTCTTCTTGCTCACCATCTCCTTTTACTTCTTATAATTGAACCTGTTCTTCGAAGACTTCTATGTGCAAGGGTTCCAACACTTCACTCAAAGAAAGCATTTGATTCTCATCCTTCTTAAAAATCATATTATTTTCTTTGGATTCATTTTATTTAAATGCAACCTTTTATTTTTCAACAAGATGTTCATTCAAATGATCAAGTGCTTTTATACAAATTGCCAAATGATAGGGCTTAATTTGGGCTATATTTTGAAGCTAATTTATTTTAGTTTTGTGTTGAATTTAAGAACAAGTAGTCATTCACTCCCACCATTTTGCCTTCTTTTGTGTAGAGTTGTTAAAATGCAAAGTGTTAAAGAAAGAAGGTAAAAATTGGGGAAAACAGGGGGGGGGGAATAGATTATAGATGGCACCCTATAACTCTAATCAAATAGCATTTCTCATGATCTAAAAAAATCTAAAATTCTGTTGACCAACAAGCAAGAAGCGCTATTGACCCCTGGAACAAGACTACCCGTTAAATCAATCTCTCTCTAGGTAGTGCTACCTAGAAGGAAGTATGCGGTGCCACCCAGTCTCTATCCGATGTAATTTTCTATGTAATTAAGTAGGGCCGCTTTGTACTTCTTAGGTAGTAATTTTTAGAAAGTTGAATCATTTTAGAAGTTGGGCTTTTGTACTAATTTTGGTAGGAAGAAGCCTATAAATACTTGAAGAGCTATGTATCAAGATGCGAATAGTAGGAAGATACACTATCATTGTAATTATTATCACATATGAGTGAGAGAGAGAGAAAGAGAGAGAGCGAGATGCAAGGGTTAGATGTAGAATATCAAGAAGGGTAGCATACAGAGAAGTGTCTAAAAAAATAGGAAGGATCGTTGTTCAAGAGATAAGATTTTCAAAATAGAGTAGATTACACTTGTCTATGAGTTCTTTTTATCTTTTCTGTGGTTTTACTTGTGCTTTGGATATTTTGGATTTAAGGATTATATCTTTGTGTTGAATTTCTCTTTATATTAATTAATTTCCATTCCACTATTTGATTATTTGATTTGAATTGGTATAAATTAGTTGTTCTTGTGTTCTTTTTCTAATTAACATGAGAGAGAGATTAGTGGAATGAACTTTTTACTCTTTAATTAACTCGAGAGAGAAAGGTTAAAGGGAAGAACTTACTAATTGAAGAGTTTATAATATTGCCTAGAGATACGGTGTAACACCCCTACTAAAGGTAATAGCGGAAGCATATCAACACCAGCTATCACCCCGTCCAATTACCCAGATAAAAGGTCTTTATAACAAAAAACCAATAGTGTATGTAAGGTCCAGATCCATACAACAACCCATACTGATGGTCACATGCACATATATAGCAAAGAATCTCATACATGAAAATTTCCATTCAACATCAGTAATAAGGTACATTATTCAAAAGGGAAACGTCTGGACCTATTCTGCTATCACTATGATATCATCCTCTATCCGTAGGTCCACTCAATTTTGTACCCTATAAAAAGCTAAGATAAAAGACACGTGTGAGTGAAAAATCACCCAGTGAGTCCCGTGTGTGCTAGTACTTTATCAAAGAGGCAGAGTACACAAAACGTTTTGTGGAAAACATATCATTTGTTCATTAGAAATGAATCCAAAACTCTTTAACTAAGAGTTTATTCAAAACTCAATTATTTTTGGAAAACTGTATTTCAATTTTCAAATCATTGTCCCAGTTTTTAAATCACAGGCACATCTCCAACAAAAGGTTGGCCTATATTCACATGCATGTCCCGCAATCCTTGCCTTCGGCACCACATATCATTATACTAAGACCACAGCCTCTAGTACTCAATCGTGCATCGCCGAAATAAGTACATTGTAGCGTACTTCTGCTCAGGTATACCGCAGCATACCTAGTGTACCGCAGCACAGACTTGCCACCGTAAGCCAGAGGTTCCAATCCTGACGTCAATTACCATCGAGGTGGAAAGGAGTCAAATGCACCGAGTGTCCCCGCCCGATATCCAGCGAATGACTCAAAATAAAAAGTGCCCGCAAATGCGACAATTGCTAGGTTCTAAACGACTGGCTAGGACGACTCATCTCAATGTCCTAGCACCCTATTTGGAGTAAGACAATCCCCAGAACTGATCAGATTACTTGGGGTCATCTATATCTAACATGAGCTAATGCAAAGATCAAAGTCCTTGCTGAGTACTCAACGTTAACAATACCAACCCTGTCTAACTGATCAGGCCGGAGGGTTATCTGATCCCACAGAATTTTCAAATCAAAACATTTTTGGGGCAAAATAATATTTTCTAGAATTTGATCCCACTGACTCTCAAGTCAAGTTATCATTCACATAGGCTCCGTAAAGCCAATCAATTCATTCCATGGTACATCAGAACAATAAAATAATTTCAAGGATCAAAAGGCCATTTTCCAAAAGTCAATCTCATCATGAGAGATTATTTTCCAAAATCATGTTAAAATAGGATAAAGAGTTTTGTTCAAACATTGAAACATGTTTCCAAGAGTATTCCGGGTCGTTTTCCCCTTATTCGATCACAAAAGTCATTTCTAAGGGTATTTAGGTCTTTTTACCTATACTCGATTCCAAAAGACTTTTCGAGGGTATTTGGGTCATTTTACCCTTACCCAATTTGATAAATATTCACAAGAGTTCCAATAAGGATATTTCAGCCATCTACCGAATACCCGAGTACTAAAGGTTTTCATAAAACATTCCAATAAGAACATTTGGTTCATTCTCTAAATGCCCAATTCCAAAAGGAACTCATTTCAAGAAATCTAGAATTCTAATCCCAAAAGAGGATTAAATTCAAAGTTTCCAAACTTATTTTCATAAAATGTTTCAATAAGGGCATTCTAGTCAATTTATGAATACCCGATTCCAAAATTTATCATTTTCTGAAAATCCCAAATATTTAATCCAAAAAAGGACTAAATTCACAAAATTCATGCTTTAGTCATCCAATAATGTTTCCAAGTCAATTATGATGTTTAATAGAGCCCAAAATGGCATAAAAATAATTCTTGCTTAGATAAACCTTAAACATATTCAGGGATTTTCAAAACGGAATATAACATAGCATTTCATGGAAAAACAAAGCACACTGGCTTTAGAAAGAGTTTTAGAAATCCAAGGGACTCACCTCGTGTCCTAAGCAACTCTTTCCATTCATAGCTGTTTAACCTTCATTTCTACCGTTTTCGACGTTCCGTTGGCCATTTGTTGTTAAACCTACACCAAACTTCGTTTTCAGATCAATTCGTGTTTGGTCAAAAAAAATAGCCGATGGGCAGCTGACGTGCCCTATGGATAGCCGACATCCAACCGACGTTTAGCTGACGAGGTCTAACAGTTAGCCGATGAGGCCGACGGTTAGCCGATGGTTAAGGAAAACGTTCAACTTTCGTTCACGTCATTTTTTCGTTGTTTGTTCGATTCTTTCATTTTCCTTTTTCCACATCCTTTCTACCTTCATAAACAAGGGATTCACTTCATATTTCTCAATCATTTCATCCAAAATCACATAATTAATCATTTCTAAATTCGTCCATGTTCTAAGCAAAATTCTGAAATTTTGCTGTTTTGACACATGATTTTGTTTTTGACATAACTTTCAATCCACATCTCCGTTTTGGCTCTATGATATACCAAAATGACTGTAAAACATTAAAATTTAATATTGTACAGGCCGTCTTCAGAGTTCTGGTTCTAGTAATGCGCTACTGGGCAAAAACAGTCTTAGTAGTTTTGCCTAAATTTCACTATTCATGCTTTCCTTTGTTTTCCTTTAGCCTTTAGCACCTTGGAACCATTAATTCACTCAATCCTCCTTTAAATTATCTTCAATTATGAATTTTAAGATTTCCAATAGTTCACAAAAGTCACACTTATTCATTAAAATTTCACCTCCTTTAATCAAAAAGCTAGTTTAAACCATTTTTTTCCCAGCCAAATAATTCTATTTTTATCCTACTTTGATCATCACCTCCTCAACCGAAAATAAGCCTTCTTGCTACCATAATTATTCAATTCTTCCTCACATAAAACATCATTCAAAATCCCTTAGGCAGCCGGTACATATACAAGCATGTATAAAGTTCATGCACAAAAGTTTACCAACCCTAGCTTTGATCCAAAATCAATACATGAAAGTCATGTTTTTATGTTAAAATTCACATCTTCATAATCATCATCCACCCAACAAAAAATTTAATTGAAGAAAGGTAGGTTTTTACCTTGTATTTAAGGCTATTTGGTGTGATTTGCTCTAAGAACACAAAGGCTTCACCTAGTACACCATGAACACACACTAGCTAGCCTTTTTGTTTTCTCTTGTTTGATCTCTTTTCTCTTGGTGTTTCCCTTCCCTTGGCTGCCAAAATTCAGGCTGTTTATCAGCCCTTTTCCACTGCCATTCACCCCTCCAATCTTGGCCCTTCATTTCTTGTCTTGGTTTAATTGAATGGTAGATATTTCTAAGTGTGTTCCAATAGGATTTTTACACACCAACCACTTTTCCTCCACAAAATTTTTCTTTATTTCTCCTTGCATGGACCACAAAATTCTTGGCCAATTTTAATCCATTCATTCATCTTCTCTTGGTCTAAATATTAGCCAATTATATTGCTTAAGACCTTAATCAAGTGGGCCCACAAGTGATGTGTTCCAATAACAAAATTACACATCATTCTCCATTTATTTTGCAAAGCTTATTTGAGAAGTCTTGCATGCATGAATCTTTCATGAATGAATCCTCTCATTATTTGACACTTGTCCTTGACACCAATCACAAGAAGCCACACGTCCCATTTTCAACCGCATTTTCCTATTTTCTTCATAAATGACCAAAATCGGGTCCGTAACGAAAAAATATTTTATTTCACCGTTCAACTCCAAAAATTCCACTAAATCCATTGGTAACACTTAAATTCTTCAATTCCTTCTCTACTTGGTCAAATTTGCGAAGTCAAAATGATAAAAATGCCCCCGATACCTCTTGTAGCACAATTCGCACCAAAACGTGCGTCTCATTGCACTGATCAATTTCTCTTTCTAGAGTACTCTAAAATTCTTATTTTTTTAATATTAATAGCCTTCCGAAAAATTAGGGTATGGGTAGAACAAATCTAATAATAACATCTAGGTCTCGATAAAATTTTATTTCACCAAAGTATTCGTCTCAATACACCGATCAACTTTTCTTCTGGCCATTGATATAAATTCTCATCCTATTACAAATAGTAGCCAACCGAAAGTTAAAAAAAAATGGGGTTTTACATACTGGATGTTAATTTCTTCCATGTTTACTTTGAGATTTATGAGTTTAATATATATATATATATATATATATATATTTGTGATTTAATGAGATAGAGATATCCATTAACTTTACTAGATGATAGGAAATACATAACTCGAAAGAAAGTGGAATTCATTATTGCAATTCTTTATGGTGCTAGAATAGTTGATTAATTATCTCAAGTTTTTATTTGGTGCCGTGCTATATATCTAGGAATTTTATCCAAACACATTTTTATATTCCTTTTATTACTTCTTATGGTTGATCATGTATGATGTAATTATAGTTGATGTGCATGTAATCACATTTCCTATGAATTGAACTAGTCAGGTTAAACAATAGAATGGAAGTTATTAATGGCACTTACTCTTTGAGGATCGATTGTAATATCCCTCCCTTATATATTTTGATAGGTAACTACTTTTTATAGAGCGAGTGAACATACGAAGACTCAAAACAAGAAGTAATTAGTGTAATTAGAAGAATATTTTAGAGCATGAAATGTTTTAATTGGCATGAATGGATTTAAGAATTCTGAGAAGGAATATCGAAAAACTAAGAGACATGTCCTACTCCACAACATTCCAAGAGCTTTTCATACTACAGTGCCATGTCCTACACCACAACATTCCAAAAGCTTCTAAAAAGTGGTAAAAAAAAATAACTTCTTACTTCCATTTCATCACATGATAAAACTAGAACGTATAAGGGAAGAGAATGGAGGTGGAACAAGAGGAAAACAAGTAAAAGAAAAGAAAGAATGGTGCGCATGTTTATGCATATAGAAAATCCAAGTAATTGTACCCCACATACACACAAATTTTAATAATTAAAATGTCAATTAGAATTACACAGCACACACATATAGGCAAATGCACCTACTGTGTAGTCTAGTATTCTTAGCAAGTATCGAAGAACCTTAGAGATCATAGTTAGTACCCTTACTTCCTTCTCTTCCCATTGCTTAGCCAAATATAACTGCGAGGTATAACACTAACTACAATAAGAGAGAGGTCATGTTCTTGCACAAGAGAGAATCATAATTTCCTCAAGGAATAGGAAAGAGAATAACCAATGTAACAAAAGAAAGTCCCCAATTCAAGACTAAAGAAATGAGCACCCCCTAGACCTATAATTCCTAATTTTAGGCACTAGAGTGAGTCAAATATGAATATCACTTTCTCTCAAGTTATGAGATTTTTACGCAAATTTAATTAATCAGTGTCTCTATCTAACCACCCAAACTTAAGGATGCATTAAACATCACTCACCATCCCAAATCATCTGGAGGCTACAAAATCCCCATCTCTAGGCAATTTCACAAATCCTTTGGTTATTAGCCCTAGTTCCCAATCTCCTTCTCGGGTTAATTGAAAATGGCAAATGTTAACTTAGTCAAGTGGGTATTCTGAACTCAACCCCATCTCTCGAAATCATTAAGGAAAACATTTAATTGAAATAAATCAATCAAAACCCAACTCAACCAAGATAACCAAATAAACTCAAATAACCATATATATAAAGCAAATACATCATTCTCAGGCACAAAAATAGGGTACAACCCTTTATTACACTTAAAATTCAAATCTCAGCATAAGAATACAAGTAGAATTACAAAAAACAAGAGAAAAGCAAAATAATACACAAGCCTCCTTCTTCTTCCTCTTAAAATCTTCAAGTAATCTACATTCCTCTTCGTTAGATCTCTTGGTCCTCCTTTCTTCTTGGTGCTCAAACTCACAAGAACTATGATTCTTGAGAGAAACTCTAGCCTTTCCCAAACTCTCCACTCCTAATTTTGTGTGAGAAGAAAGATTATGTAGAGGCTTAGTGATAGGGGATAAAATCATCATTATTTTCCTAGTTATTTAAGGTTAATTTCAGATACTTTTATTGTAATAACTAGGCATATTCCTTCCTATTTGACATTTTACTTGTAGAAAGTATTTTTGACAAATTTTTGTAGATTTAATTTGATTTTGAGCAAAAAGCGGACAAATTCTAGATTACACCTAGCACCAAGTATGGCAAGTGGACCAAGCGCCAGGTCCATTTTGGTTAGCCAGAAGATAATAGGGTAAAATTCAGGGAGAGAGCAGAATACACAAAGCACCAAGTGGATCAACTGGCCCTGGCGCCAGGCCCATTCTGAAGCATGAAAATTCTGTGTACGAACTTGGAAATTTTCCAAAGATATCGGTATTTTCTAATTCCTACTCAGCCAAGACCCCTCAAGTAACGAATTTTGCATCAAAGAAACCTATAAAACTAAGTGAAAACACAAGAGAAAAGAGGGAATCCAAGAATCAAAGTTTTAAACAACTTAAGAATGAGAGATTCACCACTCAAGAAGGGTTGTTCAAGAGAGTCTTCAAAGGCGAAGAAGGAGGCTTGTCTATGAGTTCTTTCTATTACCTTTATTTTCTTATTCTTTAACAATGATCTATTTAATGTCTTATTTGTAATTTGACATTATCTTGAGATTCATAATTTTGTGTTATTTGATCAACTGTCAATCATTTTTTGTATTTAACTACTTGTTATCATTGGTTATTGATGCAAATTCTTCTAATTGTCTTTGGAAACAATATTAGGAGTTTCATTGCATTGATTTCATATTTGTCAAATATTATTGGACTTAGAAAATGAAGTTAAGATTAAATGACTAAAGTGATCAAAGATTAGTTGATTTCACATCGAGCAAAGGGTTATTAGCTAATTTCATGTTTATGAGGAATTGAGTTTAATGCATATTTTGGTTATATTGGTTATATTGGGAAATCTTCTAATTTAATCAAAAGATAGTGATTTCATGGATTGAAAAAGAAAGTGGAATCTATATAAGTAGATTCAGGACTTGGGGAACGATTGAATTTTACTTTATATTCTTTCATGATGCTAAGATGATGACTAATTGAGATAATTGCTAAATGATTCATTATCATGTTTTCTTAGATAGTTGTCTAAATTGTATATTCCTATATCCTTGAGTTGTATAAATTTCTTTATTTTTTATATTATTTTATCACTTTTTTAGGTCGGTTGAACAATGAATGAAAAGTGATTAGTGTGTACTTGTTCCTTTGAGGATCGATCCTTGTTAATTCTCTATACTAGGCTTGCAATGAGTATACTTGCTCGTATGTGTATTTTGAGATTAATGTTTTAATTAAAATTTAACTAAGAGATGGATTTAAATTTGATGATTTTTATACATCTAAAATTTAAACATTGAGTTTTTGGTGCCGTTGCCGGGGAACAATATCATTAAAGCTTAAATTTTGTTGATTTAACCATGTTCATATGTTTATATGTCTATCTATGAATATGTGAATATGTATATATGTTCCTTCTATGAATAGGTGCCATATTTTGTTTTCTTGTATATTTGCAATTTAATGTCCCTATATGTTGCAATTTTTCAACCTTAATTTGTGAACATATACCTTAAGCAACTTGATTTAATATTGCACTAACAATAGATAGTACTAATGCTGTTCTTTGTGTAGGTAAGATGGCCAATTAGAACATGAGACGGTATTCTAACATGCCTCAAGGGATGATATCTCGACCATCTAACTCTACTACTTTAGAAGGAGTATTAGGAAAGTTTACTACCCATGTAACCCAACGCTTTCATGAGATAAATGAGACAATGGGAAAATTTGACAAAACGATTAGAAACATGGAAAGACAAATTTGGTTTTTAATGGATTTAGTGATAAAATCACCATTAGGGGTAGAAATACAACATGATTTAGCTGTGAATACATTACGGAGTGGTAAAGAGCTACCCGATCCTAGCATAGAACCGGTACTATCTAAAGAAGATAAGCTTGAACCAACCCCTCTTGTTTAACCTTTTGAAAAACAAACTAGAAAATCATATTTTCAGCCATCGGTACCTTACCCTACTCGGATACACAAAGCAAGAAAAGATGCACAATTTGACAAGTTATTAAAAATATTCAAACAACTACACGTAAACATTCCCCATAGCGAGGCCTTGATACACATGGCCAAATATGCAAAATTCTTCCAAAGCATGTTTGTTAACAAAAAGAGGTTGGAGGAATTATCTACTGCAGTTTTAAATGAAGAATGCTAAGCTATCTTGTAGGACCAATAGAATTTTCCACGAAAAGAAAGCGATCCAAGGAGTTTTTCTATTTCTTATCTTGTTGGGATTCTTACATTTTTGTAATGCATTAGCGGAGTTAAGTGCTAGAATTAATCTTTTGCCATACAAAACTTTAAAAAAGCTAAGCCTAGGTGTAACACCCCGCTACCTAGGCCCGCCGGGGCCGGGGATGTCGCCCCGTCCAAAGGACAAGGGGTCTTTATAACGAGGTCACACAAATAAAATAGCGGAATAAAAATAATACTTCAACTTAGGATTTATTACAACCCAAGAATAAATCCACGAATTCCCAAAAGGAAACAAATCCATAAATAAAATTATCCTCTCTCGTCTCCCCAAAGCAATACATAAAATCAAAAGACGCATTCTCTTCTAAGGCAGATAACACTAGCTACTTATCCCCACAGCAGGATCAACCTGAAATCATGATAAAAGGGGGTGAGACAGAAATCTCAGTAAGTCCGTGTGTGCTTTAGGTGTTTAGTGGAAACAGTTTGTGAATGCAAAGTGTGAAATCTTTATAAGAGAAATATTGGTAAGCAATAAACATTAGTCAAAAGCAAGAGTGGTTTTTTCCTCTTTTTGAAACCATACAAGTGCACAATAAAATCAACCACTCATAAAGGTGGTCATGGGTTACCACACGTTGGGCCCCATAACCAGTCAGAATGTCTAACACTTTGTGCAGACTGACAAAAGAAATACTAGCAAGCAATGAATGATGTTCAAAAACAAGAGTGGCATTTTGGCTTATCTAGCCATACATAATTTATAAGATCAACCACTCGAAAGAAAGGATTATGGGTTACCACACGTTGGGCCCCATAATCGGTCAGAATGCCTAACACTTTGTGCAGACTGACAAAAGGTAGGTGATCGGCCTACCGGGCAAGATACTCCTCCTTCTCTATACCCAAACAACAACTGGGTGTCCATTCCGGTAAAACACAGTCACTTGACTGAAATAAAACAAACTGCTAGCTCGGACCGGCTTGACTAAGTAGTACTGACGTTTCTCTAAGTTGAGCTTATCTTCTGGAGGTGGCCTCCTGCCAGAAGACTCACTCTTGCTCTTCAAAACTAGTACTACTAGCCTACCCCTGTTGATTACTCAACGTAACGTATCCCACTTGGGAAGAAAATGAAAAAAATACAGTTCCATTTAAAAATGGTAATCCGGGTTTTCCAAAGTTTGGGGCAAAATTGGCTTTAGAAAGAATTTTAGATTTTGAGTAAAATCGCCCCTTGATTTTCAAATAATTTATTTGTCTGAAATGAGAATGGAAATAATCCTCAATTGCCTTTATAGAAATGAGTGACCATGCACTCTACATTTGGCTTGCCATAAAAAAAAATAATTTTTCATCAAACAGGTTTTATACAGGAGCTTACCTGATCCTTGCTCACAACAAAGGTCTCCAATAGCTGACTTGACCCACATAGGGTAAATACAAACCACAATCAAACTCAAGCCAAACACTCACTTTCTCAAATAAAACTAACTCAACTTACTACAGTCATATCCCTAGTGTCCCAAGCTTTAAGGCTCAATAATAAATAAAAGGATTTATAAAATAATTCTAATTTGATATTAAAATAACTAGAGTTTGGGAAATAGGTACAATAAGTTGAAGGTTTAAATCTTGCTAAAAATAAATTATTGTTTATTTGGAAAAGGGTCCAAGGTAGTATTAGGTAAAATAATGATTTGTTAATAATTTAGTTGTTAGAAAATAATTGATAGCTAAAATTTGTTGAAAATAAATTTAATGAGTATTGCTTGAAAAATAATAAGCAAATCCTGAATGGGTTTTGATTAAAAGATAATAATTAAATTTTTAGTAATAAATATTTTATTAATTATAATTATTTCCATAAAAGGCTTTAATTGATTTTATCATTTTAAATAATATATATATATATATTTCCAGCAAAAACTATTATTTATTTGACTAGAATATCTCTATTTTATATAAAAGACCAAATCCACATTTTCCTATGGCTTTCAAAATTTTACTAGAAAAATCATATTATTAGATATTTTATTAATGAAATAAAATTTAGCTTATGGACAACTAGATCATGATCGTATTCCTATAGCTAACCACAATCATGAACATATACAACTCTTCAATTTATCAAATCATCTAAATCATGCATACAAGCATAGATCTCAATTTATCAAAACATGATCTAACCCCTACTAGCATAAATATGATCATGGCTTCAATAGTCCAACATGAATATAAATCCTATTCACCAAAGGTGACATAAATCTCTAGCATACTTCATCACAAATACTACCTATGACATGCATCAACCTCAAATCATCATCTAATCATCTAAGATAATCCTTCCATGCATAAATCCCATCTCCTTCACAATCATACATATATTCATGCTTCAATCTCAACAATATATATATATACTTAAATCCTATCGCCATCCACCTACTATCATCATCATCCTAGAGACATGAATCTAGAGTTTAAAAGAAAGGTTGAAGGGACTTACTTGGTTGATGAATGCTTTGAAGGAGTTTAGAGTAGATCTCAACTCCTAGATGTCTAACTTTGTTCAAGAAAGGTGGCGGAAACATGTTCATGGGAGAAAAAGTCATCCGGCCAAGAGAGGGGAATTTTCGGCCATGAGAGAGAGAGAAAATAAATCATTAGCATGTTTATTCGCATAGGTTCTCATTAGGGATCAAGATTGGCGAAGATGAAGTTGTTAGAATAAATTTACCTTGAAGGTGTTCTTGACCTTAATAGAAATTTCTGGTTTTTGATCCAAAAGTGCTAGTTGGATTTTGGAGTTTGATGTTAAAAATGGTACGGATGGACTCACAGCAATGAATAGATGAAATCTGGAATTTTTAGAGGTAGTTTGAAGTGATTTAGAGATGTATTAGGTGAAAGGAAGTAGTAGGTGTTCTTGGTGTAGTGTGTGTTCTTGAAGGTTGAAGAAAATCGAGAGATGGTAATGCGCAGCTGCTGAATTTTTGTGAGAGATATGGGTGGACGAATTTATGTAGGGTTTAGGAGGTTGATTCTCTGATTTGGAAAGGAAAAGGAAAGGTTAGTTGTTACAATCTTTGAAGAATATTTTTAGGAAGTGAATTGGGAAACTAAATATTCCAAGAATATCTTGATTGTTGGACAGCTTTTGGAAATCTGCCATGGCTGATTGTTTGAGCAGAATTTTGTGGGATTAATGCTGACTTATGAAGGCTTATGGTGGCCGAAAGTAGGGTGTACAATGATGAAGAAGAAGTATGGTCCATTGAGCAAAATATTATGGAAGGTTACTAAATAAGATGGCTGAAATTTTGGAAACCAATCAAGCTAAATTGCAGGGATTTGTTTGAGAGATTTTTGGACAGCCATTAATGGAATTTCGTGCAGAGGTTCAAGAGGATCAATGAGGCTCTGTTGATGGGGGTTTAAGGAAGGTTTTGACAGCTTAAGGTTTGTGTTTTGGCTGGAAGAGAGATAGGAAACAAGCTGGACAAAAATCTGCACAGAAATTTCGCTGCACAGTGATTTTTCTGGCAGATTTTCGTCTGCTGTTCAAAGCCATTTTACAGCGAGTTTTGAAGAGGATTTCCGGGGTATTCAAGGCTGGTTTCCAGCCTTATTTATGGAGGAAAAACATGGCTAAGGTGCTACACAAAATCTGGGAGAAAACAGCTTGGTTTGGAGCTCTCAAAGTTGATTTTCGTACAGGAATTTTTCCTGTTTTGCTCCAGCTTGAGCAGTCCGAAATTGGACAAAAACTTTTAGGTTTCAAACTGATCCTAAAGACCATTTTTCTGGTAGCATTTGGGAGGGAATGTTAGCTAAAAATTTCGACCATTTGAAGGTACAACAAGCTGGAAAATTTCAGCTCATTCTATTAAGAAAGATGAACTAAGCTAGAGGAAAATTTCAGCAAGCTCACTAGAGGGATTTTCCTCTTGAAATTCCTCACAACTCTTCCATATTTTTCAGACCTTAAGGAGTCTTTTACCAAGACATTTCAATCCTAAAAGGCCTCAGCACTTTACTGAATTTTCTGGAAAGAAAAAGGCTAGAACACCTTGATCAAACTAATGAGTTGAGCATTGAGAAAAATTAAAGAACAAGGAAGAATGAATTTCCCTTCAAGAATTTCGAGTAGATTAAAGAGTGAAATGAGAATTCTCCTAACATGTCTCTCCTAGGACATTATCACCACCTTGTTCTAGGCTCTTAAGGCCGAAACCATCCTTTCCCAAGCAAAATAAAATTTACTCAAGCTAAAGCTTCTATGATGGACTTTGAACCCAAGACCTCAAGAATTAATTCCAAAGCTCTAACCACTACAGCACAACAACTCTTGTTGCTATTTCTACTAGAAAAATTATTTTCTATTCAATCCACAAGCTATCTCCCTATTTTCACCTCGGGCAAAAATTACCATTTTTCCCCTCTCACACAATACTCACCAACAAGACTTCAAGACAATAAAACTCGAATCCAGAACACATAAAAATTCATATGAGAATATATTTAACCATGAAATAAATTATGATATGCATCCCAACCCCTTTACTCTAAGGTTAGTTTCGACTGGGGTTTCACACTAGGTGAACCCAGGCTCACTAGGATGAGTATTTAACTTGCGGATAGATCTATTAAATAACCTAGGGGATTAATAGAGGGTGTATTGGTTAAAGTGGATAGATTCATATTTCCTATGAATTTTGTTATTCTTGATATGGATGAAGATTTTAATGTTCCTTTAATCCTAGGTTGACATTTTTTAGCAACTGCCAAAGTATTAATTGATGTTCATGGGGGAAAGTTGACACTTAGGGTTAGGGATGAAGAATTCATTATCAAAATCCATAAAAGCATACAACATTATATATATTTTTTTTTGATGATTCTTGTTTAAGGATTGATATTTTTTATGAACCAATTTAGAATTTTGTGCAGGAATCATTTGTTAATTATTTTAGGGACTCAATGGAACAATCTATTACATATTTGGAGGATTCAAATAAGAGCCATAAGTTGGGAGAATTTAAGGAAATTGAAAAAAGTAGTTTGGGAAGGATAAAGTCATCCATGAAGGAACCATCAAAATTGGATCTCAAAGACCTCCTCGAGAACTTGGAATATGCATTTTTTTGGCTAATGGGGAGAAATTGCCAGTGATCATAGCAAAAGACCTTACTTGTGATCAAAAGACTAAATTGGTAAGTCTATTGGAAAAATATAAGGGAGTTATTGCAAGAAAAATCACGAATATTAAGGGAATTAGCCCTTCTTTTTGTACTCATAAAATTTTGTTGAAAGAATGAGCCAAACCCGTAGTCTAACTCTAATGTAGGTTGAACCCAAATATGAGTGATGTGGCAAAGGGTGAGGTGATTAAACTCTTAGATTTTAGCATCATTTACCCTATTTCTGATAGTATTTGGGTAAGTCCAACATAAGTGGTACCAATGAAGGGAGGAATAACTTTGAGCCCAAATGAAAAAAAATGAGTTGATCCCAATGAGATTGGTAACTGATTGGAAGATTTACATTGATTATAATTAAATAAGGTAACTAGCAAGGCCCATTTTCCTCTCCCTTTTATTGACCAAAAGTTAAAAATGTTAGCCAGACATGAATTTTATTATTTTTATATGGTTTTTTCGGTTATTTTCAAATTCCCATAGCACCGGAGGATCAAGAGAAAACCATATTTACCTGCCCTTTTGGTACTTTTAAATATTGATGTATGCTTTTTAGTCTTTGCAACGGTCTCGGAACTTTCCAAATGTGTATGATGGCTATTTTTGAAGGACTTGTGTGATATGATCTTGAGTGAGCTTTTTCTTGGTGTTGTGGGTGATTTAGTTGATTATGAGTTCAACTCATCCCATGGGACCAAAACAGAGAATTTCTTGAGACAAAAAGGAGAAATTAAACTAACAACCTACCCTTTGTCAAACCCTTGAAGAACTAGGCTTCAAAGACCCTCAAGAATAGTAGAAAGTTTTACTATAATCTCACCCCAATATCCTAGAAGGAATAAAGGCAAACAAAAACAAAAAGAATAGAGAAAATAAGTACCCAAATAATGGAATTCAAACAAACCTTAGAAGAGCAAAGCAACTAAGACCCATTGAAAGAAACCACATTGGATTATCCAAAATATTTATAGACTCATTCATAAGAAGGACTAAGACTTAAGCATGGTCTTGAAAAACATGAACAATGAGGCTAGAGCCTCTCAAGATTCTCTTTTCAAATTTGAATAAAGTGTGTGAATTTTGTTGTCAAATCATAGAAAGTTGTATTTCTACTACCCTAGCCCTAATTAAGTAATCCCTGGGGTTCTAATCAATTTAAGGTCTTAATAGGTCTTTATAAAACATTTAAAATGGAGGAAAACCAGAGAAAACGTAAAAAATACGGGGCTGGGGCCGGCACCGGCTAAGGCTCTTAAGCCGACGCCGGTTAGGCACTGTTCTCGGCCGTCATATGCAGGTTGAAGCCGGTGACTGTTTGGCTGCTTGGACCAGCACCAGCTATCCACTGGAAGGCCATCTTTTGGTCAAATGTCATCCGTCTTTATTTCCGGCTTGAGTTCTTGTTGCGGTCCTTCTTGGATAATCATCAAAATGAGCTCTTGGCTAGCTTCCTCAACCTTCCAACCCTTTTCCATCCTCAAGCATGGTTTTATGAGCAATTGAATATCATTTTGAAGCTTCTTGGTCCTAGATCTTGTCATCGGTCCTTGTCGTTATACGGTCACGCCTTCCCTTCTTGATCTTGACCTCCATAATGAAGCAGAATCTTATCATCTCCCTTTTCTTGGAAATGATTTGTCTCCGAATCATTGCCATCATCTACATCAAAAGGAGAGAGGTTACTAACATTAAAAGTGGTGCTAACAAGATACTCACCGGGTAAATCTATCTTATAATTGTTATCTCCAACTTTGGCGAGAACTTGAAATGGACCATCCCCCCTTAGATCTAGTTTGCTCCGTCGTTGAGTAGGAAATCTCTCCTTGCAAAAGTGCACCCATACCCAATCGCCCGGCTCAAATAACACCTTTTTTCTTCTTTGATTACGCTTGTGGGCAATCTCTTCATTTCGTTTTGCAATGGCTGTTTTCACCTTCTCATGGAGTGCCTTCACCATTTCCGCCTTCTTAGCTCCGTCGAAATTCATTTGTTCACCTATAGAGAAGGGAACCAAATCTAAAGGAGTTAGAGGATTAAAACCATAAACAATTTCAAAAGGAGAATAAGAAGTGGTAGAGTGAATAGTCCTATTGTAAGCAAACTCAATATGTAGCAAGCACTCCTCCCAATTTTTTAAGTTCTTCTTGATTATGGTCTACAAGAGTTGGGTGAGTGTTCGGTTGACCACCTCCGTTTTTCCGTCCGTTTGAGGATAACAAGCTGTGGAAAATAAGAGATTAATACCAAGTTTTTTTCATAATACTCTCCAAAAGTGGATAAGGAATTTAGTATCCCTATCCGAAACAATAGTTCTTGGAATCCCGTGCATTCTCACCACTTCCTTAAAGAATAAATCTGCAATATAGGACGCATAATTAGTATTGGAACAAGCCACAAAATGAGCCATTTTGGAGAATCGATCAACAATCACAAATATGGAGTGCTTACCCCGTGGACCTAGGCAATCCTAAGATGAAATCCATTGAAATATCAACCCAAGGCACATTAGGTGTGGGCAAAAAAGTATAACAACCATGTGGAAGAGATCTAGACTTAGCTCGCCTACAAATAATGCATTGAGAATAATGTTTCTCCACATCCCTTCTCATTTTTGGCCAAAAGAAATGTTCCTTAAGGATGCCTAAGGTCTTTCCAACACCAAAATGCCCCATTAGTCCCCCACTATGGGCCTCCTTAACTAGCAACTCCGTAATAGAACCCTTTGGCATACAAAGCCTTGCCTCCCTAAACAAGAAACCATCATGCCTATAATATTTAGCAAATGCACATTTCTCACAGCATGGAAATTATCCCCAAACTCCTCATCATCAACATACAATTCCTTCACAAGTTCAAAACCAAGAAGTTTAGCATTTAAAAAGTTTAGTAATGCATACCTTCGAGATAGTGCATCCGCGACCACATTCTCCTTACCTTTCTTGTATTGAATGACATAAGAAAATGTCCCAGTAAACTCCATCTACCTTGCAAGCCTTTTGTTCAAATTTTGTTGGCTTTTGAGGTTTTTAAGGGTCTCATGATTGGTATGAATAATAAACTCTCTTGGTAAAAGGTACTGTTGCTAATACTCTAGGGTCCTCACCAAGACAAAAAGCTCTTTGTCATAGGTAGAGTAATTAAGGGCCGCTCTGGACAATTTCTCACTAAAATATGCAATGAGTTTTCCATATTGGGTCAAGACTACACTTATTCCCACCCCACTTGAATCACACTCTATCTTAAATGCCTTTTCAAAGTTAGAAAGAATAAGAATTGGAGCTTGGCTCAATTTATCTTTGAGGGTTTGAAAGGCTTGTTGTTGGACTTCTCCCACCTAAATCCCACCTTTTCCTTTACCACTTCGGTTAGAGGGGCCGCTATGGTGCTAAAATTTTGGATGAACCTCCTATAGAAGCTAGTTAACCCATGGAAACTACGGACATGGGTAAGGGTGGTAGGGTGGGCCAATCTTAGATGGCTTTTACTTTTCCCTCATCAACATCAATCCTTTTGGCACTCAAAATATACCCAAGGAAAGTAATCCTCTCCAAAGAAAAAAAATACTTCTCGAGGTTAGCATACAATCTCTCCCTTCGAAGGGCAACAAGTACACTTTGAACATGATTTAAATGATCCACATATGATTTGATATAGATTAATATATCATCAAAGTACACAACAACAAATTTTCCAATGAATTCCCTTAAAATATGGGGCATTAATTGCATGAAAGTACTAGGAGCATTAGACAATCCAAATAGCATGACAAGCCACTTATACAACTCTTGTTTGGTTTTAAAAGCCGTTTTCCATTCATCCCCTTCTCTTATTCTAATTTAGTGGTAACCGGATTTCAAATCAATTTTAAAGAAAATACATGCACCAAATATCAAGTAAGTCATCTAGCCTAGGAATGGGATAGCGGTACTTTACCATGATGTTGTTGATAGTGCGGCAATCCATGCATATACGCCATGTCCCAACCTTCTTGGACACCAAGAGAACCAGAACCGCACATAAGCTTAAGCTCTCTCTCACATGTCCCTTCTCAAGTAATGCCTCTACTTGCTTTTGCAATTCCTTGGACTCTTCCGGGTTGCTTCTATGTGCCGGTCGGTTAGGGATGACGGCCCTGGGCACAAAATTGATTTGATACTCAATCCCTCCTCTTATAAGTGGTAGTCCTCCGGGCACCTCCTTTGGGAAAACGTCTTCAAATTCTTGAAGAATAGCTGCAATTTTATTAGGCAAAGACAATGTTAAATCATTGGTAGAAACATAAGAACCTTTACATAAAAGAAGAATAACCGGTTTCTTAGCTTCTATAGCCTCTATGACCTCACTTTCTTTTGCAAAGTAATTCACTCTTCTTTTACCTCCCCTCTCTTGTCCTTACTTACTCCTATCCTTGATCGTGAAAAGTACTTATTTGTCCATCCTTTCTCTCAACTATTTTTCTTTTCTTTCTTGTTCTTTCCTCTCAATTTCTTATTTTTGTTTGACATCTTGCTCTCCCTTCTTCTTCTCTTTCTCCTTCATGATTCTTTGATATTTGTTCACCTCACTAAGGGCGATAGGGGTGAGGATAAACTAAGTTCCCTTCTTCAGTAGGGAATAAATATTCTTCTTCCTATCATGCTTTACATGCCTATTGTATTACCAAGGCCTCCCTAGGAGCAAGTAACCCACTTGCATGGGTACACATCACATAGCAGATCGTCTTTGTACTTTCCCATCTCAAAAGATACCAAAACTTGTTTGTTTACTCTCAATTTTCCGCTATCATTCAACCATTGCAATTTGTAGGACTTGGGGTGTTAATTCATCTCATGTCTAATTCTTCAAACAAGTTTGCACTAATCACGTTAGTGCAACTCCCACTATCCATAATGACACTACAATGGGTCTTGTTGATTAGACACCTAGTGTAGAAAATATTCTCTCTTTGTTGGTGATCATGGCCTTCAATGGCTTGTGAATTCAATGACCTTCTTGTGACTCCCACCAAAGAGTATTCTTCACCAACAACTTCCCCTATATCACTTTCCTCATTCCTATTTCCCTCTTGGTCTCCTTGGTACCTTTCTCCCTCTTCTTCTTCGTCGGTAGAAAGCTCACTATAGGGATTAGTATACATCGTTCTCTTATTAGGACACTTATGGAAAGTATGTTCATATCCAATGCACTTAAAACACTTGATATCCCTATTCCTTTGTGGCCTCTCCATGGCTTTTCCCTTGTCCTTGTTCCAACATTCCCTAGGTTTCCAATCCTCCTTAGGCTTCCAATCCTCTCTAGGTTTGTTGAAGTCCCTTTGGAATGGTTTAGGGGCTTCATCCTTCTAAATTAGCATCTTACTAGTAGTATTGGGGTTTGGAAGTGGTGGTCTAATAAATGCCCTCCTCTTTAATTGCCTCTCAATCTTAATAGCAGCATGTACCATATCCTCCAATCGTTTATAGGGATACAATTCTACCGAATTGGCAACTTTCCTATTTAATCCTCCCAAGAACCTTACCTTTTTTGCCCTAGGATCCTCATTGATTTGAGCTCTCATCAACATTACTTCCATCTTTTTATGGTAATCCTCCACACTCTTGTTCCTTTACTTGAATGATTGAAGCCTTTGGTAAAAATTATTGTAGTAATAGTTTGGTATAAACCTAGCCCTCATCATATCTTTCAACAAATTCCAATTAGCCACGGTTTCCACTCCTATTTGTCTCCTTTATGCACCAACTTGCTCCCACCAAACCAAAGAATACTCTAAAAATCCTAAGATAGCCAACCTCACATTTGACCTTTTACTATAAGTATGACTTTCTAGGACGATCTCCATCTTGCTCTCCCACTCGAAATATGCTTCGGAGTCACTCTTGCCATAGAATGTGGGCACTTTTAATTTAATGTGGTTCAACTCTCTCTTCTCATCATTACCTTCTCTCCTACCTCTTCTATTGCCCCATCCTCTATTGTGTTCCCCAAAGTCTTCAACTTGTTCCCCCTCATACTATTCGTCAACTTCCTCAAACTCTCTTTCTAACCCCCATAGGTTGTTTCCACCATTCTTTCCTTGACCCATACCTCGTCATCCTCTCATACCATGTATTCCCCCTCTCATAGGAGCTTGTTAGAATTCCTCGATAGAGTGCTCATCCCACTCTTCCCCTTGTTGGACATTTAACGGAGGAGTATAGGTATCACCATCCCTCATCCTAGGGCTAGGTACTTCAAATCTCTTGGCCTCTCCTTTGTGCGACGGTAGAAGATTGTCCTCATATTTGTCATATTTTGAACACTTCAAATCTCATATTTGCCTCTCCTTTGGACACTTGTCATATTTTGAAACTCACTTTGCATAGTCCTCATCATAGCTTGCAAGTCTTCACGCAAAACCCTAGTGTCAATTTATTCTTCTTGAGGCCTACAAGGTCTAGTTGGGTTAGTCCTAGAGATCTCTTGATCATGAGCTATGGTGGTGGAATATTTAATTATTTATACCTGCAAAACAAAAAGATTAGAAAGAAAAAAATAGATCCTCACTTCGCTTCCATGCTTGTTGGCTCTCAAATGTTGGTCACTTCATACTCGTGTTTACTCTCTTAGGCTCTTTTAGTAATAGGCTCACCCTCTTGCCTTTTTCTCAATACTCAAGCCTTCTTGTTCAATCCAAATTCTCCCAATAGCTAAAGATTTAGTCCAACTTAGTGAATCACACAAATCAATGGATTTTTCCAATTAGGGGGTCTTAGGAGAATTTCAACAAACACTTGTTGGGCACCTCAAGCATACAAGTTTTAATCAAGAATTTTAAGAAATGTGGACTCAATCAACACAAGAACAAATACTAGATGCACAAAGAAACACTTCTAACCCAGAAACAAATAAGAGTTAGCAAAAATAACTAGAACTAGGATTATGAAGAACAAGATGATCACAAGTATGCACTAGTAAAGTTGAGTTCAATGAGCATGGAATTCAACAATAGAGTGATATACAAAGTCCCAATATCCTAAAGAAAGAAAATTAAGAATCAAAGTTCCCAACTATAACCAAAAGCATTCTTATGGAACATTTATCAAACAACTTGGTTGCAATCTCGTCACTCAAAACCAACCAATATTTTCACTCAAATTCAAACTCATTTTCACCACAATCATAAGATAAACTTGTTCCCAAGCAATATACTAACTTCAAGGAGTAATTTTCCCAAGAAAAAAAAATGAAGAAATAGGAAAGATAACATGACCTTTTTGTAGCATTTTTTTGAGTTACGAGATTTCTCTTATTTTTCTTCAACTTTGTAGGGCTCCTTTTCTTGCTTCCAAGCTTTGATTGGAATCAAAGCTTTTCTTGCTCTAAAACCAAACTCTTTGATATGATCTTGAGTGGGCTTTTTCTTGGTGTTGTGGGTGGTTTAGTTGATTATGAGTTCAGCTCATCCCATAGGACCAAAATAGTGAATTTCTTGAGACAAAAATGAGAAATTAAAATAACAACCTACCCTCTGTCAAACCCTTGAAGAACTAGGCTTCAAAGATCTTCAAGAATAGTAGAAAGTTCTACTATAATCTCACCCCAATATCCTTGAAACAACAAAGGTAAACAAGAACAAAAAGAATTGAGAAAATAGGCACCCAAGTAATGGAATTCAAACAAACTTTAGAAGAACAAAGCAACTAAGACCCATTGAAAGAAACTACATTGGATTATCCAAAAGATTTATAGACTTATTCATAAGGAGGACTAAGCCTTAAGTATGGTCTTGAACAAGATGAACAAGGAGGCTAGAGCCTCTCAAGATTCTTTCTTCAAATTTGCTTTGTGCACCAACTTGCTCCCACCAAACTAAAGAATACTCTAAAAATCCTAAGATAGCCAACCTCACATTTGACCTTTTACTATAAGTATGACTTTCTAGGACGATCTCCATCTTGCTCTCCTACTCGAAATATGCTTCGGAGTCACTCTTGCCATAGAATGTGGGCACTTTTAATTTAATGTGGTTCAACTCCCTCTTCTCATCATTACCTTCTCTCCTACCTCTTCTATTGCCCCATCCTCTATTGTGTTCCCCAAAGTCTTCAACTTGTTCCCCCTCATACTATTCGTCAACTTCCTCAAACTCTCTTTCTAACCCCCATAGGTTGTTTCCACCATTCTTTCCTTGACCCATACCTCGTCATCGTCTCATACCATGTATTCCCCCTCTCATAGGAGCTTGTTAGAATTCCTCGATAGAGTGCTCATCCCACTCTTCCCCTTGTTGGACATTTAACGGAGGAGTATAGGTATCACCATCCCTCATCCTAGGGCTAAGTACTTCAAATCTCTCTTGGCCTCTCCTTTGTGCGACGGTAGAAGATTGTCCTCATATTTGTCATATTTTGAACACTTCAAATCTCATATTTGCCTCTCCTTTGGACACTTGTCATATTTTGAAACTCACTTTGCATAGTCCTCATCATAGCTTGCAAGTCTTCACGCAAAACCCTAGTGTCAATTTATTCTTCTTGAGGCCTACAAGGTCTAGTTGGGTTAGTCCTAGAGATCTCTTGATCATGAGCTATGGTGGTGGAATATTTAATTATTTATACCTGCAAAACAAAAAGATTAGAAAGAAAAAAATAGATCCTCACTTCGCTTCCATGCGTGTTGGCTCTCAAATGTTGGTCACTTCATACTCGTGTTTACTCTCTTAGGCTCTTTTAGTAATAGGCTCACCCTCTTGCCTTTTTCTCAATACTTAAGCCTTCTTGTTTAATCCAAATTCTCCCAATAGCTAAAGATTTAGTCCAACTTAGTGAATCACACAAATCAATGGATTTTTCCAATTAGGGGGTCTTAGGAGAATTTCAACAAACACTTGTTGGGCACCTCAAGCATACAAGTTTTAATCAAGAATTTTAAGAAATGTGGACTCAATCAACACAAGAACAAATACTAGATGCACAAAGAAACACTTCTAACCCAGAAACAAATAAGAGTTAGCAAAAATAACTAGAACTAGGATTATGAAGAACAAGATGATCATAAGTATGCACTAGTAAAGTTGAGTTCAATGAGCATGGAATTCAACAATAGAGTGATATACAAAGTCCCAATATCCTAAGGAATGAAAATTAAGAATCAAAGTTCCCAACTATAACCAAAAGTATTCTCATGGAACATTTATCAAACACCTTGGTTGCAATCTCGTCACTCAAAACCAACCAATATTTTCACTCAAATTCAAACTCATTTTCACCACAATCATAAGATAAACTTGTTCCCAAGCAATATACTAACTTCAAGGAGTAATTTTCCCAAGAAAAAAAATGAAGAAATAGGAAAGATAACATGACCTTTTTGTAGCATTTTTTTGAGTTACGAGATTTCTCTTATTTTTCTTCAACTTTGTAGGGCTCCTTTTCTTGCTTCCAAGCTTTGATTGGAATCAAAGCTTTTCTTGCTCTAAAACCAAACTCTTTGATATGATCTTGAGTAGGCTTTTTCTTGGTGTTGTGGGTGGTTTAGTTGATTATGAGTTCAGCTCATCCCATAGGACCAAAATAGTGAATTTCTTGAGACAAAAAGGAGAAATTAAACTAACAACCTACCCTCTGTCAAACCCTTGAAGAACTAGGCTTCAAAGATCTTCAAGAATAGTAGAAAGTTCTACTATAATCTCACCCCAATATCCTTGAAACAACAAAGGCAAACAAGAACAAAAAGAATTGAGAAAATAGGCACCCAAGTAATGGAATTCAAACAAACTTTAGAAGAACAAAGCAACTAAGACCCATTGAAAGAAACTACATTGGATTATCCAAAAGATTTATAGACTTATTCATAAGGAGGACTAAGCCTTAAGTATGGTCTTGAACAAGATGAACAAGGAGGCTAGAGCCTCTCAACATTTTTTCTTCAAATTTGAATAAAGTTTGTGAATTGTGTTGTCAAATCACAAAAAGTTGCATTTATACTACCATAGCCCTAGTTACATAATCCTTGGGCGAACACTATAGTTGACTTCATGAGGTCTCAGCTTCCGGGAAGCATAAGCAATCACCTTCTGGTCCTGCATCAACACTGCTCCTAGTCCTTCCTCCGGTAGACTCAATACCAGTGCTGTCATCAGTTTGCGCTTTAGTTCTTGAAAACTCTTCTCGCATTTCTCGTTCCATACATATGGAACATCCTTTCGCAATAATCGGGTCATTAGTGATGCAAGTGTCAAAAATCCCTTGATAAACCTTCGATAGTAACCAGCCAGTCCTAAGAAACTCCAGATCTCGGTGATACTCTCCGGCTACTCCGGTCTGATATCGCTTCAACCTTTGCCGGGTCCACCTTAATTCCCTCCTTGGTCACCACATGGCCAAGGAATGCCACACTGTCCAACTAGAATTCGCACTTGCTGAACTTGGCGTACAGCTTGTGCTCCCGAAACTTTTCCAATTCGAGCTTCAGATGCTCCGTATGATCCTCTGGACTCTTGGAGTAGATCAAGATATCGTCGATGAAGACCACTACGAACTTGTCCAGATAGGGTCGGAATACTCGGTGCATCAGATCCTTGAATACTGCTGGGGCGTTTATCACCCCGAACGGCATCACCATGAACACGTAGTGTCCATATCTAGTGTTGAAGGCTATTTTGGGGATATCATCCTCTCTTATCCGCACCCGGTAGTACCCTTGCCTCAGATCCAACTTAGAGTAGCAACTGGACCCTTGCAACTAGTCGAATAGTTTGTTAATCAACGGTAAGGGATATTTGTTCTTGACCGTTAAGTTATTCAAACCCCGGTAGTCAATGCATAGTCTCAGAGTACCGTCCTTCTTCTTCACAAATAGCACAGGCGCTCCCCAAGGCGACGTGCTAGGTCTGATATAACCTTGACTTACTAACTCCTCCAACTGCTCTTTCAACTCTTTCAACTCTGCCGGTGCCATCCGGTATAGAGTCCGCGATACTGGTTCCGCTCCCGGAACTAAGTCGATGGTGAATTCCACCTCTCGGCTAGGAGGTAGAGAATCAAGCTCCACCAGAAACACATCGGGGAAATCCTTCACTACTTCAGTGTCCTCCAAAATGCACTGGTTCTTCGGCTTGTTTATCACGTAAGCCAGGTACTCTTGACACCCTTGCTTCAACAGTTTTCGGGCTTTAACCCCCGCAATCGAGTACTTACATTCTTTCACCCTCTTGCCATTAAATTCCAATATGTCACAACCCGGTCTAACGAACTAGACTGTCTTATTTTTACAGTCCACCCTAGCCCCATGCTTGGCTAACCAGTCCATCCCCAAAATCAAGTCATAATCCTCAATGTCTAACACTATCAAATCTCCCTCCAGGCTTTCTCTCCCCACATTAATTTTACACTCTCTTACATACCGATCCGCTTGGACCATTTTCCCCAAAGGTGTGATTACCTTTAGAATGAAAGGTGGCTCCACTCCATCCCAACCCAAATGACATGCACACAACTTGTTTATATAGGAGTGAGTAGAGCCAGGATCAATCAAAGCATTAACGGAACATCCTTAATAGTGAACGTACCTGAGGCCACAACCCAATGAGGCCGCCATCCTGATGTGATCCTCATTCTCCGTTTGAGTAGTTGCATCTACAGCCCCCGAATAGGTGGTCGGTGGAGCAGGTGCCAATGCTCTCCTCAACTCCGGTCTCAGCCCCTTGACGAACTGCCTCGTCCTATTCTGCTCGGTGTCCACCAATCGCGCGCAGTATTTGGACAACTGGGTGAACCGGGCCGCGTACTGGGCCACCGACATGCTTCCCTGCCTCAGATTCTGAAATTCGTCTTCTCGCTTCTCCACAATCCACTATGGGATATACTCTGCCCTGAAGGCCTCAACAAAGTTGGACCACGTACATTCCTGCTCGTCTGCCTCCCAGTCGTCTTGGACCCGCTGCCACCATGCCCGAGCTGGTCCTCTCAATCGAAAAGCTGAAAACTTAACCATCCGCTCCTCGGTGTAATGGAGCGTCACGAATATGTCCTCCAACTGTTCAACCTACTATTCTGCCTTCTGATCTTGTTCTGCTTCGCCCAGGAAGACGGGCAGCTAAAACTTCAAGAACCATTCTAAGGCCTCGTCCTCACCCCTTGGGTTCCGCCTCTCGGTCATCGACTACAAAATCTCGGCCATTTTGCTGAATGCCTGGCCTATGGTCACATCAACTGGAACTTCAGACCTCGATCCCATATTCTAAATGTTCCCTTCACCCCAGTTGGGTGCTTGCATCTGGGCTGTTTCCACTTCCGGTGCCACTTGATCGGCCTCTGGAACTCTTCCACCTGCTGAAGCTGCACGGCGCTTGGGTGCCATTCTAAACCACTCCCCAAATGATAAGTGTATGCATGTAAGGTTCAAATCATTTTAGTTGCACATCTATTCATAGTCAAATATGTGTAATAAAAACCGAAGATAAATTTTGTCTAAGGAATAAATTCTCTTTCAAAAATGGACTTGTATAAATTCAAAATTTTAATAGAAAGCAGAATTAAAAATCCTTGACATCCAAGTTCTCAAAAAACAATAAACAAATAAACATGCAAATCAGAATAACTCCTAGTCCTCTAGTCCTCATCAGAATCCTCATCATCAGCCTCATACAACCATCCCCCAGAGTTCTTAGAAAAATCTACCCGAACCCCGCTAGCAAATCCTTCTACTGGCTCCTTCCCAGGGCGTCTAGAACTCTCCCCGGGCTCAACTCGGCTAGAAGAAGGGTGGAATAAAGGCCTAGGTGGAGACTCATAGTCTATCTCCCCCGGTTCATCACTATCTACTGCTAAGTCCACTTCGGGAATAAGAGGGTGGGGTTCAGGCTCCATTATCATCACCTCATCCTCACTGTCAGAGCTTATGTCTATCACCGGAATTGGGGGTGGCTCAATGATTTGGACCTCATCATCACTGCTATCCTTCATAGGGATAACTAGCTGAGGGGTAGGCTGGTGAACTAGAAGGTCCTCCGGGTATATAGGGATAGGCGGGTGCCACTGCTGCCCTTTCTTCGTGGTCCTAATCATCCTAACCATCCTACAACATCAATAAGATAGGTTAGATAAAGATTTAACCTTAAAAAAATAACACGCATAAAATCATTATTTGCCTAAACCTAGGCTCTGATACCACTTGTAACACCCCACTACCTAGGCCCGCCAGGGCCGGGGATGTTGCCCCGTCCAAAGGACAATGGATCTTTATAACTAGGTCACACAAATGAAATAGCGGAATATAAATGATACTTGAACTTAAAATTTATTACATCCCAAATTAAATATCAATCCAAGAATAAATCCCAAAATACCAAAAACAAATCCGTAATAAAATTTATCCACTCTCAACTCCCCAAAGCATTACACAAAAATAAATCATTAGAAAATCTTCCAAAGCAGGTATAATCTAGCTACTCATCCCCACAGCAGGACCGACCTGAAATCATGGTAAAATAGTGGTGAGACAGAAATCTCAGTAAATCCGTGTGTGCTTTGGGTGTTCAGTGAAAACAGCTCGTGAATGCAAAGCATAAAATTCTTTATAAGAGATCACTGGCAAGCAATAAACAACAGTAAAAAACAAGAGTGGAGTTTTGGCACTTCCAGCCATATATAATTTATAAAATCAACCACTCAAAAGAAAGGATTACGGGTTACCGCACGTTGGGACAAATAACCGGATGGTCAACGTGCCACACTTTGTGCATACCGCCGGTCAGAATGCCACACTTTGTGCAGACTGACAAAAGTAGGTGATCAGCCTACTGGGCAAGATACTCCTCCTTCTCTATACCCAAACAACAATCGAGTGTTCTTTCCGGTAAAACACAGTCACTTAACTGAAAAAGAACACTGCTAGCTCGGACCGGCATGACTTACTGGACTGTCGTCTTATCCAGGAAGGACTCACCCCTCAAAGGTGGCCACCTACTAAGAGATTTACCCTAACCCCTCAAAGACTAGCCCAATAGTCCACCCTTATTGAGTACTCAATGACGTTTCCCACTTGGGATAAAAGGAACAAAACACTGTTCCACATGAAAATGGCAATTTAAGGGTTTCCAAAGTCTTTGTCAAAATCAGTTTTAGAAAGAGTTTTGAGTTTGATTAAATCTGCTCATTGATCTTTATATAATTCAGTGGTTTGAATTAAGAAAGAATTCAACCCTCAATTGCCTTTACATAAATAAGTGTCCATATACTCTACATTTGGCTTGACATAATAAACATTTCACATCAAACAGGTTTTATGCAGGAGCTTACCTGATTCTTGCTCACAATAAAAGGTCTCCAACAGCTGACCTAACCCCGCATGGGCAAATACAAATCACAATCAATTTTGAGCCACAATCCACTTCCTCAATTTTAAATCAACTCAACTTACTACTACCATGATCCTAGTGTCCCAAGCTCTAAGGCCAAACAATAAATATATAGGTTTATAAGTTGAGCCTAATTTGATATTTAAAATAATTAATGGTTTGGGAAATAAATTCTAATAAGTTGAAAGTTTAAATCTTGCTAAGAAAAATTTAGAGTTTATTTGATCAAGAGTCCTAGGTAGTATTAAATAAAATAATGATTTATTAATAATTTAGTTGTTAAAAAATAATTGATAGATAAAATTAGTTGAAAATAGATTTAATGAGTCTTGCTTGAACAATAATAAATAAATTCTTAATGGGTTTTGATTAAAAGATAATAATTAAATTTTTAGTAATAAATATTTTACTAATTATAATTATTTCCATAAAAGGCTTTATTTGATTTCATTATTTTAAGTAATATATATATATATATATATATATTATTTTTCTAGCAAAACCTATTATTTATTTGACTAAAATATCCTTATTATATATAATAATCCAGATCTACCCTTCCTATGATTTTTCGAAATTACTAGTAAAATTATATTATTAAATATTTTATTCATGAAGTAAAAATTAGCTCAGGGACAACTAGATCATGATCAAATTTCTATGGCTAACCACAATCAAGAACATATACAATCCTTCAATTCATCAAATCATTCAAATCATGCATATAAGCATAGACCTAAATTTATGAAGACATGATCTAACCTCTGCTAGCATAAATATGATCATGGATTCAATAATCCAACATGAATATAAATCCTATTCACCAAAGGTGACATAATCTCTAGCATACTTCATCACAAATACTACCTATGACATGGTAACATGCATCAAACTCCAAATAATCATTCAATCAACCAAGATAAACCTTCCATGCATAAATCCCATCTCCTTCACAATCATACATATATTCATGCTTCAATCTCAACAATACATACTCAAATCCTATCACAATCCACATACTATCAACATCATCCTAGAGACATGAATCTAGAATTTAAAAGAAAGATTGAAGGGACTTACTTGGTTGAGGAATACCTTGAAGGAGTTTAGAATGGATCTCAACTCCTAGATGCCTAGCTTCATCCAAGGAAGATGGAGAAAGCATGGCCATGGGAGAAGAAGCCATCCGGCCAAGACAAGAGAGTTTCGGCCATGAGAGAGAGAGACCATTAGCATGTTTATTCATATATATTTTCACTAGAGATCAAGATTGGAGAAGATTAAGTTGTTAGAACAAACCTACCTTGAAGGTGTTCTTGAACCTTCACAGAATTTTGTAGTTTTTGCTCCAAACTAGCAAGTTGGTTTGTGGAGTTTGATGTTAAGAATGGTGTTGATGGACTCACGGCAGTGAGTAGGTTAAATTTGGAAATTTTAGAGAAGGTTTGAAGTGGTTTGGAGGAGTATTAGGTGAAAGGAATGAGTACGTGTTCTTGGTGAGTTGTGTGTGTTCTTGAAGGTTAAAGGGATTTGAGAGATTTTGTTTTGCAGTTGCCAAAATTCTGTGAGAACTAGGGCTGTCGAATTTTCTGTAGGGTTTAGGAAGATGATTCTCTGGTTTGGAAGGAAAAGGAAAGGCTAGTTGTTGAAATCCTTGAAGAATATTTTTAGGAAGCAAATTTGGAAACTTAATATTTTAGAATATCTTGATTATTGGAGAGCTTTGAAAGTCTACCATGGCCGACTATTTTGAATAGTATTTCAGTTGATTGAAAGCTGGTTTAAGGAGGCTTATGGTGGCCAAAAACAAGGAGCATAATAGTGAAGAAAATTCTGGTTATTTAAGGGATACTTTAAGTAAGGTTGCTAAACTAAGCTGGTTGGAATTTTGGTAATCAATCAAGCATGATTGCAGGGATTTATTGGAGAGATTTTTGGGCAGCCATGACTGAATTTCGTGCAGAAGCTTAAGAGAGATAATGGAGCTCAGTTACTGAAGGTTTAAGGGTGGTTTATGCCGAACAAGAATGGGGTTTTGGCTAGGAGAGAATTAGGAAACAAAGCTGGACAAAAACCTACACAGCATTTTCGCCGGCTGGAATTTTTCCTGGGCAGTTTTCGGCTGCCATTTTCCAGCCAGCTTGCAGAGAGTTTGAAGGGGAATTTCAGGGGCTTTCAAGGCTGGTTTCCAGCCTTCTTCATGGAGGAAAAACATGGCTAAGGTGCTAAACAAAATCTGGAATAAAACAGCTTGGTTTTGGATCTCCAAAGCTGCGATTTGCACAGGAAGTTTTCTGGTTTTGCACCACTTTTGTGCAGTCCGAAAATCGCCAGAAAAATCCAGATTCTAGAGTGAACAAAAGGGCCTTTTTCTGGAAGCATTTGGGAGGGAATAATGGTTAAGATTTTTGACACCTTGAAGGCACACAAAGCTGGAAATTTTTAGTTTTATGCATGAAGGGAAATGAACCTAGCTAGAGTGAATTTTTAGCAAGTTCACTAGAGGGATTTATCCTCTTGGAATCTCCCACAACTCTTTCGCATTTTCAGACCATAAGATGCCTTTTACTAAGACATTTTGATCCTACAAAACCACAGTACTTTACTGAAATTTCTAGAGAGGAAATGGCTAGAACAACTTGATCAACTAATGAGTTGAGAAATAAGGAAAATCAAAGATCAAGGGAAAATGAATTCCCCTTAGAAAATTCGTGTAGGCCAAAGGAGTAGAATGAGGATACATAGGAAGTGTACTCTAAACTCTCACAAATTTTGCATTTACGATCCCTCAAGCTCTTTTGCACCCCATGCTTTTTTATTTTTTGTACTCCTCCCACATAAACTTTCTCATTCCAATATTCTTCACTCCTATGTTCTTCTTTATATTCCCCATTTTGTTCCTCAAAGCTGCCATATCCTTCCTCACTCGAATAAGATTATCCATTGTTTTCACTCCCCCTACTCCAATCTTCCATAGGACTCAAGTTCTCACATTCTTGGTCACTCTCCCCTAGGTCTCTGTCATAGCTATCATATTCCCTTCCACTTGTACTTGGCCCTTCATCTTATTCATTCAAATATCCCATGCTCTCATAGTCATCCTCCTCATATTGTTGCTCATATTCATTTTCTTCTCCAAAACTACTCTTACCATAGTAAGATTCCTCATCATAGTCATACCCTTCACTTTCCCTCCCACTAGCCATTATGAATTTTCTTTCAAAAGAAGTACACACAAAATTGAAGTAGAAAACACAAGAAAAATTTCTTGCTTCACTCCCTCACGTGTTTTCACTTAATTTTTAGTGGTCATTCTTCACTTATGTTTGCACTCTTCTTGGCTTTTATCACAATGAACTTACCCTCTTGCATTTTTTAATCTCTCAATTACATACTCAAGTTCTTCCCAACTCTTTCCCACTTCAAAGGATTTAGTTCTACTAGTTAACTCAATTAAATTCCAAGGGATAAGAAAGAAAGATATCTCTGTTAGGGATATGCCCTAGAGTTAATTTGTACTTATACTATTGGCGTTATGTTTTATATAATAATATGAGGTTTTTCTTTCCATGAATAGTGCATTTTTTTTTTGTGGTCATTAAGTACATGACTTGATAGTAAAACCCAACAATAAAAATAATGATTATTCTAAAACAGTCCCTGGTCGATTATTATTATTATTGAAACAATAATAAATTAACATTAGTATATTTGTAACTAGATGGCTATGTTTTACTGGTCATGAATATTTGTGATATCAAGTTAAAACATAAATAAATGTTAGAGAACATTGTATTGGACACTGTAAGAGTACTTCATAGAACATATCATAAGTACTTTCTAGCCATAATGATATTAAAAGTCCTTCGACCTAAATTCATCATAGTTTCCTACTTGATAAATTCTATATTTTGACGTTGTCTTTAACCAAATAATAAATTAGACTACTATTAGATATAGAATAAATCAAGGAGATGAATATGATTAATAGTGAAGGAATTTGTCCCTCTCAATTATAGGAAAGATATCCATGGACCCCTTGATAAGTTATACTGTTAAAATGCATGGCCGTGCTCAAATATATCAATCTAAAATATTGATATTATTTGTTTGAACAGTCTACTATGAAATCAAGAAATAATTGATTAGGCTTAATAAGGATGACATGTTCCTTATGCTTAATCTGGATATCGTGTGACAAAAGGACTAAATATAAAATTGTGGTTTGGTTCAAAGAGATCATTGATCTTCATTTAACCTGGATAGTTATAATGTTTTGCTAGAAATCGCTTATAACTTGTAGACCATTTAAATATGATTTAGGCACACTGCCAGTATTAAATGAACCTATAGGGTCACACAATAAGCGAACTTATTAGGTTATTTTTCTGGTAACCAGATTCGATGAATCTAGAAATATGTCTAAGTTAATTAAACCTAGAAAATTTACCAGATACAATGAATCTGGAAATATGTCCACATTCAATGTATCTGGATGATGTCCAGATTATAAGAATCTGACTCGGTAAATTAATTAGTTAAATTATCGAGATAATGATAGAATCTTATCATATCAGTTTTTAATTTAATTTGAATTTAAATTAAAATATGATAAGATATTATCAAATTTGGACTCTAAGAGATTCGGGGGTTTTTAAGAAAACTCTAACCATCTTCTCAATAGTCCTATTCTGTTGAAAAATTTCGTACCTCTATTCACCAGGAAAAAAAAAAACTTCTCAAACCCTTGGCTCTAACACTCTCAGGGTAACGAGTCAGTTCGTCGTGTGTACCTATAGAGGGCGTTCGCACACTGCAGCATCTAGTGATCATTTGGGTTGCACGTACGACAGCACAATTAGAATTGAAAGATCTCGATTATGCCAAAGAGAGGTAATTCCGTAAACCTTAGATCTTCTTAATCATTTTCTTGGATCCTCGGAAGGGATTCATGGATATTTTTCACGTTTAGGAGTCCACGAATCCTAACAGACTCAAAGTCAATTTATCAAACACTTTGTGTGCAATAAGAAAGATGTATGGATTTCAAAGAGTTTTAAACGAGGTGATGCCTATCACAACCTGAGCAACACAAATTAGCAATTAACAAGAACTTAAGGAAATGGTGACATAAGCAAATTCAAGAAATAGAAGTAGGAGTTCAAGATGTTCAAATATTTTCCAAACTTAAGACAATTGCAATATGAATAAATCTTCTAGCATCAACAATAACACCAATTAACTTCACAAATATACTATACTAATCAAATTATTCATCATACTTCATGAAAGGAAGCTTTAGTAGTTAAGTATAAGCAATCACAATTCATTAGGACAATATATAAAACACATTGTGTGCATTATCGTAGCTCAATTTTGTGTAGCCAATTTTAGTTTGGTTTTAGCTCAAAATCAACAAATTTTTACACCAAATAACTCCTCAAATATCAATATACCACATAGGGTCAAATTAACTACATTTTCATGGCACAAATCTAAGTTTTCAACCCCCAAAAATTATAAGGAATATAGTTACGAGAATAAAAATTTTTGCAGCAATATGAGCTTCAAATCAACAATTTTCCATGCTAAAATACCCTTTAAACATTTTACCAGCATATATGATCAATTTAGTATCAAGTTCATGGCATAATCTTGAGATTCAATCATTCCAAAATGTTAAGGGAAAAAGTGACAAAAATGGATAATGCTCAACAAATCTTGAAGAATATTGTACCTTAGCCCAAAGAAAGTTGGTTGATCAATATTTTTTTATATGATCTTGGGAAGCTCCAACAAGGTGGATTAAACTCAAGATCAAGAAACCTATAAAACTCACACACAAGAACACCAAAATGCAAAAAATTAATACTCTTGCGATAATGTGAATCTATCCTACTTCAAAGACACCTTAATATCCTAATCTAACTAGAGATTAGAACATCAAGGAGAGGATTTTGAAGGCACCTAACTCAATCCTATCAAACATACTAGGCAACCTAGTACATAGAATAGATATGAAGTTTAGATTATCAATTAAGATTTAGAGACAAGATCAAATGTGGGACTAAATCCTTTGATTTAGTCTTGATGTTTAATGGACATCACCCAAGAGGATCACCCTTAAGAACTCTCCTTCTAGAGAGAAGATCTGATTTCTCCTTCCCAAATTACCAAAGTTGTGTGACAACAGTTATAATGGCATATTTATAGCTGCCTTTACCTAAACTACTTAACCAACTAAACCTAAATATTAAATGGCCTTAATACATGTTTTGAGGCCCTATTACAAGCCTTAAAAATAGGTTAAAATAGAATAAAAGTCGTGTTAATTTAATTGGGAACAAAACAAGAAAATTCAAAAAAATAGGACGGGGCCCGAATGGACTTGGCGATAGGTGAGTTGGGTGGACCTGAAATAGAACCTTAGAACCCTACTCCAGTGTGTACCTGGTGCCAGGTGGGCTAGTTGTTAGTGTTATGCCTTAGAAGCAATCACTTGTACATTGTATATGACATATTTTAATTTAATAAAAGGCATTATTTATATTACATTTTTTTTGTTTACTTTTATGTAATATATCTGTTAGATAAAGTCCCTAGTACAACACTGTATTAAGAAAATCATGATAGAGATCATGATATGAGATTCCTACTACACTGTATAGTGTTAGTATTTAAATAGTCCCTAGTGGAAGTATTAATAAGACAGGACATCATTAATGCGTTAAGACTAGCATATGTTAGACTTCTTGATTTGATCAGGCAGTAGTTCTTATATCCGTGAGTATTGAGATACTCAAAGTTAACACATAGATGCTTGTTAATGGAACAAGTACATTGGATGACCTAGCTATGAGATAATCACATGGATAACTATTTAGTGCAGTGATATATTCTCAATATAGCAAACGTGCAAGTATCCTTAGACTTGAGATCTCCAAGGTACTTTGTTTTCTGAGTAATGTACTTTAATTCCAATCTCTGGAGCCAGATTGAGGGTCACCAATGGGATGGATATTGGGTACATTGTGAGGTAAACAAAAGTAGTTGAGAGGGTCAATAAAGGATTCGCCATTCCTAATAGTAGGGGCAAATATCTCACAGCCACTTGTAGGAATTACTACTCGAAAAGTTCTTGGCCAAGATGACTGTGTATTGAAAACAGTTCCAATTGATACACATCTAGAGTAGTGGGTTCTTGATACAAGTACTATTATATTCGGGCCAGAATTAATATATTTTGTAGGGAGTTGGCACTAATTTCGTATTCCAAACCGAATGAGATATTGTATGGTGAAATGAGTTAATTGCACTATAGTTTGTTATTGAAGGGTTCATGTCAAGCCACTTGACTTCCTGGACTCTTGGGTGGTTATGATGTGTTGCTAGATACCGCTCATGATCTAGGAATATGGGTTTATTAATTGATGAATTAATAAACCAATCCTGATTAGAATTAATATGATTAATTCTAATTAATTATGGATTGTTAATCTCAAAGACGTTTGGATTAATTCATATTCGCTACCAATTGACTGGAAAACCTAATAGGTCACACACAATAGAAGATTATATACTCAAGATGTTATTTAATAACATAGTGGAGTTAATTGCGAGAAAGAGAAATTGTTGTGGCCAAATTATAATTAGTTATAATTTATTGTCCAAGTTATAATTGTGAGAACTTGATGTTTCCAATTACAATTAGGAAATTGTAACTGTTTTAGAATTCTCAGATGGAGTATTTTTAGCAGGATTTTTTCTTAATATATATAGGATATATGCATGAAATTCTGTGAAAGAAAAAACACAAGAAAAACTCCAAAACCCTAGGGCACATGATTCCCTACTTTATCTACTCTCTCTCTCTCTCTCTCTCTCTCTCTCTCTCTCTCATTGTTCTTGCAATAAACCCAAGCTGCCATCTTAGTTTATGCTAGCACATAAATATCTTAGTGCTTGAGTGTGATCCTCTGTGTGGATTTCTGTTAGAGGTAATCACACACTGTGATTATAGTGGTTGGACATTCAACTCTCATGGTGTTTGATCAAGAGCATTGTTGGATCGTACCTCGACTTGAAGAAGGAAAAATTTTATTTTTCAGATGATAAAAAAAAGGTAAAGTTGTTACCTTTGTTCTCTTTTTGTCTTGTTTTTCACACGTATGCGGATCTTGGGTTGGTATCTCGTTCTAATTTTTTCGTTGCGCCATATATGATATGCGTGAGATACCCAATAGTGGTATCAGAACCACGCTATGTGTAGTTTGCAGACATTGTTTCTTGCGTGAAAGTTGTTTCATGTAATCGTGTATGTCTTTATTCACTGTGAAAATTGTTTTTACTCAAGTCAAAATTATTTCGAGCATTGTGGGTTGGGTCCATAGAACAATATGATTGTGTAAAAGTTACAGTATATTTCAAAAGATGCTTTCTTTATATGCTACAAGTTTTTGCAGAAAAATGTTTTCTTGAATATGATTGATTGCCTTCTGTTTCAACCTAGTTTTCTGTTTTGGTTTTGTTTAAACTAACAAATTAGTTATTGTTTCGAGCTTCAAAATAGAAAATACTGCTGAGAATTGTTCTCATTAAAATTTTGCAGAAGAAAAAGGCATCAAAAATTGTTTCTGGAAAATTTTCAAAAATCGCCGCCTTGTTCCCGACTACAGCCAGCTCTGGCTCCGTCTCCTAGCCAGAGCCGGTTCCATGCTGTTTTGCGAATGTCCAGAAATCATTTCTGGAAAAATTTTCCCTTAAAAACCATACCACAGCCGGCACCGGCTTTGGCTTCCAAACCGGTGCCAGTTCTGGTCTGTCTCGACATTCCAGTAAAAAAAAAAAAAAAAGGATTTTGAAAAGGACCCAAAAGAATTTTCTCAAAATTAGTTTTGAGACAAATAATTTTATTTTTCAAAATAGTGATTTTGAAATTTCAAAATTAATGTATTTTTCTAAAATATTGATTTTAGAATTTGTTTTATTTTTCTAAAATAGTGATTTTGGAATAATAAAAATTATATGTTTATTTTGTTTAAGCATAATTAATGACATGGTGGATGGTTATGGACTAAAACCAATTATATCTGTTTATGCATTTTACAATTTTACTTTTTTATAAAATAGGGCCTGCGTGTCTTGCCTTCTCTAGAATTCTTGTGTAATTCTCCTCTCATCTAACTTCCCTCGAATGTAACTCGACGTTTTCTCTCTTTAAAAAATTATGTAATTAGTTTATATAGGTTAAATAGGAGTAGAACTGACTTCTCCCAAGTCCCTCATACTAAATTGACTAGATAGCCAAACTGTAACACCCCGCTACCTAGGCCCGCCAGGGCCAGGGATGTCGCCCCGTCCAAAGGACAAGAGGTTTTTATAACTAGGTCACCCAAATAAAATAGCGGATTAAAATAATACTTTAACTCAAAATTTTATTATATCCCAAGAATAAATCCAAGAATAAATCCATGAATTCCTAAACACAAATCCATAAATAAAAATTATCCACTCTCAACTCCCCAAAGCAATACATAAGAATAAATGACAACATTCTCTTTCAAGGCAGATAACACTAGCTAATCATCCCCATAGTAGGATCGACCTGAAATCATGGTAAAAAGAGTGATGAGACAGAAATCTCAATAAGCCCCGTGTGTGAGTTGGGCTAATAAGACAAAACACTTTTCATGATGCATGCACTAGCAGTATATCAAAAGCTTGTCATGCCTTCTTTACAAATTTAACTCTCACTTCTTGGAAGATAGTGAGAAGTCATGGAGCAAAATGCTCTTAAAATATTCTGTTTGGAAAGATATGAATAATTAAAAGATTTTGAGCTTCGAATAAAATTCCAATGACACTTTAGAATAGTTCCCTGAAAATAGGTCAACAATTAAAGCAACCAAATTAATCTGACATGGCACAGCGGTGGCTCTCACACCAGGTGAAGCACTTGAGGTAGGTGTACATCCTACCGAGTGAGATACTCCTTCCTCTCTCACTCAATCCAAACTGGTTGTCCCACTTCCGGCCATCGATTCTACCAGAACCCCATCGCTAGCTGAGGACGGCTCAACCTTCTATACTGATGCCCTGATCGAAAAGAATCAACCTCTCGGAGGTGGCCACCTACCGAGAGATATCCCCAGACCAACCAAAGGCTAGTATAAAGGCCTAGCCCCCATTAAGTACTCAATGTTATTCAATCTTCACAATTCATAAGGCTCCAAAGTGGAACCTACAAAATTAGCTCAATACAGTTCCAAACAACATTTTTCAACTCGTACAAAAATTTTAAATGGCATGGTTTTAATTCAATAATTTATTCCACAAATTCATAGTGAAGGAGCCACATGCTCAAATAAGTCATGTTGTGATTTTCAAAAATTAGATGCATGCCCAAAAATTTATCTCTCGCATATTCAAAACAAATCAAAATGTTTGATGCTTGGCTCCTAAGTCATGCCTGACACATTTTAAAAATTTATAAATCTAGAAGTTTCTAAAATTAGAAGTTTTCCAAATGTTGAAAGTTTCCAAAATAAGAAGGTTCCAAATATAGAGATTTTCAAAATCAGCTACCATGATAAAAATTCCGTATTTGCAAAAGATACTCACCAACCTTACTTTCAAACCAAGATAATAAAATAAAATCAATTTCATGAATGCAAGGGAACTTACCTTATCCTTAAGCTTAGGGTATGAACTCTGGTAGGTTGGTCCCTACCCTTGACAATCTTCTAAATCTATCAAAGAGTTCATATAAATTAATTACAGCACTTTCTAGATCATCACAAAAGAAAATCAAGTCCAAAATCGACTTTCACAAATAAAACAAACTCAGCTCACTACTACCATGATCCTAGTGTCCCAAGCTTTAAGGCAAAATAATAAATAAAAAGGGTTTATAAGCTAAGTCTAATTTGATATTTAAAATAATTAGTATTTTGGAAAATACGTATTAATAAGTTGAAGGTTTAAATCTTGCTAAGAAAGATTTAGAGTTTATTTGATGAAGAGTCCTAGGTGGAATTAGGTAAAATAATGATTTATGAATAATTTAGTTATTAGAAAATAAATGATAACTAAAATTAGTTGAAAATAAATTTAATGAGTCTTGCTTGAAAGACAATAAATAAATTTTTAATGGGTTTTGATTAAAAGATAATAATTAAATTTTTAGTAATAAATATTTTACTAATTATGATTGTTTCCATAAAAGACTTTATTTGATATTATCATTCTATATATAATATCTATATATTTTATTTTCTAGAAAAATCTATTATTTATTTGACTAAAATATCCTTATTATATATAATAATCAAAATTTACCCCTCCTAGGGGTTTTTTGGAAATTACTAGCAAAATCCCATTGTGAAATATTTTATTCATGAAATAAAAATTAGCTTAGGGACAACTAGGTCATGATCATATTTCTATGGCTAACCACAATCATGAGCATATACAATCCTTCAATTCATCAAATCATCCAAATCATGTATATAAGAATAGATCTAGACTTACTAAGGCATGATCTAACTATTACTAGCATAAATATAATCATAGCTTCAATAATCACACAAGAATATAATTCCTATTCATCATAGATGACATAATCTCTAGCATACTTGATCATGGAGCATACATCAAACCCTAGAACACCATATATTCAACCAAGATAAGCAACTCATGCAAAAATCCCATCTCCAACATATTCATACATATATTCATGCTTCAATCTCAATTCATCACAACAATATATACTCAACCCTATTCATGATTCATCTTCTATCAACATCATCCTAGAGACATGAGTCTAGAATTTAAAAGAAGGGTTAAAAAGGCTTACTGGATTGATGAATACCTTGAAGGAGTTTCGAATGAATCTAAACCCCTAGATGCCTAAATCCGTCCAAAGGAGATGAAGGAAGCATGGCCATGGTTGATGAAATCATTCGGCCAAGAGAGAGAGAGAGAGAGAAAAGAGAAGAAGAGAGTAAATTAGCATGTTTAATCATATATATATTCATTAGAGATCAAAGATTAGCGAAGATGAAGTTGATTGAACAAACCTACCTTGAAAGTGTTCTTGAGCTTTCACAAAATTTCTGGTTTTTTATCCAAAAGAGCAAGTTGGAATTTGTAGTTTGATGTTAAAAATGGCACGGATGGACTCACATCAATGAATAGATGAATTCTGGGATTTTTAGAGGTGGTTTGAAGTGATTTGGAATGGTATTAGGTGAAAAGAAGTAGTAGGTGTTCTTGGTGTAGTGTGTGTTCTTGATGGCTAAAGAAAAATCGAGAGGAATGGTTGTTGTGGCTGCCGAATTTTCTGTGGAATGAGGGCTGCCGAAATTCTGTAGGGTTTAGGAGGATGTTTCTCTGATTTGAGAGGGAAAAGGAAAGGTTAGTTGTTACAATACTTGAAGAATATTTTTAGGAAGTGAATTTGGAAAGTAAATAACCTAAGAATATTTTGATTGTTTGGACAGCTTTGAAGTCTGCCATGGCTGATTGTTTGAGCAGAATTTCGTGGGATTAATGCTGACTTATGGAGGCTTATGGTGGCCAAAATTAGGGTGTACAATGATGAAGAAGAAGTCTGGTCCGTTGATTAAAATATTATGAAAGGTTGCTAAATAATGGCTGAAATATTATGAGAGATTTTTGGACAGCCATTGATGGAATTTCGTGCAAAAGCTCCAGGGAAATAATGGAGATCTTTTGATGGAGGTTTAAGAAAGGTTTTGACAGATTAGGGTTGGTGTTTCGGCTGGAAGAGAAATAGGAAACAAACTGGACAAAAATCTGCACAGAAATTTCGCTGCACAGTGAATTTTCTGGTAGATTTTCGTCTGCCACTTGCAACCATTTTGCAGCGAGCTAGAAGGGGGGTTTCAGGGGTATTCAAGGCTGTTTTATAGCCTTCTTCATGGAGGAAAAACATGGCTAAGGTGCTGCACAAAATCTGGAAGAAAACAGCTTAGTTTTGGGCTCTCAAAACTGATTTTCGTACAGGATTTTTTTCTGTTTTGCTCCAGATTGAGCAGTCCGAAATTGGACAAGAACTTTCAGGTTTCAAACTGATCCTAAAGACCATTTTTCTGGCAGCATTTTGGAGGAAATGTTAGCTAAAAATTTTGACCTTTTGAAGGTACAACAAGCTGAAAAATTCCAGCTCATTCTATGAAGAAAGATGAACTAAGCTAGAGGAAAATTTCAGCAAGCATACTAGAGAGATTTTTCCTCTTGAAATTTCCCATAACGCTACCATATTTTTCAGACCATAAGGAGTCTCTTACCAAGACATTTTGATCCTAAAAGACCTCAGTACTTTACTGAATTTTCTGGAAAGGAAAAGGCTAGAACATATTGATGAAACTAATGAGTTGAGAATTGAGGAAAATTAAAGATCAAGGAAGAATGATTTTCCCTATAAGAATTTTGAGAAAAGTAAAAGGAGTGGAATGAGGTTACTTCTATCATGTCTCTCCTAGAACATCATCACCACATTAATCTAGGCCCTTAAGGCCGAAACCATCCTTTCCCAAGCAAAATAAAATTTACTCAAGCTAAAGCTTCTATGATGGACTTTAAACCCAAGACTTCAAGAATTAATTCCAAGTCTCTAACCACTAAACCATAACAACTCTTGTTGCTATTTCTACTAGAAAAATTATTTCCTATTCAATCCACAAGCTATCTCCTTATTTTCACCTTGGGCAAAAATTACCATTTTGCCCCTCTCACACATCACTCACTAACAAGACTTCAAGTTAATAAAATCAAATTCAAAGCACATAGAAATCATATGAAAACATATTTAATCATGAAATAAAGCATGATATGCATCCCAACCCCCTTACTCTAAGGTTGGTTTCGACTGGGGTTTCACACAAACCTTAGTAGATGACAGTATCCCTACATCATTTTCAATGAGTAGAATGTCATTCACATATAGTACAAGAAAAACCATATTTAAGCTTTCCAATTTCTTATGCACATATAGTTTATCCTTATTTTGAACGAAACCATAAGATTTTCCAGTCTCATCGAAATTAATGTTCCATACTCTGGATGTCTGTTTAAATCCATAAATGGATTTATTAAGCATACAAACCATATGCTCTTGGCTTTCAACAATAAAGTCATTTGGTTGGGACATATACATGTCTTCACTAAGATGGCTATTTAAAAATACTGTCTTGATATCTATTCGTCATATCTCGCAGTTATAATAATATGCGATGGCAAGGAGAATACGGATGGACTTAAGCATTGCTACCAAGGAAAAGGTTTCCTCATAATCGATGTCTTCTTTTTGAGTATATCCTTTCGTCATAAGCCTAATTTTCAAAGTTTCCACCTTCCTATCAGCTCCCCTCTTCCCCTTGTATACCCACTTACACCCAATAAGTTTTATCCCTTCGGGTGAAGCTACAATATCCACTACAAGAAATCTGCCAATTTGCCACAAAAAATTCCATGGCAAATCTATGGCTAAACCAGATTTTGCCACGGATCTGCGATAGAAAAGGTCTGTGCAAAATACCTTCGTCTCTAAGCATTTTTTATGAGGGAAATATTTTTCCGTTGCAATTTGCCACGAATTGTTCAAGTTGTTACACCTTTAGGGGGAGAAATATTACGAGGGAGTCGTGGCAAATCTGTGGCAATCTGCCAAATTCGTGGCAGATTGCCGTGGATATTTCTCAAGCAGATACTGTCCGTGGTAAATCTGCGGCAATCTGCCATGGATTTACCACAGAAACAATATGGAAGATAGGTTGTCCATGGCAAATCTATGGCAGATTACCACGGAAGGTTCTCAAGCAGGTATCATCCGTGGCAAATCCGTGACGGTTTTGATAGGAGCTAAATTACTCATGTTTTTTCTAGTTATTTGAGGCTCTTTTGTGATACATTTTGTTCAATAACTAGTCATATTCCTTCATAGTTGAGATTTTACCATTGTAGAGGTATTTTATTCATTATTTCAGATTTTATGGGTAAAACAAAGAAAAATCATCACAAAAATAGAACCAAGGCGGTGGCGGACAGGACATAGGAACCGAGGCCGGCCATATGCTGATGACACGAACTTCAAGGCGACAAAAAATTGTTGAAATAGACCGGGATAGAACCGAACTGGCACTGGCTCTAGTAGCTATGGTGGCGCCGGCTGCACTCTGGACAATATTGTGCTGAAATCAAGAAAAAATTGGCGAAAAACAGAAGAAACAGAACACAGCCGGCGCCGGCTCCAGCAGCCAAGGCGGCACCGACTGTGCTCTGAGGAAAAGACGGGATTTTAATTTTTGCACGCAGTTTTTGGTAATTTGTAAAATTTTAGTATCTTCCTACTTCTACTCAGCCAAGAACCTTATACCAACGAGTTTAGGCACTTCCTAAGCCTATAAATAGATGAAAAACACATGGGAAAAAGGGAGAATTCATAGATTATCATAGAAAATTACTCAAATCAAATAAGGACTTCTTCAATTCAAGAAGGATTGTGCAAGAAAGTCTTCAAAGGAAGAAGAAAATGGCTTGTCTATGAGTGCTTTCTTTTACTTTGTTTTCTTTTTTTTTAACAATGATATGTTAATTGTTTTATTGTAATTCGACTTTATTTTAGATATTCATGATTTTTAGAGTTATTTGATCTTTTAATTAATTGATTGTTCTTCTTGGTATTTAATTACTTAGGCATATTACGAGATTATATGGTTGTTTCTTTCCATTAACTTGGATGAAATAGGGGTTGATGGTGGTTTCAATTCAGTAGTTTCATATTGGTTGTCTCTTAACTTACTTGGAAAAGAGGTTAATTACTAAGAATTGGTAATTAAAGGTTAATTGATGTCTGCTAGGAATGGATTCATTAGTTGATTTCATGTTTTATGTTTGCCGGGAATGGAAATTTAATTAAAGGATTGTGGTTAATGCATCTTTTGGATGGATTAGTTGAGACAGGAATGTGATGCCAATTTATCTAGAAGTTAGTGATTTCATAGATTGGAAAAGAAGTGAGTCTATATTAATCTTTCATGATACCAAGAGAATAATGAGTTATGATAATGATTAGGTCCTTTAAGGTTATGTTTATTGAAATAATGTTTTAAGTTACATAATTCTCCATCCTTGACATTATATATTTTTATTTTCTTTTGTTCTATTTTATTTCGTTTTGACTTTGTTGAGTCGGTTAAACAATGAAAGAAAATGGATTAATGTATAATTTTTCCTTGAGGATTGACACTCATTTGAACCCTATGCTATGTTAATGGTGAGTATGCATGCTCATATGTGTAATTTGGGGTTAATATTTTAATTTAAACTTGATTGGAAGGAAATATACTTAATTTTTATATAATTTTTATACCCAAATCCAAACATATCAGGTTCTTAAGCAGGTAAGTCCAAGGCAAATCCACGGCAGATTGCCACGGATTTGCCACAGAAGTAATAGGAGAAATCATTTTTGTGGCAGATTGCCACGGATTTGCTACGGAAGGTTCTCAAGCAAGTATCATTCGTAGTATTTCGTTTTAACTTTGTTGAGTCGGTTAAACAATGAAAGAAAATGGATTAATGTATACTTGTTCCTTGAGGATTGACACTCGTTTGAACCCTATGCTATGTTAATGGTGAGTATGCATGATCATATGCGTAATTTGGGGTTAACGTTTTAATTTAAACTTGATTGGGAATGTACTTAATTTTTATATAATTTTTATACTCAAATCCAAACACATCAGGTTCTTAAGCAGGTACGTCCATGGCAAATCCACGGCAAATTGCCACGGATTTGCCACAGAAGTAATATGAGAAATAATTTTCTGTGGTAGATTGCCACGGATTTGCTATGGAAGGTTCTCAAGCAAGTATCATTCGTGGTAAATCCGTGGTAATCTGCCGCGGATTTACCACAAAATCAATATGAAAAAAAGGCTATCCGTGGCAAATTGCCCCGGATTTGTCACGAAAACAATAGGGGAAATAATTTTTCATGGCAAATCCCTGGTAAACTGCCACAGATTTGCCACGGAGTGCACTCAAGCAGGTATCATTTGTGGAAAATCCGTGGCAGATTGCTACAGATTTGCCAAAGAATTAAAAATCCATAGTAAACTACTGTCTACAATTTTAGTTTTCAAAACTTGTTACATTTTCAAGTTCACAATTCCATAGCAACCAAAATGCACAACACATATGCACAATCCCTGTCACACTCCATGTCTACAAAGTTTTCAATCAATTTCCCCAGATATATACATAACAAACAAGCTATAACATTTATAATCGATTATCCATACACACATATGCATTACACACACCCTACAACGTGATCCCAAAGTTTAGGGCCTCGTCTTCGAGATCATCCATGCACAACACATCTCCTACCACATCTCAAATCATATTCTCAGTACACAATGCATAACTACAAAACACATTCACCACATATTGTTTTAGTGAACCATAAAATTTCATAATTTGTTTAGAGTTCAAATATACAAATAATTATATATGATCAAAATATCTAAAAATAGCAAATACAAATGATAGTGATAATACTAAATCCATAATCAAGCGATCCAAACTTAACATTCACATGAAAATAAAACCAATCTAACTATCATCAGTTGCTGAAGGGCCAGAGTCATCCTCGTCAGAATCATCACAATCAGAAGAGGGAATGGAGGGCACTTGTAAGTTAAGATGCTGCATCACCATGCAATTCATCTCAATTAATGAAGACATCTTCTTATCTTTTTTCTCCAAAGTCGTCTTCATCCTTTTCCTCTCTTTCTCTATCTCTTTGTCCTTCTTGTCCAGCTGTTCCTGAAGCTGCTACTAAAGCTGCTGCTAAAGGGTCTGCTCAAGCTCACCACAAAGCTTTTCTATATCCATGGATGATCCCAAAGACGAGGCCCCAGACTGACGGTACTGAAGTCGGAATCATGAGGCCTCAGATCCCATGCCATGACCCTGCCCTTTTTCAATCCGCTTGCAGCCGAAAAAATCATAGCTTTCTCATTTGGCATAGAACTTGGAGTAGATGTTGTATCAGTAGACTCCACGATAGAATACTGTGACTTCATCATTTGGACATCTTCCTGAATACTTCGAAGGTGAAAATATAAACAAAAATTAAAGTGTCATGCAATTTTTAAAAAATGAAATTAATATGAAACGTACAATGATCTTGTGGGATCTCTCATCTAAAAATTCGCCCTTATTGGGACCATCTTGAAACTGGTGTAATTTTTCAAACAATGCAAGATATTCAAAGTCATCCCCTTGCTTTGCACGCTGCAAGAAGTATTAAAATGATAATTAAGTACAAAATTTGATTAGACATGTACAAATTTAATAGCAATTATTAAAGTGAACATTTAACTATAGATCATATAATAGAAAATACTGCTCTTGACTCATGTTTTGTAAAGCTGATGGAACCTCCAGTGTGTTTGGCAGAGCTAGCCCTTCTATTTTCTTTGGCCACATTTGGTTTTTTTTGCCAATCCTCAGACTGCCAGTGTCTGCACAATTGGTCATACATGTCCTGTGATATCCAAGCAAGCCTCTTCTTGTGTACATTCCTGATCTTTGCAAAGGTATCAGTCATTCTTGCCCGACACCTATCCTCCCACGCTGAACGTATCCGTGACAAATTATCCGGGTGCCATGTCTATTGTTGTTACAATAATGAACATATTAGTACATTGTAAAATGACAACTCATTCTGAGATGAAGGTAGATAATAGGTATTTAGGCGGATAGTAAAATGTGAACATACAACAAAAAAAAAAGTTATAGACAAATACTTACAGCAAACTCCCCAAACCAATCATCCCTAACATCAGTAAGGACATCGCTGAATCGGGACCAGCATCCCGTAAATCGCTGCTTCATTATTGTGTGATAGTTTTTGCACACTCAGACTGACATGTGAAACTATAATAATTAGATGTTAATAACCTAAGAAATTAAGGCTAGATCTGCATGGAAAATAATACAATAAAAAAGACCACAAAATGGGTCGAGCAACCCAGATAGCAACATAGAACATGGAATGAAGTAAAATATAAGAACAATATTATGTGCTACTTACGTATCTCCATAGGGCTCGATTGTGTTATTATCCACGTGCTGTGATGTAACACTAGCTATTGAAGGGTGCACTGATGGACTGTGAGACTCAACACCCTATTTATACTTGTTAGTGTTGTGCCCTAAAGGCAATCACATGTACGTTGTATATGACACATTTTATTTTAATAAAAGGCATTATTTATATTACAGTTTCTTTTGTTTACTTTTAAATAATATAACTGTTCGATAAAGTCCCTAGTACAACACCGTGTTAAAGAAATCACGATAGAGATCATGCTATAAGATTTCTACTACACTGTATAGTGTTAGTTTTTAAATAATCCCTAGTCATAGTATTAATGAGACATGACATCATTAATGTGTTAAAACTAGTATATGTTAGACTTCCTGATTTGATCAGGCGGTGGTTTTCATATCCGTGAGTATTGAGATACTCAAAGTTAACATATAGATGCTTGTTAATGAAATAAGTTCATTAGATAGCCTCGCTTTGAGATAATCACATGGATAACTATTTAGTGCAGTGATATAATTTCAATATAGCAAATGTGCAAGTATCCTTAGACTTGAGATTTCCAAGGCACTTTGTTTGTTGAGCATTGTACTTTGATTCCAATCTTTGGAGCTCGATCGAGGGCCGCCTATGGGATGGATATTGGGTACATTGTGAGGTAAACGAAAGTAGCTGAGAGGGTCAATAAAAAATTCACCACTCCGAATAGTAGGGGCGAATATCTCACGACCACTTGTAAGAATTACTACTCGAGAAGTCATTGGCCAAGGTGATTGTGTATTGGAAATATTTCCAATTGATACACATCTAGAGTAGTGGGTTCCTGGTACAAGTATTATTATATTTGGGCTAGAATTAATTCTGGAGGGAGTTGGCACTAATTCCATACTCCAAACCGAATGAGATATTATATGGCGAAAGGGGTTCATTGCACTGAAGTTTGTTATTGAAGGGTTCATGTCAAGCCACTTGATTTCCCGGACTCTTGGGTGGTCATGATGTGTTGCTAGATACCGCTCATAATCTGGGAATATGGGTTTATTAATTGATGAATTAATAAACCAATCCTGATTAGAATTAATAGGATTAATTCTAATTAATTATGGATTGTTAATCTCAAAGACGTTTGGATTAATTCATGTTCTCTACCAATTGACTGGAAAACCTAATAGGTTACACACAATAGAGGATTATATACTCAAGATGTTATTTGATAACATAGTAGGGTTAATCGAGAGAAAGAGAAGTTGTTGTGGACAAATTATAATTAGTTATAATTTATGGTCCAAGTTGTAATTGTGAGAACTTGATGTTTCCAATTACAATTAAGGAATTCTAATAGGATTAAAATTCTTAGTTTTGGGAAGGGATTTTCGTGTAACATATAGTAGATACTCACGAAACTCTTGCTTATTATGAGACACGCGAAACAACCTCTTCTTCTTCTCTCTCTCTCGATTGTTCTTGTGAACTACCCTAGCCGCCATCTTTTTCTACTAGCACAGGAAATTTTGGTGTTTAAGTATTCCTCTGTGTGGATTACTGTTAGAGATAATCACACACTGTGATTATAGTAGTTAAACGTTCAACTCTCGTAGAGTTTGAGCAAGAGGATTACTGGATCGTGCCTTGACTTGAAGAAGAAATTTTTGTTCTTCGAACGATCAAACAAAAGTAAAAGCTGCTACCTTTATTATCTTTATGTCTTGTTTGCCACACATAGGCAGGTCCTAGAATGATATCTTATTTTATTTTTCGCTGCACCGTATAGGATACAAGCCGGAGATACCCAACAATACTACCTGGGATCAATAGGCTCAATAGATGGACATGAAGTAGATCATGCATCTCCAACCACAAGAGGACAAGAAGTCTCTGGTGCATGTAGGGAAAACCCCAGCTGCACACCAGCTCTATTGTTGTCCAGTGGTATTTGATTGGGAGCAAAAATGGATGTCGACTGGTGAGTAGAAGGAGTGGAAACTGGAGTGCTAACTTCTGGGGCATGAGATGAAGGTTGCCCCACCTCTGGAGCAGATATAAATGAACTATGGCTCGAGCGCTTCTTTCCTCCCCCTTTAGCCATATCTGTCCATTTGTACAGAGTCATTGATCAGGTTAATTTTGAAATAATAACAATAAGTCATATGACAATAACTTTCAATACTTAATTAATAGAAGAGAAGATGAAGATGAAAAAAAAAAGACAAAGAAGAAGAAGTATGAAATATTTATAAGAATATAGCTTGTAAAATAAAAAAAAATTCAAAAAATTCAATGTTTTGTTCCATATATAAAGCTAAAAAAAATCCACCTTTTATGGATAACAAAGGATTAAAAGTTAAAGGGAAGGTAGAAGTGAATAGGACATTGATAAGTTAGGCACTTTTTAGATAACATATGTAAGGCATTTTCTTACAAGTAAAACTAATGAAATTACTAACCTCTTTTGATATTATAAACAATCGTTATTTAGAGTCATCATCAGACATATACTCTTCACCAATGTCGTCATCTTCATTATCCGTTTCCCAATCAGTCTCTCATCTATCCTCTTCGTGACTTAAGTAATTCTCTGACGTTGTAACAAACTCCACTTCAGTAGCTACCGCATCTGTTTCACCGGATTCATGAGCCAGGGGACTAATGTCATGTCCTATACATATGGTTATTGCTTCAGCTTCATCCACATGTTCTTGGTATGCTTTATCAACCAATGGTGCATTAATTACATGTCGTGCTTTTGTTTTGCATACGGCTAACTAATCACACTTTGGTCTTTTTCTACTCGGATATGAAGTAAAGGATACTTACATAGCTTGATTGCCAACAAAAATGGATCAAATCCAGCATATCTCCTCTTATGATTAACGTTAACAAGCTTATATTGAGAATGAATTCTTGTACTCCGATTGGGTGTGGTATCAAATCAATCACATTCAAAAAGCACGGCCTTTTGGATTGGACTGCCAACAAATTCAACTTTGATTTTTTCTTTCAAAATTCCATAATAATCATTCCCATACATCCCATCTCCACCACCTTTAACACATACACCGCTATTCACAGTATTCTTTCCATCCCCATGGCTATATGTGTGGAATCTAAACCTATTTATAAAGTAACCATTAAATGACTTTACTTGTGTCGAGGGTCCCCAAGATAAATTCTTTAAGCATGTGTTATCTTCTCTATTACTTAGATCATGAATCTATTTAAATGAAAAAAATTAAGCACATGAGTCGCAGTGTTATACTAAATAATCAAATACGTTGTATACGTTGCCAAACTTACATAAGCCCTAAACCATGAACTAAACTCATTCTGGAATCTTCTTTCAACTTCATGGTCCGTTAAAGTTGGTGCCAAAGACCTCACGTGCTGCTTGAATTTGTTGAATCAATCATCACAAGTATTATACCATATTAGCAAGTTTTTTAGCAACTTGTTTATGATCAAAATCATGTTTATATGTATTATTTATATTTATACTCCTTACCTAATATGTGGCTGCACCTCCACAATTAAGTAAGATGTAATTTCAAGAAACTCTCAGTTCTTCTGTTGTCAAATATCGTGTTTTTAAATTTCCAATTGGCCTTCCAGAATTGGCACAAATTAACAAGACTTGTTCATGAACTAGAGCTTCATTATCATCCACATCATTACGAGCTCGAGTAGTATGTCTTATTTGCAAGTGAGGCTCGAAGTAATAGGAGAAAAATGTAGATGCTTCTTCAACTAAATATGCATTACAAATTGATCCTTCAACTCTAGCCTTATTTTTTACTTTAACCTTCAAATGATGCAAGTACCTAAATGGAAAAACAGTCATGAAGTTAAAAACTTATATTTTTATATGGGGTTGAAATTTGATACATTTAAGTCCCTTTTGCATTAACTTACCTTTCAAGTGGATACATCCATCTATATTGAACAGGACCACCAACTTCAGCTTCATAAGGCAAATGCACAATTAGATGTTCCACACATCAAAAAACCCTGGTGGAAATATTTTCTCCAGCTTGCACACTAACAATGCCACATCATTTTCCAGTTTGCACATATTTGTTACCGACAACTTAGGAGCACACAAATCCCTATAAAAGAGACTTAACTCAGTTAAAACACTCTATATATTTGTTGGAAGCAATTCCCTTAGTGCTATGGGAAGTAATCTCTCCATAAACATGTGACAGTCATGACTCTTCATGCCGGACATCTTCAAGTCTTTCAAATCAACACACCGGGAAATATTTGATATATAACCACCGGGAAATATTTGATGCATAACCATGAGGAAGTATCAATTCGTTAACCCACTCAACTAAAAGTCTTTGTTGTTCTTTGGTTAAAGTATTACATGCTTTTGGCATAAACACTTTCCTATTCCCTTCTTAGCTAACCCACTCAACTAAAAGTCTTTGTTGTTCTTTGGTTAAAGTATTACATGCTTTTGGCATAAACACTTTCCCATTCCCTTCTTAGCTTACACAAAGTTCTAGGTGGTTACAATACCTGACCAAATCACGGTGAGCCTTTACGTTATCTTTGGTCTTTCCTTTAACATCCATGACAATATTCAACACATCATCAAATACATTCTTCTCATTATGCATCGCATCTAAGTTGTGACGAATGAGATTTGTGTGCTAATAAGGCAAATCCTAAAATATGCTCTGTTTTGCCCAATTGTGGAATTCACCCCTACCGTCACTCTTCCCAAGCTCCATTGTAGTATCAATTATCTTTGGAAGATTATAAACTCGGTCCCACATTTGGTCACCGAAATTACGTGATGGAGTTGATGATTTTTCCTCACTTTTGTCTCTCCTAAAAGACCTAGTATCCTTCCTAAAAGGGTGTTCCATTGGTAAAAATTATCGATGACAATCATACCAAATTGTTTCCCATCATTTTGTAGTTGGAACAACTTTGTTTGCTCTATGCAATACGGGCAAGCATGTTTCCATGCTGTACTCCACCCACTCAACATGCTATATGCAAGAAAGTCACTAATGGTCCACTAAAGGGTTGCCCGCAAAAGAAAGTTTTATTTCATTGAAATATCATAAGTCTAGACACCATCAAACCACAACTGCTTCAATTCATCCACCAATGGTTGCAAATACACATCTAGTTTTTACATAGGACTCTTTGGCCCTGGTATAATGATTGTCAGAAACATCACTAAATTCTTCATACACATCCATGAAGGTAGGTTGTATGGAGTGATAATAACAGGCCACAATGAGTATTGCTTCCCCGATATTCCAAATGGTGCAAAACCATCTGTGCACAATCCTAGTCTAACATTCCTCACCTCGTTTGCAAATTCAGGATAAGTCTAATTAAAAGGCTGCCAAGCTTCACCATCTCTAAGATAATTCATTACACCTTGCTCAGTAAGGCTCTCAGCATGCCATCTCATGTGTTTTGCAGTTGTTTTGGACGCATGAAGTCTTTGCAACCGTGGTGTAATCGGGAAATAATACATTTGCTTAAAGGAGATTTCCTTCTGCTGCTGATTTTTTCTCACCTTCTTCCTCCTCATATAGCGAGGATGATTGCAAAACTTGCAATCTCTCCTATTAACATCATCTCTCCAATAAAGCATACAACCATTAGTGTAAACATCAATCTTCTGAACCGGTAACCCAAGTCAGGTAACTAACTTCTTTATTTAGTAGAAGTCACAGGGCATCTTATTCCCTTGAGGCAAAACCTCCTTCATCAATGCCATGACTTGGTAGAAGCATTTCTCTGACATGTTATTTTCTTATTTAATATTCAGTAATCTTGATACTACAGACATGAGCGAGTGGCTCGTGCACCCTTCCTATACAAGTGTATTTGCTGCTCTCAATATATCATAAAATTTCTGAGCATCAAAATTAGGAGATTTTTTAGTAGTATGGGAGGATAGATCTGGGGCAAAATTTGGTCCTGCTACATCAATGTTCATTTTCCAATACCGATTGGTTGATCTCGAAGCATCTCCATCCACAGTTGCATTGGACATGTGTGGCAGATTTTGAAATTCTTCGCCATGACATGTCCAATTGTAATAATTTTTCATAAAATCCCTTTCTATACAAGTGCAATTTGATTTCCTCCGTAGTATGATGATGTAAATTGTTGCACTTTATGCAAGAACATCTAACTTCATTAGGATTAGTAGATGTTGCTACTCTTGATAACGCATATTGAAGAAATTGATCGACTCCCCTGACAAATTTGGTTGTAATTCCTTTAACACCAGTCACATACCAATTATACATCTAAATCCTATCTGCCATCAAATTTTCTAGAAAAGCAATTGGGAAAACAAAAATATTTAGAGGGTTTTAGCAATATATTAGACCAAAACAAACGATCATGGTTGCAAATTGCTTCACCAAGGAAAATCATTCAAAAATTATATTTAATAAGGATGGGTAGAAGCTAAAGATAAAGGATGAACCACTTATTTCTTGCAATTCCATTATGATGAAGCAAAATACATTCTATGAAGAAATTTTTTGCACCATAATAGGTCTTTCGGTGTTGAAATAATTTCTCCGTAGAGTTGAATAATCTTTAGTCATTCTATGTTGCTTAGTTGAGAGTCAGAGGATTCCATGAATTTTCTGAGAAGTTGTTTGATCAATATTTATATCCTAATACAGCAAGATTGTTAGTGTTTTGAAATATCTGTCCTAGTTCATGAACCTAATAGTGGATTTGGGGCCAATATCAGGTTAAAACCTAGCTTTAGACATACTTTAAAATGGTGTTTGATTGGAGGTTGTTAGTGTACAAAAGAAGAGCTGTAAACTAAGGATATCTTATGTCATTAACTAGCATGCTAAACTGCCATAGTGGACTAACTTTGTGTTATTCAATGAGGTCTCATTCTACTGCCCATACATGAAAGATGTGAAACCCCAGTCAAAACCAACCTTAGAGTAAGGGGGTTGGGATGCATAGCATATTTATTTGCATGTTTAAATATATTTTTGTATGATTTTATGTGCTTCGGATTTGTGTTTTATAGTCTAGAGGGCTTGATTATGATTATTGAGTGAGAAGGGCAAAATGATAATTTTTGCTTGAGGTGGAAAAAAGGGAGATAGCTTGAGGATTGAATAGGAAAATATTTTTGGGGGGAGAATAAGAATAAGGGTTGTTGTGGTGTAGTGGTTAGAGCTTTGGAATTAATTATTGAGGTCTTGGGTTCAAATGCCATCATAGGAGCTTTAGCTTGATTAAATTTTATTTTTGCTTACGGAGAAATAGTTTCGGCCTTATGAGCTTAGAGTAAGGTAGTGACGATGTCCTAAGAGAGACATGTTAGGAGTAACCTCATTCTACTCCCTTGCCCTACTCGAATTTCCTAAAGGGAATTCATTTTCTCTTGATCTTTGATTTTCCTTATTTCTCAACTCATTAGTTTGATCAAGTTGTTCTAGCCATTTTTTTTCCAGAAATTTCAGTAAAGTGTTTTGGTCTTGTAGGATCAAAATGTCTTAGTAAAAGACTTCTCATGGTCTGAAAATGTGGAAGATTTGTGGGAAATTCCAAGAGGAAAAATCCCTCTAGTGAGCTTGCTAAAATTCACTCTAGATAGTTCATCTTCCTTCTTGGAATGAGCTAAAATTTTCCAACTTATTATGCCTTCAAAGTGTCGAGTTTCTTAGCTAATATTCCCTCCCAAATGCTTCCAAAAAAATGGTCTTTAGGATCAATTTGCAATCTGAATTTCTTGGCCATTTTCGGACTGCTCAAAGCTGGAGCAAAAACAGAAAAAATTCCTGTACAAATTGCCACTTTGAGAGTAAAAAACCAAGCTGTTTTCTTCCAGATTTTGTTCAGCACCTTAGCCATGTTTTTCCTCCATGAAGAAGGCTGGAAACCAGCCTTGAAAGTCCCTGAAATTCCCCTTCAAACTCTCTGCAAGATGGCTGGAAATGGTAGCCAAAAATCTATCCAGAAAATTCTGCCCAGCGAAATTTCTGTGCAGGAAAATTTTCCAGCTTTGTTCCCTATTTCCCTTCCAGCCGAAACACCAACCTTATTCTGCATAAACCTTTCTTAAACCTTCAGTAACATAGCTCCATTGTTCCCCTTAAGCTTCTGCACAAAACTCAGCCATGGCTGTCCGAATATCTCTCCAACAAATCCCTACAATTATGCTTGATTGATTACCAAAATTCCAGCCACCATAGTTTAGCAACTTTCCATAAAATATATCTCAAACAACCAGACCTTCTCTTCACCATTAGACTCCTTAATTTCAGCCACCATTAGCCTCCTTCAACCAGCTTTCATCCAGCCAAAAATCTGCACAAGCAGTCGGCCATGGCAGATTTCCATGTTTTCTTCCAGATTTTGTTCAGCACCTTAGCCATGTTTTTCCTCCATGAAGAAGGCTGGAAACCAGCCTTGAAAGTCCCTGAAATTCCCCTTCAAACTCTCTGCAAGATGGCTGGAAATGGTAGCCGAAAATCTGTCAAGAAAATTCTGCCCAGCGAAAATTCTGTGCAGGAAAATTTTCCAGCTTTGTTCCCTATTTCTCTTCCAGCCGAAACACCAACCTTATTCTGCATAAACCTTTCTTAAACCTTCAGTAACATAGCTCCATTGTTCCCCTTAAGCTTCTGCACAAAACTCAGCCATGGCTGTCCGAATATCTCTCCAACAAATCCCTACAATTATGCTTGATTGATTACCAAAATTCCAGCCACCATAGTTTAGCAACTTTCCATAAAATATATCTCACACAACCAGACCTTCTCTTCACCATTAGACTCCTTAATTTCAGCCACCATTAGCCTCCTTCAACCAGCTTTCATCCAGCCAAAAATCTGCACAAGCAGTCGGCCAAGGCAGATTTCCAAGAGCTCTTCCATAATCAAATATATTCTTGAATATTTAGTTTCCAAATTTGCTTCATAAAAATATTCTTCAAGGATTTTAACAACTAACCTTTCCTTTTCCCTACCAAATCAGAGAATCATCTTCCTAAACCCTATAGAAATTCGGCCAGCGCTAGTTCTCACAGAATTTCGGCAGCTGCAAACTACAATCTCATAAATTCCTTCAACCTTCAAGAACACACACACAACACCAAGAACACCTACTTCTTCCTTTCATCTAATACCCCTCCAAACCACTTCAAACCTTCTCTAAAATCTTAGATTTGACCTACTCACTGCCGTGAGTCCATCAACACCATTCTTAACATCAAACTCCACAAATCAACTCGCTACTTCGGATCAAAACCAGAAAATTCTATGGAGGTTCAAGAACACCTTCAAGGTAAAGTTTGTTCTAACAACTTCATCTTCTCCAATCTTGATCTCTAGTGAGAACATATGTGAATAAACATGCTAATGGTCTCTCTCTCTCTCTCTCTCTCTCTCTCTCTCTCTCTCTCTCTCTCTCACATGGCCAAACCTCCCTTCTCTTGGCCGGATGGCTTCTCCTCTCATGATCATGTTTTCGCCATCTCCCTTGGACAAAGTTAGACATCTAGGAGTTGAGATCCATTCTAAACTCCTTCAAGGCATTCATCAACCAAGTGAGTGCCTTCCATCTTTCTTTTAAATCCTAGATTCATGTCTCTAGGGTGATGTTGTTAGAAGGCGGATGGAGATAGGATTTTTGTATGTATTGTTGGGGTTGAAGCATGAATATATGTATGATTGTGAAGGAGATGGGATGTATGCATGGAAGGATTGTCTTGGTTTTGAGGCTTGATGCATGACATAGGTAGTGTGTGTGATAAAGTATGCTAGAGATTATGCCACCTTTAATGAATAGGATTTATATGCGTGTTGGATTATTAAAGCCATGATCATAATTATGCTAGTAGAGGTTAGACCATGTCTTGATAAATTTAGATCTATGCATATATGCATGATTTGGATGATTTGATGAATGGAAGGATTCTATATGTTCATGATTGTGGTTAGCCATAGAAATATAATCATGATCTAGTTGTCCCTAAGCTAATTTTTATTTCATGAATAAAATATTTAATAATATGATTTTGCTAAGTAATTTCGAAAAAACCCTAAGAAGGGTAGATTTGGATTATTATATATATAAAGGACATTTTTGTCAAATAAATAATAGTTTTTGCTAGAAAAATAAAATATATAGATATTATAATATCAAATAAAGCCTTTTATGAAAATAATCATAATAGGTAAAATATTTATTATTAAAATTTAATTATTATCTTTTAATCAAACCTATTAAAATTTATTTATTATTTTTCAAGCAAGACTCATTAAAATTTATTTTCAACTAATTATAACTATCAATTATTTTCTAGCAATTACTTATTAATAAATTATTACTTTATCTAGTACCACCTAGGACTTTTCAACAAATAAACTCTAAATTATTTTAGCAAGATTTAAACCTTCAACATATTGTACCTATTTTCCAAACTCTAGTTATTTTAATATCGAACTAGATTTATTTTATAAACCCCTTTTATTTATTATCGAGCCATAAAGCTTGGGACACTAGGGACATGATTATAGTAATTTGAGTTAGTTTTATTTGTGAAAGTGAATCTTGGCTTGAGTTTGATTGTGGTTTGTATTTACCCCATGCGGGGTTAGGTCAGCTGTTGGAGACCTTTGTTGTGAGCAAGGATCAGGTAAGCTCCTGCATAAAACATGTTTGATGAAAAATGAATTTTTTTTATGGCAAGCTAAATGTAGAGTGCATGGTCACTCATTTTTGTAAAGGCAATTGAGGATTATTTCCGTTCTCATTTCAGACAAATAAATTATTTGCAAATCAAGGGGCGATTTTACTCAAAACCTAAAACTCTTTCTGAAACCAGTTTTGCCCCAAACTTTGGAAAACCTTAATTGCCATTTTCAAGTGGAACTATGTTTTGTTCATTTTTTCCAAGTGGGATACGTTACGTTGAGTACTCAATAAGGGTAGGCTAGTAGTACTAGTTTTGAAGAGCAAGAGCGAGTCTTATGGCAGGAGGCCACCTCTAGAAGATAAGCTCAACTTAGAGAAACGTCAGTACTACTTAGTCATGCTGGTCTGAGCTAGTAGTTTTTATTTCAGTCAAGTGACTGTGTTTTGCCGGAATGGACACTCGGTTGTTGTTTGGGTATAGAGAATGAGTAGTATCTTGCCCGGTAGGCCGATCACCTACCTTTTGTCAATCTGCACAAAGTGTGGCATTCTGACCGACAGTATGCACAAAGTGTGGCATACTGACCATGTGGACATAGGGTCCAACGTGTGGTAACCCATGACCACCCTTTTTTAGTGGTTGATTTTATTGTACCTGTATGGTTTGAAAGCCAAAACGCCACTCTTGTTTTTGAACATCATTCATTGCTTGCCAGTGTTTCTTTTGTCAGTCTGCACAAAGTGTGGCATTCTGACCGTTGTATGGTTATGGGGCCCAACGTGTGGTAACCCATGACCACCTTTTGAGTGGTTGATTTTATTTTGCACTTGTATGGTTTCAAAAGAGGAAAACACCACTCTTACTTTTGACTAATGTTTATTGCTTGCCAATATCTCTCTTATAAAGATTTCACACTTTACATACACGAACTGTTTTCACTGTACACCCAAAGCACATACGGACTTACTGAGATTTCTATCTCATCACCTTTTTACCATGATTTTAGGCCGATCCTGCTATGGGGATGAGTAGCTAGTGTTATCTGCCTTGGAAGAGAATGTTGTCTTTTATTTTTATGTATTGCTTTGGGGAGTTAAGAGTGGATGATTTTGTTTATGGATTTGTTTCTCTTTTGGGATTTCATGGTTTTATTCGTAGATTTATTCTTGGGTTGTAATAAATTTTAAGTTAAGTTATTATTTTTATTCTGCTATTTTATTTGTGTGACCTAGTTATAAAGACCCCTTGTCCTTCGGACGGGACGACATCCCCGGCCCTGTTGGGCCTACGTAGCGGGGTGTTACAAAAGACATTTGAGTACATATAGACACTAATAGAAATCAAAAAGTCTGTAAAAAGATATGCTCATATCAAAATGTAATACCAAAATATTATGAAAAAAAAAACTCTTTCAAATTCATGATGCTTACATTAGATACTAAAAAGGTACCACTCATGTTAAAAGTACACACAAGAAAAATGATAAACTCTAAGCTTTGTTAGGATTGTGAGGAATGAAATCAGCCTACAATCTCAGTCTACCAATATCTGAGAACAGAAGAATGGATATCATAAATACAAGATCAACTGGTATAACGTATTTCTTTGAAGTAGACAAAATGAAGTTATCTACTGATGCAAATTACACTGATATAAATTTTCAGCAGTCTAATTTAAGCAAGGAGTAGTAGTAACAGTTAATCTAAAAAAATTAAACAAGAACAATGCTTAATGAGGTATATCTTCAAATAACTATTGGAAATCTCATGCAATAAAGTTATCATCTTTTGCCTATGCCTATGTAAGTTGTTGAAATCTTTTTCCTACTATGATGGAGCAGGAAACCACAGGATTCTATGCATAAATTTTATGTTTTAATAGTCATTACAACTTAATTATGTTCTCATTCTGAGTCACATCCGGGGTTTGTTCCTTGATCAGATGAATTGTTTTTGTCTTAGGAAAATTTCTAAATACTGCCAAACATCTTAACTGAAGAAAAAACGTATTAACTCCATCAAAAGATCTTTTTCATCCCTACTTATATCTAACTATGAAAGTGGTGCTATCAGGTAAACAAGATGGGTGGAGAAATCAAAGTAGTTAAGAAGAATGGACCAAGCACTCTGATGAGACTATTCCTACTTCTAAAGACACCTGTAGATCTACATGGCATAGTTCAGCATTGCCAATTTAAATTTGAATAGTATAAATTGACTGTGAGTAAATTCAATCTTCTTCAATTCTTTAATCTGAAATGAAATACTAAATACGCAATGCTAACTGAATCTGATCTGCTGCTTGGTCTGGTGTGTGCATATAAATGTACAGTAACTATTTCAATTGTAATTCCATTGAATGCTGCCTATAAATATAATGAACAGGGAAGCACTCTATATCTCTCTTTACATAGCAAAAAGGGTAAAGTTTGTAACTGTAAACACCATGAAGAATCACGTTTATTAATCAAATTCCAGCATTTTTCTCATTTATTAATCCACCTTTACAGCTAGAAAGAAAGAAAAATTAAAAAAAATGCCTGAACAAAATATTTTGTGATGCAAATACCAGTCTTTCAAGGTTTTTCTTCATTGTTTTGTAGAAAACAAAATTGCAGTAGCAAAGAACACTGAAAATAAAAGCTTATGGCAACATTCAAAAGAATATATTGTCCTTGTGTTCTTTTGAACTACATCTACAATATGTTACGGTCAACAAGTCAATTAGAGGCATATGAAACTAAATATAACATAAAAGACTTGATGGATATGCGAGCCTACACTATATGACTAAGAACAATCTCTAGCATAAAAGCCAACATTGTAGGTACAGAATGTCCAGCTAACCATTACCCAGGTAGATCACACCAGCTTAGACCTTCTTTTACACCAATTATGAATCCTTACAGGAGGATGTCTACCATAATCAGTCAAAGAAGAAATAGAGAAGATAGAATATTTTGAAGTGAAATATGAACCTATTGTGTCCAAGTAGATATCAAAGGTCATCAAACAACTTATGTTCATATTTATGAATAGGAGCAAAAAATCACAATACCATCTATTTCTTCAACAAGTTCATTTGTTTCCATGATCTTTGTTGCTATCATATTTTGCTCGTTAGTTGTTTTCTTAAATTTAACAAGTAACATCTCCTTCTTCATATTATCAATAATCTAAACATTCTCAACTTCCTCTTGTGATTTTTAACAAAATCAAGAGCATTACTAGGTTTTGATATCCTTATATCTTCAATATTGTCGCCTATTCTCTTAGAAGTAAGCAGCTTAGCCCTTATTTTCTAGAACCCTTTGAATTTCATTAGGCTTCATACAAGATTGTAAAATAACCACAAGCATAGGGTCAATTGGGTTAGCAATTTTAAAACTTCCCAAATTTTCACCATTTTCTATTTCAGATTTTGTAACACCCTACTACCTGGGCCCAATAGGGCCGGGGGTGACGCCCCATCCAAAGGACAATGTGTCTTTATAACTAGGTCACACAAACAAAAATAAAACAATACTTTAAAATTTAAAATTATTACAATCCAAAAATTCAAGACAAATCCAAAATAAAAATTGTTCACTCTCAACTCCCAAAGTATTACATAAAATAGATAACAGAATATCTTCCAAGCAGGCAACAACTAGCTACTCATCCCTACAGTAGGATCGATCTAAAATCATGGTAAAAATGGTGATGAGATAAAAATCTCAATAAGTTCGTGTGTGCTTTGAGTGTTTAGTGAAACAATTCGTGAATACAAAGTGTAAGAATTTCATAAGAAAAATACTGGCAAGTAATAAATAATGTTCAAAATCAAGAGTGGCGTTTTAGCTTTTCCATCCATACATGTATAATAAAATCAACCACTCAAAAGAGTGGTCATGGGTTACCACACGTTGGGCCCCATAACTATATAACTGTCAGAATGCCACACTTTGTGCAAACTGACAAAAGGTAGGTGATCGGCCTACCGGGTAAGATACTTCTCCTTCTCTACACCCAAACAAAACCTATTGTCCACTCTGGCAACACACAATCCACCTGACTAAAACCTGCTAGCTTGGACCTGCATGACTAAGTAGTACTGACGTTTCTCTAAGTTGAGTTCATCTTCTGGAGGTGGCCTCCTGCCAAAAGACTCACTCTTACTCTTCAAAACTAGTACTACTAGTCTACCCTTATTGAGTACTCAATGTAGTTCATCCCACTTGGGAGAAAACTAATGAAACATAACTTTACTTGAAAATGGCAATCAAGAGTTTCCAAAGTCTTTGTCAAAATTAGTTTTAGAAACAGTTTAGTGTTTGAATAAAACTACTTGTTGTTTTTCAAATAATTGGTTTGACTGAAATAAGAAAGGAAACAGTCCCTAATTGCCTTTACCAAATCAGTGTTCACAGACTTCGTGTTTAGATTGCCATAACAACTTTTGCAACAAACAGGTTTTATGCAGGAGCTTACCTGATCCTTTGCCCAAGATAAAATAAAGATCTCCAAAAGCTGACCTAACCCCACCTAGGGTAAACATAAGCCATAATTAAATTCAAGCCAAAATTTACTTTCATAAATAATCCTAGTTTAACTTACCATAATCATGACCCTAGAGTCCCAAGCTTTAAGGCAAGATAATAAATAAAGGGTTTATAAAATAAATCTAGCTTGATATTAAAATAACTAGGGTTTGTGAAATAGTTACTAATAAGTTGTAGGTTTAAATCTTGCTATAAATAAATTATGGTTTATTTGATGAAGGGACCTAGGCCTAGATGATATTATTTAAGACAATAATCTATTAATAATTAATTGTTATAAAATAATTGATAAATAAAATTAGTTGTAAGTAAATTTTAATACATTTGATTAAAAGATAATAAATAAATTTTATTATTATTTATGAATATAAGACTTACAAAATTAATATTTTCCCTATTATGATTATTTACATAAAAGGCTTTATTTGATATTATTATTATATAATATCTATATATTTTATTTCAAAAGCTATCATTTATTCAACTAAAATATCATCATTTTATATAGTAGTCCAAATCCACATTTTCCTAAGGTTTTCGAAATCACTAGAAGAAATTATAGTATTAATCATTTTATTGATAAAATGAAATTAGCTAACTCAATTAGCTTAGGGACAACAAGGTCATGATCATAATTCCTATTGCTAACCATAATCATGAATAGACACTCTATACCAATCAACAAAATATCCAATCGTGAATAAAGGCATAAATCTAAATCTTCCAAGACATGATCCAAACTCCACTAAACATAATCATATTCATGGCCTTAACAAGAATACATGAACATAAAACCCAATTCACCAAAGGTGACATAATCTCTAACATGTTTAGTGAACATAAAACCCTATTCACCAAAGGTGAACATAAAACACTAAACATGTTTGATCATTCATACTACTCACGACATGAAGGTATACAACAAACCCTAAAAACGCCATACATTCAACGAAGACAAATCATCACATGCATCAATCCCAACTCTATCACAAAACACATGATCAATCTCCCAATATATTCCATCCTCATCCAACTACATCTAAGAGACATGAATCTAGAATTTAAAGAGAAGATTGAAGAGGCTTACTTGAATGATGACTACCTTGAAAACGTTTCAAGAGAATCCTCTCGCTAGGAAGGCTTGATCCGTCCAAGGAGAAGAAGAAAAATGGCCATGGTGGAAGTAACCATTCGGCCGAGAGAGAGAGAGAGAGAACGAAAAAGAGAGTTCATTAGTATATATTCATTAAGGTCGAAGATGGAAGAATATGGAGTTATTTGATCATGCTTACCTTGGAAGTGTTCTTGAGCCTTCAAGAAAATTCGGGTTTTTTATCCGAAAGTGGAACTTTGATTTCAGCGTTTGATGTTAAAAATAGCAGAAATGGATTCAGGAGGATGCGTATGTGTGATCTAGATTTTTTGGAGAAGATTGAAGAGGTTTTGAGTGGTCTTAGGCATGAGAATGGTGGTAGCTAGGTGGTCTTCGTGTTCTTGGAGGTTCGGAGAGAATAGAGAGAATGGATGAAGGCTGGCCGAAATTCTGATTGGAAGGAGTGGCTGAATGGTTTGTAGATTTTTGGTAATTGAATTTTCAGATTTGGGAGGAAAAGGAAAGCTGGTTGTTTAAAAGTCAAAAGGAATACTTTAGGGAATCAATTATGGTAGCAAATATGGTAAGTAGATCTTTTGTTGATGGAGGTCTTTTGGAAGCTGCAATGGCCGGCTGCTTGGCTAGAATTTTTCTTGAGTTGAATGATGTTTGAATGAGCTTTAGTATGACCAAAATATGGAGCATAATGGTGAAAGAATTTCTGGTTAGTTGAGGATTAATCTATGGAAGTTTGCTGGAATTTTTTCCTGGAATTTTGGACTCCAATTGATGGCTTGATTGGAGTGATTGATGGAGAGATTTTAGGAGCAGCCATGGAGCTCCTATAGGATTTCTAGATTAATTAAACAGATTAAACGCAGTGGAAAATAGCAAGAAATCCAAGCCATGGATCACGGGTTTGCAGTAGAAACGCAAAAAAGAGAAGATCACGCTTATTACCTCTTGAAGCCGGAATTTAAAATTTTCTTATTCCAAGAACGCAGATGCGATCCAGATAACAAAACCGGTTCACAGCAGCTCAACTAATGTCCAAGAAAGAACTCCCTCTAATGATAATCCACACAAGGTCGAACGCTCATAATCTCACAATTCTATGCTAGTAGAATTTAGGAGGCTAGGATTTGATTAATATAAGAGAGACGGCTAGGGTTTGATCAAGAGAGAGGCAGAGAAACGGCTTCTCTGTTATTGCGTGAATAGTCTGTGTTTCTTACCCTAAGGAAACTGTTTCCTTATATTTATAGATTTATAACTACCGTAAATTGCAACTTAGTCCTTCAACGTCCAATTGTCAACAAATTGGTCCTTGAAGTTTACTTAATTACAATTAGGTCCCATGAATTATAACAAACTTATAATTCACCTATAAATATATTCCCTTCTCTTAATTAACCCCACAATATTATCAAATAAAATATTTGAGCATTCAAACCTTTATTGTGTGTGACCCATTAGGTTTCCTGGTCTTATTGGTAGCATAATATGAATTAATTCTAATAATATTATAATTAATAATCCTTAATAAAATAAAGGATTAAATTTATTAATTCTCTAATTAATGAATCCATATTTAGCATATCAAGAGCGACATCTAGCAATGACTCTTGACCACCCAAAAGTCCAGAAAATCAAGTGGCATGACATGAACCTTTCAATAGCAAATTATCCGTGCAATAAACTCCTTTCACCATACAATATCTCATTCGGTCTAGAGTATGGAATTAGTACCAACTCCCTCCAGAATATTATTAATTCTGGCCTGAATATTTTAGTACTTGTTCAAGAAATTCATTACTCGATATGTGTATCAATTGGAACTATTTCCATCACATAGTCGCCTTGGCCAAGGACTTCATGAGTAATGATTTCTACAAGTGGCCTTGAGATATACTCTCCTACTATTAGGAGTGGTGAATCCTTTATTGACTTTCTCAACTACTTTCATTTACTTTACGTTGTACCCAATATCCATCCCATAGGCAGTCCTAGACAAGACTCCAAAGATTAGAATCAAAGTACAACGCTCGTTAAACAAAGTACCTTGGAGATCTCAAGTCTAAGGATACTTGCACACTTGCTATAATGAGATTCTATCATTGGTACTAAATAATTATCCAAGTGATTATTTCGTAGCTAGGTCATCCAATGAACTTGTTCCAAAATAAGCATCCACACGTTAATCCTGAGTATCCCAATACTCACGGATATGAGAACCACCGCTTGATCCAATCAAGAGCTATAACATGTGCCAGTCTTGGCGTATTAATAATGTCCCATCTTATTAATACTATGACTGAGGATTATTTAAGTACAAACACTGCATAGTGTAGTAGGAATCTCACATCATGATCTCTATCATGATTTCCTTAACACTGTGTTGTACTAGGGACTTTATCTAACGGTTTGTACACATATTTAGATATAACAATCAAACTGAAAGATAAAATATGCCTCTTATTAATTTAATAGGCAATATACATGGTACAAGTGATTGCCTCTAGAGCACAACACTAACAAACTCCCACTTGCACTGGAGCCAATCATTCATGTATCGAATACCAAATGAGTGAACATGTTTATCATGTTTCTTCTGGGAAAGCGCTTTAGTGAGTGGATCAGCTATGTTCTGATTCGTGGGAATCCTTTCTATCTTTACATCTCCTCTATCTATGATTTCTCTAATAAGATGATAGCGTCTAAGTACATGCTTGGATCGTTGGATGAGACCGTGGTTCCTTTGCCTGTGCAATGGCTCCATTGTTGTCACAATACAAAGGTATCGAATCAACAATGCTGGGCACTACTCCAAGTTCAGTGATGAACTTCTTGATCCATACTGCTTCTTTAGCTACTTCAGAAGCTGCTATGTACTCTGTTTCAGTAGTGGAATCGGCAGTAGTCTCTTGTTTGGAGCTCTTCCGACTAATTGCCCAACCACCTAATGTAAATACATAACCAGATTGTGATTTGAAGTCGTCCTTATCGGACTGAAAGCTGGCATCAGTATACCCTCTTACTTGTAAATCACCATCTCCATATATCAAGAATGCATCCTTAGTCCTTCGTAAGTACTTAAGGATATTCTTTATAGCCGCCCAGTGACCCTCTCCAGGATCAGATTGGTATCTGCTCGTCAAACTAAGAGCACACAATACATCGAGCCTAGCATACACGATAGACCCAATTGCCGAAGCATATGGAATTCTACTCATGTGATCCCTTTCAACTTGTGTCTTTGGAGACATCGACTTTGAAAGGTTTACACCATGTGTCATAGGTAAGAATCCTCTTTTGGATTAATCCATGCTGAACCTTTTCAACACTTTGTCTATGTATGTAGACTGTGAAAGACCTAGCAACCTTCTAGATCTATCTCTATAGATCTTTATTCCCAGAATATAGGTTGCTTCTCCAAGGTCTTTCATGGAGAACATCTTGGACAACTAAATCTTCACTGATTGAAGAGTGGAAACATCATTTCCTATAAGCAAAATGTTATCTACATAAAGCAATAGGAAAATAACTTTACTCCCACTAACCTTCTTGTACACACAAAGTTCATCCATATTTTGAATGAAACCAAAATCTTTAATTGTCTCATCAAAATGGATATTCCAACTCCTAGATGCTTGCTTAAGTCCATAAATGGACCTTTGCAACTTGCACACCTTTGTGCTATCTTTGGATATGAAACCTTTAGGCTGTGTCATATACACTTCCTCAATCAGGTTTCCATTAAGGAAAGTTGTTTTCACCATTTGCCAGACCTCATAATCGTAATGAGCGGCAATTGCTAGGAGTATTCTTATGGATTTCAACATCGCAACTGGTGAAAAAGTTTTGTCATAGTCAATACCTTGTTGTTGACGATAACCTTTTGCTACCAAGCAAGCCTTATAGGTAACCACATTACCATCCATGTTAGTTTTCTTTTTGAAAACCCATTTACACCCTATAGGCTTGATTCCTTCAGGTGGATCAACCAAAGTCCATACTTGGTTGTCATACATGGAATCCATCTCTGACTTCATAGCTTCGAGCCATTTGTCAGATTTTGAACTATTCAGAACATCCTTGTAAGTAGTAGGCTCATCGTCATCTATGAGCAATACGTCATTATGGTCACTTATGAGCAATCCATATCTCTCAGGTGCCACTCGTATCCTACTTGACCTACAAAGCTCTTGTGTGTTAGAAGGTTCATCTATTTGAATAGATACAGGTTCAGATGGTTGATCAATATTTGTTTGCTCTTCTTGAACTTTACTAAGTTCAAGTTTGCTCCCACTATCTTTTTTGAACATGTGCTTCCTTCTCTAAGAAGACAGCATGTTTTGAAATAAAAACTTTATTTTCAGAAGGAAGATAGAAGTAATATCCAAACGATTCTTTTGGATATCCAACAAACAAACATTTGTCAGACTTACTTTCAAGTTTGTCTGACATTACCTTTTTAACAAAAGCAGGGCAACCCCAAATCCTTAAATGAGATAACTTTGGTCTCTTACCAAAGAATAACTCATAAGGAGTGGTATCAACCGTTTTTTACGGAACTCTGTTTAAAATGTAAACAGCAGTCTCCAGTGCGTACCCCCAAAACGATTTTGATAAGTCTGCAAAAGCCATCATGGTCCTTACCATGTCTAGAAGGGTTCGATTCCTTCTCTCAGATACACCATTATGTTGAGGTGTATATGGTGGAGTCCATTGAGATAATATTCCGTTATCTCTTAGATAACTTAGAAACTCTTGACTTAAGTATTCACCTCCTCGATCAAATCTAAGAGCTTTAATACTTTTGCCAAGTTATTTCTCTACTTCATTCTTGAAGTCTTTGAAACGGTCAAAGGCTTCAGATTTGTATTTCATCAAATACAAATACCCATATCGAGAATAATCATCAATAAAGGTAATGAATTATTGATAACCTCCTCTTGCTTGTATTGACATTGGGCCACATACATCTGAATGTACGAGTTCTAATAACTCTTTTGCCCTTTCTCCTTTTCTTGAAAAAGAAGTTTTAGCCATTTTTCTAAGTAAACAAGATTCGCATGTGTCATATGATTCGTAATCAAATGACCCTAAGTCACCCAATTTGGATAACTTAGACACACGTTTTTCATTTACATGGCCTAAATGACAATGCCATAAGTAAGATGAGATTAAGTTATTCTTTTTATGTTTCTTTTTACTTATATTGAGAATTGGATTATACATGTCTAGAACATATTAACCATTGATCAAAGTTGCAGAACCATAATGAATATCATTTAATGAGAAAGAACAACATTTATTCTTAAAACTTAAATGAAATCCGAATAAGTCTAAACAAGTAACTAAGATAATGTTTTTCAACAAAACTGGTACAAAATAACAGTTTTGTAGTTCTAAAACTAATCCAGAAGGTAGAATGAGATGATAAGTCCCCACAGCTAGTGTAGCAACCTTTGCTCCATTTGCAGATCGTAGGTCCACGTCACCTTTCTCCAACCTTTTACTGTCCTTTAGTCCCTGCAAATTATTGCATAAATGAGATCCACAACCGGTATCCAATACACATATCTCATTATTAAAGGCAGTATTAATCTAAATTATAAACATATCAGGATTAGAAGTAGAAGTGCTTGCAAGCTTCTCCTTCTCCTTCTCCTGCTCCTTCTTTTCCTTCACAGTCTCCAAGTAGGCCTTGTAGTTACGCCTCCAATGGCCCATTTTACCACAATGATGACATGGGCCTTTAGGGGCAGCCTCCTTCTTCTTGACACCTCCTTTCGGCTTAGTAGGAATGTTCTTCTTCTTCTTCTTAGAAACCTTTTTCTTAGAAGATGAAGAACCTACTAACAAGATTGCCTTATCATCCTTTTTCATAGAGGACTCAGCAGTCTTAAGCAGATTGATTAGCTCAGGTATGGTGGTCTCAATATTATTCATGTGGTAGTTGATCACAAACTGCGAAAAAATACTTGGTAATGACTGTAGAATTAAGTCAATACTTAACTCATGATCCATTACGAACCCAAGAGACCCAAGCTTTTCCATGTAGCCCAACATCTGCAACCCATGAGTGGCCACTGAAGCACCCTCAACCATCTTAGCATGGAACAGTTGTTTAGAAATCTCATATCTCTCTGTTCTAGCTTGTTTATCAAACAACTCTTTAAGATGGAGGATCATCGATTGAGCATCCATATGCTCATGCTATTTTTGTAGCTCAGGAGACATTGACGCCAGCATGATATAAGATGTTGTGTCACTATCTTCTTTGTGCTTCTTGTGGACAGCATGCTCTTCAATAGGAGCATCTTGAGCTGGAGGTGGCGGAATAGGAGCTTCTAGCACGTAGAGCAACTTTTTCGACTTGAGAATAATTCTCAAGTTTCTATACCAGTCCAAATAGTTTGATTCAGTGAGCTTGTTTGTTTCCAAGATGGTACGCAAGTTTAGGTTTGTCGACATGATGCAAATGACCTAGATGTAAAGATAGAATTATTAGAACATGTATATGCAAATGCAATGCAATTAATTAGGTCTTTAATTAAGTGCATAATTATGCCACTATTTTTACTCAAACCAATAGCCCCCACTATTGATTCGGGAAAACCCGTTGGAAGCTTTCCTAGCGGACCGGTATCCAAATTCCTTAAGAATAACCTTGGGTTTGCCCAACAAGCCATCCTTAAATTCATTGGTAGGTATCCAATACCAATTACATCGTATGTAACTACCGGATCATTGGGTGATTAACAACTTTTAATCTTAAAGCTTTTTGGGCTACCCCAACTTTTCCTCTAAATTTCTTTATGCTTGAGTTTACCCAACTAGGATAAAGAATTTAGTTAAACCCGACCCATTAATCAGGAATTTAATTCCCTAGCTTGAACATGCCCGATGTCAAGTAGGCTTGGGTTTGCCCAACAACCTGGTCTTGAAAGAGGACTCTCGTTCTTACTATATTAATGGAAGGAATTAGGTTTAATATTATTTGAGGGATTTGTTCCTCTTAGTGGTCTCATCGTTAGGCAAGCATACAATTTATCAATAAGCATCATAAATTGATAAACATAGTAATAAACAATTACGTGGCATGGTTATGGACTTTCTAAATTAATTTTCTCGAGCCACCAAGGAAATTAATATGGTCAACCCTATGTGTTCATGCATGATATAAGTAGAGGGTCTTACCATCTCACCTTATTTTGAACGCCATCTTCAAAATCTTGAAAGTAAAATTCTACCTCAAACTAACCTATATAATCTAATTACATAATTTCCTAAAAGGAGAAACCTCGAGTTACATTCGAGGGGAGTTAGATGAGAAGAGAATTACATCAGAATTTGAGAGAAGGCAGGAGACGCAGGCCCTATTTCATTAAAACAAAGCGGTAAAAAATGCATGAACAGATATAATTGGTTTTAGTCCATAATCATCCACCATGCCATTAACTATGCTTAAACAAAATAAACATATACTTTTATTATTCTAAAACCATTATTTTGGGAAAATGAAACAAATTCTAAAATCAACATTTTAGAAAAATACATTAATTTTAAATTTTTAAAATCACTATTTTGAAAAATAAAATTGATTATCTCAAAACTAATTTTGAGAAAATGCTTCTGGGTCCTGTCACGCAACGATAACGGCGGTCCCTTTCAAAATTCTATTCCAGAACCTTTTTCCTTTTTTTTTAAAAAAAAAAAAACACCGAACAATAACCACCGCGTGCGGCTTGGATTTTCTACAAATTTTTTTTCAGTTCGGGGCCGTTCCTAGATCAATCAAACTAGTTTTTGACGTTGATCTTTGTTAATCTTTGTTAACAAACCATTGTGATCATTCTCACAATCAATTTAACAATCTAAATTGTTAAACGGAAGGCTTAATTACAGGATGAACATCAACTGAAGCCAAAACCTGAACACAGACGCAGAACCATTCTGCAATATTTTCGAAAGTATAAAACCTACAACGCAGAAACAATTTCTGCAACCCAGATTATTCAAAACAAAACCCAGACGATTACATACAAACCAGCAGACATGATCATACAATTAACATGCTATAATCATGCAATTTACATGCTCAAACAATTCAAAGCAATAAAACATCCCATTAAAAAGCAAACCCGTAGGCTCGGATACCACTGTAGGATTTCTAGATTAATTAAACAGATTAAACGCAGTGGAAAATAGCAAGAAATCCAAGCCATGGATCACGGGTTTGCAGTAGAAACGGGAAAAAGAGAAGATCACGCTTATTACCTCTTGAAGCCGGAATTTAAATTTTTCTTATTCCAAGAACGCATGCGTGATCCAGATCACAAAACCAGTTCACAATAGCTCAACTAAAGTCCAAGAAAGAACTCCCTCTAATGATAATCCACACAAGGGCGAACGCTCACAATCTCACAATTCTATGCTAGTAGAATTTAGGAGGCTAGGGTTTGATTAATATAAGAGAGACGGCTAGGGTTTGATCAAGAGAGAGGCAGAGAAACGGCTTCTCTGTTATTGCGTGAATAGTCTGTGTTTCTTACCCTAAGGAAACTGTTTCCTTATATTTATAGATTTATAACTACCGTAAATTGCAACTTAGTCCTTCAACGTCCAATTGTCAACAAATTGGTCCTTGAAGTTTACTTAATTACAATTAGGTCCCATGAATTATAACAAACTTATAATTCACCTATAAATATATTCCCTTCTCTTAATTAACCCCACAATATTATCAAATAAAATATTTGAGCATTCAAACCTTTATTGTGTGTGACCCATTAGGTTTCCTAGTCTTATTGGTAGCATAATATGAATTAATTCTAACAATATTAGAATTAATAATCCTTAATAAAATAAATGATTAAATTTATTAATTCTCTAATTAATGAATCCATATTTAGCATATCAAGAGCGACATCTAGCAATGACTCTTGACCACCCAAAAGTCCAGAAAATCAAGTGGCATGACATGAACCTTTCAATAGCAAATTATCCGTGCAATAAACTCCTTTCACCATACAATATCTCATTCGGTCTAGAGTATGGAATTAGTACCAACTCCCTCCAGAATATTATTAATTCTGGCCCGAATATTTTAGTACTTGTTCAAGAAATTCATTACTCGATATGTGTATCAATTGGAATCATTTCCATCACATAGTCGCCTTGGCCAAGGACTTCATGAGTAATGATTTCTACAAGTGGCCTTGAGATATACTCTCCTACTATTAGGAGTGGTGAATCCTTTATTGACTTTCTCAACTACTTTCGTTTACTTTACGTTGTACCCAATATCCATCCCATAGGCAGTCCTAGATAAGACTCCAAAGATTAGAATCAAAGTATAACGCTCGTTAAACAAAGTACCTTGGAGATCTCAAGTCTAAGGATACTTGCACACTTGCTATAATGAGATTCTATCACTGGCACTAAATAGTTATCCAAGTGATTATCTCATAGCTAGGTCATCCAATGAACTTGTTCCAAAATAAGCATCCACACGTTAATCCTGAGTATCCCAATACTCACGGATATGAGAACCACCGCTTGATCCAATCAAGAGCTATAACATGTGCCAGTCTTGGCGTATTAATAATGTCCCATCTTATTAATACTATGACTGAGGATTATTTAAGTACAAACACTGCATAGTGTAGTAGGAATCTCACATCATGATTTTCTTAACACTGTGTTGTACTAGGGACTTTATCTAACGGTTTGTACACATATTTAGATATAACAATCAAACTAAAAGATAAAGTATACCTCTTATTAATTTAATATGCAATATACATGGTACAAGTGATAGCCTCTAGAACACAACACTAACAGCTCCTTTTGTGCAGAACATTGGTAGGGATGATGAAGTTCAGTTCATGGCTGTTCAAGGTGGATTTTATAGAAAAATGGGATGAGTTTCGGACAAGGGTAAAGAAGGAACAAAGCTGGAAATTCTTATTAACCTTTCGCAAGGCTTGCTAAAATTTCTGGGCAGATTTTTCTGCCATGCTTCAGCTAACTTGCGGAAGCTTTGAAGGGGTTTTGGGGAATCCTTTAAGGCTGGTTTTCAACCTTCTTTATGGAGGAAGAACAAGGTTGAATTGCTGGTTGAAAAGCTGGAATAAACAACTTGGTTTTTGACTCACCAAGTTGTGAAACTGTCTACGAATTTTCCTGGTTTGCACAGCTTTTGTGCAGTTCGGTTTTGGCTGAAGTTTTCAATCTTCAAGCTGAGTGAATTGGTCATTTTTCTTGTAGTATTTGAGAGGGAAAGATGGCTAAAAATTTTGACAAAATTTCGACAATTGGATTGATCAAGAAGCTGAAAAATTTTCCAGTTTACTATATGAAGAAGATGAACACACATAGGTTGGAGTTTAAAGGTTCAACCATGGAGATTAATTCTTTTGGGAACCTTCCATAACTCCTCCCCATTTTCGGCCAACAAGATATCCTCACATAGAAATTTTTGAAACCTCAATGTCATAGAACCTTGCTAGAATTTTCTGGAAATAAAATTGGGTTGGATAAATTGAACAACCTAATTGATTAAGAAATAAGAAAAGTTAGAGATCAAGAAAGGTATGAATCCCTTAGAAATTTTTGTAGGGCACAAGAGTGGAATTAGAACATTCCCTTCATGTCTCCCTTAGGACAACACTCCTACTCTTCCCTAAGGCATGCAAGGGCCAAAATATAGCCTACCTAACAAAAATAAAATTTTATCATGCTAAAACTCAAATGATGGAATTTGAACTCAAGACCTCAAGTATAAATTCCAAAGCTCCATCCACTAAACCACAACAACTATTGTTCTTATTTTCTCTACCAAATATTTTTCCTAGTTAATTCTAAAGCTATCTCCCTATTTCCACCTCAAGCAAAATTACCATTTTGCCCTTCTTACTCACTAAGCACAATTAAGCCATCTAGACTACAAATCACATATCCAAAGCACATAAAATCATATAAAAATATATTTATGCATACAAGAAAATATGACATGCATCCCGACCCCTTACTCTTAAGTTGGTTTTAGTTGGGGTTTCATAGATTTACCCAGTTTTTTATCTTGGGTTCTGCAGTGAACCTGTTGTGTCCAAGTAGATATCAAAGGTCATCAAATAACTTGTGTTCATATTTATGAATAGGAGCAAAAAATATTTCCCAGTAAACATTAAAGAACATGACCAAAAAAATTTCAACATCAGGGTAAAATACCTCTAACAAAGCATTCACAACTGACAAGCCTACTCCATGTAATCCTCCTGACACACTGTAACCATTACTGGCACCTACAAACTTCCCACCCGCATGTAGCACCTGCACCAAGGAAAAATTAGTTTGATATATCTTAAAGAGTATTTCCTTTCTTTCCTTTTCTTTTAATTGAATCAAACCATATTACTTGAATATGTTATAGCCCAATACCTCTAACCCCTTCTCTTAATTTCATTAAATCCAAAGGAATAGAACATAATATCATTAGCTCAACAAGTTCTACATTTTTATTTCGTGACATCCTTTGAATTTTTATTTTATTTTATTTTTTTTTGTATAACTTTGGATTCACGAGTTTAAATGACCTCAAATTTATGCCAAACTACTCTTTAGACCTTTAGCTACAAAACTGTAAGTCACTATAGCTAGATTTGCCTTCATTACAGATTTACTGCAAGCAAAATCTTGCTATTTTCCAACATATATGTATTTTTCTTGCAAAATATTATCTTTTCTTGTTCCATTCTTCTCTTAGTACCTAATTATCAATCTATTTACTTAATCCTTCATCATAAAATCATCAAAGTAGCACTCCTTCAGCCATGGAAGAAACAAAACTAGCATGGTTTGTATGCAACAAAAAATTACAGTCATGAATAAAACATGTTAATGCTTTAGTTCTCTACAACTATAACTTGTTTCTTTCGTTTCTGCTCTTATTCATTTTTCTCACACAATTACAGCCATGATCAACCTTTCATGACTCCTCAAAAGCATCATCAAACACCATACAAATCATAACAAATCACACCACTATTCCACTGCCACACAATTCTAGCAAAACAACATCACAAAAACCACTTATTCACCAAGAATATTTTATAAATCATGCTAATTTTCATGAAAAATATACATCAAAATAATCTCCATAAGCTATAGAACATCTTTAATTCATGGAGGAAATCATTTCACCTTGTGTAGAACAATTTCTAGGCTAGCAATGGTCCAAGATTTCTTTTTCTTCCTTTCTCTCTTTTCCTCCTGGTTTCTCTCTCTATTTCTCCCTTAACAGAGCACTAAAAAATAGAGTACAAAAACTAGCATGCTAAATAGGCAGCAATAGCATACATTAATATATTGTATTCATTTGCATCACAAATTTCAAAAATCAAACTCCCCTACCATCCTAACATCTTAAGACATGCCTAGGAACATATAGACTAATACATAGCCATGTTCCTACAACAAATAGGCACCTACATTTGTGACAGAAAAACTGCTCAAATAAAATTCTGACAATAATCTAGAACATAGCCAATTTTAATTTCCAATTTCTTCTTCAATTGACCACAAATCATTTATATAATTTCTCCACCTTTTTCCTCACAAACATTCCTCACCAAGTGAAGGCTTATAGTTGTGGACCAAAATCACCCCTTCAACACAGCAATTTTCATAGCTACAAACTAAACAATAAAATCTTCCTCACAAGTATTTAATCAAATTTCCAGCTTTCCTTCTATAATTTCATACCACACATCAATGCATACTTCCTCAGCTCTTTTTCCTATATTTTCTTCACACAAAAACACATTAAATGAACTAAAAATCATACCTAGAAAATCTTCAAACAAACTGATATATATCCCACATCAACAGAATTTAAACGGAAATTTCCATCATAAAATCACAGGCTTTTTTTTTTTTTAGCTTTTCCCAACAAGAATGTTATCAAAATGAAGCTCGGCAGCCCTGAACTCTTTTTACTCTAAGAGGAGTAGGTTTTACCTTAACAATGAATGAAAGACATTTGAAGCTTGCATGCAGTTGAAGAAGCTATTTCGGCAACCTCTCTCTCTCACAGTAGAAATGAAAAATCTGGTGACCAAAATTTGTGTTATTGTTCTTTATAGGGCAAATGTAATGCTATATCTCATGAACTTGGATGTCAAAAAACAAATCATAAAATCTAACAAATCATCTAATTTTTTGGTTAAAAAAAATTGTATATTAAGAAAGCATAATCGTGAAATTGGATTATTCTTGCTCACCCCTGAATGTAAAAATGGCCATCTTTATCTTCTCCTAACTTCTCATATTTATAGTATGTTGTACTTTATTAACAAAAAGTAATATTGTTAAATGGAAACCTATATTTGACTAGATGTTTGAAGCAAAATCATCCACCCACTAACAGGGACTTTGCGTAAAATACAGGGAGTATTTATGTAGAAATATCACGAAGAAAACCCCATCAGTATAGGTCTTGTTGTCCTATTGGAGTACTTATGCTCCTGATTTACTTTTAGCTATCACTACTTAACAGTCTAAAGTTATCTAGCTATCACTTTTAGCTATCTAGACTTCCTTCCAACTCTATGCTATGTTCTAAGTAAAGCACTCCTCTGACAAACAGGTGTTGATGATCACCTAGTTGACAACATACTCGATCCATCATATCTAGCTGGGAATTACAATCCTCTTCATCAACCTTCACTTACTAATAGTACTGTGCAAGTTGATCTTCCAGTTGCAAAGCTCAAATAAACCACACATCAATGTTGCACTCTTCGCAGCACAGGGAAGGAAAGTTTTCAATGTTCAACATGGTCTCTAATGTTTCAATGTTCAACATGAGCACTGTAATTGTATCCAGTACAACATGGGCTATAACTAACAAAGATAAAAAAGAAAAACCCTTCTCTTACAACCATAAGATTCAAATTCCACAAATAAAGAACAAATGAACCAAAGCCAGAAGAAAGAAAGATAGAGAAAAATAGAAAAATGCTTCAATTAACCACAAATTGCCACGGAAAAGAAGATAAAGATTATAGTTGCAGCAGCTACCGGGCGAGGAGGTGAATAGTTAAATGTTGAAGCAGAAGACGGCGATGCTTGTAGCTTTATGCAAAATGGGAGTGGAAAATGGGGATCAGAGTAGGAATTCTAGCCGGGATGCCAACAATTGTAGCTTGCAGCTTTAAGCTTTAGGCTCTATTTGGGAGATTAACTAGAGAAGAATGCAATGGTGCTGGCGAGGTCAGGAATTCAAAGGGAAAGTATAGAAAATTGACGCTACCAGAAAAGTCCTCAGGAGCATGGTATTGTTTTTACTTCAGAGAAGTTGCAACTTCGGTTGGCCCATTTGAAGGAGCAAGAACACGGCTTGGACTATGGTGGGAAATGGAGTGTGAAATGAGAGGGAACTACAAAATCATGCATGGGAAGATGATTTTTGCCTAAGTATGGAATGGGCAAGACAGATTTTTGCAAAGAATATCAAAATGACGTCGTTTTAGTTTATTCCGTGTCAAAATGACATCATTTTAGTTTATTCCGTGGCAAATCCATGGCAAATTGCCACGGAATAATTGAGTAAGTTATTGTTCCATGGCAATCTGCCACGGAATAGGTGGTAATTTTGTGATTCTATGGCAGATTGCCACGGATTTGCCACAGAACACATAACAAAAATTTAGCCTTTTTTCTTATCACTACTTTGCATAACATACTTTTCTAGATACTCTCAATGATAATATACTTCTTCACAATAATTTTCAATGGCTTTTATTGTCGAAATAAAAAAATTTATATCATTTCTTTAAAATTTTGTAATTTAATACAAACATTTATTTCGATACTAAAAAATAATACATCCTATTTTCAATTCCATTTCAAGAATAAACGCATTAGAAAATAAATAAATCAAGATACTTACAAAACATTTCGTCGTTGTTATTTAAAAGGTATGGAACAAAAATTATTACAAACCAATATGATTAATAAATTAGAACCAAAAAAAAGAAAAAAATTTCATGCAAATCCGTTGTAATTTGTCACGGAATTAGTGGTAATTTTGTGATTCCGTGGCAAATTCGTGGCACCACGGAACACATTATAAAAATTTAACCCTTTTTTTTATCACTACTTTACGTAACATACTTTTCTAGATATTCTCAATGATAATATAGCTCTTCTCAATCATTTTCAATGGCTTTTATAGACAAAATAAAAAAAATTATATCGTTTATTTAAAATTTTTTAATGTAATACAAACATATATTTCGATACTAAAAATAATACATCTTATTTTCAATTCCATTTCAAGAATGAATGCATTAGAAAATAAATAAATCAAGATACTTACAAAATATTTCATTGTTGTTAATTAAAAGGTTTGGAACAAAAATTATTACAGACCAATATAATTAATAAGTGGTAAATACAAAATAAGTGGTAATTTTGTGATTTCGTGGCAAATCCGTGGCAGATTATTTTTGTTATATGTTCTGTGGCAAATCCGTGGCAGATTGCCACGGATTTGCCACAGAACATATAACAAAAATTTAACTCCTTTTTTTATCACTACTTTGCGTAACATACTTTTCTAAATACTCTCAATGATAATATAGTTCTTCACAATAATTTTTAATGTCTTTTATAGTTGAAATAAAAACAAATTATTCGTTTATTTAAAATTTTTTAATTTAATCCAAACATATATTTCGATACAAAAAAATAATGCATCTTATTTTCACTTCCATTTCAAGAATGAACGCATTAGAAAAAAAATAAAACAAGATACTTGCAAAACATTTTGTCGTTATTATTTAAAAGGTAAGTAACATAAATTATTACAAACCAATATAATTAATAAATTAGAACAAATAAAAGGAAAAAATCTGCCACAGAATTGCCACGGAATAAGTGACAATGTTTTGATTCTGTGGCTAATGTTTGGTATAAGTTTGCCACGGAAATTGTTCCATCGCAAATCGGTGGCTAATTTTTGGCATTATTTTTTGGCACCTTTTTTGGCTACTGATTTGTGAGGGAATATGTTTTCATCTCTACTTGCTACTATTTCCATTGCAATTCTGTGGCAAATAGCCACAGATTTTCTATGGTCTTTTTTCCCTAGCAAGTTGTTTGTATTTTGTTGTTTTTGTGGCAAGTTCTATTGCTGATTGCCACGAAAAATTTTTCGTGACAAAAATCCATGGCAGATTCACAGTTTTCTTGTAGTGATCACAAACCTTATTGAAGTACATAGACTCAATCTCAGCTTTCATTTCTTCATGCCATGGGTTTGCATCGGCATCAGTAATAGCCTCCTCGTATCTAGTGGGATCGTGTTCCTGATTGTCGGAGATTAGGTCAAAAGCCTCTATAGTCCATCTTTCTGAAACACTAGATAGCCTCCTATTACGACGAGACTCCGTTTGTACAAGTTCCTGAGGTTGTGCCTCTTCTTGTTCTATAAACAGGTTAGAAGATGTTGATTCAGAAGACAACTTCTCCTTGAGTTCCAACCTTGTTGAACCTTTATTGGATGTGTTTTGATCATCCTCCAAATATCTAATATTAGTAATCACAAGTATTTTTTTCTCCTTGGGGTGATAAAAATAACCACCATTTGTACCTTTTGGATAACCAACAAAATAGCTTAATTCTAATCTTTGTTCTAAGTTGTCTCCATTGATCAATACATACATTGGACAATCCCATATCTTGAGATAATTTAGACTTGTTTTATGCCCAATCCATATCTTATAGGATGTCCTAGGTATAGACTTGGAAGGCATCATATTCAGAATATATACCGTTGGTTCTAGGGTATGTCCCCAAAGAGATACTGAAAGAATAGCATTAGACATCATACTTCAGACCATTTTCATCAATGTCATGTTCCTTCTCTTAGCTACTTTGATCTACTGGGGTGTTCCCCGTACAGAGAGTTGAGATACTATCACATGATGTACTATGTAGCCATTGAATACACCAAGGAGGTACTCTCCACCACGATCCAATCGTAAGGTCTTGATTAGTTTATTTGTCTGACGCTCCACTTCAGCCTTAAACTGTTTGAACTTATTAAAAGAGTCAGACTTACATCTCATCAGGTAAACATAACCATACATAGTACAATCATCCCTGAAGGTGATGAAGTACTCAAACCTCCCCCTCTCCCCTCTTGCTTGTGTAGATAAAGGACCACACATATTAGTGTGAACAAGACTTATTATCTCCTTGGCTTTATCAACCTTTTGGGTAAAGAACCTTTTGGCCATTTTCCCCATAAGATAGGATTCACACTAAGGCTAACTTTCCAATCTCAATGAGCCCAAAGGCCTATCATGGATTAACCTCTGAATTCTAGTTGAATTAATGTGACCCAACCTTAGATGCTAAAGATATGAGTCATTTATATTGGTTTTTCTCTTCCTATTTAAAGGTTTAGATGGAGTATTGTTTAATTGATTGTTAATAGGATTATTGAAGAATAGATTTCCGTATATGTCCCAAATACATAAAACTTCTCCATTTCTACTAATAGTTATACCAGAATTGAAAGAAACAAAATATCCTTGATTTTTTAGTTTTGCAACTGAAACCAAATTCTGTCTAAAACTAGGAACAAATAAAACATCCTTCAATATAACTATTCTATTAAAATCAAAAGCAAGTTCCAATTCTCCCACTGTAAGGGCCCAAACTTGTGCTTTATTTCCCATGCGTAGTCCATGCTCGCTCTTCTAAAATCTTCTAATCTTTCTAAACCCCTGTAAAATGTTATAGATGTAATCAGTGGCTCCTGAATCAACAATCCAAGTGAAAGTTGATATAATCATTGATATAAACTCTAGATAGAAAACATTAGCTGTAGGATTTTTCTTGGCTTGAAGATTTGGACAAACCTTTTTTTAGTGTTCCTTTTTCCCACACTTGAAACATTTGCCCTTGGTTTTGTCTTTGGTCTGGGATTTGGACTGGTGCACTATATTACCCTTTTTTTTCTTGAATTTTCTAGGCTTGGGCCTAGTTCTTGAAGAAGATGCTATCATAACCCTTGCTTGTAGCTTCATGACCTTCTCCGCCACCTAAAACTCTTTTATTAACTCAGTTAAACACATATTTAACTTGTTCATATTGTAGTTTAATTTGAATTGAGTAAAAGAGCTCGATAGAGATTCGAGAATCATATCCACTTGACTCTCAGAGTTAATGATAGCCCCCAAGGACTTCTGCTTTCTCGAAAGCAACAATCATTTTGAGCATATGCTATTTGATTGATGCTCCCTCAGCCATCTTGGTGCTTATGATTATTCGAAAAGCCTCTTGCCTTGCAGGCCGGCTCTTGTTCGTGAACATCATGGCTAGTGATGTACTAATATTGTATGCAGTTGTCATGTGCTCATGTTTGGATTGGAGCACATTAGACAAGGAGCCTAACATATAGCATCACGCCATCTCATCAGTCATTTTCTATGCCTTCTCAGCCTCTCGCTCCTTATCGATGGAACCCTCCCCAATTATATGGTAGGTTTCGTAGTGGATATATTTATACGCCTCGGTTGTGAGTATTATGTTCAAGTCTTTTTTTTCCAATTAACATAGTTAGGACCCATTAGCTTATTCTCTCGGAGAATAACAGCTAAGGGATTGAAAGAACTTCCGCCAACCATTTCTGAAAATTTTGAAAATAAAAGAAATTATCAATTTTGTGAAAAATAAACTAATTTTGTGAACTTTATTCTCATATTAACTTGATAACAGTTAACCCCATCGCTATTATCTCTAACATGATTGATTCGGCTCTTAGGAAAATTGACATAGTTTCTTAGGAAAATTAACAATTTCCTATGCTGAATGTGTTAACCACCACAAATTAACTTCCTTTCTAGGTAATGATCTAGAAAATAACTCCATCAAGGGAATGGTTGTTTCTTTTCATTTCCTATGGGCATGCCTCACACTATAACCTCCAATGTAGGCTGGTTGATCAGATATATTATGTGTTCCAGGTTATTAATTTCATCCTTCCATTGGTTCTAGATCCTTGTAGTATCTCCATCCTCTACAAGTTCACTCCTAGGGAGACATGAGGATTGAAGGCATAGAAAGCGGAAAACACAGGGTACATAGCGGAAGCGAAGATAAAAAAAAACTGAAAAAACTAAAGAACAGAGGATCCCCGATCAAAGCCGGTGTCGGCTTCGGCAGTCCTAGCCGGCGCCGGTTGTGCTCTGGCGGGATTCTGAGATTAAAATTTTTTTTTACCTATTTTCCTCGTCCTAAGAGTTGGTTGGACCGGAATATGTACAACCAGGGCAGGTGTGTTGGTGGAAACCTCTGGTGCGATTCCTGCAAGCCTCCTACTCCGTCTTTGCATGTAGGTAAACGCCAAACTCTCGATCTTCCAGTATATGGCCTGTCTAAATCCGTTTGGTGAACAACTCACAGACTAAGGAACTTTTCTGGGAGAGAGAGAGAGAGAGAGAGACGTCTGGCTTTTTCCACATAGAAGAAGCCGTCTCAAAGAATGTGTGTTCTGCAACCACGTTATTTCCAATCCTCCAGCTTAACCTAAATAAAATCCTAGGTTAAACTGGATTGGACTATTGGACTCTTAATTTAACATTTTGGGCTTAATTAATTATTCTAATTAGAATCAAATAATTAGCCCAACAAATAATTAATTTTTCAGCCCAAATAAACTAGTCCAATAAATAAGCTTTTATTAGTTTAGTCCCAGGTTAATCTTTAATTATTCAAAGTGGGCCGAAGCCCTGCATAATTAATTAACCCACCAAACTAATATAATTAATTCTCTCTCTATAGACCTTTATTTTATTCTAGCCTAACAATTAAATAGACTACTTAAATAAAATAAATTTCATTTAATTTAAAATCAATTTCTTAGCTTGTATTTAATTAGGACTCATGGTCTATACTGGGGACCAAAAGACACACCACCTTGGCTACTAAAATGACCAAAATACCCTTGCCATATAAATAACTGTATTTTACATTTTAAATATTTCCTAATAATATCATAAGGAAATATTGACCCCAAGGACAATGCTGTGTTAGAAAAGTCTCTGACCTACAGGTGTAATGACTAAAATACCCCTCTATACATCGCCGTACATTTAGAGAGGAAGAAGTGTACTAACACTACTCTAAATGACATTTATCATCCTTAGGCCTCTAGTCCAATGATCCATGATCTTCTGGATTGTTTCCGCTTTCCAAGGGAGCTACCCTAAAGCAAACATCCAAGTCATGTTTCCCAGGACCTTAGATAATTAGATCATTAAAACAACCACAAGGGGCGATATAGTATAGAAACTATCTTGTACAAGTCTGTCTTAACTAACTAGTCACATATACCCAACATGCAAGTATATTAGCCCTACTATAGAACCTCAACTATAGCATATCAAAGTATATGCTTCCAGCTTCATCAGACCACCAACTCATACTCAAGTCGTAGAGTACTAGTCCACGCTGTAGCGGTAGTAGTCTAGGTTTCTACCATATAGTACTTTTAGAAATCACTACTACAGGTCCTGTTCTACGTATTTGAAATACGCTTATGTCATGAAGTGAGTGGACTACTCACTGGCTAAAGGTAGCCCATTCCCAATTTGGAATTCATAACATAATAACATAAACATGATGGGATTCTCATTCTCATCAATTGGTTAAGAACGAATGTTTATGTTGTAAGTAACTTGTTATCCATACTTTATTGTGAAAGACCTCCATTCACATGGACCACTTACTTAAACACAATGGATCTTTTCTAAACATGATTGTGCACAAATAAAATTGTGAATTTACACACAATTTTTGAAAATAAATTCTTTTATTAAAACATTCGATTTTTACACCAGAAACCTAGTCTAAAAGGGCATATTTCTCAATAAAGATATCTACAATCTCTAATGAGAATCGTGATGGAAGTTGTGGAGCTGTTAAAACCCCTCTCCCACTTAGTTTTTTAAATATGAGTTTTTTTTTTTTTTGGAAAAATATCATTTGAAAATTTTCAATTAAATTCTCTTTTAACTTAAAATTAAAATATCTAAATCTATAAAAATTTCTATATCAAAGTTTATACCCTTTGAGAAATATTTCCATCGATTAATTTCATTTAAGTTAAAAACTTAACAATTTCCATTAAAACTTTCTAGAGATTTTGATTTCAAGTTTTTATTTGACCAAAAATAATTTTTCTTTGTGAAAATAAATTAAAATGGTTTTCCATTTTAACTTACAAAAATTTCTAAATTCAAAATATTTTCTACATTAAGGATAAAAAATTTTGAGAAAATAATCAAGGATTAAATTTTGTTTAAGTTAAAATTAACCATTGAATTAAAGAAAAATATTCTTCCTTGTCAAATAAAATTTCCCAAAGACTTTGGTCTTTGAGAAAATGTATACATAGGAATTAAAATAAATAGTATGTTAAAAACAGTAATTGTTTTCCTACTTTTCTATTATTTAAACCTAAGTACCCAAATAATAGAATTAAACATATTAATTAAATTAATTAATAGTCTTATTTAATTTTAAAATCCTTTACTATTATTTTTCATGCAAAATATTCAAAGAATATTAACTATTACAAAAATAATAACTTCGTATGGTATGGGACCTAAAACAAAAAAGAAATTGCGCAAGAATTACAGAGAAAAAAATAATAAAATTTATTTTTTCCCTCCAATCTTACATACCTGCCACATTAGATCATGACCTATGGAAAGATCCATGGAACCCACAACCCGCAGGCTGCCCCAGAATCAGTTGCTATTGTGACCGCGTCTTGGGAGGATGCAAAGCATCCTTCCCAGGATGCTTCTGGGAATGTCGAGCCGAGGAGCAGCTTGGGCCTCAATGTGGCTTGCAAGCCACGGCTGGTGGCACCACCTTTCTTCCTTTGTTGTTTGAGCCGCGGTTGACACAGCTTGGCTCAGTAGTGGCTCAACTCATCTTCTTCATTTTTTTTTTCTGTGCAATTTCTGTCCAGAAGCCTACTACAATTCATCTCACGACTTCCTCAGATGGCTTTCTTGTTACAGATTTTCACCAAAAACAACAACCACATCTGCCTATACCTTTTCATGAGGTGTACAGAGCTTCTACCCATACCAAAACAACAAAGGTTCACAGACATTAACTCAAACAATTATCTGGCCCATTTTATTAATTAAGATGCATGCTTCCAAAGCCATTCAAAGCTTCTCGCTCTGATACTAATTGAAGGTAAAAAATCATAGAAACCTTGCATGCGCAGAATACAGAAGCCAAAAAACAAAAAAAATGCAGAACACAACGAAAGGGAGAGATTTAATACCTCTGCGCTTTACAAATTTCTTTGGTTGTGAATAGCTCGACTGAACCACTGGGATTGCTACACGCCTGGATGATGATTTCGGTTCAAATCCCGCATTCCACCTGCTTCGTCTCGTTTGCATGAACGTCAAAGATTTTGAGAACTAAGAATATTCCACTGCCCAAAGCTTGTTGGTGAAACAAAATGGGCAAGGAAAATCAGTCTTTATCTTCCTCGGATCACTATCATTAATTACCAGAACCAAGAAGAACAATAAAAAAGGAAAACAAGAGAGAGAGATGACCAAGGCTTCTAGGATTTTTTTCCTTGTGTTCAAAGACGTGTGTGTGTTACAAAAATTGAAAACACAGGGCCACTATATCTGATAACATAACACTGGGGTTTTGATATTTCAAAACACCTGAAAGTTATTAACAGAAGACATTTTGCTTAACCCAAACTCTTCTGTTCCGTAAATTAGAAAAAATCCTTTTGGTCCAAGTTGTTAGGCTAATAATTATTTTAATTATTTTCCTTGGACCCAATGAGTCCAAAATAATAAACATTAATTATTTATTTTTTGGGCCTGAAAAATAACACAGTAAATAATTAATGAGCCAAAATAAACCAAAATAATTATTTAAACATTTTTATCTGATTTAGGCCCATGTTAATTTTTTAAATTATTCAATCTGGGCTTAGGCATTGAATAATTAATTAACCAATTAAATGAGATAATAAATTTAATTTAATTTCTGTCGTTCTTTTATTTTTATTCTAAACCAATAATAAATTAGACTTCCTGAATAAAATAAAATCATTTTTAACTGAAACCATTTCCTCAACCCAAAACGGGCTATTTTGAAGACTAAAAAGACACATCGCCTTGACTACTAAAATGATCAAAATACTCCTACTATATAAATAGTTGTATTTTTTGTTCTAAATATTTTCTAATATTACCATAAGAAAATATTGATTCCAAAGATGTTGCTGTGTTAGCTATGTCTCCGTCCTGCATGTAAAATGACTAAAATACTCCTCTACACATCATCGTACATTTAGAGAGGAAAAAGTATACTAACACTTCTCTAAAAGACATCTACCATCCTTAAGCTTCTAGTATAATAATCCACTACTTTTTGAAATATTTTCGCTTTTCAAGGGAGCTACCTTAAAGTAAGTATCTAAGTCATATTCCCCAGGGTCCTAGATAATTAGATTATTCGGACAACCACAATGGGTAATATAGTGTAAAAGCTATCTTGTACAAGTCTATCTTAATTAACTAATTACATATACCCAACATACAAGTATATTGTTCCTACTAAAGAACCTCAACTATAGTATATCAAAGTATACGCTTTCAGCTTCGTCAGACCACCAACTTATACTCAAACTGTAAAGTACATATCCACACTGTAGCGGTAGTAATCTAGGATTCTACCACATAGTACTTTTAGAAACCACTGCTATAGGTTCAATTCTACGTATTAGAAATACGCTTAAGTTATGAAATGAGAAAACTACTCATTGGCTAAAGGTAAACCATTTCTTATGTAGAATTCATAATATAATAACCTGACCATGATGAGATTCTCATTCTCATTATTCGGTTAGGAACAATAATTTATGTGTTAAATAACCTATGGTCCATAACCTACTATGAAAGTCCTCCACTCATATGAACTATTTACATAAACACAATAGGTCTTTCCCAATAAAACTGTGCACAAAAATAAAGAAGAATTCACAAACAATTTATGAGAATAATACTTTTATTAATACAAGTCAAAATTACATCAGAAACCTAGTCTAAGAGCGCATATATCCTAACACCTAGAGCAACAAAGGCTAGGTTATGAAGAGGATTGAACATGGAATTAACCAATTTGGTAGAGTTGCACTCTTATGACCATTTGGAGGATATGGTTCATGCTGCTATTAAGATTAAGAGGCAACTAAAGATGAGGGTCTTTGCTATGCCTACACTACCAAATCTAAACACTACTAATAAGATACCAATTAAAAAGAATAATACTCCTAAACCTTTTTAAAGGGAGTACAACAAGTCAAAGGAATGATCACTACACCAAAATTGATGATTTGTGATGCACCCACTGATGATTAGTCATGCATAATATTTTGTGACGTCTTTTATCATCATATTGATCATCACATATCCCTAAAGATATATGATGATTATATAAATATTTTTATCACAAAAAAATAAATAATACATAACGTATTATAAGAACGGCATGCTATAACTATGCGTTTGTGACGTTTAATTTTGTCATAAAATAACTTATAAACAGTCACAAAATATCTTTGATCGTCATGACAAAAATACCACACTAATAAGTGATATATTTACCATCACCTATTATTAAAAGATAACGTCACTAAATACCATAAATTATCACAAAATATGAAATGTATATTCAACTATTAATAAAATAAAAAAAACCAAAACATCATACGAATAGATGGCTTAATTTTTCTCACACGAAAACGTCACATGGACAGATGACTCAAGATTTAGAAATTCATTCTTTCCCCTACAGAGAACTTTGCACTAAATAAACAAATGATTATACAGTACCTGAGCAAGGATATCAATATCAAGCATATCCTACGTTTTACAAGTCAACTACGGTCTACTAAGAGAACAAATTTTTCTTCAGCTAGAAACAACTATTGGAGCTCCTCTGCCTCACTAGAGCTATGGTGGTTAAAACTTAAAAGCAGCTTCCATACTGGAGCTTCGCAATAGCCTCCAGAAGACAGGTTAGTATTCTCAACATGTGCGCATCAATAAAAAGCATTCGGACTACTAAGTCCTCATTTCGTTGGAAGAATCTGGTTTTCTATCCCCCTGAACAACCCGAGGAACAAATGTCAAACCACAAGTATGTCGCAAGCCTAAGCTTATGTTTGAAGAAGAGTTTGAGGTGCTTGATTTAGAGACTGTTGAAACAAGGTCATTCATAGTATCTTCCTCTATTTGTATAGCTCTTGAAGCCTCTTCTGTGTTTTTGAATACTTCTTTCTGCAGGTTTTTTTGCCTTTGTTTCTCTGACGGATGGGCTTTCCTGAAGAACTCAAATGATGTAGGGAATTTATGCTTAATCAGATGTTGTTGCCGATTTTGTAGCTCTTCAACTTAACACCACGGCCTTCTTCAAGGCATTCATACTGCCATTACCAAAGAATTGGGATATATGTATTAGGGAGTCAGAAGTAAAATTATCACAGAAAAAGTATGGAATAGATACACAATCCCTCTCACCCTAGATATCATTGTATTACTTAATCAAAAGGAACATCTGGTGAGGCTTAAGTATATATACCTGTATCACCATGTCATTTTTTAAATTATAAAGGAAATGAATTCAACTTTGTTCTATCCCTGTTCAATAATAAAACATTAAAGGTTGATATCCAAAAGAAAATATCACCATTGGAAAACCACAAGCGACTTTTGCTTGAAAAAAAGAATCATGGACCTCAGATACATGAATAAAGCATTCACCTATTCTCCCGATCTTTTATATTGTGAATCTGCTGCTTCTCTTCTTCAGTTAAATCTAATGGAAAAATAAAATTCGTGTTATCATGAAAATTTCACAATTTTAGACACACTACTGATCACACCTCACAAAAGTATCCACTTCTCAATTTTATGATGCTTTAGCAAGGAAATAAATAGCCATTAGTCATAAAATAAATTCATGTTTAGTAAAACATGCTATACCCCCCTTCACCCCCCAAATAACTTCCAAGAAATGGTTGCCACTATCTGAGCACCAGCAAACTTGAATCTTTTTTATTTAGCTTAATATTAGTTGACATTTTTTACAAAAGAGAGACATTGAAAATCACAGAAATAATGCCAAAGCTCTTGAAACCATGTTTGATAAAAGAGATCAATATTGTACATAAATGAGCGACAAAATTTCTACTCCAACCAAAACTAGGAATAACTCAAACTAAACAAAATACACATTTGCAATCATCAAACTACAAATCATAATTTTGAGTACAAGAAATCTTAACCAACATCGTAGTATGCAAAATCATTGTACTTGGGTAGATGAACAAAGGCAACTTAAGTTACAAAATTATGCTTAATTGAATCTCTAGTGTAACCCCTCAACCCCAATCCAATTTCCTTCTAAGAACTAGGGAGCTCCATTTTCCATTAGATCCTATTATGAGAGACAATGCAAGTATTAGCTTCGTGGTACTGGCTCTTTTTGAGTGAGTTCAACATTTTCTCATCAATAAACAGTACAGACACTTCAACCTCTTAATACTCTAATTTGAAGAGTCCAAGTTCCACTTACTAATGGTCTTCTAAATTCAACAAGGATGGTAAAACTGAAAAAAGAGAAAGGAGAAAACATTAGGCTAAAAGAAATGAACATATTCACAAATTTAAATAGAGTTCGAGTTAGTGCGCAGACTCATATAGAATGATCAGGAGAAGCCAAAGGAGATAGAAAATACCTTTGCCAAGGAAGGAGAAGAAGATCCACTGGGGACAGATTCATGGGGAGAAGACAAAGCGGACTGGCCATAGGCAGAGGAGAGAGACGAATCACGATGAGCAGATGAAGCTCTGAAGCTTTCACATCGAGTGAGGAGGCTGATGGCAATGAAGAGACGTCGTCTTCTTCATAAGGCAGCGGGGCTGCGGATTATAACAACTCCTAATTTTTTCCTTCAGAGTAGAAACCCTACCCACTTGCTACCTTCTCCCGGTAAGCCATTAGGAGATCAAATATATGAAAATCTATATATGTTGTGTTAATGTGGTAGCCGCTACTTTTTAATGACATAAATCTCCATTTTTTAATTTCCTTCAAATAATTTTTAAAAAGAAAATAAAAGGATAAAAGATGAATTTTAAATGAAGTATTTATCATTTAGATTAAGATAAAGATTTTCGAAAATTTGGAAAAAAAAAAAAGAAGAATTTCGGGTAGCTTCAAGACAATTAAGAAACCAGAATTTTTCTTACAAATTAATTATTCAATAGCTATTTAAAATTACTCAAATTAATATAGAGAATTAATTAAATTATTCCTTGAATAGATAACATAATTTCTTTCTATATTTTTCTGGAAAATCTCCTCAAAGCAGCCTGCCACAGTATAGAGCAAATATAGCTCAACCAAAACTCTCCAAAACCTAGATAGGGTTAACCAAGAAAACCTTAACCAATTAGGACTTGGGTTTAGCCCAAAAAAAATACCAGAATACCCTCTCCAATACCGTCAGAATTTTGACCAAAAACCAGCACCATTCTACACGAAATTTTCAGCCAAAAACGTGCACAAAAACCTCTCTAGTTATTGAGCAAAAACAGCTATATAAAGACTCCTTTTTCTTCTCTTATTTTTGCCATCTTGGAGACCGAAAACCAACCAGATTTTCCTCCCACTTTCTGTCCAAATTATTGGCCATCCTCAGATGCAAAAATACAACAAAAATTAGCCCTAAAATTCTATCCAATTTCGGCTCCCAAAGATGGACCAAAGCTGTTCAATTTTTCTCTTGTGATCAAGAAATCATAGCAAGGTAGAACTCCTTCAAACATCTAAACACCAAACCCTAGACTTCCCTATCAAAAAAACCATGAAATTCCTACCCTCTTAGCCCATCAAACTCACGAAACAAACAGTCTGCAACCTACACAAAAATTCGGACAGCCTACCCCAAAAACAAAGCCAGAACCAAAACTCTCTACAAGGTAATTGATCCTCAACTCTTTTATTCATCTCCTACTCCATTCTTTTTCTTTTTCCTCCCTTAAATAACATCTATAAGGGACTAATTTTATTCCTTTCTTGGTTAGACGCGATCAAGGTTATCTAAGCGGACCAATCTCTTCAACTATCGATTGAACTTAAGCTAATCAATAAGGAGTTACCATGTTTTAAGTCTAGATCACTAAGAGGTAATCAAGATCCTATATTTACTAATTTATATGGTCTTAATCTTTAAAAAATTAGCTTATGAATGCCTATGCAGTCTAGCATAAAAGTATGAATAAACTAGATTGATGAATATTTCGATGTAAGCCATAGACAAAGCATGTATGAGACAGGACATTGATGTATCTTGACATGATGAATCTAAATCCATGTTAAATAGGCAAAGATGAGATCTTTTAATGTTTATGGGATTGTTTATGATGATTTTATGTTAGCTGAACATAAGAGTTGTCATATGGTGAATTAATTTAGACCAATGCATGGTTATGCTCAATAGAATGGTAAAGATGAGTTATACATGTGATTTAATGAATTAAAGTACTTAGATACCATGGATGAATTAGGTGATTAATGAGATCATGAAAGGTTATATTGTATAAAATAGTCTATGGAATGATTGAATCCTAATTGTGGGATTATTTACTCTAGATAAGAAAAGTGTAGAAATAAGAGTAATTGATTGAGTTGGGTCTAGTAGTTGATTTATCCAAGTAAGTCCCTGCATAACTATTTTGATACAAGTTATATGTTTGCAAACAATTTTTACAATGTTATTTTGAATTGATGTTAATATGATGTTTTGACAAAAGGATTGAGACGTTGACTGAACATGATGAGTTATACTGGATTGTTGTGATACTTGGATTGGAAATGTGAATGTTTTACTTTCTAAATAAGTTTATCAAATTTTAATTATTCAAACTCAAAAATGATTTCTTACACTATTGCTAAACGGTTTGGAAATGCTATTACGAAAAATCATGTTTTGCAATCAAACTAATCAAAGACTTTTGAAAAAGGGAAAATGATTCTGCCCCTAAACGGGGAGCATTGAGTACTCGGTGAGGGTAGGCTAGTGGTACTAGTCTCGAAGATCAAGAGTAAGTCTTCTGGCAAGAGGCCACCTCTAGAAGATAAACTCAACTTAGAAAGGTGACAGTATTACTTAGTCAGGCCGTCTGAGCTTGCAAAATTGGTCCACGTGGACATTGTTTATCTGGATTGGACAACCGGAATGTTAGGTATAGAGATGGAGAAGTATCTCACCTAGTGGGAGGATCCCCCACTGCCCATTGTTGAAAGAATCATTGGGAAGCTATCATAGTAGTAACCATGATATGGATTGTGTTACTATATTGTCAAATCATTTGCTAATCCCTACTTAATAAATTATGAATGTGATGAAACGGTGATTTATTGTGAACTATTTTAGATTTATTGAACATGGTTCCTTTGTATAACTATTATTGATGAAATTAACTTGCTAATACGATTTTGTTATTTCGATAAACCTGCACACACGAAATGGTTGTAATTGACACTTGCACACAGGGGACTTACTGAGATACCAATCTCACACCTTTTATATCATGATTTCAGGGGATTGCTTATACTGAGCATGGTGAAGTATTAGGAGATGAACTCCAGTTATTGATTTATTTATGTTTTGAATTTATTTTAAGAGACATTTGTTAGTTTTGATTTTTCAGACTTGTATAAGTTTTGCTTCTAGATGTAATGAAATTATTCCTTTAATTTTATTTAGCAATTTTTTTTACCTCGTTATAAAGACTTCTGGTCCTTTGGACAGGACAATATCCTACCCTATCTTTGTACCTAAGGTGTGGGGTGTTACATGTATTTTATTTTGTTTTGTCTCCTATACTATGCATAAGCATTTATGAGATGAAAAATAAAAGTTTGAAATTTTAATCCCTTGTCTAGATGTCACCTAGTTATAAAAACCACTAGTCCTTAGGACGGGGCAACATCCCTATCCCTTATTGGATCATATTTTAGTGAGGTGTTACAAGTGATATCAGACCCTAGATTTAGGTTTTTTTTCAATTATTTAGATTTAGTATTTTAGGTATTTGATTTGCTATTAACCTAAGTGTTTATAGGATAGTTAGAATGTATAGAATCACTTGCAAAACTGTTGTCCCTAGGATTTGTCAACCACCCATTCCAATTCACCCTACTAACTCCTCCTCATTTGCGTCTTTAGAAGTGAACTTGCATGAACAAGATAGTGGCAATGATGAAAACCCTATTAACCCTGGGAAGATAGACTATGAAGTACCTAATGTCGTAACTAGGGTTGAAAAGAATAATGAGGTGGTTATATGGCATGATTCTCGATACACTAGTAGCTATGAAACTTTTAAAGGGTATATAGCTAAGTGTTAAGAACATCAAGTTGAACGTAGTAATTTTACTATAAACGTTTTAATAATTCTGACATTTATGCCTGTTTACTTGAAACTTTTGATTTCATGAAAATTTATGCTTTACTAAAATAAGGATTTTTTAGATGATGTCTATTTCCATTTATGAGTTATATATTTATGTATGAAATAGATTTTACTTTATAAAACTATTATTTTGAGAAAGATCTATTACTTATCATTTATGCTAGTGTAACACCCCACTACCTAGGCCTAACAGGGCCGGGGATGTCACCCCATCCATAGGACAAGGGGTCTTTACAACTAAGTCACATAAAATAAAATAAAAGCAATACTTTAAAATTAATCTTATTACAACCCAAAAATACATAACAAATCCAAAATAAATCGCTTGTTACCATCTCTTAAGACATCACATAAGAAAAATAACCTAAAGTCTTCAAAGCATAGGCAACAAATCTAGCTATTGACCTCCACAGTAGAATCGACCTAAAAACATGGCATAAAAGGTGATGAGATAAAAATCTCAATAAGCCCGTGTGTGCTTTGAGTGTTTCAGGTAAAACAGTTCATGTATGCAAGTTGTAAAAGTTTCATAAGAGAAAGTGCTTGCAAACATTAAATAAATGTTGAAAATAAAGAGTAGTGTTTTACTTTTCAACCCATACATGTGCACAATAAATACAACCACTCAAAGGGATAGACATGGGTTACCACACGTAGAGCCCCATGACCACATGGTCAATATGCCACACGTTGAGCATACTGCCACGCGTTAAGCATATTGACAAAATTTAGGTGTACGGCCAACCGAGTGAGATCCTCCTCCATCTCTACACCCAAACTTACCAGTTGTCCACTTCGAAAACACACAGTCTGCTTGACTGAAACTCACTAGCTCGGACAGCCTGACTAAGTAGTACTGTCGCTTCTCTAAGTTGAGTTCGTTTTCTGGAGGTGGCCTCCTACTAGAAGACTCGCTCTTGCTCTTCAAAACTAGTACTACTAGCCTACCCTTATTGACTACTCAACGTTGATTGTCCCACTTAGGAGAAAATTGATCATGCATTGATTTACTTGGAAATAGTAATTAAGGGTTTCTAAAATTCTTGTCAAAGTTAGGTTTTAGAAAGAGATTAGTATTTTGTGAAAAACTGCTTGTTTAATTTTCAAATGATTTGTTTGACTGAAATAAAAAGGGAAACAATCATTAATTGCCTTTACAAATTGAATGTCCATACACATCACATTCAGCTTGCCATCGTAATTTTTTGTCTTCAAATAATTCCATGCAGGAGCTCACCTGATCCTTTGCTTGCTCGAACTCAACAAAAATCCTCCAAGGCTGACCTAACCCCGCCTGGGTAAACACAAGGCATAAGGTTATACTCGAGCTATACTTACCTTACACAAATAATTCCTAGTTCAATTAATTACAATCATGACCTTAATATCCTAAACTTTAAGGCTAGATGATAAATGATTTTATAAAATAAGTCTAGCTTGATAAGTTAAAATAACTAGGGGTTCTAAAATAATTATTAATAAGTTATAGGTTCAAATAATAAATCTTGAGTACTATTGTTAATAAATAAACTAGGATTTAAATATTGAATCACCCTAATTAATATTAGTAAATGGTAATTTAAAAATAGTTTTATTATAAATAAATAATAAATTGCAATTAATTTTTAATTAATTTTAATAGATAATAAATAATTACTAATAAATAAATTATATTAAATTTTTTTTTAATAAATAACAAACAAATTTTAATATAAATAATATTTATAAATATAGGTAAAAGTTTGAACTATGGTCTACAAGGCCATTAATATTTTATTTATTATTATTATTTATATAAAAGATCTTATTTACTATTATACATACATATATATTTTTTTTAATAAAATATATTATTAATTTGACTAGTAAAATATCAATATTTTATTTAATATTCCAATTCCAAAACTTCCTAAGAATTTCGAAATCTTTAGAGAAAAATATAGTAATAATTTTAATTAAGGTAATAAAATTTGCTAATTAAAATTACCTAAGATCAACAAGAACATAATCATGGTTCCTATTGCTAAACAAGATCATGAACACATTCTCCAATATCAAACATTAAACCAATCCATTCATGAGCATATGCTTAAATCAACACATGCTATCACATGGCCAAATCCCTACTCGGCATAATCATAATCATGGCTTCAAAGGAGATAAGAACATAAAAATCCTATTCACCAAAGGTGTCATAATATCTAATATGCTTTAAACATCCATAATTTCCTTAAGACATGACGAGCATATATTGATTCTCAACAAAATCCATATAGCTTAAACATGAATAATCATTCTCATGTCCTAATCTCAACCCCTTCATTCATATGCATATGCTCAGTCCCCCATTCATATTCTATTCTCCCTATCAACATCTAAGAGACATGAATTTAGAATTAAAAAGAAGAATTAAGGAGAAATACTTGATTGATGTGTACTTCGATGAAGATTTAAGAAGATCCATGCGATTGGGAATCTAGAATTGTCCATGAGTGGAGAAAAACAGCCATGGTTTTAATCCACCATTTCGAGAGAGAGAGAGAGAGAGAGAGAGAGAGAGAGAGAGAGAGAGAGAGAGAGCATTAGCATGATATGTTGTAGGTTGAATGGAAGAAGATGAACAAAGGAGTTGTTCTTGGTTGCCTTGATGATGTTCTTGAGACTTCAATAATAATAATAAACAGGTTTTAATCCGAATGCCAATTCTTGTTTTCGAGATTTGGTGTTATAAATTCAAGAAATGAACTCTAAGGAGTATGTAGGAGTAATCTGGAGTTTTTGAGAGGGATTAGAGGTGTTTAGAGTGGGTTTTGGCTTGAAGGAAGGTAGTGTGTGTTCTTGGTGTTCTTTGTGAAAATGGAGAGAATTTGAGAAAAAAAAGTGTGCACGAATTCTAGAGAATGTTGGCCGAATAGTTTAGGGAGTTTAGGGATTTCAGTTTTCAGCTTAGAGAGGAAGAGAAAAGTCTGATTGTTTGAAATTCAAATAGAGAGATTTGAGGAGTGGTTTGAGGTATAGGATATGTTAACGGTGTTTGATTGATGGAGGTTTCTTGGAGCTGCAATGGAGCCGGCTGGACTGGTTTGCTTTGCTGAAATGATTGGAGATTAATGGAGCTTTAAGGCTGCCCAAAATTTAGAGCTCAATGGTAGAGGAATTTCTAGTTATGAAGCCTAGTACAAGGATGTTTTCGTGGAGCAAACACTGGAAATTTTTTAAGTTCAAATTGTAGTTTGAATGGAGTGATCTTAGGCGATATTTGAGGTGTGGTTATGGAGTCCAAGTGTGCAAGATAAGTGGACAAATTGATGGTGTTCAGTTCATGGCTGAACAAGGGTCATTTTACAGAGGTTTGAGGGTGGTTTCTTCAGTCTAGGCCTAAAGGAACAAAGCTGGCAATTTCTGGTTTCAAGATGGTCTATGGTTCGAATAGTTTGCTGAATTTCCTATGCAGTTTTTCTGCAATTCTTCAGCTCAGTTTACAGGGAATTTGAGAGGTGATTGAGGGTCCTTAAAGGCTGGTTTCCAGCCTTCTTTATGGAGGAAAAGTAGAGGAGTTCTGCTAGACTGAAGGTAGAAGAAAATAGCTTCATTTTCTGGTTGAAGGTAGCAAAACTACCCAGAATTTTTCCTGTTTTGTGCTGTTTTTTGTGCAGTCTGAATTGCACAGAATTTTCAATCTTCAAGCTGAATAAATTAGCCATATTTCTGGCATTAAATGAGTAAGAAAGCTGGCTATGTTTTTTGAAGGTTAGGCTGCTCAAGAATCTGAAAAATTTCCAGGTTTCTTCCATGAAGAACATGATCACTATGAAGATGAGTTTAAAGGTTCAGCCATGGTGATTAATTTCCCTTGGGAACCTTTCCTAACTCCTTTCCTATTTTTAGTCAATCCTCCAACTTCCAAGATCCATTTTCGAAATTCAAAGACAATAGATCCTTGCTAAATTTTCTGGAATTAAAAAGATGGATTTTGATAAATTTTGAACAAATTTAATTTGTGAATGTGTTAGGACAAGCTAGAGGTAATAAAAGGACAAGAATTCCTCTAGAATTCTTTTTAGGACAAGATGATGGAATTAGGACATTCTCTTCATGTCTCCCCTAATATAACATTCCTATCTTTATGGAATGTAAGAAAACAAAATTTTAAATTTAACTAAGGTAATCATGATTAAAACTTAAGTGATGGGAATTGAACTCATGACCTTAGACAGTAATTCCCAAAGCTCTAACCACTGAACCACAACAACCCTTGTTCTTATTTTCTCACCCAAATATTCTTCTTATTTAATCCACAAGCTATCTTCTTATTTTGACTTCAAGCAAAATTATCATTTTACTATTCCTACTCAATAAGCATAACTAAGCCTTTTAATCCATAAATCATGATTCTAAAGTACATAAAATCATTCAAAAACATATATATTTATGCAAAATGATATGATATGCATCCCGACCCCCTTACTCTAGGGTTGGCTTTAGGTGGAGTTTCACAACTAGTATGTGATAAATCTAAGAGCTATATATGCTATATCTTCTTTGTGTCTTTGCTATTTATAGTGCATCTATTATCATGTTGACTATGCAATTACATCAATTTAGGAACATTTTAATTCATATATATTTATGATGGAGTTGTAGTGCTTATGGTATGAAGAGACTGCCTCGAATCAACTTAATAACCGCAACTATCTTGCTCTTGCTAAAGTACTTAGAGATGTTATCATAGCCCAAGCAATTAATAAAATGATAGAAGTACTCCAAGAACTGATAGAAGTGAGGACTTTGGTATCCTTTCCTCCAACCTTATATGCTACTACAATGGATGCTGCTACATAGCCTTAAAACAAGGATAGGAATAGGCTTATTAACTGAATTTCATCAGCAACTAAACACTTTCCTACTAAGGGGTCAACTAGACAATAATGGAAAAACAAGAGAAAGAAAACACGAATCGCGCTAACAAGCATTGTCCTAAAAATAGTAAACTACTGTTACTATGGGAAGAAAAGACATATGAGAAAGGATTGTTGGTTTAAGAAGTCAAGTACAAGATGTTTTAATTGTAGGGATACCACGCATCTAAGAGGGAATTTATAGGTTTTATCTGAGATATAAAATTTTAGGTAGAGTAATAAATTTGCCAAGAAATCTTTTACTTTGTTCTTTAATGATTATGATAGCATATTAATCATGGATCAATTATTGAAGTAGGGAACTTTTCAAGAAAGGTTATATCTAGCCTAGTACTTTAGCCTATAAAGCCCGGTATTAGTAGTATAGGAAAAGGATAGAACTTTAAAACTAGGTATAAATTATTGAGGATTAAACGGTTTGATCAAGTATGAATATTGTTATTCCCAAACTAGATTGGAAATAGTGACATTGTTAAATGTGAATCCCAGTGAAGGATACACCTAAGATTGCATTCAACCCTAGGTATAAGTACTATAAATTTGTAGGGATATTAATAAGATTAACAAATGCACTTGCTATATTTATGGATTCGATGCATAGGATTTCTGATCTTTCTTTGATAAGTTTGTGGTATAATTACACAGAAAAGGAAAAGGATTCGATAGGAAGGAAACTTCCAAATGACTTTTTACAGCTATATAAAATAAAAAAAGTGAAAAGAGCATACCCCTTTCCCTTGTTCTATCATGAAAGTCATAATTGACTTTCATTATATAACTGTAAATGGGGGATTTAGAACTGTAATGTCAGTGTTAGTATGCCATAAGTGAGGTTGGTTTTAGAGAAGTGGAAGGAGTGTAAACTACTATTAAGCTTAGTAAGTGTGAATTCTAGTGGGACAAAATTCTATTTCTAGGACAAGGGGTAATTAAAAATGGGATTAAAATGGATATGTCTAAGTGGAGTTTATTGCCTAATGAAAGTAATTTGAGTATGTCACAGAAATAAGAAGTTTCTAGGATTAGCGAGATACTATTGTCGTTGCATTAAAGGGTTCTCAACTCTTGTGTCACATTTGACTAGACAACTATGGAAAAAGACGTTGCATTTATGGAATGAGAACTGAGAGAAGAGCCACCAAGAGACCAAGAGAAGATCCATGTTTGCACTTGTATTTATCCTGTCAAAAGAAGAACTTTATGCATCGTATACGGATACAATGAAAAAAGGAAAGGGAGTTATGGTGGTGATTTCCTCCAATAATGGCTCGCCCATTATGAACTCGCCCTTTCCTCATTCTTTTAAGCTTTTTCATGCCAACTCTTTTCCTTTACCTTTTGTTATTGTGAATTTACTTCCAATACTTGATAGTTTAGAGACCACCCTTTTGCCACTTTATTCAGTACTCATAATTACTTCTCTTCAAAGTCATTAACATTGAGCCCAACTTTTCTATGTCATACTCATATTAATTTTTCATTTATTGTTTCATGGAACTTATTCCATCTACTTCATGCTTTCCTTTAATCCTTTGATTTAGCACATCTTAGCATGTTCCTTCCTTTTTGAGCTTCTTGTCTCTCCTAAATTCTAATATTAGCATTAGCTCGACCTTATCACCCTTTTATTCTTGTAGTTCTCTTGGCTGCTCAAAACTTTTTTTACTTCTTCAATTGGTATTAACTTCATGTGCTTATCTTTTTCTTAGTGTTTCCTAACATTTTATGCAAAGGTAATTCCCCTACTAAAGCTTGAGTATTCAAGGACTTCTTATTTTCATTCAATAGAAGTGTTCTGGGTCGCATCAATCACAATAAATTCCTTTGACAATAAAATGTTACAATCTTTTCACCTACTTCCTTTTCAATAGTTTCTTTATCATCAATATTCTTTTAATGTTAAATTTTTCCTACACTTTGACCCCTATTCCTTTCTAATTTGTAACCAAATTCTTAATACTTGTGTGTAAGAAAAAAAAATAGGACTATAGCATATGCCTCACAGAAACTTTGGTAGCATAAAATCAACCACTTAGTCATGATTTGGAATTGGTAGCAAACGTATCTGTCCTAAAGAAATAAAGCACTATCTTGATGGAGCAGATTATGAGGTAATCACAAGCCAATAGAAGAATTATAATAAAAATAGGAGAAGGGAATTGGAATTCTGATCAGAGAATAAGTATTCTTGAAGATTAGCACCAAATAAAGGTATTTATAGACACTGAAAGGAAGGAAAACTTAGTTGAGATACCTTGGACCTTTTTAGGTTACAAAGAGACTTGGAACAGTGGCATATTTCCTAAGTGTTTCATATTTATCAGCTCAAGAAATATCAATCTAGTCCACGACATGAACTGAAGGATGAACCACTTTGATTACAACCTGATTTGAGTTATATAGGAAGGCCAGTCAAAATATTGGATCGAAGTATCAAGGAACTTATAAACAAACCCATGGTCAAGGTATCATAAGATCATCACAAAACATGAGATGTAATATGGGAACAATAGAAGGGATGAAGAAGAAGTACCAAGAGCTATGTTAAAAGTAAGACACCACAAATTTTAGGGCGAAATTCCTTTAAGATGGGAAGAATGTAAAACCTCTCCCTAAGCTACCCTTAGAGACAGGGGGAAGGCACGCATTACACTACTTTTGTGCATATATATTTTAAATGCTTGAGAATATATGCATTAGGCATAGCTTAATTATTTACCTTGTGCAGAATTAGGTTACTTTATTTGTTTGTTTAGGCTTTTAGGTAATAGGGTTTTGAGTATGGAATTAGGAGATAAGAATTTTAGTGTGGTTAAGGAAACACAAGTATAATTTGGTGTAATGGGTAAAATGTTAAGATTCTAGCCTAGAAATAGAAACTCAAATTCTACCTTCTTCACAATTTTCATATCTTATTGCCCTTTTTCCTATTCTTGGCTGACTACTACTCTATCTAGCTGCTATTTCCATTTTTGGAAGAAAAGAATATTCTATCAAGGAGGATTCGATTACGAGAAGTTCATAATTCCTCTCTCTCTCTCTAATATATTCTTTCCTTTTCTCTCACATGCTTTCCATATTTATTTCTTCTAATATGGCAGCTGGACACATCAAGCCATGACTCCCTTGATTGCCTATCAATTTGGTAGCTAAGATTGATGAAACTTATCTCTTACCAAAGCTAAAACTTCTTTCCTTTTTCTCCATGAAATTCTAATTTTCAAATCCCCTAGAATCTCTCTTTGAATCACTCCATAACTCCCTTGATTGGACGCTATTTTATAAGAATTGATAATAATGATCCCTTACCATAGCTAGCCCATCTTTCCTTACTCTGCATAAAATTTGAATTTTGAAATACTAGAATTTCTCTCCCAATCAATAATCTTAACTTAACTTTGATGAGGGCAAATCTCTAAACCTTCTCCCTAAATGGTATTCTCATTCATGAGCTTACCATATTTATTTCCCCATTATATTCTTATTTCCTTTCATATACAAGCTTACCATATTCTCCTTATCCTAATAAGGCAACCAGCTATATTGCCTATCAAGCCCCTCAATTGTTCCACACTAGTAACAGAGATTAAGGAGATTTATTCCTTACCTATTATAACTGAACTTTCCTTTTCTTTCACTATGATCTAAATTTTGAAATCCTAAATTACCTCTTCAATCTATCACCCTAGTTTAGCAAAGATGGGAGCTAAGTATCCCTTAATCTCAGCCAATCAAGATCCTTGATAAACCTCATTCTCCTTTCTAGAGCTAATTGGATTTGGAAAGGATCTAGGACGAGGGAAACTTCCTATTTTTCAAACAAGACAAAACACTTTCTCTTTCTATATTTTGAAGCATCTTTGTTTGGTATGTCACCTTCAATTAAGGCAAACTACCCGAATTTCTTCACACCAATATTTCAAACTACACTTTTATTTTTCCCTTCATTGTGCACAAATTCACAAAGCACCAAAAAGTGTTTTAGTCCCTCTCTTTTAGCACACATAAAACGACAACAAACCCCTCCCCATTTAGCTCTTATTTTCTATTCTCCCTCTCCGCTCTTTCCTCTCAATAAAACTGAACACAAGCTCTCCTCTCTTGGTTTCTTCTTTCCTATTTTCCCAATGAGGTCTGATACTATCTTCTAGAGAGGATAGCACTTACCATCCTCAATCCCTCAAGCACTCGTCCATATTCCCCTCACTTTCACAAGAAAATTGAGAACACTCTTACTCACTCTTCTCTCTCGGCCCTCTACTCTATTCTCACTCCACCGAAGCACTCAAGACAGACAAACCCTCTTCTCCTCTCAAGATCAATACAAAGTCTCATCCCATCTCAAGAACACAACTTTCTCTCCTATTTGAAGTATTCTCAGCCTCTACTGTTCTCACACAAGACCAAGGTAATTAAACTTCTTCTTTTCTCAATCTCTTTCAGTCTATTTACACCAAAACTCACCTCCTTGTACTCTTCACTTCAAAATCTCAAAATCAACCACACACATACACATGGTTCACTCACCCATCAAGGTAAGATTGTTTTCTTCTTTTAGCAAATATAGGCATCAAACTGGATCATATTACAGCCTTGATTGACATGGTGTAGGTGAGCTCCTCTTCTACAAGTAAATCATAATCTTATCCTTTCTTCTTCTTCACATGTTTGCTTGATGGAGCATATTAAATTTTTGGTTGATAGGATATGCATGTGTAGACCTTAGTTTATATCATTGAAGATGGTATAATTTATGTATGTCACCTTGTTTCCTTGGATATGTTAATATATGATAATTTGATATTGTAATTGTACACTTTAGAGATATGGATAAATGCATAGAGTTGATGCTATATTTGGGACCAATGACATCTAGTGGTATAGTTTAATAAGTTAGATCATGTTTACGTTGGAATGCTAGAATTTTTTTTTTTTTTTTTACGATTTTGTTATGCATATAGGACTAAGACATTGGGAGACCTATTTATTTGAGATACGTTTATCATCTGTGGATTTCCTTTATGTGTAGATCTTTGACTTGAGTATTACATGACTTGTTAAAAAATAAGAATGTGACTTTAATCTTATGCTATAGTTGTTGGGGTCTACATGTAAATTCTTGCTATAGGATATGGGACTAGACTAGTTATGCATGGCCTAGAGTACGTATATGCATATAGATGACTCTTGTTTTGATGAATATTTAGAATAAATTTTGATGGGGAGTCTTGTACTTTTATAGATGGTGTTAGCCCTTTTCGTTAAGGATCAAACCCGTAGCTTGTTTTGTGTGCAGAACAACAAGTAAGTCTCTGCATCAACTCTTTGTAAATAATACTTATCTTGCAAATCATTTGTTGTTTATATGATTTTGTTTGAAGAACTAAACACTTGATATGCATGTTTAAACCTTTCCTTTTACAACAAATGGCACTTTAATCGCATAAACGTATTTTCAAAAATAAATCTAGTTTTCTACAATAAAGTTTTGATAAAACCTACACCATGCAATGTGTGCATGTTCAAGCTAATTGAATTGTCACTACAAGATAAAGCCAATTTAGTGATGATCAAATGCATCGCTAATCGAGTTTAGCTACAGATTAGTGATAGATTATGACTGTCGCTAAAACGGGTGACGCAATTTGCAATGGAATGAAAATCCATAGCAAACAGTGACAGATTTGCGACAGCCACTTAATTGATGACATTATAATTAAGTTTATAATTAACGTAGTGATGGACATGCGACGGCTAAAAATTTTTATTTTAAAAAATTAATTAATTTAGAGACGGATTGGCGACAACCAAAAATTTTTATTTTAAAAGAATCAATTAATTTAGCAACGAATTTGCGACAGCCAAAATTTTTTATTTTTTAAAAAAATTAATTAATTTAGGGATGGATTTGGGACGAACAAAAATTTTTATTTTAAAAAATTAATTAATTAGCTCCCCGACCCGGCTAACCTAACTTGACTCGCCCAACCTGACTCGACCCGCCAAGAATATTATGAAATTATGTTGGATACGAGGCTTGAACCCGCATCCTTGTAGTGGGGGAATACATGCTCCATTACTCAACTATTGATATTCTTTTGATTTATTGTGTTGTATATTAATTATATAGTATATTTTTTTGTGAATTAGAGATGGATTTGTAAGGAATTTGCAATAGATCTGCAATGACCCGATTTTCCATCCCAAATTCATAGCTAATTAGTAAGGGATTTGCGACGGCTCATTTTTCAAATTTTAAAAATAAATTTATTTTCAAATTTTGAAAGGTCAACACAAACCCTTACTAATTAGCAACAGCTTTGCAATGACCATCCAAAATTTAAAAATAAATTTATTTTTTAAAATTTGAAAAAATGAGCCATCACAAATCCGTTGCTAATTAAAAAAGGTCATCGCCTTTTTTAATATTCGATTAACATCAAAAATTAAAATGTCATCGCAAATCCGCAACTGATTTGTGATAGCTCATTTTTTCAAATTTTAAAAAATAAATTTATTTTTCATTTTTTGTTGGCTGTCACTAATTAGCAACAGATTTGTGATAGCTCATTTTTTTATTTTAAAAATAAATTTATTTTTAAATTTTGGAAGGCCATCGCAAATCCATTGCTAATTAATGACGGCTTTGCGACGGCCTTTTTTAATATTCGATTAACACTAAAAGTTTAAAGTGTCGTTGCAAATCCCTTGATAATTCGCAATGGATTTGCGATGGCTCTTTTTTTAAATTTTAAAAATAAATTTATTTTTCATTTTTGGATGGTCATCGCTAATTAGTAATAGATTTATGATGGAGAATTTTTTAATTTTTGAAAAATAAATTTATTTTTAAATTTTGGATAGCCGTTGCTAATTGACAATGGATTTGCAATGGCACATTTTTTCAAATTTTTAAAAATTAATTTATTTTCGAATTTTGGATGGCCACCCCAAAGCCATCACAAATTAACAAGGGATTTGCGATGGCTTATTTTTCAAATTTTAAAAACAAATTTATTTTTAAATTTTGGATTGCCAGCACATATACGTCACAAATTAGCAACGGATTTGTAGCGGCACTTTAATTGTTTAGTGTAAATTAAATATTAAAATCGCAAATCCAGCACTAATTAGCGATGGCTAAAGATCTGTCACTAATCTGTCTGTAATAGCAAAGGATTAGCCATAGACTTAAAAAACTTAATTTATTTTCAACTTTTGTTACTCTCGTTATTGTTCCATCTAAATATCCGTCACTAATTATCATTTTTCTTGTAGTGTGTGTTTGTTTGAGAATGTCCCCAAGCAGGTATAGGTTATATTGAGTACTTAATAAGGGTAGACAGCTGATACTAGCCCTTAATAATTGGGTGAGTACTCTATCAAGCGGCCACCTCCATGGTATGATCTCTTTTCGGAAGGGGTGACAGTACTAGTAAGTCAACTGATTCGAGCTAGCAACTAGTTCCAAGTAGGACTGTGATGTGAAGTTAGACAACTGGTATATTTGGGTGAGAGATGAAGGAGCATATCACCTGATAATCCAATCACCTACCAGCACTGTGATACAGGGTTTCATAGTGTCCTGTCATGGAGTAGGGTTCTGTGACAAATAATTTAGCACTATGATGCAGGGTTCATGGTACACCGTTTTGAGAAAATTTAATAAGTGGTTTATTTTATGCGTAGAAATGTTTTATCTAATGCCTCTATTCTATTTATATTGTTAAGCAAAAGATGCAAACAACCACTCTATGTCTTTTAAGACTAGTATGCAATGACTTGCAACATTTTTTATCAAGTTTGCAATATACACCAGAAAGTGTTTCAAATTATCCAAAAGCACATACAAGACTTACTAAGATGTATTTCTCACACAATTCTTTATATTGATTTTGAGGGAGTGCCAATTCTGACAAGGTGGGAAGTTATTAGGATCCAAGACTTGGATTTTGTGTTTTTGCAATATTTATTGAAGACTTGTATCCCTACCAAAAAAAATAGCCTTCGGTGACAATATTTTCCTAGCTAAAAGTCCTTTAAAAAAAATTTGTCACCCATTCCTCACTATAAGGCCATCGCCAAAGCATTCGGACGACAAAATAATGCTTTGTCACTAATGTGAGCCTTTTAGCGAGGAAAATTGTTTCCTGACTAAAGCTCCAAATTTTAGCTAGAAAAAGTTTTGTAAAAAAAAATCATACAATTTTTGTCACCAAAACTTTCATTTTGTTGCTGATGATTATTTTTTCACGACAAAATATTTTATCGCCAAAGATTTGTCACTAAAGGGCCAATTTGATTTCACAAATTCATAAAAATATTTTTATAAATTTTTTAGTGAGGAAAACTTTATCACAAATAACCATCAATGGCGATAAAATTTTTGTCATTGGTGAGGAAAGTTTCCTAGTCAAAAGTCATACTCTTTAGCGAGGAAATTTTTCCTCGCTAAAATGCTCTTGGCGAGGAAGCTTTTTCTTTTGGCTAGGAAAGTTTCCTAGCCAAAAGTCGTGCTCTTTGGAGAGTAAACTTTTTTTATGGTCCATGTGAACCCACCACACCTGATTCCACCTCTCGCAAGGCATTTTGCGAGAGATTCAAAGCCATGGAGATTCGAACCCTAGCCTAGCAAGAATGCAATGCGCGCACTCAACCACTAGCCTAAAATTCATGTTTGGTCATATCCTTTCTTTTTTTTTTTAACTTCAACTATTTATAAAAATCTATTTGAATTTTTGTAAAAGTATTAGTATTATAACAAAATATAATAATCATAATAAGTGTACTAGTAAAACAAATTATTCAGTATAATAAGTTACTTTATATATTTATATAATTTTAAAAGTCTATATACTATTAATTATATCATCATTTTTAATTAATTATGTCATCGCTTTTATTAAATATTTTTATACATATAAATCAATTAAAAAAAAGACTTATACACATAAAAATACACACATATGTACACACACACACATATATATACATACATATATACACACACACATATATAAATATATTAATAAACATATATATATATATATTTATACACTACATATATATACATATATATATATATAATAAAACATAAATAATCCTATAAATTTACTATCAATACATATTATTGAATAATATGCGATAATTTGGACATCTATGTACATTTGGATAAATTTAAATGGTAATTAATTTAGTTATTACATATATATATGCATAAATACTTATATATACAAACATATATACTAGGGAATAATTGCAAAAAGTTTTGGGAGACATAATGTAAATGTTTAAAAATTTAGTGACCAATCTAACAAAAAATTTTGTGGTCATACTATAAATATTCAAAAATTTAGGGAGTAATTGCAAAATTTTGGGAATCATTTTATAAATATTAAAAAAATGTATGGACCAAACTAAAATTTTTTGGGGGTCATTTTGAAAATATAAAAAAATTATGGGATGAAAATATATTCAAATATTCATATACTAATGTGTGTGTGTGTGTGTGTGTGTGTGTATTCATATTCATATACACACATATGTATACATACATATTCATACAAATATACATACTTATTTATGTTTGTGTGTGTGTGTGTGTGTGTGTGTGTATTTTAATATATTCATATATATTTACATATTAATAGACACTGATAGGGCCTAAATTAGTCATATTTTTACTAGTTATTTGAGACTATTTTGTAATACATTTTCTTCAATAACTAGTCAAATTCCTTCATATTTGATATTTTACCATTAGAAAGGTATTTTGTGCATTATTTTAGATTTTAGGGGTAAAATAAGACAAAAACGTCGCAAAATAGAACAGAGGCAGCGGCGGCCAAGACAGAAGAACCGGCACTGGCCATGTGCTACTAACACGCACTTCGAGGTAATGAAAAAATCATTTGAACAGAGCTAAACAGAACCAAACTGGTGCTGGCTATGAAGCCTGAGGTAGCGCCGACTGCACTCTAGAAAAGATTGCGCAAAAATGAAGAAAAGTCGACGAACAACTGGAGAAAACACAACCGGCACCGGCTATGAGGCTGTAGGTGGCGCCGGCTGTGCCTTGATGTTGAGGTGGTACCTCGATTTTCGCACGCAATTTTTGATAATTTGCAGAATTTTAGTATTTTCTTACTTCTAGTCGGCCAAAAACCCTATACTAATGAATTTAGGCACTTCCTAAGCCCATAAATAGATGGAAAACACAAGAGAAATGGCGGAATTCATAAATCTAAACAAAAATCGCTCAAATCAAGAAGGAATTCTACCAAATCAATGAGGATTGTGCAAGAAGGTCTTCAAAGGAAGAAGAAGGAGGCTTGTCCTCAAAAGGAAGAAGAAGGTCCAAAGGCTTTTTCCATCGCCTCTCCCTCTCATCATAATGATAGCCATACTGAGCCAAAGTATGCTCAGTCACTAGATCTCGGTTAGTAGTGGGCTCACTAATCTCTCCATCTAATCTCACTCTAAAGTCTCGTAGGATGCGCATAATAACCAAGGGGAATTTGAGGACCTTAGTAGCTATGCCAGAGTAAATAACCTCTCGCATGGATTGAATAATAATAGGAGTAAGGGGAATAGGCTCACTCCTCATTATCTTATCAAAAATGTAAAGATCAATGGCCCTAGACTCATTAAAACTACTAGCCTTAGGGTAAACATTGAAAGCAAAAATGTAGACTATGGCATGCATTGAGCCTCAAGATCATTATTGGAATAATAGCGTTTTTAACCTATTTGCCCCTTTCTCCACATATTCAACCTTATCTTCACAGCACTTACATCCCAGGTAAGCTAAGAAATAATCCTTTGGTTATTATGGTCCACAGCTATCCATGGCCCTTCATCAGGTACTCCCAAAATTCTAGCTAATCTAGCCCTCTCAAACTCAATGGGTATCCCTTTAACCATAGTAGAAATAACTTGGAAGTTATTTTTCTTATTTTTCCTCATATTAACATAAAACTCTCTTACACGCACAAGACAATAAGCATCCCCAAGTCGAATGATAGGCTCCCACCTCAATCACCTAAACATAGTAGAAAGCTCTAAGGAATTATTTAAAGAGGGCCTATATTTTTTTATTATTATTATGATTTTATTATATTGGTGATTTTGATACCAAATTTGACAAGTAAGGTCATAGAATTGAGTAGGCTGGGTAGATTGAGGCTCAAACGAAGGTATGGACGACTAGGTGACAACCTCCTAGGTCTACTAGACATGATATAAATATGATATGAACAAAGGTAGGGTAAAAGAAAATAGGACACCTTCAAAATCACTCTTTACACCTCATTCAAATAGAACCCTCAACCATCCCACTACCACAACACTATTCAACACAACCACCACCTTAACACAAAACTCCACTAGATAGCCAACAAAGCACAACACAACCTCCTCCAACAAAACTTGTAAGAAATAGAGCCATTGTCTAATCCCAACATGATATCAATATTCATGATCAAATCAAAATGCTCAATAGCTATCAATTAACAATGTAAAGCTCATAATCATAATGTTCAATTAGCCATGCCATCCATAACATAATATAAAGCTCATAATTACAATGCTAAGTTAAACATGAACACTATCGCATATCTTGGTAGTTCAAAATTATACACAAGGAATGCATACTCAATAGCTTCCAAAAAGATGGCATCAATCAAATATAATTGGCAATCATAGTCTCATGCTAACTAAGCCTCAAAGAAAATAAAATTTGCATTCAATCCATCCAACTAAAAATAAATAAGAATTTTCAAACCAAAATTCATAGAAAAATACCCAATAATCAATATGCAAAATTGAACCGTAGAAAGTTTAGAAAAAATATGCCATAATGATCTCCAATGCATAGGTAGTGATCCTATGCGAAAAGATTGAAAAATTTGTGCACCAAATGGAAAGATTGAAAAATGGGTTTGGGGAGAAAATATTAGATTTTTCCTAATTTTAATACAAAACTTCAAGAACAAAGTGAGGATTTTGTGTTTGAAATGTGTTCTGGAGGTTTAGAAAGTGACTTGGCAGTGTTTTGAAATTAGACCCAGTGATGGGTTGAGAGAAAAATGAGGAAGATGAGAGTTGTTTGAAAAAATGGCCAAGAATGACTAATGCATATTTATTTGGGTATAAAAATCATAAAAAATAAGCTTATTCTCAATCAAGTTTAAATTAAAACGTTAACCCCAAATTACACATATGAGCAAGCGTACTCATCATTAACATAGCATAGGGTTCAAACGAGTGTCGATCCTCAAGGAACAAGTATACATTAATCCCTTTTCTTTCATTGTTTAACCGACTCAATAAAGTGAAAAAGAAACAAAATAAAACAAAAGAAAATAAAAATATATACATGTTAAGGATGGAGAACTACATAACTCAAACCATTATTTTGACAATCATGATCCTAAAGAACCCAATCTTCATCATAACTAATTATTCCCCTGGCATCATGAAGGATTAAGATAGATTCACTTCTTTGGTCCATCTGTGAAATCACTATCCTCTAGAGAAATTAGCATCACTTGGTCTGACTCAACTAATTCATCCAAAAGACGCATTAAACACAATCCTTGATTAAATTTCCTTGGTCTAGCAAATTTAAAGCATGAAATTAATCAATGAATCCTTGGTCTGGCAGATATCAATTAACCTTTAATTACTCAATCCTCAGCAATTAACCTCTTTGGTCTAGCAAGTTAATAGCCAATAAATATGAAATTAATCAATTGCAACTATCATCAACCTCTTTGGTTTAGCAAGTCAATGAAAAAAACAACCAACTAATCTCGTAAACGCCCAAGTAATTAAATACCAAGAAAAACAACCAATTACTCAAAAGACCAAATAACTCTAAAAATTATGAATACCTAAAACAATGTCAAATTACAATAAAATAATTAACATATCATTGTTCAAGAAAAAGAAAGCAAAGTAAAAGAAAGCACTCATAGACAAGCCACCTTCTTCTTCCTTTGAAGACCTTCTTGCATAACCCTCCTTAAATTGAAGAATTCCTCCTTTGATTTAAGTGATTTTCTATGATGGTTAATGAATTCTCCCATTTCTCTTGTGTTTTCTATCTATTTATAGGCTTCGGAAGTGCCTAAACTCGTTGGTGTAACGTTCTTGGCCGAGTAGAAGTAGGAAAGTACTAAAACTCCACAGATTACCAAAAATCGCGTGAAAAATCAAGATCCCGCCTTTTCCTCAGGGCACAGCCGGCGCCGCCTTAGTTATTGGAGCCGGCACCGGTTGTGCTTTGTTTCTCTAGTCGTTCACCAATTTTTTCTTGATTTCAGCACCATGTTGTCCAAAGTGCAACCGGCACCGCCTTGGCTACTGGAGTCGGTGCCAGTTCTATTCTGTTTCAGTCTTGTTTCAACAATTTTTTGTCGCTTCGAAGTTCGTGCCATCAGCACATGGCTGGCGCGGCCTCTATTCTGTTTTGCGATGTTTTTGCTTCGTTTTACCCTTAAAATCTGAAATAATAAACAAAATACCTTTCCAAGGATAAAATTTCAAATATGAAGGAATATGGCTAGTTATTAAATAAAATGTATCACAAAAGAGCTTCAATTAACTAGGAAAAATATGAATAGTTTAGCCCCTATCAATGACTGTTACTTGGCTTTTAGCCGATCGGGCCTGGTGCCGAGCCCATTTTGTCTCGGCGTATTTTTTTAGGATGTGCTGGCCCGGCACCCGGGCCAAAGTTCGAGCCCGGTGTCAAGTCAGCTTTGGTAGACCAAAAAGTAATTTTTTAAAAAATTCAATTAATTAATTAAAGTAAATAATACATAAATCATGAAATCATGAAGAGGATTTTAAAAATTAAAAGACAGCAAAATGAATGAAAACACACAAAAATTAAAGAGATGTGCCAAAAAAAACAAAGCAATCAAAATCATCATTTTCTATGGCCTTGGTCACGTGGATTAGTCTCAGTATTTTCGGGAAGGGATCCCGCTTGACGATATCTAAGGAGTTTGGCTAGTTATCCAATTTGATTCTCGAGGTTACGCATGCACGCCTCCAAATTTCTCATGATTGCATCCACTCCTTGAAACCGTGGCAAGATTTTCAATCAAATCAAACACCTCCTCTGGAGCTTTGGAATTAATGGAACCTCCTATAGAAGCATCAACCAATTGCCTTGTAACAAAACTTAAGCGACTATGAAAGATTTGTATTTGCATACCTAGCTCAAACCCATAATTAGGACACTTTCTAAGCATTTCCTTAAACCTCTCCCAACACTCATAAATATTTTCAATTTCAAACTATTGGAAGGCAAAAATATCGGTCCTAAGCTTGGATGTTCTAACTGGGGAAAAATATTTTACTAGAAATTTTTCAGCTAAAATGATGCGTAAATTTTGGATATATAAAATCATCCATTTTAAATCCATTCCTTAATCAAGTTTTAGTTAAAACATTAATCAAGAAATACACATGTGAGCAAGAATACTCATCGAAAGCATAATATAGAGAACTAACGAGTATCAATCCTCAAAGGAACAAGTACATACTAATCACTTTTCTTCCATTGTTTAACTGGCCCAAATAATGAGAAAAAAATAATACAAAGAAAAACTAAAGAAACATATACAACTCAAGGATGTAAGTATATGCAATCTAGACAAGTCTCCTAGAAAACATGACAATGAACCAATTAGCAATTCTCTCAACTAATTATCGTCTTGGCATCATGAAGGAATATAAAGTAAAACTCAATCGTCTTACAAGTCATGATTCAACTTAGGTAAATTCCACTTCATTTCTCAATCCATAGAATCCTATATTTTGATTCATATTAATAGATTTGTTAATCAAGTTAACATAACCAAAACATGCATTAGGCTCAATTCCTTATAAATATGAAATTAGTTAATAACCCTATGTCAAGGTGAAATTAACAGAACCTTTGATCACTTAGTTCTCAAATCCTAACTGTATCGTTCAAATCCATTAAGATTTAACAAGTACGAAATCAATGCAATGAAACTCCTAACATCGTTGTGTCAAAGTCAATTAAAAGAACTCACATCAATAACCAATGAAATCAAGTAATCAAACACCAAAGATAACAAAGAATTGATCAAATAACTAAATTACCCCAAAATCATGAATCCAAAAATAATGTTAAATTACAATAAAAACATTGAATACATCATTGCTAAAGAAAAAGAAAACAAAGAGAAAAGAAAGCACTTATAGACAAGCCTCTTTCTTCTTCCTCGAAGACTCCCTTTGAACAATCTTCCTTGGCTTGGGTGAATTCCTCCTTGAATGAGAGAATTAAAATTTCTGCTCTTTAATTCAATTCTCTTGGTTGTATATCTCAAACCCTTATATTCTCTTATACTTTTATAGTCCTCTGGGATGCCTATTTTGTGGTTGAGAAAGTCTTGGCCGAGTAGGAATTGGAAATACCAAAATTCTTGGATAAGCCCTAATTCCGCATACAGAATTTTCACCTCCAAAACCTACCTGGTACTGGGTACCTTCGACCCACCTGGTGCCAGGTACACTCTGTTCTTCCTCTGTTTTTGGCTGTCTTTTCCTTAGCAAGCAGAATGGACCCAGTGCCAGGTACACTTGCCAGACTTGGCGCTAAGTCTGTTGTGAAAAAATCCCTAAAGCTTGTTCAATCTCTATTGCTGGACAGAATGGACCCGACACTTGATCCATTAGCTGGGCCTGGCGCCAGGTATATTTTGGTTCTATGCACTTGCTGCTCGATTTTTACTTAAATATGCACATAATTTCCAAAAATACCTTTTACAAGTAAAATATCAAATATGAAGGAATATACCTAGTTATTACAAACTAATATATCTTAAAACAATCTCAAATAACTAGGAAAAGAATTGTGATTTTAACCCCTATCATATTCCTCCACACTTGAATATTTGCTTGTCCTCAAGTAAAACACTTTTATCCAAGAAAAAATATCAGGACAACACAAGGTTTTCTTCTCATTTCAAAAGTTTCTTCATCATAACAAAGATCATGTCTTCCTTTCAAACTTTAGATACACCCCTTGTTATTTATACCCTTTGAAAACAATTTCCAACCTTGAAACATTGATCAAGACATCACAAAACTTTTGAAGTCAAATTAATCAAGTACATACCTTACTCTAAGAAAGTTATTTCACTTTTCAAGTAAAAATATAGATAACATGAATCATATAGGTCAAGCCATGTACCAACTCAAGTATTATGAATCTAAAAATTACATACTTAAGTTATAATATGAGGAAAGCACTCAAAATTTTTTTCTCTCAAAGTTTTTCAATGACTTAGGAAATTGATAGCTTCAAGTGCATGGATTTATCTTCACATACCGTATTAGCCCCTTTTATAGCCATCACTCATTATTTTTTTCAACCATTCTTTTTCTATGCTCTTACTTACCTTTTTGCCTTTGGGATAGCCTCAAGAGAGTATATTGAATACACTTGCTACTTCTCCCCATATTGACCTCCTTTTCAGCTAAAGGTCTTCAAAAATCATCAATAAGAATCTTTTTTTCTAATTCACACCAACAATGGTGTTGTTTTCACTCATTATTATCTCAACTCAAATCACCTTTTTCAACATTCGCCTCATTCTTTCCTCTCAAAAATCTTTTTACAACTCACATTTTTTTCATCATAACTCAAAGCTAGCAAAATTTAAACTCATAATACAAAAATTAGCCAATAACTCTTCCCATATTCATCATATCTTCTATATTTTAACTAGATGAGTCAAATAACATTCAAAAACCAATGTATAAACAAGATTAATCAAAATTCTCAAGTATTGACAAATATCTTTTCCAAGAAAACCAATTTTCATCAAATTCCACCTAATGAATAACAAAACTCATACCCGAGTAAAAAAAAGAATTGTAACCTTGCTTAACAATAAAACCACTAAAATTATCAAAAAAATTATCACAACCTATATTCATCAAATTCATATGGAAAAGTATTTCTTCAACCTTTATTCTCCCCCTCACCCCCCCCCCCCCCCACACACACACACACTTACCACACTTAAATTGGACATTGATCTTAATGGCCAAAGATAAAAGAATAAAAGTACAACCAAGAAGACCAAGAAAAAGAAAGAAGAAGAATAAAGGGAAGAAAATACTTCCATTACATTGTTGTGCCACCAAGTTGAATCCATCTCAAGAAGAGATCATTACAAGAGTACCTATTAAAAGAAAAGAAACCAAAGAAAGAAAACATAAATCTAGAAAAAGAAAATTAAACGTGATAATAACATATGGAAAGAATAAAGAAAATTAAGTACAAAGTAGTAAGGAATCGTCACGGCGCATAAAGGAGAACATCGAGATGCGCTAAGGTGTCAAGTTCGTCTCCCAAATAAGGTTTTAATCTACTTCTATTCACTTTAATGATCCATTAAGTTGGGTAAGAAATCTCAATAACTCCAAATGGACAAATTTGATGTATCTCATACGGCCCCAACCATCGAGATCTTAACTTACTTGGGAAAAGTCAAAGCTTAGAATTAAAGACTAACACTTTGTCTCCTTTTTTAAACTCATGGGGAGAACGAATATGCCTATCATGCCATCGTTTCATCTTATTTTTGTAAATCCTCGAATTATGGTAAGCATCGTTGCACCACTCATTTAACTTATTTACTTGAAGCATTCTTTCTTTTCCTGCAAGATAAAGGTCAAAATTGACAAGTTTTATTACCTAATGAGCCCTATATTCAACTTCTACCAGTAGATGACATGATTTCCCATACACTAAGCAGTAGGGGGTACCAAAGGGAGTTTTAAAAGCAGTCCTATATGCCCATAGAGTATCATCTAGCTTCAAACAACAATCCTTTCATGTATGATTGACCACTTTTTCTAAAATTCTTTTTAATTCTCTATTAACCACCTCAACTTGGCCACTAGTTTGTGGATAATAGGGTGTAGCTACTCGATGAGTAACCCCTAAATGTTTGAGAGTTTTAGCTAGTTAGGTATTACAAAAGTGGGTTTTCCTATCACTAATGAGCACCTTGGGTACTCCAAATTGGGTGGAAAGGTTTTTTAGAAATTTGATAACAATATCTGCATCATTAATAGGTAAGGCTTGTGCTTCAACCCACTTTGATACATACTCTACCAACACAAAGATGTATTTGTTGCCCAAAGAACTAGAAAATGGGCCCATGAAATCAATCCCCCAACAATCACAAATTTCACAAGCTTGAAAATTTTGTAATGTCATCTCATTAGATTTAACGATGTTACCTGTACATTGACACCTATCACAACTTTAAACAAACCTGTGCGCGTCCTTGAAGAGTGTAGGCCAAGAAAAACTAGACTCAAGTACCTTTCTTGCGGTGTTGTTGGCTTGGTAGTGGCCTCCCGCAGATCCTTCATGACATTATTTCAAGATATTGATGTTTTCCATGGAATCCATACACCTTTGAATAATTTGGTCCGTACAACACCGAAACAAGTACGGATCTTCCCAAAAGTAATGCTTTACCTCGGAGAGAAATTTCTTCTTTTATTGGGCATCGAAGTCGTCCAGAAGAATTCCTACAACCAAGTAATTAGCAATATCCACATAGCAAGGAAGTTGAGAAATCCCACCATCAATAAGTAAAAGTTGTTCATCCGGGAAGGTGTCAATGATGTCTTCCTCAGCCAATGACCCAAGTTAGGATTCTCCAATCTAGACAAGTGATCCACAATCAAGTTTTCCACTTCTTTTTTGTCCCTAATTTCCAAGTCAAATTCCTACAACAATAAAATCCATCTTCGCAATCTTAGTTTGGAATCATGTGAAGATTTAAAGTAGGAAGCAAAGCACACAGCGGAAGCAAAAAAAAAAAAATGAAGAACAAAAATGCAAACCGGAACCGGTGCCGATCTAGTGGCCTCAGCCGACTCCAGTCATGACCTAGCGGGACTCCGAGGTAAAAAAAAATTTAACTTTTCTTCTTGTTCTTAAAGCTGGCTGGACCTAAATATGTGGAACTGGGGTAGGCACACTAGTGGAAACCTCTGGTGAGATTCCAACAAGCCTCCTACTCCATCTGTGCATGTATATGAACGCCAACCTCTCGATCTTCCAGTATATGGCCTGCCTAATCCACGTTTGGTGAACAATTCACAAGGCTAAGGAATTTTCAGAGAGAAAAGAGGGGCTGTCACGTTTTTCCTTTCACTAGAGAAGAAACAGTGAAAAAACGTTCTTTTCCAGAGAGGGAGAAGAATAACCGCACGCTTCTATATTCTCCTGTTTAACCTAAATATAACCCTAAGTTAAACTAGATTGGCCCATTACACTATTAGTTTAGCCTTTTGGACTAAATTAATTATTCTAATTAGAACCAAATAAATAGCCCAATAAATAATTAATTTTCTAGCCCAATTAAACTAGTCCAATTAACAAGCCAATATTAGTTTAGTCCCAAGTCAATCTTTAATTATTCAAACTGGGCCAAAGCCCTGAACAATTAATTAACCCACCAAACTAATTTAATTAATTCTCTCTCTCTATGAACCTTTATTTTATTCTAGCCCAATAATTAAATCAGACTACTTAAATAAAATAAATTCTATTTAATCTAATTTAAGACTAATTTCTTAGCTTGTATTTAATTAGGACTCATGGTCTATACTGGGAACCAAAAGACACACCGCCTTGGCTACTAAAATGACCAAAATACCCTTGCCATATAAATAGCTATATTTTACATTTTAAATATCTCCTAATATCACTATAAAGAAATATTGACCCCCAAGGACAATATTGCATTAGCAAAGTCTCCGACCTATAGGTGAAATGACTAAAATACCCCTCTATACATCGTCGTACATTAGATTGGAAGAAATGTACTAACACCTCTCTAAATGACATCTACCATCCTTAGACTTCTAATCTAATGATCCACGACTTCCTAGATTATTTCCGCTTTCCAAGGGAGCTACCATAAAGCAAACATCCAAGTCATGTTTCCTAGGGCTTTGGATATTTAGATCATTCAGACAACCACAAGGGATGATATAGTATAGAAACTATCTTGTACAAGTCTGTCTTAACTAACTAGTCACACATACCCAACATATAAGTATATTGGTCCTACGATAGAACCTCAACTAAAAGCAAATCAAAGTATATGCTTCCAGCTTCGTCAGACCACCAACTCATACTCAAGTCGTAGAGTACTAGTCCACGCTGTAGCAGTAGTAGTCTAGGTTTCTACTATATAGTACTTTAAGAAACCACTACTACAAGTCCTATTCTACATATTCAAAATACGCTTATGTCATGAAGTGAGTGGACTACTCACTGGCTAAAAGAAAGCCATACCCCATTTGGAATTCATAACATAATAACCTAAACATGATGAGATTCCCATTCTCATCAATCGATTAAGAACAAATATTTATGTGTTAAGTAACCTGTGATCTATACTTTACTATGAAAGACCACCATTCACATGGACCACTTACTTAAACACAATGGGTCTTTTTCAAATGTAATTATGCACAAATAAAATATAAATTCACAAACAATTTCTGAGAATAAATTCTTTTATTAAAACATTCGATGTTTACATCAGAAACCTAGTCTAAGAGGGCATATTTCCCAACATCATGCTTATTTAGTAGATACTTAAGGGTGGAATGATCCGTATACATAATAACTTTGGACAAAATAAGATAAGAATGAAATTTATCAAAAGCAAATACTATTGCAAGCAACTCTTTCTCTGTTGTGGTGTAGTTCTCTTGTACTGTCGTAAGAGTTTTGCTGGCATAGTAAATTGACTGAAAATGCTTATTCCTCCTTTGTCCAAGCACTGCGCCCACTGCATAGTCACTTGCATCACACATTAGTTCAAAAGGCAAAGACCAATCCAGTACAATTAAAATAGAAGAATTAATCAGTTTTGTTTTAAGCACATTAAAAGCGTTGAGATATTTTTCATTAAAATAAAAAATAGCAAATTTTTCAAGCAAAGAAGGAAGGGGTTTAGAAATCATTGAGAAATCTAAGATAAATCTCCTATAAAAACCTGCATGCCCAAGAAAGTTTCAAATTGCCTTCACGGAAGTCGGACGGGGAAGTTTCTCAATTGCTACAATATTAGCCCTGTCAATCTCAATACTTTTCCTTGAAATCTTGTGTCCTAATACTATACCTTCTTGCACCATAAAGTAGCATTTTTTCCAGTTAAGCATAAGGTTGGCCTCTTCATATCATTGGAGAACCTTTTTCTAAATTGATTAAACACAAATCAAAAGAATCACCAAAAATAGAGAAATCATCCATAAATACCTTCATGATATCTCCCACAAGCCCTTCAAAAATAGCAATCATACATCGTTGGAATGTTTCGGGGCCATTGTAAAGGCCAAAAGGTAAACGTCGATATGCAAAAGTACTAAAAGGGCATGTAAAGGTATTCTTCTCTTGATCCTCCGGCACTATGAAAATTTAAAAGTATTCAAAAAAACCATCTAAGAAGTAATAAAATTCATGTGTGGCTAACCTTTCTAACATTTGCTCAATAAAAGGGAGAGGAAAATGGTCTTTCCTAGTTGCCTCATTCAATTTCCTATAGTCAATGCACACCCTCCAACCGGTTACCAATCTCATTGGGATCAACTTATTTTTCTCATCAAGGCTCATAGTCATTCCTTCCTTCTTTGGTACCACTTGTGTTGGGCTAACCCAAATACTGTCATAAATAGGGTAAATGATGCCGGAATCTAAGAGTTTAATCACCTCACATTTTACCACATCACTCATATTTAGGTTCACCCTACCTTGGGGTTGCACTATGGGTTTAGCTCCTTCTTCCAATAAGATTTTATATGTACAAAAAGAGGGCTAATTCCCTTAATATCCATAATTTTCAATACAATCACTCCCCTATATTTTCCCAATAGACTTACCAATTTGGTCTTTTGGTCACAAGTAATGTCTTTGGCAATGATCACGGGTAGTTTTTTAACCTTTTGCCAAAAATGCATATTCTAAGTGCTCGGGGAGGTCTTTCAAATCCAATTCTAGTGGTTCCTCAATGGTTGACTTCATCCTTCCCAAACTGCATTTTTCCGTTTCCTTAAATTCCTCAACCCTAGGGCCCTAAATGGAGTCCTTCAAATATGCAATAGATTATTCCATATAACCTTGGACAAATGATTCCTGCACAAAGTCAAAGATAGGTTCATTAAGAATATCACCCTTAAACAAGAACCATCACAAGAATTAGGATGTTGCATGCTTTCATGGATTTTTATAATGACTTCCTCATCCACAACCCTAAGTGTTAGTTTTCCTCCATAAACATCAATTAGAGCTTTAGCAATTGCTAAAAAAAAAGGTCAACCTAGGATTAAAGACACTTTAGAATCTTCATCCATGTCAAGAATTACAAAATCAATAGGGGATATGAATTTATCCACTTTAACCAAGACATCTTCAATTATTCCTCTAGGATATTTAATCGATCGATCCGCAAGTTGAATACTCATCCTAGTAGGCGTGGGTTTGCCTAGGCCTAGCTTTTTGAAAGTTTTATATGGTAACAGATTAATACTCGCACCTAGGTGAGCTAAAGCATTGCAAAATGTAAGAGTACCAACAAGACAAAGAATAGAAAAACTCCCTAGATCACTTTCTTTTTGAGGCATCATCCATTGGTCCTACAAGATAGCTGAACATTCTTTATTTAACACCATAGTGGATAATTCCTCCAACCTTTTTTTGTTTACAAGCATGCTTTTGAGAAATTTTGCATATTTGGGCATGTGCACTAAGGCTTCACTAAGTGGAATATTTATATGCAGTTGTTTGAAGATTTCCAAAAACTTGTCAAATTGTGCATCTTTTCTTACTTTGTGTGTTTGAATGGGGTAGGGTACTGGTGGCTAAAAATCTAAATTTTTAGGCTATTTTTTGAAAGGTTCAACAATAGGGGTTGGTTCCGGCGTATCTTATTTAAAGGGTACCGGTTTCGTGCTAGGATTTGGCAGCTCCTTACCACTCCTTAGTGTAATAGCAGCTGAATCATGTTGTACTTCTACCCCTACTAGTGACTTTATCACTAAATTCATTAAAAACCAAATTTGCCTTTTCTATTTCTAACCATGCCCTCAAAATTTTCCAACGTGTCTTCTATCTCAGAAAAACACTTAGTTACATGGGTGGCAAATTTTTCTAACAACCCTTCTAAGGCAATGGAGTTAGGTGGTTGAGATGTCATTTCGTGAGATATGTTAGAACACCATTCCAAGATCCAATTGGCCATCTTACCTATACAAAATAGCTGTTTAGTAACATATATACACACATCATAATTAAGATAGTTAGTGAAGGTACACAAGCCAAGGTACAAATTAAGTTACAAGGAATAACACCATATAAAGACAAGAAAGTACAAGTAAACAAAATGCAGCACCTAGTCATACAAGGAATATATTTACATATTTATATATTTACATGTAAACATATTAACATGATTAAATCAACAAAATCCAAGCTTTCACGATATTGTTCCCCGGTAACAGCACCAAAAACTTGATGCGTAAATTTTGGGTATATAAAATCATTCATTTTAAATCCATCCATTAATCAAGTTTTAATTAAAATATTAATCCCAAAATACACATCTGAGCAAGTATACTCAGCACAAGCATTGTACAGGGAATTAACGAGTATCAATTCTCAGAGGAACAAGTACACACTAATTACTTTTCTTTCATTGTTTAACCGACCCAAATAAAATGAAAAAAAGAATACAAAGAAAAACTAAAGAAACATATACAATTCAAGGACGTAAATTTATGTAATCTAGACAAGTCTCCTAAAAAACATGACAATGAACCAATTACCAATTCTCTCAACTAATTATCATCTTGGTATCATAAAGGAATATAAAGTAAAACTCAATCCTCTCACAAGTCATGATTCTACTTAAGTAAATTCCACTTTGTTTGTCAATCCATGGAATCCTATATTTTGATTCATATTAATAGATTTGTTAATCAAGCTAATATAACCAAAGCATGCATTAGGCTCAATTCCTTATAAATATGAAATTAGCTAATAACCTTATGTCAAGATGAAATTAACGTAACCTTTGATCACTTAGTTCTCAAATCCTAACTTCATCATTCAAATCCATTAAGATTTAACAAGTACGAAATCAATGCAATGAAACTCCTAACATCGTTGTGTTGAAGTCAATTAGAAGAACTCGCATCAATAACCAATGAAATCAAGTAATCAAACACCAAAGATGACAAAGAATTGATCGAATAACAAAATTACCCCAAAATCATGAATCTTAAAATAATGTTAAATTACAATGAAAACGTTGAATACATCATTGCTAAAGAAAAAAAATAAAGAGAAAAGAAAGCACTCATAGACAAGCATCTTTCTTCTTCCTTGAAGACTCCCTTTGAACAATCCTCCTTGGCTTGGGCGAATTCCTCCTTAAATGAAAGAATCAAAATTTTTTCTTTTTAATTCACCTCTCTTGGTTGTATATCTCAAATCCTTGTATTCTCTTATGTTTTTATAGGCCTCTTGGATACCTATTTCATGGCTACGGAAGTCTTGGCCGAGTAGGAATAGGAAAATACCAAAATCCTTGGATAAACCCTAATTCCGCGTACAGAATTTTTGCCTCCAGAACCTACCTGGCGCTGGGTACCTTCGACTCACTTGGTGCTAGGTACACTATGTTCTTCCTATGTTTTGCTTTGTTTTTTGCCGCCTTTTCCTTAGCAAGCAGAATGGACTCGGCACCAAGTACACTTTCCAGACTGGCGCCAAGCCTATTCTGGAAAAATCCTTAAAGCTCGTTCAATCTCTACTACTAGACAAAATGGACCCGGCGCCTAGTCCATTGGCTGGGCCTGGCGCCAAGTGCATTCTAGTTTTGTGCACTTTCTTCTCGATATTTACCTAAATCTGCACATATTTGTCAAAAACACCTTTTACAAGGAAAATGTCAAATATGAAGGAATATGCCTAGTTATTACAATAAATGTATCTTAAAACAACCTCAAATCACTAGGAAAAGAATGGTGGTTTTAACCCCTATCACAACACATTCCAAGTGGTGATGGATCCCGCTGGCAATGATTTTAACCAAGATTTTACTCTATCTCTCAAAGAAAAATGAAAAAGTCTTAGTTTGATAGCATCTTCAGAAACACCATTCATATTAAAAGTGTCACAAATTTCTAAAAAACTCGTAAGGTGGGCATTAGGATCTTTCTTCGGTAGCCCATCAAATTGTACCATGTCTTGAATTATTTGGATTATATTGGGCTTTATTTCAAAGTTATTAGCCTCTATCCTAAGTCTCATAATACTCAAGCATGTATCTGAGATTGCGAGTTTCACAAAATCATCCATAGTCCTCCTACCATTACCACCGTTGTTGGGTTGATTAACCTCCATGTCTTTTCTTACCCTTTCGCTCACAACCTTTCGGGCCTTTGTAAGGGTTCGCTCGATCTCATGATCAAGATCTACTATGTCGGCTTTAGATCTTCGGGTCATATGCTAAGGGCAAGATCTACAAAGAACATAAGATAGTGAGATTATAGAATTTACAAGTTAAATAATTACTATATATTCACAAATTTAGGAAACTTACAACATGCAATGAAATTAGGAAATTACAATTATACAATCAACAAAATATGACACATATTCGTACAAGGAACATATATACATATTCACATATTTATAAATAGACATATAAACATATAAATACAGTTAAATCAACAAAATCTAAGTTTTCATGATATTGTTCTTCGGCAATGGTGCCAAAAACTTAATACTTAAATTTTGGGTGTATAAAAATCATCAAATTTAAGCCCATCTTTTAGTCAAGTTTTAATTAAAACATTAATCTCAAAATACACATACGAGCAAGTATACTCATCGCAAAAATAGTATAAGGAATTAACGAGTATCGATCCTTAAAGGAACAAGTACACACTAATAACTTTTCATTTATTGTTTAACCGACCAAATAAAGTGATAAAATAATATATATATATATATATACAACTCAAGGATGTAGGAATATGTAATTTTGACAATTATCCTAGAACACATGATAATGAATCATTTAGCAACTATCTCAAGTAATTATCATCTTGGCAACATGAAGGAATATAAAGTAAAATTTAATTGTTTCCCAAGTCATGAATATACTTATATAGACTCCACTTATTTTGCAATCCATAGAATCATTATCTTTTGATTAAATTAGTAGATTTCCCAATCAAACCAACATAACAAAAAAATAAAATTCATTAAACTCAATTCCTCATAAACATGAAATTAGCTAATGATCATATACTCTAGGTGAAATCAACTAATCTTTGATTACTCTAGTCCTTTAATCCTACCTTTGTTTCCCAAGTCCATTAAGATTTGACAAATATGAAATCAATGCAATGAACTCCTAACATCGTCTCCCAAGTCAATTAGAAGAAAACATATCAATAACCAATGTTAACAAGTAATTAAACACCAAGGATGATAGAAAATTGATCAAATAACTAAATTAATACAAAATCATGAATCCCAAAAAAATATCAAATTTCAATGAAAACATTGAATACATCATTGTTTAAGTATAAGAAAATAAAGGTAAAAGAAAGCACTCATAGACAAAGCTCCTTCTTCTCCCTTGAACAACCCTCCTTGAATAGTGAATCTCATCCTTCTTTGAGTGATTTGCAACTTTAATTCTTGGATTCACTACCTTCTCTTATGTTTAACTTATTTTTATAGGCATCTTTGATGCCAAAATTCATTGCTTAAGGAGTCTTGGCCAAGTAGGATTCGGAAAATACCAAAATCTTTTGGAAGATATGAAATTCGTGCACAGGATTTTTATGTCTAGAGCGGACCTGACGCCTGGTCCAGTCAACCCACCTGGCACCAGGTGTGTTTTGTTTTTTTCCTAAAAACCTCTCTGTTTTCACTGTTTTTCCATATTAGACCTAGCGCCTGGTGCCTTAGCTGAACCTGGCACCAGGTGCATTCTGGAAACTTCCACTTTTTGCTCAAAATCAACTCAATTCTACACAAATTTGTCAAAAACACTTTCCATAAATAAAATGTCAAATAGAAAGGAATATGCCTAATTATTACATAAAAAGTATCTCAATTTAACCTGAAATAATTAGAAAAATAGTGATATTTTAGCCCCTATCAATTGCCAATGTATCATTTTCTTATAGTGTATTTTGTTTGGTTTTGTCTCCCAAACTATGTATAAGCATTGATTAGATGAAAAAAAATTAATTTTAATCCCTTTTATCTCTTTCACCTAGTTATAAAGACCCCCTGGTCCTCAGGACTAGACGACATCCCTGACTCCTAATGGGTCATATTTTAGTGCAGTGTTACACGGCACCGCTTGCACTACAAAAAAAATAGCCTTTAGTGACAAAATATTTTCCTAACTAAAAGTCTTCTACGAGGAAAAAATTTTTTCACGCCATCGCCGCTGAAGCGCCGTCACCAAATCATTCTGGCGACAAAACATTGTGTTTTGTCACCAATATGAGCCTTTTAGCGAGGAAAATTGTCTCTTCGCTAAAGTTCCAACTTTTAACAAGGAAAAATTTTGTCACAAAAACCATAAAATTTTTGTCGCCAAAACTTCATGTTGTCATTGATGATTATGTTTTCGTGACAAAAAAATTTGTCGTGAAAGATTTGTTACTAAAAAGCCAATTTTATTTCAAAAATTCGTAAAAATATTTTTATAAATTTTTTAGAGGAATCAATGGCCACAAAATTTCCTGCAAAAAGCATTTGGCAAGGAAATGGCGAGGAAAGTTTCCTCGCCAAAAGTCATGCTTTTTGGCTAGAAAATGTTTCCTTGTAAAAAGCTCTTTTGGGGAGGAAAAAATTGCCTCACCAAAGAGCCTCTGGCGACGAAAAGTTTCCTCGCCAAGAGCTTTTTGGTGAGGAAAGTCCTCACCAAAGGGTCATTACGAAT